>JAXCHO010000032.1:3077500-4277500 GCA_036630365.1 Acanthiza pusilla | reverse complement strand
GAGGGCAGCAGTTCAAGGGAGGGGATTCTTCCCCTCTACCCCACTCTGGTGAGCCTCCCCCTGCAGTGCTGCATCAGCTCTGGGATCCTGAACATAAACAGGATGTGAACCTGTTGGGGAGCGTCCAGAGAAGGCAGAATGATCAGGATCCATCCATTCCACTGTCTCTGAGAAAGTCTGATGGTTGAAACACAATACACCGCGTCCATCCTTTCACATACACCCGAATTGCTGCTTATTTTAAATGCCCATAATAGGGTCTTTAAGTTGTCGTTTCTCTTCTACCCTCCTGAGAAATACTAAAGATAGTTGAGATGTATCTTAGGAGATATAAGCCAGCTCCTTTTGAAGTCAGAACACATGTCAGAAGATCTGGGAGATACCGAATTTTTTTTTTTTTTTCCTTTTCTTTTTTTTTTTTTTTTAAGCCAAAAGGGAATTTTTTGTCAGTTTTTCAAAATTTTAATGAAAACGCAGAAATTATTGCAGTTGGATCACTTAGTGATAGCGGACTAGTCTCCATAATGATGGATGCTGCAAACAGCAGCTGTAGAAACTGAACCCTCTCTTTATTTTCTCTAAGACAGTCTTTGGTTGTATTTTGACCTCATCAAAAGATTTTTTTCAGACAATGAAATTGCAAAATTCTATGAAGACCGAAAACTCTGCAAAAATTCATTAGTGTTCAACCCCACAAATCAGTGAAAAATACTGGAAAAGAAACAGAGCTTCGTTATGGTGATGTGTTCCAGAAGGGAAGCATTTTTTTTCTGTATTTGGATATAAAAATATAATTTAAGAGGAGAATATGTATTTCAGAATTTCGTTGCTTACTAGGAGCTGTAACATTTGATCTGGGGGTACAACCCCTTTTCCCTCTTCCAAGCAATCAAGAGCTCAGATGTGAATAGCACAAACTTTAGCCAGATATTTATTCTCTGACTATTTGCTGAACAAAACCTAACCAGAATGAACTGAATGTCAGAATAAGTCTCATGATCACCTTATCCTAATATCAACTGTGAGAATAAACACTATTTTATTCAGGTAATGATAACCTGTCTAAAGTCACTTCCTCCACCACTTTGTGACTTACTCATTCTTTCCGGAAATACCTTTCAGGAAGGATATTATTGACAGGGTATATTGTTACATATGTAAATGGATAAGAAGCAACAGCCTAGCAAATGGCACCTCTTATTATGAGGAAATTGAACTGCAAGGTTTTTTTCATCTTTAAAATTAACTTTAGAAGCGACTGTCACACGTTGATCATTTCTCACTCATGGCAAACAAGACTGTAATATATCATAAGTGAAGAAATAACCCAATAATGCAGCGCAGCAGCAAGACAATCAAACTAAAAGGGTAAGATTCATTTAATCTGCACTAGTTCTGTGTAACTTAGATAAAAATCTTGCTTTCTTGTATAACCAACAGCCAGAAACAAGGATTTTGGGGACACTATATTAGAAATCTATTTTATGCTGACATGATTCTCATACAAAAATGCCCCTTTCTCTCCTCCAAATATGAAGGCAGCTTGGAAGCAGATGTCATTGCTGCAATTTTTACATTTACTTGCATGAGCCCCAATGCAGATGTTTGGCAAGCGCTTCCACTCTGCTCTGAGGAGCATGTGAAGCCATTGCCCTTCAGTTTCCTCTTATTGCCTTCAGGTGTTTATGGTAGCTCCAGAGTAAAGATGTAACATGGAGACATTTGAGCTCTCCTTGTCCATTTGAAAGCAAAATCAAATGAGTCTTTAAATCATCTTCAGTGCAAACCACTTTCACAGCTTAGGTCTCCTGGACATGGAGTTGGGTGAAGATTTTGAAGATAATTCATGTGGGAGAGTCACATGAACAACAGCCTGTGGATGGCTGAGCAATGCAAATGAGCAGGGGGAGGAGAGGCTCTGAGCATGGCAAAAATGTAAATATCCTGGGAGGGAGGGAGGGAGGAAGGAAGGAAGGAATGGTGCGGAAGGAAGGAATGGTGCGGAAGGAATGGTGTGGAAGGAATGGTGCGGAAGGAATGGTGCGGAAGGAAGGAAGGAAGGAAGGAAGGAAGGAAGGAAGGAAGGAAGGAAGGAAGGAAGGAAGGAAGGAAGGAAGGAAGGAAGGAAGGAAGGAAGGAAGGAAGGAAGGAAGGAAGGAAGGAAGGAAGGAAGGAAGGAAGGAAGGAAGAGTCTCATGGTCCTAGACCATGAGACAATGCCGTCCATCACAAAAATGTGCTAGTCTGTTTTTATCAGTTGAACTAGCATAAGTGGCCACATGCATGTAATCATTTTGTCCTTGCTGCATGCTCAAATAAGGACAACATTTAACAAATAATTCCAATAACTGATTAACATTTATCTAAATATAACCTTTTTAAATATAACCTTTTTTTCCTCCTGGATCCATTTGCTAATTTAGCCTGCATCTAACAGTGAATTCATTCTGGGATGGCCTAAAATCTCTCTTTGGATATTTACTTGAAATTCAAGCGGCCTTAATTCAGTGTAACTTTGGAAGTGAATAAAAAATCAAAGTAAGACCACTTTAATTCTCAGTCAGAGATCCACATGACAGTTTAATGAGATTGAAATAATCCACTTTAATAATTAATTCAGGATAATTCTGCAAGTGTCTCACCTCTGTACAGACAAACCCCTAATAGCTCTGCAATGCTACAACTCAGAAAAAGCAACGCCACAAGTTCAGTCGATATGAAAAAATACAGAAATTAACTCAAACACTGACTGTATTTGCTCACATATCTATCACTTAAAAAATATATAAGGAAAAGAAAGAAGGAGAAAGAAAGGGTAACAGTATAGATAGTAGAGAGGAAAGATGACACCAGCCGTGACTCCGGTGGCTAAACTTGATTGCTGCAACTTCCATGAAAAACAAAGGCTGCAGTCATGATGGTCAAGGGTGGGGGAAGCCCCTGAAACATCAAATTCAGTGCGTTAAGATATGCTCAGGTTAAGGTGGGAACACACCTTATGTTCAGGTTAAGGTAGGTACCTCCCCTTGGGGGACAGTTTTGCACTGTCTAGTGCATTATTGTGGATCATGCACTGTCCTATGGTGGAAAGCCCCAGAGATGTGTCTGGGGGTGCTTTAGGGATCTTTGATGGTTTTTGACATCTAAGACATGAAAACTGCCTCTCGTGTCAGTATCGTTGAGTCATTTATGCCCCATCAGAAGGGATGAAAACCTTCAGGCCTACATGGGAATGTCCTGATACTTACGCCAGGAAGTCACTTGTTTAAAATATATGAATCAGTGTTCTGAAAATGCAGATTTTTTTCATTATTAATGTTCCACATCTTTGAGCAGTGTCTTCTTCCTATAGCTCCACAATTTGAGGCTGGGTTGGTCTGCTGGGCTTATTATTTGTGAGTGACTCTCCTCACATTTTTAGTGAGTCAGTGTGCCTTTATATGCTATTTCTCAAACAGTATAAATGGTCTTGAAATTCTCATGTCTCTCTTTGCACTGGTTAACAGATAGGTATTCATATATCATTTAATTCTAATCATGATCTCCCTCATTTATCCTTGTTTTGTACGAGCTGTTAAGGATCCTCCAACATCCCCCAACTACTGTAACTCAATCTCAAGTTTTGGAATAGCATTTGTACTGCTACTTGAAACAAAAGTAAAAGGTGGATTTGTCCAGGCTAAGCTCAGTTTAACAATATTATCCAACAGTCTCCTAGGTCACCATAAGCCAGTGATGTTGCTACTTATAAGTTAACATTTCAAGTTATGTGCTCAAAGTTAACATCCCTTCTACAGCCAAAAAAAAAAAAAAAAAGGGAAAATAAAAAAAAAAGAAACTAGGTATTCTTCTTTTGTCCTTCTAGGGCTGTAATGAGAACAAATGGAAGTGACCTTACATTGCGGGACACTCCTTTTAGTGTTTTAATACAAATTTCATTACACTGAAAGTCTTGCAAGCTATTCATTAGAACATTCATAAAGTCTTTGTGGAGGGCTTAATAGCTAAAACAAGCTATTGAAATTAGCCAATCATTCTATAATTGAACTCCCTATGAATCTTTTACTGCAGTAAGGTGAAGTAAGTTGCCTGAGGTACTGGGTGTATGTTTTAGTGCTTGGTTGCGTGCAAGAGAAATGAAACTGATAAAAGTAATGTGTGAGACCTCACAACTACTCTTTGGTGTGTTTCTTAGCTTTGAACATTTGGGTTGAATCCGTATTGAATTCTAGACTGTAGTTTTTTCATTCTTCATAGAGATTTTCGTTGCGTCTTCTCCCATGTGTCACAAAACCAAATTAATCATTTTATGCCATGGAAAATATGGTAGTTGTTTTTTCGTACTCTTATCCTTATGATAGGTTTCCTTCTCCTAGCTTAGAAAAGATTATTCACCCCTGGAATAATAATATTCATATTATTACCAATATTTAAGCTGGCTTTGTAGTGAAGAAGTTATTGCAGTGGGTGATATGCGAACGCACATATACAAAAAAGTGTCTTTCTTAGCGAATTTATAGCTAAATTGAATAAACAACATCAGTTCTTGCAAAATTGTGTAATTGAATGCCTACGCTTTATTCCCTTGAACTTCAAAAGGAAATTCATGCTAAGTTGTGTTTTGTTATGTGCACTGAGATAATTAAGGTGTCTCAGAAAGGTGATCTAGGTGCTTAACAGAAATGTGTCTTAAATTCACTAGTAAATAGTTCTCAGACTCCACACCTTCTCTGAAGCACGACTTCTTTACAGAAACTTAATTTCTGTATTTCTTTTTTTCACGAAAATATACACAGAGAGTGGGATGAAGCAGCCTTGTCGGCCTTGATCTCTGCTTGTGTTCTGGAGAGGAACCATTAAATCAATGATCTGCTGGGATAAGTCTGCCTTAGCAAGCAGGGAAGATCAACAGGTGTGGAACTGTGGCACTGCTGAGAAGATGGTGTCCATAATGCCCTCGGGTTTCCCACCTCAAATCAGCTCTGCTACAGTCCCATGGACAAAATGTTCAGTTGTGGTTGAATTGCGCTGGGCGTGCTCCAGAAGCACATTTTGCAGTGTGGTTTCATCTGTGGACAATCTAGTTTGTATATTCCACAATTTGAACCAAAGCATAGCCAGTGAGGAAGAACGGGGAGTTTGTTTGAGAAAGGCACTCCTGATCCAAATTCAAACATGCAAATAAACAAACTCTCTCATCCCCTAAAGTAAATACATCCTTAAATAATGATAGGAATTAGATGAATCCTATCCACATGTTCACGGTTATTTTTGACCTCAAAGCACTCTATTTCTTGATGCTATTGGTCTCTTTTAGACCTTTACTTACAAATGCAATGCTTCACTCCAGAAATCTTTTGGTAACTTTAAAATGTCAGTACTGTCACATCTGGATTTTCATATACATTTTGACTTGTTTTAATAACTTTGGATTTGTGTATATACATGCATGTGTGTTTCTGAGAGGTCACATACATGTGCAGAATATATATTTGTGCACATGCATACACATACACATATAAATCTCTATATAAGGAAGAAATACTATCAAATACAAAGTAAATGTATTTCTCTCTAAGTGTAATGAAGATGAAAGAAAAGAGAAGTTCCAAAGCATGCAAAATGGTTTTGGCAGACCATATTTTGTTTATTTTGCCAGCAGAAGAAATAGATTTGATATTTGTCTAGTTGAGGGATTTGCACCCAAGACTGTTGATGGCCCTGCAAAAAGAGAAGAGGTTCCTCTCCTGGCATGTGTCATCCTACTGTAGCATTAAGGACACTCCCAGAATTTCTTAGAGAGCCTGGAGGCCATCACAATGTCACGAGCTTGTCATTTACTCAGTGGAGGAAGGAGGTTGTGATGTGTCCATCTCCAAAACAGAGATCTTTATGCACTGACTTTTCAAGGGATACAAAATAATGATACCATGCTACTTCCTAGCACAAATCACCTTCTACTTAATACTCAGCAAATATTTAACATCTCATTAGAACATCACAATTGGAGAAGGACATCCTTATCCAAACATGTACTCACATGTTTGGCAGCTTTGACTGAAGTTGCTGTAAATCCAGCCAGTGGATGCCTTGGCCTAGTTAATTAGTCATGCCTTCTCTAGTGTCTTGTCAGTCCTTGGCAATCATAAAAGTCTGGACATAGGCTAAGGCACTGCACAGTGGGAAGGGGGGCTGGAAAAAAAAAGGGATCTTCCATCACAGGTGAAATGATAATTAGTCAGACGTGTATTTCAAGTGGCACCAGCATCAGAGCAGATTGTGGATGGTATCCTGTAATTTTCTTTATACTTTTAATTATCTTTTAATTATTAACAGTTCTTGTCCACTCCAAATGCATTTGGCTAGTGCCAGCTTCTTTTCTGCCTTTTCTTTTCCATTTTTCCCCTACTTGTTCTAATCTAGCCCCAGTTCCAACTGCTAACGCATCAATGTCAGAAACTGCAGTCAAGCACAGTCTGTCCCCAAATCCCAACCTCTATAAACACGATGGCTCATTAATAACTTAAAAAGGATGATGACACTGATACTATTTATAGGGTCCTGCCAGCCAGGACTGCCAAAGTTAAGGAAATTAACATGGAAAAATTGTCAACTGCAAAACATTAGTGTTTATCAACAGATCAATCAAACTTCAACTACTGTAAATTGTGCTTTTAGCTAAATAAAATGTATCCCCAATGACAATTTATTGAATGCCTTATTTTGTTACTCTTGTGCCCTTGTATCGGTTTCAATGAGAGACGGAGGAAGAAAAAAGAGGGAGACAGAAACTCCTCCAGTCCCCTTTCCCCGTTCGCTTTCCGACTCCCCTGACACCTGCCAAACCTCCCACAACTGCTGAGCTCTCAAAACTTACAGCTACATGTTTCACAATGAGTGGCAAATCAGAAATGCTGAACAAAATTCTCATGAAGTCAATTAAGTGTTAATTAGCTTTGACTGAGGGCACACGAGTCTCCAGCAAGCAGAATAAATGTCAAGGTGATGAGGCTGTGTACTAAGTACTGGGTTTACATGCATGGAGAGCTTATGATTTAAGGAGTTATTTCTCTCCCTTCTTTCCTCATTGCCTTCTCACTCTCTCTCTCTCTCTCTTTTATATCAGAAAAAGACAGAATGCTGCAGCAAAAATGAAGTTTTTCTTCACTTGTTCACAATCATATTTGCTGCAAATTGCTGGATAGGAAATTTTCTGCAAAGTGTTGGGTAGTCCTGCTGATGGTAGAGAGATTCCTTGGCAAAAGAGATGGCTTTGGAGGAAAGTCACTGAAAGAAGTCAGGGAGAAAGAGAGAAATAAGAAAAATATGATGTTCAAAGCCAGCTCTGATCTTAATTCCTTGTTCGCTGCCCTTATGTTCTGAATAGAATAATCAAGTAGGTAATAATAACCCACAATAAAAATAACTTATAGATATACACATATATATACCTGTATGTATACATATGCATATACCTGCATACATACACATAGGTGATGTAAATGATAATTAAAAGATAGTCTGCTGAGTCTTGAGAATACCCACAAAATGAATTAAAATAAACAAACAAACAAAAAACCTTGAGTGAAAACTGTACTGTGATCTGACAGAGGCTTGGTTAGGAGGAGCAGAAATTAAGGCAGAATATCCACTCTCATGACAGGAATACTAGGTATAATATTATTATTTTTACTACCTTAAGCCTAAGTTGGGGTCTAGAGGCCTCAGCCAAGATCAGGGCCCCAGTCTGGTATATGCTATTAAAAAAGATCACAAGTCCTTCCCACCAGGATTTTACAATCCATAACTGTGATCTTGCAATTAACTTACAGTAGGTCGTTTCCAGCACGCAGCCCATGACATGACTGAGGTTTCAAACAGATGAGCGAGAGGAAAGGTGTGAGGAAGGAAACATTATTACCACATTTTACAAGTTCAGACGGAAAAATTAAGTGCCTTGCCCAGGGTCACACAATATATAACACTGATAATGAAAAAGCTGGGAATTCAGGCTTGACTTCAAGAGTCCAGGCTGCAGTTTGCATTGCAATACTGTCCCCACTGGGAAGATTTCTAGGGAGAGCTAATGATATCCCAGTGTGGGTGGCAGACAAGGAACTCTCATCCATGACTAACATTTCTGAGGAGATCTTTAAGATGGGCCAATTAATATCAACAGAGCAGAAAATAAAGTTATAGGCATATTACAGGGGATACAAAAAGTAGACTCCCAGATTTCTGTTTATTTCTGCTTTGTGAGACTAAAATGAGGAGGTGAGGAAATGAAACCTGCACCTAGCTTGCTTGCTCACTGGATATGCTTGCATAAACTCACGGGTTAAACTGAGGGTTTAGTGTTTGAGAATGACAGTTCAAGTTTCTTTCCAAAATCTACATCTTTCTGCTGATGTATCTAAGAAAATGATAAATCACTTCTTCTAGGAAACTTTGATAGCAACAAAGGAATCTTAATTTCAGCCCAGAGGAAAATTATTTAAATGTCAAACCTAGGTCTGGGATAATTTTGCTTGACCATGAACAGGTGAATTCTAGGATTTCTGAGGGAAATCCTTAAGCTGTCAGCTTTAAAAGATCTTTAAAAAAATGTTAATCTGTCTACCTCACATGGGAGTTCCCAGGGTAAAGATACCACGAAATGCCTGAGCAGCTTCAGAGTCACTGCTCCTAGGTCTCACCAGCTTTACAAAAAATGAAGGGAGCTTTCTACTAAACCTTCCTGAGATTCAGGCTAACCAGCAATATCAGGAAATGATAGAAAAAGGAGTAGATCACCACTTCAGTGGCCTGTTTGTTTCTGTCTTGTGATTTGAAAGAATCATGGGATACGTAAAAGAAGACAAAGCAAAAATATCTCTCATTCTGTCTGGCAGAGATAATAGACTGCCTAGAAGATGAAGTAGATATTCATTGAATCTGAAAGCCAGCTCATTATTAACTAATCAACATGAAAACATTATTCATAAATGGATTGTGGTATTTATTGTCACAGGATATCACTAAGCCAAAAGAGACCATAAATATCAAGATGAATTAAAAAGTCTATGGACATGAAGAGAAAATCTCAGTGAAATATCTTGAAAGTACGTGGCTAGGAGAGAATATTCTGCACCTGTTTTCATCGACCACATCTAGAGATATGTTACTGGATGAGACAAACACATCTGCTACAAGCTGGTGGTTATTTCTCTGAATCTTTATTTCTTCTTTGCACATGTAGGCAACAGCAGTCTAGACGAGCCTCCTTTATCTTTGTTTTGTAATATATTTTTTGCAGGTTTTGGTTTCTGGTTTGAAAATACCAACCATGTTGTAGGTTGTCACTGTTATTGATTCTGATATTAGACTTGGTCAGCAGATATGAATGAAACCCGAGCTACCCACACAGTACCTGATAAAGAACCTGAATTACTCTGAGGGATGAGGGAAAGCAGCCTCCATCACGAGCTTTAGAGCAGCAATGTCTTGATCCAACAGCCATCTCAGAGCCATGGGTGGCCTCCTGTGTGCTCCACGGGAGGCTTCCCTTTGGAACCAAGTGTTCCACGAAGTAACACAATCGCAGAATCATAGAATCATAGAATCATAGAATCATAGAATCATAGAATCATAGAATCATAGAATCATAGAATCATAGAATCATAGAATCATAGAATCATAGAATCATAGAATCATAGAATCATAGAATCATAGAATCATAGAATGGCAAGGGTTGGGATAGACCTAAACGGTCATCCCATTCCCACCCCTGCCATGGGCAGGCACACCTTCCCCAAGACCAGGTTGTTCACAATTCCATTCAGCCTGGACTCAAACATTTGCAAAAATGGGACTTCCCCAACTTCTCTGGGCAATCTGTGCCAGTGCCTCACTGCCCACACAAGAGAGGTAGATGAAGACTTATAACTCCAGCTCATGTCCACTTACTGAATAGAATTTACCATGGCATCTTGTCTTGGAGCTGATTTTAATCGTTTGGATGTATTTCTACTTGTATTATCACAGTCACAAATGTTAATGAGGATAAAGTGTTTTCCAGGCACTCCAGATGTTGATTTTTACATTTTCCCCCCAGCTCTTCCCTTGTTGACACTTCTTTAAAAAACAACATGAAGGACCATAATAACTTTTTGGATTAGGAGTAGGGCATTCTATATAATATTCCTGTCAGGTTCATCAGAAATAGAGCAGGTTTTCTATATCTTCTGGATTGGGCACTTGAATATACAAGAAATGCTTCTTCAAAGGAGATCAACATTTAGATTTCAAAGTTTACTAAAGCCCTTTCTTCCTAAGATACATCTTTCTGGCAAGCATAGGAGCTCTCAAGTAGGTGTAAATTACATTTATGGCCATGACTGTAAGGTTCATTGACATGGTTAGAGCAGTATAAAGTAGTCTCAGTGAAAATGATAATCAGGCCCCGAGGCTTAGACAGATGGATGGACAAAACAATATCTGTGTAGTTTTATGCTACCTTTGCAAAAAGAAGCCACCAGTTTAAAATAAAAATAAAAATAAAAAGATGTATTGCAAAATAAATTGATCTATTATGGAATAAATCCCAGAAACTGTGACACAAATGAAAAGTAGAAACAAACAAGAAAAGGACTTAGTGTTCTCCCTGTGCATGTGGGTGACTGAATATAAATCTGATAAAAATCAGATAGGATAGCTGAGTCTCAGCTTTGACTCAAACCAGGCTCTCCTGTACAGTCCTGGCTAAATCACTTTTCATACACGTTCTCAATCCCCGAGCCTTGGTGTGCCCAGCTATAATATTGAGATGATGGCCTATATTTTTACTTTAAAACACTTTAACTCCATGCATAAAAAGTGCTATATGAAGCCTTTTGAATATTATAAGAACACTCATCCATTCATTCCTCTTATAAAATATATGCCTGAACTGTTGGACTGATCTCACTTCTATAACAGAAACGTTAGAGAGGATTCTGCATCTCCCTATTTCACCTTGTAAATTAATATATGTGCAATCTCTTCAGTGTCTTCTGTTCCTAAATCACAACAGATATAAGGCAGCTACTTGCTTCTATTATGTGCGCTCTGGAATGGAGGAGCAGAGCATTAATTTGTCTAACCCTGTTTCTGTTTGAAAAAAGAGCACTCAGCTCTATGCCCCTGACTACAGTTGGAGGCACTGTAAGCTACATACCCCACTTTGAAGGCATATTTTTCAATTAATACATCACCATATCCTTCTGTGAGAGTTCATCTATCATTAGACCTCACTTGTGGTTTTTTACCACTGAATCTAGCAACCTTTAGTGGCAGTTCATTATCTTCATAATACATCTCTACCTACTAAAAAGTACTTCTAAGGGTGAAGAAATGTAGTCTTGCTTTGAAATGACAATGGAAATTCTGAAGCACAGTCACAACAATCACCATTACTTGAAAATGAAACTCAGCATATACTTATTAAAAGGAAAAAAATAAAAACAAACTTTAAAATTACTATTTCTTTCACTTTATTTGGGACAATGACATTGCTTTATGAAGTTAAAATGTCTGGCTTGTCGCCTAGTGGCAACACACTCACAACCATGTTGCTATGACACAGGGAAGGTCCAAGAGCATTTTTCTGGTGATACATATAAAGATGCGTAACATAAATTTCAACAACCTACATCCAGGCCCTGGATTTGAAAGTGCTGAAAACATTTCTTAAATCCCAGCATCCTTGTACTCAGTCACCACTCAGTGAACTGAGATGCATCACTCTTACAGAAAATTCATCTCTTGGTGGATCCTGGTGCATTAAGTTTGTGCAGACAGAATTCTGCTGCAGTGCACTGAGAAAAAAAAAAAAGAAAGGAGAGCTCATTGGCACTAAGTATTTGTCAGCAGTCACAAAACTTTCCACTTGCTCTTTCTGTAGCTGCACAAGACTTGGTTGATTGCTTCAGCCATTAATTTGATCCCAAGAACCATCTCTGCTTGTTATTCGACATCTTTCCTGGCTGCTGTTTACTGATGTCACTTATACCAGTTGATGAAATTAGAATGAGATGAAGTCAGGAGGTTCTGATGGTGTAGAAAAATGTTGAACACTAGGAATTATTATGACAAACCTATTATACTTGCAACAATTTCTAAATTAGGACACTGGTGCAGGCCGAATTTTTTACTGTCCTTCAAGTTCTTGTCAGCCAAGTGCTTTCTGTGGTACTGAAATGAGAGTGCTGAAGATACACTGAGCAACAGTCTGGAAAAAAAGGCACTTAGCTTAAACATGTGTCACATTCTCTTTCTTCAAATCTACAGACAAGTATTTCCTTGTCCTAGAAATTTCCTTAAGGGCCAGGAATGATAACAATGTTTTTCCTCAGTTCATTACTGAATGCTCTGCTGTGCCTTAACACTTACTGCTTCCAGACAAAGAAAACAAGCTTTGGACTTAGATATTGCCATAGCCTACTCCAGCGCACTTTCATCCAATCTAGTCTGGCAGCCCAGTCTGTACTGAAAGCTGACAAATGTACACCTAACACCTAAAATGGCACTAAGCAGCTTATCTGCCCAGGTGAAAGGTTCTGTGGCTATGTGTTGTGCACAGCAGAAATTTCAAATTTCACTGTTTCCATACCCTAACCTGCAGCAACTGGTGATATAGGCAAGTGCCTCCTCCAGGGGATGATTACCTGGAATCTAAACCAGAGTGGCAAATGGGTCCTTGAAAACTGCTGGGGCGGGAGAGAGGAGGAAGAGAATGGAAGGGAGAGAGCTAGACAAGGAGATGCAGAAACCTGATGAGTGCAGACCTGTGATGCCATGAAACAGAAATATGGCAAATTATGGCAGAATATAGTAAATGCTGTGGGAGACAGGAATATGTGAGTGCTGCTGAGTGCTGTGGGAGGACTGCACCACTGGTGTTTCCCAAGGGTGTAATTTGATGTTACATTACTTCCAGTGACACAGCAAGTTAATAGAAAGCTTTCCTGTTCTTTTTCATGATTACTTATTTGCTCCTGCCTTTGTACAAAAGGTTGAGATGTGATGATAGGAAGAACTGTGAAGAAAAAGAGGGAAAGAGAGAGATTTGTAAAAGAGTATGGCCTTGAACAATGATTTTCCTTTTCACTGGTCTGGTTTATGGTAAACCTCTAAGCCCACAATGTGTATATTGCCTCACAAATCTGAATATAGATATATGTTATCTCAGTTGGCTGGAGCATGGTGCTAATAACCCCAAGGCTGTGGGTTTGATCCCTCTACAGGCCATTCACTTAAGAGCTGAACTCAATGGGCCTTGTGTGTGCCTTCCAACTCAGAATATCCTGTGATTCTTGTGGTCTGTGATATTTTTATATGCATACATGCATGTATCTATGTGTGTACATCAAGACCTTGCATGTGCACTGAGAGAGAGTGGATGCATCAAAGCCACTTTTCTGCCAGGAAAAATTCCTCAGAAACTCAAGAGGCTTCTATTGTTTCCTTAGCCGTAGGTCAGGGCTTGCTTCCAACCCATGTAAAGAGCAAGTGCATCATGCAGAAATACCATAAAATTATCCTTTTGCATCAAAAAGGTTACACTTGCAATTCTGTAACTGTTATACTGTAGACTTCATACTGTGTCGTACTGTTCATTTTGGATCCATTTTGAGTCTTTGAATCCATTTTGGGTCTTTTCTTTAGCAGCTCCTCCAGTCTTCAAGCATTACATAAATTTGGTGGGACTTTAAAAATGCATTGATCTAGTAGTTTCTCTGTATAAAAGAGCAACAACAACAACAACAAAAACAAAACAAAACAAACAAACAAGCAAACAAAATAATCAAAGCCAAAAGCAACACACACACACAAAAAAATCAAACCAAACCAAACCAAAACAAAAAAAATACACACACAACCCCCCCCCAAAAAAAAAGAACAACAACAACAAAAAAAAGAACCTAAAAGAAAACCACCACCATACCAAAAGCTTCAGTCCCAAAGTATAAGTGAGGGAATGGGAAAATGGATTAATTAAGTTCCTGTTCATGTCTCTGTTTCAGCCTATTTCCATGTTTTCAAAAGAACTTGCCACTTCACTACATTTCTTTAAACTACTTCTGTAAAATATGCCGATTTAGAAAAGAAGAACAGCAAAAGCTTAGTTTTGAGGAGAGAATGATACATTTTCTTAAACCAGACCTCATCACAACACCCGATTAGAGAACAGAGAAACATCCAAGCACAGGTCAATAAGCAGAAGGAAGGAACGTGCCTCTGGGGCAAGACAGGAGTAGGAATCTTCTCAGCTGGATTTACTGCTGACACTAAAGGTAAGACTCAGACCAGGTCCTCAGCCTATCCACAAACCCAGACACTACATCCCATATTCCCCTAATTGTGAAAATGCTCTTGTATATCCACTTTCTAATTGCAGATCACTTTGTTATTATTTAAGATTGGAAAATTCTGTCTAAGCAGAGTGAGACCGGCTCTTTGGCAACGAGGACCAATATACCAGAACAAACAAATGGCCCGTTCTACCCAGTATCTGGTCTCTGGAGTCTGAAGTGGGAGGCATAAAATCCCCATATTGTAACTAATTATGCAGTAATATACCATGGGAGATTGTCCCCAGATGCCTGTATTACTAACTCATCTGAAACCTGGATGAACAGGAAATCTCAAGAGAAAACTTTATTCTCTCTAGATTTCCAGTTTTAAGAAGTTTTACTGAAGTTCAAAGAAATGGAAAAAAAAAATTGACTGCTCTTAGCTTTGCTCCAAAAACCATCCAAAAACATTGAGGTTCTCTCCGAGCAAGTTCACACAGTTGTAATTCTCACAAGATTCACTGGTGGGGTTTGGTTTTTAGGACAGATTTGATTTTTCCTGCAGAATGTGCAGCAGTTATCAGTCACCCTCATAGTTTTTCTCTCTGTGTGCCACTCATTGCACTGAAACTTATTGAAAATTTTGTCAACAATCAGCTTTATAAAAGCTTTGTACATTGTCTGCCTAAAAGCTCTGTTTTGACGAGAAAATGACTATTAATGAGAACACGTTCTTTTCTGGCATCAGACTCAAAGAGACACAGGTCATAAATCTCTTTGATCTTCTTGCAAAAAGCTAGAATCAAGGAAAGAAGCAAGTTCACTCTTTCCTCCCTTTTTTCTCCTTTTGTCTTTTTTTAAAGCTCCTGATTGAAACAATTCCATTTAGTAATCGGTAATTTATCATGCTTGCTTCCTCCCACTCCTCTTTCCCTCTCCCTGTGCTTTTGTTTGGTTTTGATTCTTTTTTTCAACATAACAGAAAATCTTCCAGATTGTCCTCTCTATTTATTTCCCCTGGTTTCACAGGAGCAGAAGAGAAGAATTTTTTAAGGGGGGTGGCAAGGAGAGTATTGGGGTGATTTTGGTTTGTGACTTTTGGGTTACATTTTTTTTTTTTTAAATTCTTTTTTAGAAGGTATGGATTGAAAGTGGGGAAAAAGAGCACAAAAAAGAAACTATAAAAATGAAATGTGAAGAAGAAGAAGAATCCTAATATTCTAGTTTACTCAATGAACTGTGCCTTTCATAGATGTGTCAATACTGCCATCTCTTGCCTCTCCAAAAGCCTAGGCAAGAAACTAGTTCGATGGAAATTGGAGAGTGAACATGCCCTCACATACACACATAAAAGAGCTAAGTTTTCCAAGAGAGGTGAGTGAATTTTCCCTGGAACATTTTGTCTTGTTTTGGGAGTATTTTTTTCTTAATTTTTCTCTTTTCTGTTGCTATCTAGCTTCATATGCACCTTCAATATCACAGCCATGGCAAGTGAGATCTCAGCTAGTGATTTCAGATTGTAATGTGGGTTAATTCAAGCCATTCTGAAAAAGAGAATCTATATTATAACCAAATAGTGATCAAAATAAGCTTGTACGTCTCCCCTTCTGTGATGACAACATGCAGGTATGTAAATACACATGAAATGTACAGTTTTATATATTTTTCTAATAAATGTCAACTGCAATATGAGCATTTTACCAGCAAGATTTCAGGTAGATAAATCTCCTATTGAAATAATTTCCAGAAATTGCAGACATGCACTTGTATCTGTGGTTGGTTATGACAGTGATCTGGTTTGATAGGTCATGAAACATCATGTCACATAAATGCAGTGGCCAATATTTTGGACCTTATGACTATGATCTATAGCAGAATTATTGTTCCATGGAGATAAACTCACAAGAACTGCATAGTCATTTGTCAGTGAGCAATGTTGTTTTCTAGGCCAGCGCAAACTACATTTCAAGCTTAAATGTCCAGCTCTTCAATTTTAATACCTTCACAAAAAGGTGCTATTTTATCTTTTTAATTGCAATGCAGTGGTAATAGTTATACCAGAAATATGTACTCCTCCGAAGTGAAAATCAATGAAAGTTTCATACTTAAAGTAAAAATTGATTTTTTAAGTTAGATGGGACAATTTCTGGGTGTAAAAGCATATCACCATCTGGGTGATAAAAAGACAGATTGACACCTGAATTTTTTTGTATTATTGCAGCTTACTGTTTTAGTCCCACACCTGGTTTGTGGTTATGTTGTTATAAGTCTTTTTGTGCTTACCAAAACATGAGCAGTTGTGCTCCTCTACTGAGATGACAGGTTATTATTCAGGTTTTTTTCCAAAGCTTAATATGTATCCCGGTCAGAGGTGTGACTAAGGAAAGGTACTTGATGATATTGTAAAGCTGTGGGTCCTCTATTACTGTCCTCTGGGTTTCTCACAGATACATAAGTTTACAGAGCATATCTTGTCCACAAGTGGTACATTCGCCTCGCCCTGTACATTATATTTTTTTCTTATTATTGTGTGTTAATTTTTGTAATTTTATCTGAGTATATCATGATGTGTACACATGTGCACATGTGTATGAAGTCAGGTGGTATTTAAGGGGCAAAAGCACTAAACCTGGCAGTTGTTGCCTCTGCAAAATGCTTTATCAACAAACCACAGGTGTGCAGCACTAAAGCAGATAAAAACATATAGGACCTGAGATGACAGCTCTCTGTTCAAAATACATTAATCACCCAAGGTAAATTTGTGCATCTGTTATACACTGTAGATGTTTCACTTGCTTTGTTCCAGAGATATTAAAATAGATGGAAATCTTCTCCCTTTTCAATGTGGTTGGTCCAGGAAGTACACATGGTGTTTTCTTACGTGATATGAGTTCTTGATCAGCCACACCTGCTCTGCTTGCTCCTGTGTGGTCACACCACTCTCCTGCACAATGTGGGGCACACAGCAGAGCTCTGCTGAGTTCCTTAGGGCCAAAGTCCACAGTGACCAAACTAGAAAAGTCTCAGTTTCGTCAATAAGATGTGCGGTTCAATTAGCGTGATGGAAACTTTCCCATAATTATGTCTTTTAGTCAATGGACTGCTGCTTCATTTACAGTATATCAGTAATTTTGAACCCTCAGAGATTAATTACAAGCAGGTAAGTTTCAGACAGATCTCCAAAGTCAAATAATTCCCACTGGAAATAAAGGTCTTCTGATCCATATTGATCAATTTGGGTGAGTGCTGGAGGACAACTATATTATCAGACATAGAAAACTGAGTTCATATATAAGAATAATGGTATCAGTTCCTGATTTCATCTATTGAGAGAGGAACAACCTTGATTCTGCTGTCTCTGCTCAGCAGATCTCGGCAGCAAAAGAACACAGGTCACTATTAAGCCAGGTGGTGACATTTGTGCTTCCTGATCAATGGGGAGGTGGTGAATTACCCACTAGACTCATGGACCAAGTTAAGCCTTGTCCATCGACTTAAAGCTCTTTATAGCTAAAAGTATTTTTTGAAGGTTTTAGGTGCAAGATAAATAGTCTAGGAAAGAATTTTCTGTACAGCTTATCATCAGCAATAGGGAATGCTTTATTTCCTCTCTCCAGCACTTTGACCTCATCTATTCTTTTTGGCTCCACTGGCTTAACCATTTCACCTCCAGAGAGACATACATATAAAGAAGTCAAAAGCTCATGCTTACATATCACCTTGCCCATCAGCAAAATGCTGCAGCTCCTTAAACACAACCAGGGTGTTTCCCACCTCATGGTGCATCTTGCTTCAGTATTTGGAGGTATAGTGTGCTTTTTATTAGTTCAGTATGTTTAACCCTTCTTTTCGCTGACTCAGATTTGATCATTTGCTGGGGTTTTTTCCCCTTCCCTTCTCCATCCTCCAACATCCTCTATTGATTTTGTGCTGCTAACAATCATAGCAACACTACTGACTGATATCCTAAACTTACCCTACGTGCTTAAATGTATTTTATCATAAATACATAAAAGTACTCTTCAAAATGTTTATGAAGGAAGATTCAGGTAAGACACACAGAACTCAGATGTTCTGGGGCCCGAAGTTTTGGGAAACTCTTTATTTTGTGCAAAATAGATCATCAGAGTCAGTAAAGAACATTTTATTTTAGTTAAGCAAATGTTTCCTTGCCCTCGTAGATGCTTCTTTCCAATGTGGAATACCTAAAGCAGCTAAAACAGTTACAAGGAGAGATTAAAGCAGATGGAATGACCTTTTAAAACTCTGCACTGGCTTGTGGATTTCCTCAGAGGTACATCTGCATCTTCTTACAGGATTTAGAGGGCACTTAACCTGCAGAAGTGTTAGGAACAGGGAGTATCTCTTTGAGGTGATTCTTTCAACGGCTTTTAGTGTGGTGAATATCTCGACTACCAATATGGAATGCAGTACCTCAGGCAGAAGCTATCCTTTGCATTTTCTGTGTGTGTCTGTGTAAACATATGCACTCCTACACGTTATGCATTCATAACCTCAGGATCATAAGGAGATAAATCTCAGATAGTCATTAAAATGATTAAGTATATATATAAAGAATCCTTTTTAACAAGTAATGAATTAACTTTCTTCCCCACATCATTGTCAGATCTGCAATATCAGTATTTGGCTTGTTTTTAAAGCAATGTAGATTCAATCCAAGGAATCAATTCACTGAAATTCCACAATTAAGGGTGTTTATCTATAAAACTTGAAAAAGGATCTTTTATCTTACCAAACTCCTCCATTTTATCTTCTACCCATAAATTACATTCCCATCTGATGCGGCATCAGTAACATATGTTATGAATTCTTTTTACAGGTAAATCATTCCTGTCTTTTCAATGTCTATTTATGATTTTTTTAGGAGTCATTAGACTCCTGGCTACCCACTTGAGAAGTTTCTTAACAATTATTTTAAAGTCAGAGGTTTCAGAGTATATAATGACTTTTTTTTTTCCCTCTCCTTTCTTCCTTTTCATGTTCTTTCATGGGTATTGCTATTTCGCCCTCGAATATTCCAACATCCCTTACTCTCTGAACATTCACCTCAAGTCACACTGGACACGACAATGGCTCCAGCATTTGCCACCATCACTCAAGCCAAATATGATCTTACAGAATAGTCCTGAGCACCCCAAGCAGCGACAATGTGCAAATGCACAGGAGATTTATTGCTCTGGAGGATTTGTAAATAAGATTTTGAAAATGTAAAGAGAATCACTTCCTTCTAGTAAATTAGTTTCATTTCCAGTTGCATTTTGCAAGTCTACTAGGTAATGGTAGATGAGGGCTTCAGTAATATGGGCTACTTTTTACAGCAGAGACTAGAAGAAAAATTTTTATGGGAAGAAGATTATATTTTATATCTACTTAACACTGAGATTGGGTTTTTTTCTAACTGTAATGGCAAGAAACAGGAGTTTTGACTCAGTCAATAGTTGATCTGTATAAGGTGTGGTATTCCCTTCCTGCCTTAAATTACCAAGATTATAAGAAAAGCTCTTCATATTAGGGAGGAGTCAGAGGGTTTTGTGTTACCAGCAGCAGCAAGAGTGAAGATCTGGGCCACATCCACAGGCCCACACAGGCTCATGGGGTTTGTCACACTGGGGATTTCCAAATTAAGATCCTTAGGAAAGATTTTGTATCTGTTCTATCCAGGTTCATGCATATCCATGTTCCCACATTTTTTGTCCTCTTTGTTTTTGCTGATTTATTTTTCCTCCTACGACATGTTCAGGTCTGCTCCTCTGTGGCACATGGGGTACAGAGGACATTTTTTAATCCCTTCTAGCACACATAAATGAGTCATTACTGTCTACAATATGTTTCACCTTCACAGGGGTTCAATGGCATAGTTTTCTTTGGTTCCTGTATTCCTTCAGCTTTGTTTCCTTCTTTTTTCTTTTTTCTTTTTTTTTTTTTTTTTCATTTCTTTGTTTGCTTGCTTGGTTTTGAGTTTTGGGGGGATGTTTTTTTGTTTGGTTTGTTTGGTCATTTGCAAATGTTTTATTTATTTGCTTATGTATTTCCTCCACTTCTTTGGGATAGTGATAGGATTTCTTTGTCTATCTTTTACTGTTTTGTTTGACACAAGTGGCTGAATGAATTCAAGCAAAATAAGAGCTTATTCCACCCTAACATGTATACAAGAAATGACATTGACCCAAACTGATCATTCATAGAAGTTCACAAAAATCCCACTCTTTGTTGCCTTTGTTCTTGAATTCCTGTTGATTTAAGGAAACAGGAGGTAATAGTGGAATTCTCAAGAAGCAGAGAATTCAGTCTGCTCCTGAGACATTTTCAGACCAAAATTGCAGACTCAAGAGATTATATTAGATCAGGTAAATGCTGAATAAAAATCCTTTGTATGTTTATCAACATTTATCTGAACCAGAAGCATATGAAAGTTCCCTCATCACTTAGCTAACCTTTATGGCATATGAAATCAGCATCCTTTTCATAGACTGGAGAAAGACATCACTCAAAACCCCTTGCTGTATTTAATTTTACTATTGAATAAAATATACAGAATAATAGGATACAAAAGATGTATTCTCACATTTTTATGTGAGGAGGAAATATATACAGACAGATTTCCAGAAGAATATTCAAGTAGATGTTATATGTGTAAGTAAATATAGGAATCAATAATTTGATTTTTTTTTCTTATCACCACCATAATAAAAATAAAATCCTATTCAGGTCCCAAAAGAGCTGCTGTTTTGATAGCATGACAACCAACATGCTGTAATGAAGTGATCTTGGGCTAATAAACAGCAACTCCTACACTCAAACATCAGCTTTTGAAGTCACCAGCTGCCCACCAATTTCACCAAAAATTACTTAACTGCTTTGCATTTATGCTTCAGGACAGTTTAGGACAAAAATAGTTTGGAGACTATTTACCTCCATTTTGATTTCTGCACAGTATTTCTGTAGTTCCTACAGTGAGGGAGTCTGTGGCAATAAATTCTTGTGTCTTTATACTAACAGGGGAGCTTCAACCACAAAAAATAAAGAATCCTCTGTCCATGCTCACAGCCTTGGGGAATGTCATTTAGCAGGAAACAAAGATGCTGTGGGTATCAGAACCTGGAAAGAGGGGTAAGTGCTCCACACAGAAAGCCAGAAGGGTCTTTCCCTCTCCCATTAGATTGACACCAAACTTGTTTGGATGTCAGGAGGAAGGAGTGCCTGTGGGTCTTGTGAAATCTGTGGTTCCCGGGATCCCCTTAGGATCCCAGGATCTTCCTTAGGATCCCCATGGACTCCTAAGGAAGCAGGACACCATGGGGATATCTGCTCCTTCCTAAACACTCTGTGCATTTCATTTGTACTGCTAATGAGAGAACCGTGTGTTTTGTACAGGCTTGTTTTGCAAAGTGCTTCTTTGATTCAATTTCTATGTGTTCCTGAAAAGATTAATCATAAATTTAAATGCCTGTGAGGCTGGAGTTATGGAAAGGAGTGTAATTAATGTTCCGGACAAAGAGAAGCTCAGGCCTGATGCATTTAACAGGAGGTGTTTATTCTGTAAACAGGGGACAGTAATAAACTCTACATTTACCGTAAGTACCTTGAACCCTTGCCCTGTCTTTTTCCAGGTTAAAGTCCTTAAACAACCTGAATTCAGCATATGAAACCCCAGCACATCTGTGTGAGTTTCTAGAAAACCTATTTTAATCAAAATTCCTAACTTATCCTTGTTTTAACTATTTCTTCATGGTGGACTTGGTGAAGACTTAGCAATTCATTGATGAACCAATAACTACCACAATTGTAAGAAAATAAAACAGTAAATTAATTCCCATTGCAAAATTTCCCCATTATGTAGTTATTACCAAAAATTATAATATAATATAATATTACCAGTATTACATAACCTGAGGATCTTACCCACTGTTTTGACTGGAATGGAGCTCTGATCTGACTGCAGCAATGGGGAAGTCAATTCTTCACTTCTGTTTCTGCCTGTAGAAGTTTGTGTAGAAAGATGGTCACTCTGAGTTCATATTATCGTTTTTATTGCGCCAGCAGCTATCTCCCAAATCTGCAGGGGCAAGTCCTGTGCATGGAGGTGTCACTGCAGTCATTGCAAAGGAGTGATGCCAACAGAGGAATGTGTTTTGCTGATCTGAGCACAGACTTCCTTTGGACAGAGGATTTTTTTTCTCTGGTGCTTCCCTGGCCAAGGGGGTTGACAAGCCACAGATTATGAAATCCTTTGAATATGAAAGACAAAACACCATATTTAAATGTCATGAATAACAAACAAAAGAGCAAAGTATTCTTCCTCTCACTTTCCACTTTCTGTGTGCTCAACTTGCAAGTCATTTGGTCTGGTACCACAGCCCATTAAAACAAAAGGAGCGAACATACTCTTTAAAAAAAAAAAAAAAAAAAAAAAAAAGAGAGAGAGAGAGAGAAAAAATACCCCGAATAATTGCTTTCTATTCTGTGTCATGTTTTAATTAAAGATAGCAGCACCACAATCTACGATATATCTGGAAATTATTAGAAACCCTTTCCAGAGGCAAAAAGGATCAATACCTCTTTGTCTCAGTGGCATAAAACATCTCTGTGTTACTTCTTTCCTGCTGGCAAGAGAGAAAGTGGAAAAGTCTAAGATGGGAATAATAGCAGCTCCTAAGGGGAGAGCCATGTGCCAGGTCAAATGAGCATGCTTTTTCCTTTGTATTTATTTTTAAAAATAAGCAGAGTGGTTTGCATTATCTGATCCCATCCCTGCAGTAAGTTTTGCTCCCTTTGTGTCAGGGGAAGCAGAGAGCACGTGGAGTGACTGAGTCAGGACCTTGGAGAAGGGGAATGTGACTGAGGGTTGGATGAGAGGTTTGGGAGTCAAGTCCTGGCTTCCCTCCCTGACTTCGCCATGGATCTTCCGTGGGATGCTGCTCCATTTCCTTGGAGCTGAGAAGGTGGATGCCTTGTGCCTGGCATGACGATGACTGTGTCCTCCAGAGAGGAGTTTTCTGTCGACTATTCTTGTCTGCACAAACTGACTTTGGCTTTCACCTTGTTACTTTGGGAAGGACAGCCTGAAACTGGTGGCACTCACAGCTCTCTGTGCCTCCTGTGACAGAGTTTGCAGCCACGGTCCCTCTGTGTCTCACAACCCAAATGTGCCACTCGTGGGGTTCTTCAGGCTCATCCCCAGTCGTCACTGCAGAGGAATAGGCACCTCTCGGCTAAAACTGCAAATAAGCCATGAGCTAAAGGAGCCTGATTTTTTATCCTTATATTACAAGAAGATGTGAAGAGCTCAGATGTCCAACCACACTATAAAAATCTGGTGTTAGACAGCATTAAACTGGGCCCCAGTTTCCCTGTGTATAAACTGAGATAATGGGACAACAATTAATTAATTATAGCATACCGAATCATCTTGCTGTCATCTTTTTTATATGGGGGGGGTCATAGCCTGCCTGGGGAGGAGAACCCATGTCAACACACAGTCAAAGGGAAATGTTTTCTGCTGCCCCTTTCCCTTTTCTTTGCTGAAGCTTCTTGTCTCTGTCTAGGTTGCAAGGCAAAAGGAGATGGGACTGAGCTAACTGCACTCCCTGGCATTGCTCACAACAGCATGTGTGTGTTTCTGAACAGAACAGGAGCTAAAAACAAATGTTTTTTTCCAAAATAAAGTCCCCACAACAGCCATAAGTGAGTGACTTCAGAAGCACCAATCATTCATTTCTTTACAGATTTTAAGAGTAAACTGGGCATTTTTTATGTCAGGCCTGGTGTCCTAAATAAAATTATTTGCCTTCCTTCATA
Organism: Acanthiza pusilla; assembly: GCA_036630365.1. NCBI lineage: Eukaryota > Metazoa > Chordata > Aves > Passeriformes > Acanthizidae > Acanthiza > Acanthiza pusilla. The sequence continues at coordinate 4,253,369 of JAXCHO010000032.1, read as the reverse complement.
TTTGTCCAACTTTCCTTCAGCTGAAACATATATTTCTAAAGAAATCAAACCAGAACCCCAAATTCTTGGCTTCAAGACTGCTTACATGACACTGTTGAAGCATTTCTACTATTAATTAACATTTCAATTAAAATTATAACACCAAAATCTTTTGAAAATATTTATCAACAAAGAAATTCACCAAAGCAGCTGACCTTTCAGTCGCAGGGTTAGTTACCCTTCCCTCTGAATCATCCCTGGGCCTCAGGGTTTCAGGAAATTTCTCCCCCAGCCTTATCTTCCTCCAGAGAATTTTCCATCCCCTCTCATCTGTGGGGTGTGATAGGATAATAGCAGCAATCCGGTCCTTATTGTCTGTATCTGCAGATGAAGAGTGCTGTATAAGTGTAAAGTGTTATTATTATTGTAAGGAAATAATAATACTAATAAAATAAAATGAATCGAAGTCTTGTCTTCAGATGGTTATTTTAGCAATCCAGAAATCTAAAGCCCATGAAATAGACAATTAAGAGGGGTTAGGTACTTAATATCAGTCGTTGTGTTTGGGTAGAATTTTGCAATAATGCAGCTGCTATAATAATACGGATTTTTATTTCTCCTTCCAGAAAGGAAGCGGTTGTGTTTTCAGAGAAGCCTGGAAGTCCTGCTGCAGAATGCAGAACTTTGTGTTCCTGCCTGTGCACTCAAACCGCCTCTCATCTCCTGTTCCAACAGCTCCATCTTTGGGAGAGAGAAGGGGAAGCGTTCCTTCCCTTTAGCTGGCTTTTCAAACAAAAGAAACCTTGGAAATCCTGTTTTGCCCTGGAATATCTTTTTTCCCTTCCCCTCTTTTCCCCCTGCCTCTCCCCACATCGCTCTTCATCAGTTGGGGAATTAAAAACCCAAAAACAATCCCCCCTTTCTCTCATTTCTGTCATAACTAAGGGCCAGAGACTCATTTAATTAGTCTCTCTTGTGTGGCTTACAGCCCTGTTCAAGGCAAACATTTACCCCTGGGTTTCAGAGCTGTTGCTTAGCCACTGAATTTTCCTTTTTAATTTTTTTTGTCAGGAAAATGTGGTATCATGTTAATGGCTATTGGGGATCCTACGGCTAAATCATAATCATAATTGTCTACACTAATCATAATTGTCTTGCTGATGCAGTGTGCATTACTCCCCCCTGTCAGCTCGCAGCCTCGTCCTGCTCCCTTGGACTGTGTATGTGCTCTCACAGGCAGGGCTGACATTTCAGTCATTTTTGCCTGAAATGTTGAGTATCTGGGCTCAGGAGACAGGGACTTGAAGACCTTGTAGGAGGGGTCACTCTCTCTGTCTTCTCAATATCCTCATCCCAGAAAGCTCCCATGAGGAAAGCCACTTTTATGTATTTAGAAGGGCTCACTTTTCCCTTTTAAAGTGAGGCTGACTGAGGAACAGGAGCTAGAGATCCAGATTTAGAGCTTCTCCTATCCACAGGCTGCTTTTAATTGCTAAGTTACGTTTGGGACTCCTTTTTTCTTACCTCCTGAATCTTCCATGCCCTTCCTTGCAGTAGCCCATCCCCAGCAGAAGGGATTACATCTCTCCTTCACATCTCATAAACCTGAGGGTTAGGGCATATTCAGGACAACAGGGGCTGGAGGGTGCGAAGCTTGTGCTTTGCACAGACCCAGAAGATATTTTCCTTGTTGTGGATGAAGTGTCTCATCATCAGACCTGTTTTCAAGAGGTAGTCAGTCAGGAACATCTGCCTCTGTCCTGGCAGCAGTGATGATGAAAGGGAGACTCCTGATATCACAGCTTGGTTTTTTGGGTTTTTTAGTGGTCAGCATGAGGCTGCCAACCAGATGAAGCTCTTCAAGTGACATGAATATCCTGAGTGCCTTAGGTGCTGATTAGGTACATATATGCATTAAATACCAACAGCATTTAGAGCTAGAGGCCTGTAAGCAAGTGCTGCAAATACTACATTGAAAGGAAAAAAAAAAAAGATAAGGTTTGATATGTTCAGTAATTAGTCATTGGAGTCTAACTAGAAGGGAGTGGGGTAAAACTACAGGTAAATCTAGAACTGTCAAGCCCAGAGTCACTTTTTTTTTCCTTAAAATCAGAGAGGAGAAAAGAAAGAAAGGGAAAATCTAGCTCCCAGCAACTATACAAAGGCAGGGATAGAGGGCACAGAGAGAGCCAGTGTAAATTCTTTAGGAACAAGACAAAACCCAAGTTAAAAACAAACCGAGAAACCAGAAAAGTCATGGAAGCAGACAGAGTCCATAATAACCTCAGAACAAGACTAGATTCAGGCATATGCATAATGAGAGAAAGTAAAATCAGAGCTTTCAGAGGCAAGATCATAAACGACATGAAAAGTTAGCAAGGAAATAAAGAAAAATAGGCACTGAGTAATTTAATACAGCCCCAGAAATCTGGCACTGACATTTCTTTGCTGTCTTTTGGTTTTCCAGGGTGACATTAAACTGTGTCTCCACCAGGCCAGAGAACTTTCTAACAATTTAATGCTCTAATTGATTAAATTTCATTGTTAAGAAAATATTTCTGGTGTTCTTAAACCAAGGAATTTGGATGCCCCCATTGTGATCTAGACTGGAATTACAAGTCTTTAAACGCATGTGTGCTAAAGGCCAAAGAAGTGATTTCAGTGTTTTTTTGGTGTAATGAACATAATTTGTATACAGAGTTCAATTCACCACATGGGTTTTTGTTCAGAGATCCTGGCTTTAATGTCACTGGAACAGAAACACATGTTGTCCTATCCCCACAGCTCTGCTGCATCCTAAGCACTCCAGCTCCTCCAAATTCATGCTGATAAAACCTCATTACTGTTCTGTAATGTACTTCTGATACACATTCCCATTTTCACTCTCATCTGCAATCCCCGGCATCGGCTGGGATTTGAAGAATAAGTGTAAAAACAGCTGTGTGGAAAGATGACGTTTTCTTACAGTATTTTAGACACAATTTAAAACAAAACTTACCAGAAATCTCCTGAGACAGCCTGTTCTTAGGAGAATTAATTGATGAAACTAATTCACAGGTTTATCTTCTCTCGTAGTATTTCATGAAATAATAGTTTTTACTTCCCCAGCCCAAGGTTTCTTTTCGCTTTAACTGCTGGGATTGCAGTAAGATTCCAGCATCTGAAACAGGAAATTTGGGCTCACTTCCAGCTGTGGAGTCAGGCTGACAAGTAAATCTTAACACCACAACACCAAAACTACCCACATGGTGTAATCCTGCCATGCAGGCAACACCTGAGCTCCTCAAGAGCTACATCTAAATGCTTAAATATGATAAAATTACATCTATATAGATATATACACATATTCATTGTTAATTGCACCTTTCATTGGAAAGCTTCAGCACAAATCCATGGATCTGGCAAAAACTCCAAACAGAACAAAACAAAAGAGCAAAAAACAACCCTCAAACCCTTGTCTTGGGTCTGCAGGAAGCCCTGCATGTGAGATTTCAGGAAAGTCTGCCTTCTGTACACCTCTACTTCAGTTAATGGAGAGCTGAGCAGCCGCCAGGGCAGGTTATCCTCTGCTTGCACAGCCTCCTCCTCCCCTCAAGTATTTTTGTTTACCAATGCCCTTTTGGAAGTAGAAAATCATGTGTAGAGCCCAGCACATAACCCAGAACATAAGACAGACACAGAGTTGAGGTGACACTCTATAAGCAAAGCCCTCTGATGTTACAAGAGGCAGAGACAGTTGTGCATGCTCCTTAATATCACAGAAATGATGGGGAAAGAGTGAAGCATAGATGCTGCCTGCCCCTAGAGAGGAAAGGCATTTATTGGATGTTTCTGACACACTTAGGGATCATCTTCAGGAATGGAGAGACTGAACTAGGTTTGTCTTTTCTCACAGAAAAGGACTGAAAGAGATTAAAGTCTTGGTTTTGCCCAGTATCTTAATAATCTGACCACTCCTCTGATCCATAGGAAACCCAGGAATAGTCTTCCAGAATTAGCTGCCAAACCTTGTAGACATGGAGCTAAAATTTAACATGAAATGATACTTGGTCCCGAAATAATGTCAGACGTCAGTCTCCTCTGGATATTAGTAAGCAAAACCAGTCTCATACGTATTTGTAAAGGGCTTTAAGACATAGGTATGAGCCATTCTCTACAAATTTATAATTTCTTTTTTTCAGCTGAACACTTTTCCTCTGAGTAAATTGTATTGCATAAGATTGAGTTCCTGTAAAGTACACTTTTCCTTCCCTTTCAGAGGCCTTTTTGGAACTGTAAATATAAAATATGTTTACCTGAATACTGTTTGCATCCATCATTTCCTCATTCTCCGCAACGTCCCTGAGAGAAAAGTAGAAAATATAAACTCTGGTCTTGTCATGATAGGGGCTGTCCTCATTTCAGCCACTGTTTTCCAGTGTCAATATGAGATATAGCTGAAGAAGTGCTATCAAAGTGCTGCTTTGCTGAGAGCTTTAAGATTACCAAGAATGACGGTGTTTTAAGTTAGCTGTTAACTTTGCACTGTATCAGTCCAGAGGAGATCCTGTTAGTGGTTATCATGCTGCATCGGAAGGGAGGCAGCAGCTGGCTGAGGTGCAGAACATTTTTAAACCCTGAAATGGGTTTATTTATTTATTATTTACAACCATGGGATCAAGAAGTCAATATGAGGAAGACTCCAGTTTTCACCTATGCACGGTGCTGCTGTGTGAAAGCAAAATGTGCTGCCCCTGCTGAAATCACTCTGTTTTCTCCTTATATCAATTTACATCAGCACAGTTAGACACTTGAATGGTGGCCAGGACCCCAAAAAACAGGATAAGCACTGTCTAGAGTCTCCATTTGACTATTTGCTTCTCTCAGATGTGCTGTGGATTGGGTGAACTTCTGTGCCTGTCAAAACTTAATGTTTTCCTTTACATTTCTGACTATTTTGGCCATAAGTCCTTTAAGACAGTGGGCATTCTTCTTTCTCTTCAAAAAGCCAAGAATATTCTTACCTCTGGTGCATTTGTTCTGTGATGCTTTAAAACAAATAATAAGTGGAATTAATCCTCACAGGAACGGACAGTGGAATAAGAAATAATCTAAAATCAGATTTTGTTCTGAAAATATTTTGAAATTTATAACTACTTTTTATTTTTTGGGGGGGAGGGAGGATATTGTCTAATCAGTGAAATATTTTATTTATACTCTATTTTTACTTTTAAATATTACAATTAAATATAACAAATCTATTTCTAAATTAATAATTTCTTAAACCAAACAAACAAATAAGCAAAACCCTCCAAGGTAGAAAGAATTTCCATTCAGTTACACTTTCTTGCTTGTGTTTTTTTTTAACAAAATGAATTTTTTGTCATAATTAACACATTCTCATGGAAATTAATTCCAGATATCCGTATTTCATCGTGGAAAAACTTGTCCTCTTGTAATATTTGAAACGAGTCTTGAAATGGCTTGTCTTCCCCAGTCCTACTTCTAAGCAAGTTCCACATTAAAGGCGCTCTGCCTTTGTGTATGTCCCAGGTGTAATTTTGAAATAAATTTGAACTCAGTGGCACACTTTATACCTTCTAGAGATACAATTACACCTGGACTTCCAACTTAATGCCTCTAAAATGCTTCTTCCAAGAGGTGACCAAGAGTTTAAGAACATAAAAGGCTGAGAAAGTATCATCAGCAAAACAATTTGACGGGAGATGTGATGGCCCCCTGATGTTCACATTACTGATTCAGATTGAGGGGAAGAAGGGAGAAGGAAAGTTTCTAATTTTTGGAAAAACTGTTTGGTTTATGACTGCTATTCCCCTGGTAGATACCTGACTCTGGCACAAGTTTAATGATCCAAGTCAAGCCAAGGACATGAACTGGTCTGCAGAGAAATCCAGCCCTGCCTTCCCTGCTACCTGTTCTCTACTCAGCCCTGCCTTTTATACCCTGCTTTGCTGCACAGTGAAAGTTCAGGTAGGCTTATATGTACATAGCCTATTATTAGGGGCCTCAGCTGACAGTATAGATAAACTTCAGAGCCGCCTTAGGATGGGAAATGAAACTAGGAGAAAACAGTGAGAAAATTAACCCTCTCCCCCAAGTCCAGGTGGAAAGTAAACTGATAAGCTACCCTAGCAAGCCTTCCCTTCAGGGCATCCTCTGAGGGGCAGCAGGTAGTGACAATGATCAGGTTGAAAATGACACCAAAAAAAAGTCTTTTCTTCCTGTTTTCTTCTCAGTACAATTATATTTCTCATTAAGCCTTGCTCAGATCTCCCCATTGGTAGTTACTGTTTATGTCGCTGCCGGTGCTGGTTGGAGCATGCCTGATTAGGTGCAGGTGTTGCACACTAATTGGCCATTAAGTTTTGGTGTGTATATTCTTGATAACATTTTCTGGATTTCAAAATTAGTATCGTTCATTTTCTCCTAAGCTGTGCTTGTTTTAATATGAAACTGCAAACGAAAACAGAGTGAAGAATAGATCGATCTACACACAGAGGCAAAGATTAGTATCTACAAGGTGAAATGTGAAGACATGAAAGAAGAATGAAATTATTTAGACATCAAAACCATTGGGTTTTAAGTAGAAACCAGGTACTGGGTTCTGCTCAGAATCCCACAGTGCATGGTGGAAAAGGGCGCTGGGGGTGCCATGGTTATGGCAGTGAGGCAGAAGCATCAGGTAGTTTGATAAAACACTACTTCATGGCAAGTGAAAAGTGGGAAACAGGAGGAACATCCTCAGCATTGCAAGGCTTAGAGCTAAGGTTCTCGATGTCACAATATATTCCTCATGCCAAGAGGTACTGTGGAGAGACACAAACATAAGGATGAGGGGTCTGAGGGAAATGAGTCAGTGAGCATGGCATGGTTTGCACACTGGGCAGTATGGAAGGTATAAGTGTTCTTCATTTTTCTAAAGGAAGAGATAGAAGAGAGAAGGGGGTATTTAATATTATAGAAATTAGGGCCACTGTGTCTGAATTTGGTGAGCTTAAATAACACCAAAGGAAAAAAACATACTCCACAAAATTTCAACAGGTTACTGAAGAGCATTCAATAAGTAGGATCTTACAAGGATTGAATTACTTCTGTCTCTCGACTCTCTACTTGCTATAACAATAGTCACTAAACTTCTATATTTGTCATTGCAATTAAATGTCCAAATTAATTTGGGATAGTCCCAGGCATTTTAAAACCAGAACTGTATGGAAACAAATGGCTCCTGCACAAGAAAATCACAATCTAGCCTGTTAGACCAGGAGATGTGAGTTGAAACTTCTCATATTTTATGATACACAAAATATGCAGAACAGAACTTCCACCTCCTTTGCAGATTTCCACATTTGGTGTGGTGGATTCTAGAACAGGACCCTGTAGACAAAGGAAATCTAAGTTTTTACAAAACTCATATCTGTTTTTTTCCCCATTTTCAAAATTTTCATTTGGCATTTATCCCTCCACTATAGTATTGATAATTTAAACCCAAAACACATATGGAAAACAATATCCTTTCCTTTATTTTCACTCTTGTACTTACAAGTTATAAGGAAGACTTTTTTCCATAGGACTAAATTCACTAGGAAGCACAGATACCCTTATAAGAATGGACATCTTGTAAAGTATAGTTTTTTAGCACTGACCTTTCTTCTACCTTCCTCACATGCTTCCTTTTTCTGAGAATCAAGTTTAATGCTTTTTGACTGTTTTTGGTTTCTGTATTTTTTCGTTTCATTCCTTGTCTCTTTCTCCTTCTACATCCTCTTCACAGACGTCTTTCACTCTTGCAAGGGAAATCCTCAGAACTGTAGCATAAATGTCCAGATCCAGCCAGGAAGTTCAGCATAAGTCTCTTTTATTCTCTCTTTCCACTGTCGTAACTTGCAGGAAAGCTTTTTTTTCTGTGACAGACAATGTCTGTCAGAAATGAATATTGTCTTAATAGCCAAGAAAAACTTGTTTTGCACAGAACTGTGAGTCACAGGGCCATGTTCTGTCCCTAGTTCTCTTAGTTCAACTGTGTTCACTGTCACCAGCTGTTTCAGAATATGGCTGTATAATTCAGCTACGTCTTCAAGGTGCTGGTTGGTATTTGGAGGAAAAATCTGCAACCTGAAAGTTGTGGAGCACGATGAGATCTTCAGGAGATCCTGGAAAAGTGACATCTCTGTTCCAGTGAGGGAACAGTGTGAGGGTCATTAAGGCCGCTGGTACCCACAGCATCTCAGCTCCCCTGCTCAAAGATTTGGTTATGTCATCTCTATTCTCCTCCAAAAGCATAAAGAAGTCAGAGGGGAAGAGGAGGGGCAGGCACTGATCTCTTCTTTGTGGTGACCAGGGACAGGACCCGAGGGAGTGGCCCAGAGTTACGTCAGGGGAGGTTTATGTTGGATATTAGGAAAAGGTTCATCCCCCAGAGGGTGATTGGGCACTGAACAGAATCCCCAGGGAATGGTCACCGCACCAGCCTGACAGAGTTCCAGGAGTGCTTGGACAGTGCTCTCAGGAACATGGTGTGATTTTTGAGATGTCTTGTGCAGGGGCAGGAGCTCGACTTGATGATCCTTGTGGGTCCCCTCCAATTCAGCTTATTCTGTGATTTGGAGACTTCTCAGGTCTGACTATACTAGGTGTCTAGGTGGTCTTGTTTTTTGGGGGTTTTTTTACCTCTGTAGACATGGTTTTCTGTGGCTCACATCCACTTACTGAAACGCGTTCAGATACTCAGATAACACGTTCCTCTGCCGACCCGCAGTGGATCCGAGCTTCCTTTTCCTCCTATCTCACACTGCCGTGTCTGCTGTGGCATACTGTGAGCAAAGTGTTATCTCTCCAATTTGATAGCGCTGTCCTCATTGTACCCCAGTGTCCATTGCAGGATCAGGGCCTGTATTAGTTTCTTACTCAGTTTGTGTCTGTACACTTTTGCACAGCTTTGGGGAGCACTGTGGGGCCATTTGTGAAATGACAGTGCTTTCTGCCGGCGAGATCATTATAGGCAGAAGGCATTCCAATGTGCAAATTACAGTTCTGCTTATAGGGAATTTGTTCTGCTTAAAACAAAAGAGCTTTACAAAAGGAAGGTCTCGCCGCACTTTCATCTGATTTGGAGCTGCAAAGCTAACTTCCATGCTGTGCAGAAATGCACAAGGAGGGTTAAGTCAGTTTTACAAGGGCATCAGTTGGGTGAAAATGCATTTGACCTTCACAGGGTTCTTAAGTCATTCTTCAGCTTGAGTGGCTGAGTGAAGAGTGTGTCATTCTGTCATATTAAGGGGGGGAAAAAAAAAAGAGAGAGAAAAAAATTTTAAAATCGATCCTGTCTACTCCTGAAAGCCTTCGATTTCATTGGTATCTAACTGACATAAATAATATTTGCTTGGGTTTTCATTGCTATTTTTATTTAAATGTTCTTGGGTATGCCAGCTAGCAGCAAGGTCCATTTTTATAGCACAGTGAATTCCCACAGTTCTGGTAAATATAATCAGATAAGGGGAAGTTGAACTTAAACCTTCTGTTGCAGTCAATAAAAGTAAACTTCATAACCCAAGACTATATCTCTATTTATAATTGCTAATTATAGAAATCTATTCAAGGACACTCTAAAAACAGGATTATAAATCCATCTAATAAAAAACCCAAAAAAACCAGAAGAACATAGAGACAGAAAAAGGAGACAGTCAGTGAGAACAAAGAAAAATGAGCAGAATACAATGCAACATATTTTCTTGAGCTTTTTACAAAACAAAATATTCCTCAAATACATTCCCATTGCCCTTCAGTGTTTCATTATCTCTGTGGCAGAGATCTTGTATTTATGTAAAAGTTTGTTGACCATATGGATCTGGGTGCAATTGTACAGATCATGACTGGAAGCATAAACTCCTCCAAGGAAAAACATATAGGAGAAAAATTATGTGTTCCCTGCATTTGAGGTTCAAATTCAAGAACCTATGTCTCTTTTATCAGATTTGCTCTGGCAAATTAGGAAGACGGTGCAGATTTTGCCAAATGATAGATATTCAAATTAAATTCCTGATCTGTCATGAGATAGAATCCCTGAGAGAGCGGTTCAGGTGAGAAACTGAAAATTTGTATAATGAGTTACCCTACGGATTAAATTGTCTTCAAGAAATCAGCATCCTAACTGAGGCATCAGAGCTAGTTTAAACCAGTCACATGAATAACTCACATTTCCTTCTTAAGTTTCTGCTTTCTTTTACCTATTTTCTATATAAATTTGTGGAAGGAAAAATTTCCATGTGTTCAGTCTGAGTCAACTCCAATACTGGGCATCAACATTTCACAATAAAAGAGGCAGTTCTTGTCTCTGTGGTTTCTACATCATGGCCTTTGCCCAAAGTTTTAAAAGATCAAGGCGTGTGTTTCCTAGTGATGTAGCTTCAGAGCAGAGCACAGGATATCAGCAGTAGTGGAACCGGCAGGACCAGGGCAGTGACCACCTCTCTGTGCTGTGCATTGGTGAGGCTGCACCTTCAATCCTGGGGTCATTGAGGGGCTGGAGCCTGTCCAGGGAAGGGAACAGAGCTGGGGAAGGATTTGAAGCCCCAGAAGCAGCTCAGAGAGCTGGGGGAGCTCAGTCTGGAGAAAAGGAGCCTCAGGGAGGACCCTTTCACTCTCCAAAACTCCGTAACAGGAAGAGGCAGCTGGGTGGGAATTGGGCTCCGCTCCAGGGAACAAGGGACAGGATGAGAACAAATGGCCTCAAGTTCCACCAGATGATGTTTAGATTGGATAACAGGAGAAATTTATCCACTGTAAGGGTTGACAAGGCATAACAGAGGCTGCCAAAGGCAGTGGTGGTATCCCCATCACTGGAGGAAATTAAAAGCCGTGCTGATGTGGCACTTGGGGACATGGATTAGTGTTGGGCTTGACAGTGCTGGATTAACAGTCAGACTCAATGATTTTAGAGGCCTTTTCTAACCTAAACAATTTGGTGATTCTTTATCTAGATAACTGCATGCTAAAGATGCAAAGAAATGGAACTGATTACTAACAAAGGCCTTCTAAATAAGCAATGGTATGAACAGCACTCATATGCATTTGAAAATGGGTTCATCTTTTGTCAAAAAGAAGGAACTCTTTCAGCTGGAAATACTTCAACTGTCTAAATGTGAGAAAAAATATGCCATTTCTCCCTGTGGCACAAGTCAATATGTTCTGACCGTTATCTCTTTTTACTCTTAGAATCACAGAGTCATAGAATGGCTTGGATTAAAAGGGATGTTTGCAGACCAGCAGATTCCAAAACCCTTGCTGTGGGCAGGGAATTCTGGCCATGAACCCAGGCTTCCCTTGCAGCCCTGCTCAGCTCCATGGGAGCACCTGGGAGGTGCTGGGATAACAGCTGGAGGTGCAATGGCCAGAGTCTGTAACCCTTGATGAGACACAGCACGGGTCAGTGGTGGGACCCTTTTGGGCGTAGGGTATGCTTTGGGTCAGATTTTCAATCGTTTACAAGTTTTTCTAAGCATGTAAAACGTGTCTTGTCGTCTCTGACAGCTGTGATGAAGGGCTGTAAACTGAGAGGGCTTCCTGTTTACACCGCCGCTGTGGAGTGAGCATTTTTATATATAAAAGTGTCCTTTTATATCAGCTCTCAGTATAAGTAATGTCTCTAAAAGGACTGAAAGCCACGACATATTAGGTACCCTTTGTAATTACTCAGTACTATTTTGACATCAAAGGAACCAATGCACAATATTTGTGGTCTTTGTTTCTAAATTCACACCTTAATGATTTTTAGGGCAGTCAGACTGAAACACCATAATGTTTTTAAAAAAATATATTCCCACTCTATTGACTGAAAGGAGAGGAAAGAATTCAGATAATGGAAGAACAAAGAGAATAGCTACATAAAATCAGAATCACTCATACTGTGCTTAAAATCACTGTTAGAATGCTGGTTTTTTTCCCTCTCTTTAATGAATATGAGGGTTTTGAGAACAATTTTCAGAAAGAAGAAAAGAAGAAAACAAGCAGAGTATATTTAAGACCTCCTTGAAGACATCCAGAGTTAATAATGATATATACTGCAGAAAGAACAACTGTGAGATGGGTGCAAAATGCCACAAACCCAGCTAATTAAAAATGAGGTTATTAGTTTTTAGTTACACTGCAGTTAGAGATAATGCTACAGAGAGCCTGAGTGAAAGCACATTTTATATTGTAGTAGGAATTTCATTTTATGTGGCATTTTATTTTATTTTAAGGGGTGCTTCTGTTTAGAGAGAAGAAAATTTCAATTATGAGTTAAAATGGACTCACTGTGGCTTTTCTGTATCTTTAGGGGGAGGGGAAGGGGATAAGAAAGGTACAAACTTTCTTCCAAACTTGGCATTCCACCAAAAACAGCAGTAAAAATTTGTGCCTCACCATAAAAGACAGCTGCCTAGATTTCCAAGATATGTGGGAATGCCTGACATCTATAGATTTTGTTTTCCAGGGCGATCAATAGAAATTATTCACTTATTTTGAAAGTGTAGCTCCAAAAATAATTCTCAGTGTGATTCTAACTCTTTTCTTGTAGATTTATGGCTGGATTTCAAAGCAACTCAGGTCCTGCATAGAGAGAGAGAAAAAAAGGTTCCCTCTTTAAAAGCATTTCACATGTTAATATTTTTAGAAATACAGCTGTTGTTTAAATAGATACTTTATATTTAAATAGATACTTCATATTTAAATAGATGCTAAGAGTTTTGAACAGGTTCATATAAAACCAATCCATGAGTGTCTACATCTAAAACCCATTGCAGAGTGAGGTTTTGGGGCCATGTCTGAGAATCACAAGTGAAAGTGTCCTGACACTCAGGTCACTGATGGAATCACAGACTAATTTGGAATGGAAGGGGCCTCTGAAAGCCATCAAGTCCAACCCCACTACAGTTAGCAGGGATGCCTTCAAGTAGATCATGGTGAAATCTTCCTCAGTGTTTCTGAGCCTTTCTTTTTTTTTCCTTTTTTTCCCTTTTGGTTTGGGTTTTTTTTTTTTTTTTCCTTTTTTTTTCCTTTTTTTTTTGGTTTCTATACCACTTATCCGGTATTACCTATAATAAAATAAGTCAACTTAGGTAATTTTTTAAATGTGTTTTGAAATATCTTCAGCTGAAGCAGTTTTCACTAGATGAAGGAAGAAGACCTCTACAGCAACAAAAATATTTAACAAAATATTAAAGAAATTAGTATGCTACCTTCTAAAATAAAATTATTTAACAGAAAAAAAGTCCATAATTTGCAATTTCTTTCTCTCCATTTCTCTATTTCTTTGTCTACATCTGGGTTGGACTACAGTAAGACATCATTTTCTCAGCTCCTACAAAACTGAAATATACTCTAATGTGAAGATTATTCTACTTAATCCAAACTTTTTTCTTTGATATATGAAAGCAAAGGTAAAGTGGCTTTGCCTGCGCTTAAAATCAGTTGAAGGGCCTCTTAATACATATTTTAGCTATATATAAAGAGTCACAAATGCACAGCTGCCTTTGACTTGTACTTTTTAGCTATATAGTCCTTTCTGAACTGAAAGCTTTGTTTACAGAGAAGCATGGAAGAGACACATGCAGGATAATTTTCCTATCACCTGGAGCTGTCAGCCAAGAGAGTAAATACAGTCTTTAGGCTAATCGGAGGATAAAGCCAGAGACATATTCCTCAGAGTGTAACACAATAAGACCTGCTTCTCCTTTTGGTTTTTTACCAAATTAAGAACAGCACAGTCCAAAGGATTTAATGATTGTACTTGTACTTCTAAGCTAATCGGTGCCAGAAAATATTCCTGTGCTCTGGAATACAATTGCCTATAAAGTTAAATTGTTAAACTTGTCCTTAGCACAGTTTTGGCATCTGGTAGCTCACATTCCCACAGGCATTCCCTGGGAACAGTTCAGGAGGCAACATGGGCCAAGGATGACTCTCAATAGGCATTTTGGATGTGGCCACCCAGAAGAACTTCCAGTGAGGAGCTGGGCTGATCCATGCCAGCTGGCTTCGGCATCCAAAACCAGTTCTGAGCATGTATAATTTACTAGTAGACATGTGGCTTTGTTTTCACGTTTTCGGTTACATAACATCTCAGAGAACAACACTGAGTTGTAGAAGCCTGGAATGGTTTGGGTTGGAAGGGGTCTTAAAGGTCATCTCTTTCCAAACCCCCCACTGTGGGCAGGGGCACCTTCCCTAGACCAGGCTGCTCAGAGCCCCATCCAGACAGTCCCGAACATTTACAGGGATAGGGCAGTCACAGCTTTTTGGACAACCTGCTCCAATGTTTCTCTATCCTCCAAGTAAAGAATTTCTCCCATAGATCTTAATCTAAACCTACCCATTTTCAGTTTGAAATCGTGCTCGATCACCCCATTATCCACACAGCATTGCTGGTGTTTTTGCCTGACTTTGTCTCTGTTGGGACACATTACTCTTGATCTTTGAGGAGGCAATCCTTAACTTTCAACCAGCTTTCTTGGGCCTCTCTTCCCTCCAGGGCCCTATCCCATGGCACTCCACCAAGCAGCTCCTTGAAGACACCAAAGTCTCCTTTCCTGAAGCCCAGGGCAGGAAATGCGTCCTCATTGTTCCACATTCCCCACCAACCCCTGCTTTGTGTTGAGCACAAGGTCCAGAACAGCAACCCTCATTTTTCCTCCATCACTTGGAGAATGAAGTTGTCTTCAGCACATTCCAGGAACCTCCTGTGTTGCCGGGCCCTGCTATGTTGTTCCTCCAACTAACATCCAGTGAAGTGAATCCAGTGAAGTGAATACTATATAAAAAGTAAATTGAAATATGGATGAAATGTCGAATTAGACCAAGAAAACTTCCTCCAGAATCTGCTTGGTAACAGATTTAAGGGGGAAGCATTGCCTATTTTTGTCCATTTTGGCTTGGGAATTATTTCAAAATTAAGAACTTAACTGTGAATTACAAAATGCAGCTCCATCCCAGCTCTAATTAGTAGAGACTCGGCAAGTTTAGGAAAAAAAAATTCGCAGCATCTGTCAGTTGCTCAGCACACAACATACTCATACACATACGCACTTAATTCAATGAAAATAAACAATGCCTAACGCTTTGAAAAGGTCACTCAGTCTTTCTGGTGCAGACACTTTGCTCCCTTTGTGATCAGTTTCACAAAGAGCACTCTTTCTAACTTCAGCCATTTAAAAAAACAACCTTTATGCTTTAGATTCGCCTCATCTCTATTGACGTACTCACTTGTGCCAAGGGCTTTGCTCCGGAGGAAAACATCTCCTTCTCCCTCCCACCCACCATGCTAATCTTGACACAGACATCAGAACTTTCATCTGCAGTTTAACATTTCAAATGGGAATTTCTAAGCATCCAGTTAAAAAAAAAAAATAAAAAAAAGAAAGCAGGGTGATGGTGAGAGAGGAGTGGAAAACATCCTTGTGCCTCTAAGCAGAGATAAGCAAACTGAAAACTTTATGAGCCCTGAGCCCCAGGACAGGGAATCCAGCTTTTTCCAGGCACAGTCCACTGTGCAAGAGAGGTTGGAGCACAGACTGCCGTGCTGACTTTGTGTGTCCTGGGTAACCGCACCACAATGCAGCAGTCAGGCAAAGCAAAAGACGACCAAACCCTGTTAAGAAACCAGCAGTTTCTGTTCTGTGTGAGTGTCAAGATGATATTGAGAAGACGAAGCAAGCCTAGCTGGGGTGGTAGGAGCTGTCTGTGTGTGCAGGCAGCTTGAGGTACAGCCAGGATGCAATCCATATCCTTTTATTGAAACCTGGATGGTGACTGAGACCTTCTGAACTGTAGAGGAGGTCGTCTTTTAGCTTTCAGGTCATTGGGAGGAGAAACAAAGCGGTCAGGACAATACTTTAAAAACACATCTCATATTTTACTGCAAGAAGTCCCTTTCCCTCTGTTGACTAATCAGTGCCAGGGGATCAAGCCAGCTGCTTGTGTTGAGGAGAAATAACACCTCTTGGGTTTAGTCAAATGAGGGGGAGAACTTAGTCCAGTAAAGTGGTGCACATCCTCAGGGAAATATATGGGCTGTATTTATCTGACTAATGGAGATGTCTGCATGGAAATCCTTATCAGGGCCAATCCTCCCCTTAAAGTCAACAGAAAGAAAGCAAAACTTTTAATGTGCCTCTGTCGAAAGCTGCCCAAAAGAGTGGCTTCCTCTTCCTGTCCTCTGACTCTGAGTCCCAGCTGACCGAAGATTTCTGCATTCCTAGACCTTTTCAGCCTAATGTGGTGAGGTAAGTCTCATCCTGGTGCTCCTGAAGAGCTTTTTTTAAAATTACTCTGGGTAATATCATCAACACATAGTTGATGAGTTGTGAGGTCTAAATGAGGGTAAGACTTCCTGAAAAGTGCTGCAAAAAAAATATATTCTGGTCCATGATTCATTACAAGCCAAGGAAGAAGGAATGGACTGAATGCACACTTGGTACTTCTTCAGAGATATTTGCATTTTATTACATTAAGACAGAGGATCTCTCAGGACTCATTCTGCAGACAGAGGATTCCTGTCTTTTGTAGAACCTCTCATCATGGGGATGGTTATTTCAGCATAAGATCTTGTTCGTAAACATTGCTCAGAAAATGCTCCACAGCAGCAGTTTTCCTCATTAGAAATACCTTTTATTTTGTAAAAGAAATGTTGTAATGAAAAATTTTACATGATTATTGTTGTAATGTTTCAATTAATGTTTTCTTCGAAACTGTGCACTTATTTTTATCAAGTTCATTTTTAAGACACAGATTTTCCTTATCAATTTAGTGAAGTTCACCATATAACAAGAAAATGTGACTTCTGGTGATAAAAATTATTTAATACAGAAATTATTTTGTTACAAATATCTATTTAAAAGGCCACAAATATAAACTCACAAAAATTTAAAAAGCAACCCAATATCAACTTTGAAAAATGGATACTTTGCCTTTCTGCCAGAGATGATTTTAAATTTTTTTTCACCAGTTTCTTTATCTTTTTGTTTTAGTTTCACAGTGAAATTAAATTTCAAAATAAATTTGAAAAATATAAATTTTTCAAAATCACAAAATAAATTAAGAAAGGCATTTTACACATGAAACCTCATAAACCCCACTTATTTAGTTTTCTTCACATTAGTTTAATATAAACATGGACTTTGAAGAAACTTCTGAAGGCCAGGAAATAACATCCCCAGTAGGATATGCTGTTTTCTTTGTTAGGGAGAAAGGCTGGTCCTTAAGAAGTCTTATTCTAGCACAATGCAATGGAAACTACCTGAAAAACATAATGAAAACACTTGTTCCTTCTTTTGCACCTACAGAAGTCTTGCAAAGTCTTGTTGGCACAGCCACAGGTTCCAAAGAGAAAACAGCATGCACATTGATGTCCAAATAACATGTAGATGACACTCACTCATTCAGGCTCATATGTTTCTCTCCTGATTTCTTTCTGGGCAACACGTATTATAGGCAGGGGGAAAATAATTTAAAGCAACACAAATATCTTTTCCAGCCTGTTTATCTATGCTGAGATCTGGGGAAGCGCCTCAGTTTGATATCCCCTTTTTCACAAGCACTCTCTTTCAGCAGTGTTGTCAGAGTTTCTGCCTGAGATCAACACCTTCACGAAGGAAAAGGGAACATCACCCACATTTGTGGAGTTACCACAACCACAACGTCCTTTGAAACCAACCTGTTCATTACAAGTCTCCTGTTCAAGCCCTGACTCATCCCAAACCTGCTTAGCTGATGAAATCTGACAGCATCACAGCTTGAGTTGGCCCAACCTATTTAGCTTATGAGATCTGACAGGATCACAGCTGGAAGTGCCCCAGGAGATCTGATGGGATCACAGCTTGAGGCTTAGCTATAGAAACAGCATATATACATTGATCCAAAGTTTGCATAACTCTTAAAGCACATCCTAAAATGAAATATTCTCCTCTGCTTTAAGAAAAAAAACACCAAAAAACAATACCCAATATAAATTTATAAGAACATATTATTCTTCCGTTTTTAATTTTCTTTTTTACTGTCCATATGCACCTCATAAGACATAAAAACCAATCTGCAAACAGATTAAAAAATTCTCATGAGGGTTACTACCCAAGCCACCAAACCTAAAGGCATGAAGAAGCTTGCAGGTTACTGGCAGTCCATCTACCTATCAGAATTTCTTTGTCTTTTCGTAAATTCATTTTTAGGCTGTGAAATCAAACCATCCCCTTGCCAGAACATCAGATAAATTCACCTCAGCTCAATCCAGGTAAGAGTATCAAAAGTGACTACCACTTTTTTGTCTTAATAGTGATTCTCTCTGGTTTTTAATTAGTGTTATTTTATGTGTATAATGTATTACTGGATGCCAAGAAAGTTATATGGTGCAATGAAACATAACATATATTTACCTTTCTTTCTTATGCCTTCAATAGACCAACTTTGTGGTATTAACTTTGGTTTGCTTCTCAGAACATGATCATGAGGATCTGAAAGGTGAGTTTTTGACTGTGAATGTCACATGAATCCCCATTTATATTTTGAAGTCAATAACAACAGCATTTCCCCTTCTTCTATGCTTTCTGGTATTAGAAAACAAGTTGACAAGAGATTTGAGTATTCAAATGTTAGTGGGCAGCTAGGAATCTAGGAGGTTCCAAATAGGAAAAAAAAAAACAAACTAAGAAAACCCAAAACAAAACAAAAATTAAAACAAACAAACATAACCCAAACAAACAAACAAAAATCCCAAATAAACAAAAAACAAATTAAGAAGACAAAACTGTTAATGTAACCATATATAAGTTAAACTACTTTTTAAAGTGAGAGATAATTGTAATTAAGACACTTATTCAATTAATGACTAATGACTATGTGGATGTATTAAAATTGTAGACATTCTCTCTGATGATTTGGTCCTCCTCTTCCTTGCTGCATTATTTTATTTCATTGCAAGATGGCCTAAAATCGTTTATCAAACACCAGACCTGCTGCACAATAAACTGTACAAAAAGAACAAGAACCCAACTCAGAGACAAATCATCTCCTTTGCTCTCTATTTGGGCTAAATGAATTCAGAAAGGTCATTTTTACTCAAGATACCAGATGAATTTTCTTGATTTTATTAAACTTTCAGACTACATTGCTTCATTAGTTGATAATACCAATTCACTATGCTTACTTGAAGAATTCAAATTAAAAGTTAAATATTTTTGGACACCTGACTCACACGGAAAACACGACATGGAGAAATGCTGAGTAGCTCATTGATAGCAACCTAGGAAACATCCTCAGATTGGCTAGCTTTCTACTGTAGACTAAAATACCTCCTCAGCACTTGAAACTCAGCTAAAGTTCATGGAAATCAGGTCATAAAGACTTTCCTTGTCCATCTATCTAAAGCAGTGTTCTTCAACATTTTCAGGTTGCTGACCCGCCTTATCAAGTAAAAATTTTCTCTGACCCTCTTACATTAACTATGAAAATAGGCGTACATAATGTATTTATGATAACAATGATATGCCTGTATAATTTAGTTGTGTGCATGTTTCAAGAGGTCGACAGAGAACACTTGACCTTGAAGAGGAAGGGTGACTGGGAGAGTTTCATTTTCTTTGTTGATGCAACAATTTTAACTGCTTCAATATGACATTGCTTGCCTTTCATGACCATTGTGTCACAGTCCAGAACATATGAAGCAATCTGAGGTGGTCAGTAAATATTCTTATGTAATTTTTCTGGGTAATGGTTTTCCTGTCCTAAAATATATTTGAAAATTATGGAGGAAAAAAAAAAAGGCTCTTTCAGATTTGTCAAAACAATTCTTCATCCCATCTTCTATCTTTAGCCATACATTGTTACATTCCCTTCAAGAAAACATTTTTAATATACAAAAATTGTCATTGAAAATTTATCAATGTGAGGTTTCCTCCTACCTTAAGAAGTCTTTTTGAAACAACTAGTACAAAAAATTAACTTGGTTAAACACAACAAAAAACTTTTTGGCCTAGAAAGTTTCCAGCGCATGTATGGTTGCATCTTATTCCTGACCTGTGTCTGGTATTTGGAATATAATTGCATTTTAATGCTGTATGAAGTTCATCACGATCAGTATCATAATTCCTTCTTTCTACAGATTTTCCATATCACAGTTCTCTCCGTATGGGGAGACACAAGGGGTGTGCAGATTTCCTGTTCACAAACAAGAAAGATGAGGTGGGTAGTTTCGTAGGAGCTACTGAAATGGGCCAAGTGTATGAGGCACTTCAACTTACATATATCCATCCAAAGATGTAAGGTAGTCAAATAGACTTCAAAACAAACAAACAAACAAAATTAATTTAGCAGAACAATTCTTTTAGAGGTCTGGAGGTATTCAGGAGTTGATTTATGCCTTGCAACTTAGACATTCATAATGCAGGTGTTGATGTCTGTTAAATTCCCTGGGCTCTTTTGAGGTGTGATGCATGTCAGCTAAAGCACACAACTAAAGTGGATCAGATGAATTGCTCCCTAAAAAAGCTCCGCACCCCGGCTGACTGCAACGAGTGACTGCAGAGCCTGGGGTGACATGCTCAAACGCAGAGCTCTGCTGATACCTGAAGCCAGACGAGATGAAACCTGGACCGGGATAATCTAGCAGAAAATATAGTCAAACTCCCTGTGGAGTTTCAGACGCCAGGGAAAACATCACCTACACCAAATAAAGGCTGGGTTTTGTCCCTTTTTGTGTCTTGCATGGGAATGAAGTCGGCTGAAGTGGCCAAAGGAAGGGTGCTCTGAGCTGTACGAGTTCTTGAAGTGAATTGTTTGAAAAACGATGGTGCATAAGTTTGTGAGGCTCAAGGGCAGTAGCTTACCCAGTGTTAGCATAGCTGACATGCTGACAGTTTATATGGAATTTATGTGCCCATTTACTCTGCTTTTTATGGGAAAATATGCTGTTACGTTACAGCTGCCACATCACATGCTACTTATCCTGCCTCAGAGCTACAGAGCACTTTCCTCAAGGAAATATACATACATCAAGAGGTTATGTATTTTTAAACAACATTGTAAGGAGGAAATAATAAAATATGCATTATACTGCATACTTGCAGCTTTTAATTTTTCTATATAATTTATTTAGCAGTTTTAACTTATAGTACAACCATTTGCAGTTATTTCCATTCACGTATTTGGAATGAGATAAAGAAACTGTCAATAAGGTAGTATTTTCAAAAGGACAAAGGAACACTATGAAAATCTGTGGAGGTTCCACAATAACACCAATGAAACAGGAACAAACATATAAAACAGGGCTGATAAAAGATGCTCAACAATGTTGATGATGAAAGTATATCAAATGGTAAAATGGATAGGAGAAGGCTGGGATTAGTGATGGGAGTTAATCAAATCTTTCAATTAAAACAAAAAAAAAAAAGTTACAAAAAAGAAAAGAAATAATCCTGCTACCATTGTACTGTCTACCAAATTATCTTGTTGATATGCTTCCTCATTCACCTTACAATTTTTTTTTTTTTTTGCCTGGGACTATTCTATTTTCTCATTTCAGTAGAGGAATAACTTGGAAAAGTTGCTTTATCCTCCTGAAGTGATGCCTTAAAACTGGTTTCAGTAATGATGTGGGTAATTACTTGCTGCAGAAGTTAACATGAAGAATAGCCAAAAAAAGCCATTGCTGGAGTGTTATTGCATTCCGTAGAACTAATGCTGGTTTAGTTAGAACCATTGATTTTACTTAATATAAGCCCTGTATAATGTTTTTATTCTGCTAGGGGATGAACCAGAACTTCATATACCTGAGACCTGGGGATGAAAATTCACCAATCTCTCTCCTCCATGGCTCCAAGGAAGAAATATCTGTACAGTGCTATGCATAGTTCAGTTTGTGAGAGTGACAACAAATCTACAAAAGATTCCAGAAAAGTTGTTTAAAAAAAGAAATGCTGGGGGATGACATTTGTCACTACTTAAAAATAACTCCAGTGCTGTACCCATGTGTTTGCCTAGGTGTACATCTCCCTCAAGCCCTCAGGACTGCACCACTCTGAAAAACACCTATTTTACAGAGGAAAATCCTGAATTTAGGAAAGCACCTAAATTATGCAAGAATGGAGGCTGAAAATCTTTGCTTTCTCTGAGGTAAATATTGTGTTCTGCTAACCTGAAATGCTCATTTTCTCTTTTTCTTTTTATTTTCTTTTTTTTTTTTTTTTCTCATGGGATTTTCTGGCATCTAGTAGATAGCCCTATTTGGAGAGAGCAGAATCTTTGTTGAAAATGTGCATATTTATCTGACACACACTTCAGAATTTTTAGGTTTTAAAACAGCACTCTACATATTTTCTGAGGGGCAACTAGAGAAGACAGAGACCATCCATGTAAGGTGTAAATATAAGGTATATTAAATACTGCCTACTTCAAATAAATGCTTTGACTAATGTAGTGCTGCTTGCAGTGACTGACTTAGTTTTGCATATTAAACAGCAGTGGAGAATTTTCTTGGGTTTGTATTTTTTAATTTTTTTCTCAAAGTAAAGAAGAATTTTTTTACCATGTTCTTGTAACAATCAGGTGGTAGCTAAAAAATTAATTTAACAGACGTTGCCATTTTATTTTTCAAAGTTTATTGTTTATGAGATGACAGAGAGCATTAGGTATGCTTAGAAACAACATTCCTATAGCTCTGAATCAGAGAGCAGAGAAAGCTTTCTTAACCTGTAAGTCCCAAGACCAAAAAAAGATTTAATTATATAATGGATGGCAATGCTGGTAGTGACCTTTGCAGGGGAAAGGAAATAATTTGGTTATTAGGTTCCCTCTAAACTGGAGACAATTACAAAAAGAGAATATGGATAAGACTGGACAGGTGACACTGTGAACCCAGACCTTAGGGACACCTTGATGAGCTTTCCGAAAGGAGGTCACAAGAAGTTTTAAAAACAAATGCTGAGCAGAAAGGGAGGACAAAAGGACCAGATGGGTAAAACAGATCTTACTACATGCAGTATCAAGAATCCTGAAAGAAGTTAAGGAAAATGGATTAAACCGCAATTTTAACTTGCCTTTAAGTGCCTGAGTCCCTTTACCTGCAGAGTGTGGCCGCTTTCCTTCAGTGCATTGAAAAAGATGATTCTCCACCTCTCTCTTTTCTCCCAATTTACACATCCTTCCCAGCTGCTTAATGATACAGGGTCTTTTCTTCATCCCAGGACTGAAGTAATGAAGTACCACTGATGTTTGTCCCCCAGGTCAGAAATTCATTACGAACCTCCCCACCATCAGATGAATTTTTTCATCCAGCCTCTAGTCAGCTATTAATTATACACCCTTTCCCTCTCACAACAGCTTCTGCCATAGCAGTGTCCCAACATCCATTTTACAGATGGAGCTTAACTACAGAGAGATTAAATGTCTTATATCGAGCCACAAGTTGCCTGTACAGGTGACACAATTCTGCCTGGCCAAGAGATCCTAAGATTTGTCATCCTTTTCCTTGCACCGGTGTCCATTAGTCCTCCACTGACCTACAGACCAGAAAAGAAAAATAAAAAAAGACACTGCAATCTTGTCCCGTCTTTCCTGTACAAGGGCTGAGGCCCAGCACAATGACTCTGGAAAGCAAGAAAAAGCACTGACAGAAATACCTTGCTGAACTGAAACCAAGTGCAAAGTTCTTTGGATATTATTGGAGACTTTATGGGGTGTTTCACAAGGAGAAGTAATTTTCTTTTATAAGAAACCAGAAACCAAGTCCAGTAACTGCTGGAATAAAGAAGTGATAATACATAAATAATAAAGAAATCTTGACCCCGTTTAGCAGAGGACTTGTATAGTTCTACAAGGTATGTGTGGCTGACTCTTTGGTTTCACGTTAGAAAAATGTCTGTTCAGTAACATTAGTCTGTACAGTTCTGTTTTGTTTTGTTTTGTTTTGTTTTGTTTTGTTTTGTTTTGTTTTGTTTCCCTGAGAAAAAAAAGAAAATGCATAAAGGCAAAGACCTTCATTGTACTTAGGGACATGGTTTAGCAGGACCTGGCAGTATAAGGTTTACATTTGTTCTTGATGGTCCCAGAGGTCTTTTCCAATCTTAATGGTTCTATGATTCCATGTTGTAAGAGGACTGTTTAAATGTCTGTCTTGCATCACCAGGAATTAAATTTTGGGGATTGGCACTCAGTGCAGAGACCAAGGGAACAGCAGAACAACTCTGTTCAAGGCCAGGGAAGGTTCAGAGGAGAATATGGAGTCTGAGAATAGCACAGAGCAGGTTGGGGGCGGGGGGGGGAAAGAGCTCTAAATTTGGATGAAATCTATCAGATTCTCAAAATGAAGAGTGAACTATGGAGAGGTTCTCACTTATATCCTGGATTTTGAATGATTTGTTACTCTGGAGAAGTGGCAAGCCCTTCACTTCCCATTTAAACCAGGAATGAAAATTCTTCATTTAGGGGATCAAAGTTTAAACAGGACTGTCTGCATGCTGCAAAAGGTAAGCATGTTTTCATTGACACTACAAGCATAAATGAGATCACCAATAAAGAAAATTATAATAAACTAGTTTGGACTAAAGTTTCATTGTTATTGTTGTTGCTGTTGTTTTATTAAGCTTTGAGATACAACAACTCAAGCCTCTTTTAAATTGGCATATACCCAAAATGGCCAATGTTAAGATATACTCATTTGTGAGAAGGGCAGAAAAAAGAGGGAGTTATCCAAAAAATATCCCAAAGGAATAATTTTGAACTCATTCAAACTCTTTAGTGGACTCACTTAGAACTTTCTAGATAGTTAAATCTTCATTTTAAAATTAAGTGATCTGATTGCCATTAACAAGAATGGCCTGAATTTTAAAAAAATTATTAGTAATTCAAGATATCTCATTTTATAAGTTGCCTGTATTCCCATGTGCTGAAAAGCAGGCTTATTTAAGTGGGCTTTACCTGGAAATAAAAACAGCCAAAATTAGTAGCCCATTTGAAAATTTAGATTTAAGTCTGATTATGCTTTTAACGAAAGAAATGAATACATTTCATTATAGCTTTTACTGAAAACTGAATTGAGTCTTTACTTGGAGGCTATAATGACATTCTTGTTCCATAAATGTTATCTTGTAATTTTCTTGTATTTGCCTGTCAGGCTGCTACCCATTAAATTAATTATCTAAACTATTTGAGGCAGGAATGGCTATTTTTCCCTATTGTACCTTTGCTGTAGTGGAACTGCAGTGTGAGAATAGAGCCCATAGATGTAAACAATAAGCAAAACTCCTAATGATGGCAATGATAAGGGTGATAACATTTTATTTGCTTTTAGCTTGCAACTTATATATGAAGTAAAGAAACACATAAAATGTAAGCGTGGCCAACTTGGATTATAATTAGACTATGATGATATGTTTGCTCAAAATAATTAGTCACTGCATGATGTGTCTTATTAGAGCTTTTACTTCTTGTGGAAAACTAGTTAAAAGAAAACCCTAAAACACACTAAACCAAACAAACCTAAACAAAAAAATTACGTCTCCAAATCAGCTAGAAATGTGCTGTCTTTCCAGAGATTTCCAGTCTTTAAAGAGACCTAAAAC
Source organism: Acanthiza pusilla (assembly GCA_036630365.1). Taxonomy (NCBI): domain Eukaryota; kingdom Metazoa; phylum Chordata; class Aves; order Passeriformes; family Acanthizidae; genus Acanthiza; species Acanthiza pusilla. The sequence goes on along the minus strand of JAXCHO010000032.1, from coordinate 4,227,810 downwards.
ATAATCCATGCAGAGTCCCTGAACATTAATGGACATTCTATTTGCTAGAGTCATAATATAATATATTCTTTGTTCAATAACTTAGGAGAAAGCAATCAATACGCGGACACTACAGACTCCTAGTCTCAGGATTCCCTGCGGGGCTTTTGGCCTCTCCTGTAATGGGCTGTGTTGTTTTTAGTGCTGCAGTGGCATCGTTTAGCTTAACATGACACTTCCTTCACTCATCTGCCGCGAGGATGTTTGCCAGTCAAGAGGAGAAACATTAAATGGAATAAAACTAGAGGAGTTAAGATGAAAGGCACTTCCCAAAGGCACAGGGCAAGGCTTCCAACAGTACGGCAAACTGAGATTTAGGAGAATGAACAGTCAGCAGCCAGATTAAGGTAGAAAAAGATATATATATATGAACCAGGTTCGAATTTAACTCATATAAAACTGCCTTTGTTGTTCTCACAGAAGACAAAAAAGGTAAAAGACCTAAGGATTGGCCCACTATGTTTGGGGGCCTTTCCAATCAGTGAAAATCTAGATGAGGAGATTAAATTTCCGCTCAATCTCAGTTCGTGGTGAGGAGTTTGTATAAGAGGAGAAGACTGGAGATGGAGAGGAGGACTGGCCACAACAAAGTGTGTTATGGCTGTTTTCTGCTCTCTGCAGTGACACAGGGAATCAGGAATTTATTTGAGCTGTTCTGAACCTGCTTTCTTCCACACTAAAGCACTAGGGAAACCCATAACTGCCTCAGGCTGCAATAACAAAAGCAGTTCAGTATTGGAAAAGGCATGGGCAGTGCAACCTGTTGGTTTGCTGTTGCTCCATGCCTTATATTATGAGTGAACATATGCAGTAAGACAAGGAAACTTATTCCCTTGAAACCAGTTAATTCCTCTTTACTGTCTGCAGTCAGCACAGAACGTGTTATAGGAAGGGACTGGAGCAATTTATCAATACCAGAAGTTAAAGAACTCTCAACTGGCAGATACTCAAGCACTGAGATGATTTGGTCTGTGCAATTAATTTTTAAATGATAGTTATGAAGGCTGTGGGACTTAGGATCAGTGATTTGCATTTCAATAAACTCCAGCTCAGAAATTCTTCAGTGTTGCTGGAGAGCAACTGATGGCTTAACAAACTTTATTAATTTTCAGTTGAATGTTTATTGTGGGTCCACTTTGAAATAGGATATGGACCAATGCTCTTCTTGGCAATGGGCAAAACTAAGAGGGTTGGGTTCAGATAAATATAGAAGCTTGCATATGTGTCCAAAGCCCATCAGACAGGCTGGTGCTGATGTCTCTGGTTCTGTAAACTTAGCAATGGGCATTATCTCAGTACTGTTTATATACAGATGTCTGGGCATTATGAACTGTGCCCATGTTGGTTATCTTTGATACGTGCTCGTTAAAGATTACTGATGCAAGAGGATGTCATCTATGCACCAAGCACATATTCAGACTCTCATCATTATTAGGCACCTGCTTTAGCTATTAAATCAAATATCCATAAATGCTGCATTTGACCATTTTCCAGATCACATTTTGACTGAGATGCTTAATAGCTCAATAAAACTATGCATGCATGGATCAACTTACAGGTAGTGTCTCTATGTATGAGAGGGAATGCCTTTCTCTTGGGTTGAAGATGACTTGTCCATTGCCCTGTGGTGCAGCTTCTTGCTGCTTAAGTCCCAGTTTGCTGCAGCTCCACAGAAGACTTAGGCAGACCTCACATTTCTCAATCCTTCAAATAATTTTGAAGTAACTGTGTGTGCCACTAGTTTCTGTTGCACAAAGGTAATTTTGCCCTGTGCACTAAGATGGGCAACCGTTCCTTTGGGTTCAAAGGCTTATCCCATAGCTAAAGCTCAAGAATCCCAGTTCCATTTCCTTAGGACCAGCCTCTCTGTGGCTGCTATGATCTTGCATTTTTCATCTCACATTTATATGCCAGAAACAATTAAGCAATCATTTGTTTCATACATGGTACCCATAAAGTCTCTAGCATTACTGAACTGCATTATTATTTTCCCCAGGGAACAATTCTCAAAAAAAACAAAACAAGAAAAACCAAAAAACCCCCCAAAAAAACAGAACACAAAAAATCCCCCCAAAAAAAACCCCCAAAACAAACAAAAACCCACCAACTAAAAAAAAAAACCACAAAAACAAACAAATAAAAAAAAAAAAAAAAAAAAAACCAAAGCCCACAACCTATATATTTAAATTATTTATAAGTTCTCAAGGATTATTTCCCTGTACTACAAAAGAATGGAGATACTGTTACATGGGAAAACTGGGAAACTTTCTTTTCTTTCTCTAAATCAAATCTCTGTAAAAGAAAAATTAACAACAATTTCTGGTCACTCAAACTATAAGTTGCCTAATGGTGGAGTGAAAAAACATGCTTATTTAATTTTCTGTATTTCTTCCCACCTCTAAAAAAATAAAAAATATTTAATTTAAATTGGTTTGGCAAGCATAAAGGCTACATTTTCAGGAAAACTCAGCTCTTAGCATGGTAATCTTTTTTGAAATTGTAGTCCTCATAGCATGAATTAATTTATTTTGAATATGGTATTAAATACTGAGAAAAAAGAAAGATGAGAAGGAATGAGTATGAAAATACATAATCACATGTATACATACATCTCATGAAAATATAGGTAATTATACATATATAAGTATGTATACAAGTCATGCCGGAATTTCAGGTATACACATACACATGCATATGCATGTCTATAATAAAATGACAAGTTGGTTTTGTTTTTTTTTTTTAAATTTGAAATAGAGATTTCATTTCAATACAATCAAAGTGAAACTTAATGTAATGATGTTCTTTTCCATTAAGAAAAAATTGTAAACACTTCATCTTTGTTCTGTACTGCAGAGCTTTGTAAGAACTAAAATATGATAGTCTGCTGTTACAAGATGCCTTAGAGGCAGAACATAAACAAACATCCTAATCAGTAAATTGAAAATTAGAGTTCATTATTTTTTCCCCCCCTTAATGATTGCAATTCCACTGGCAGGTATTCAGCTTCATATTCACATTCAGCTCAGTGAAAGCAACATCACACCAGTGGACTAGACGGATGACTAGTTTCTCCCAAAATATTGTGCTGAGGGCTGTGTCTTTGAGACAGCAGATTCCTTGACAGGCTCTGCCAATTCTTTTTTCAGCCTGTGCAGAAGTAATACCTTTTAGGCAAAACACACAGCACCATGAGGCATAACAGTCCATTTCAAAAATATAAAATGCACAGGAGATGTTCTACAGAAATTCTCATTTGACCCAAAGTTACAGGCAGTGAGGAGAAAGCAGGCAGCAGCTCAGTTGAAATGGGAAGAATGGGAAACCCTGAGGAGAACAGCATAGGTTTTGCTCTGTCATTTGTCATGGACCATCTGCCTGACCCAGCAAAGTCTGTCCCTTGGGAGACTTTGAATATGGACATCAGAAATGGCTTCAGAAATCTTTCTGCTGTGTGGTTGGACTTCCAGAATGACGTTCTTTGGGCAGCAGCAACTGTTGTTCTAGATAATTTCCAAGGAGAGCCTCCCATGAGACTGGCAATGAGCCCAAATTTTCTATGTGCCCATGTAAACAGACTACATAAGGAAAAAAAAAAAAAAAAAAAAAGAAAGACAAAACAACAACAAGAAGGCAGAGAAACAAACAAACAACAACAACAACAACAACAAAAAAAAAAAAAACAAAAACCAAACCAACAAACAACAAAAAGAGCAAAGACAGGGAGTTTCTGCAATCCATTGACACAGTTGAGCTGGGCACCAGAGCACAGAACTCCAGGCTTTTGGAGAGAGAAAAGCCTTCTGGAAAGGCTTCATGCTCTGAGAAAATATCTAAGACAAGGAAAACATTTCGCACACACACATAAGGTTGTTGTGGTGGAACACTGTGGGGGGTATGCAGTACAAGTAGCTTATGTTTTCCATTCAGATTGACATTTCAAATGTGATTTATTGTCTTACATTGTTTACAAACTTTTTCTGTTTATTAAACACTGTTTCCCAGTTAGGAAGCTCACTTTGGAAACTAAGTGGAAGCTATTTTGAAATACTTATCTAGGATTTTACTGTATTTTAAGGCTAGATGTTGAAGTCTAGTCTGGGAAGACAAAGCCTTTTCCTGCACTTCCACATAGGATTAACACAGGGGCATGAGGAAGAGAAGTGCAAGCAGACTATCTCTGTAAGCCTGGACCTGTTACAATTACACCCCTGTGTCCATGGGGAAAAAAAAAAAAGAACTTCCAAATAATTTACTGTAAATAAAAGACCCTGTAGCTGTTTTCAAACCATGTGACTTAGATAATGCACCAATTCTCCTGTCACAGCATTTTTAACAGGATAGGGAAGCAATCTTATTTAAACGGAGTGTTAAATTTTCAGACTCCGCCTTCTGCGTGAGAACTGTCTAGCTGAAAAAGTCCATCCTTTTTTTTCTAGAGGTGCTGCCATCCTGAACAAATGAGGCAGAAGGAAATAACTGGCTTGATCATGTCAGGCAGTGAGTAATGCTGATGTCAGACACCGGCTCTGAAAGATGCTGAAATTGTAAGTCTCGGTGATTTTGTGGTTTGAAATGCTGAGTAGAGGGATAGTGGATTATGTAGCTGAAGAACTGCTGAAAACAAGTTGTCTTGGTTGTGTCAAAATCTCCCCTACGATGAGCCTGGAAACCTCATCATGAGTCTCAAGAAAGTAATTTCTTTTGCTAATTATTTCCCTCAACTGTGCATCCAATCTAATGTGTCATTTGAGATTCAGATCCTCCACACACACACAAGATTTGACTAACTGATTGATTGTAAACACTGGGTCATGCAGACCTGGTCCTCAGGAAAAAATAATTTTTGACTGTTTGGTGAAATCGTCATGAAAGAAAACCACTGCCAACACGAGACATACCTGAAATTCCAAATACCTGAAAGTCTTGGTCAGAACCACCCTTCAGCATTACTGTCCATCTCAGACACCCTATACAATGTTTTTCTTCACTCTCAATGCTTTGATTGAGAAAGGGGTACAACATTTTACCAAAATCTGTCTGTCTCAACTAATCTTGAAACAATTAAAGTTTGTGTTACCTTTTAACAACAAATCTTACCAACCTTCTCCACATCCATGTTTCTCATTCTTCTATTGTCTTTCATCACAAAAAGATAAAGCTCCAAGGAAAAGGCTGATGTTTTCCTAAGAAATATTTTCGCACTAAAAAACCCAAAAAAACAACTAACCAACCAAAGCCTGGAACTACCCTCCAGAAAAATCAGGAATCTTTTATTTAGTTATCACGTGGAAAATTCAGAATAATTTTTTAGTCAAATGATTGCCCTTTTTTTTTTTTTTTCCAACTCAGTTACAATGATGAATATTGATCTGAGTCATCTTGTCCACACATTCCTTTTCCCTGGCTTGTCAAGAGCATGATAATGATCTCTTCTCCACAGTTAAAAACTACAAGAATGTCTGCACTGCAGACTTCACAATACTGTAAGGGTCTCTAAATTAGCATATAACAGAAATTAAACCAGAAACCATGTCTGCACAGTAATCCACACTTTTCCTGCAGACTGCCTTCACGCAGTATGGCATGCTGCCCTTCCGAGTCTGCATAGCACACACAGCCTGTTAACTTTGCTCACTTTTCAGCAGATTCTGTTCACTCTTTGCCTTTTTTTCTTATCTAGCAAAGGGGAAGATAATGGGGTAATCTCCCTAAGGCAACTCTAAATAAACAGACTTTCTGTGCAAGATATTTGAATGCAAAATAGCCTTTTAACAGTAGGTGTTGACTGAGGCCTGGGGTAGTGTTGTATAGGTTAAAGAGAAGCCTCTAGAAATAGAGGCGCTTTCTAGAAATAGAGATTTATTTCATCCTTAGTTCAGATCCAAACAGCCCTATTCTAGGGCAATGTGTCTCCAGATTTTAGGTACAGATTCAACTTTGCATGGAGCCAAGCAAGCAGCAAGCGTTGCTGTGCTGCTAAGCAGTGGAGAGCATGTCTTTGGATCAAAACTGCTGCTCAGACGTGTGTGTCTGAATCGTTAACTCAGGGGTGGTGGTGGAGTGAGATGTGGTCTCCTGCATGATCCAAGAGAGTCCGGACTCTGAGACAGACCCTCCTGACCACTGCATTCCACAGCGTGCAGGCAGACCTATTCTATCACTCGTGCTGTTGGGTAGCACTAACACATTCACACACCCCAGAGCCTTAGACAGGCTCCGCGTTACCAGGAACACAAAACTTCAGAAGGCTCAGTCATCTGGGTATGTTCCAAAGGCGTTTACTCCTTGAGGGACTCAAGAACAAAAGAGGGCGAGCCACTCTGCATGACCATGGCTGTAGGGGTGAAGGGCCAATAGGGTTGGGGAGGAGGCAGGGAAATACAATGACAACCAATGGGAAGAAGGGAGGGGTGGAGTGTGTAGTACAATGAGAACCAATGAGGGGAAGGAAAGGGCGGAGTCAGGGATACAACAACAACCAATCAACATAGGAGAATTAACATGACCTTAGGGAGGGACCATTCAACCAGCGCTCAGAGGGTATTTCACACCTTAAAGCTTCCCACCAGTTTGCTGCTGCTGTGGGACCCTCTCACATGTCCGAGATGGTTTCAGCCACCACAACAAATCGTGATCTTGGGGTGTGTTCACCGTGTAGGAATTGTGTATATGACCCTTTGGGCAAGTTTCAGTGGCTGCCCTTGCCAGCACATTCACTGATGACGGTTTTAACCCAGGTTAGGAGATGCTGCAAGGGTGAGCCCACTTGGAGAGTACTTGGAGAGGTTCACATGAGATAACAAGATGAGCTCCACAGCAGTTTAAGCAAGTTCAGAGCAACAAACAACCACGTAAAAATGTAGAGACAAGAAGCTGACAGCGCCTGCTGATTTTGAGCCAGCAGTTACTTTTTTTCCCAAAAGTAAACCCTCCAACTCGAGGAAACATTTCGTTTATGACAGAGCAGTGCAATGGTGGCAGCAGACAACTTTCAAAGCAATTATTGCTGTTGAACTGGAGTGGGCTTTAAACATTTCATTCAGATCGATTTATTCAAAAGTGTTTAAGGCTCAACCAAGGTTACTGCTGGTGTGGTCCTGGGACACTTTATGGTTTATCATAATGTTTGATCAGTTGCAGTGGGACGTGAAAAGAGGGAAAATGCAAAGGAGACAGAAAAAATCAGTTGGATGTTTTTCTGTTGTCGATATTTCCATTTGTGGAGCCATTTTTGTGGTTGACAAGAGATAGAGGAGGTTGGGGCAGTCTGGGATGCCAGGCAGAATTAACTGTCGAACATCTCTTCTATTCTCCAGTGGAGGGTTAAAGTTTATGAAAGATTTTAAATCTTTCTTTTCCTTCTGAATTTTGAGTCTCCTTTTAGTGCTTTTTTTTCCTTTTTTTTTTTTTACTTTTTGCCCAGCCCTGTCTCCAAAGAAAGCAATAAGCCTGTCAAAGAAGGAATTAATTAAGCAAATCAATCAGTCAGTTTTATTAAGGAATTACAAAGCCCATGTGCAGCATTAATTATTCAGATAATGGGACATCTCTAAGCCTTTCTTCTCAATTATTGATAAGCCGCTATCTATCATTCTGACTGTTTTAGTACTGATTTAGTTGTGAATGAAGCCAGGTCATTCAGCCATAGCATATGCCAGTTATGAGAGTTGCTAGATGACTAGGGGCAGAAGAGAGAGAAAGATGAGAAGTATCGTTTATTTCCATCCACAGTGATTGCACATATTAAATATTTCAGGGCACGTGTCTTCTTCTGAGCTGCAGATGAAAGGGAAACTGTCCTTCCTTGCTGATATCATCTGGGTGATCACCTTTGTTCAATGAGGCAATACATGCCTATTTTTCCCCACTGCAATGTCCATGCAACTTTTTTTGTTGACTTTATGCGAGATTTCTCATTAGTTCATAAGGCCTGGAAAAAATGAGAGGCCTTTCCACTGTCACAAGAAAAAGTTATATTTTTGCATCTGCTGATCAAGGCAACTGTTCTCATTTTTCTCTTGACTAGGAATTTCATGACAACTGCTTTAATAGAGAGCCGCTCTGCAGCCCTAGGCATATTTTTCATGCTCACCTCATTAGATATAATATACAGGGAAGTGTTCTCCTACCTGCTTTCATAAGTGGGGAGCAAAGGCATTGACCTCATAATGTTGAAATTCAAGCAATCAAACAACAACTTCTTCATCACTGGGGAAAGGCAAGTACATATAAATAGTTACTGATGGGAAAAAGAATTCATAATAATGGAAACCCTGAATCTCAATAAAATTTTCTCATAATCGAGAAAACTCACATTCCACTTGAAAACAACTGCAGAAGGCAGAAATTTTTAGGAAATATGCTGACTATTATATGGTACATAAAGACAACAAGCTTCATTTATTACTACCTTTCAAATTACGTGGCCATTTCAAGACATTCTCTATTCTTTCTAAACAGTCTGAAAGGTTGCTCAAAACGGAATCACCAGTAAAAAGAGAAGGGTATAGAGGGCAGATATCTGGCTTACAGGAAGATTGTATCATCTTGGCCTGTAGTATATTTTCAGGCAAATATGATTCTCTGTGATTTGGTCTCTGGCAGATGGACTATGGGTTTAGTACTTTGAGAATGTTCCAAGAGTCCGGAAAAATATTTACACTGTCCAGCTATACTGTCACAGAAGAGGGAGGATGTTTATTCCCACACACCAGCATCTCCAATTTCTGGCATGGTGTTTGCAGGTACATAGAAATGAATCAGACCCAGGTGTTGTCTCTGCACACACTGAGGTGCAGCCTCTGGGCTCCTCTGTGCCCATCTCCAGAATACACACCCCCGAGCTTTAAAACTGACTGTTCCTGTCTTTCCCACATTGACAAGAAGAGAGACATGCTTCAAAGCATAAGCATATCTCCAGTTGTGGTCAGGAGGAAATTTATTGAACTAAATAACTGGCTTGGTTAAATTGACTTTGTGCCGTCCTGTGAGCACACAGCTTTGGAACTGGTGTGATGCTACACAGGATTAGAAATGCTAATGTCCCCCTTGCAGAGCAAAGACTGCTCATTAAACACTCTGTGTTCTCGCAGTGCTTCTACCTTTCCACCTGCTAGATCAACATCAAAATTTGAAGCACTGTAGCATTTGCAGAAGGTGAAGCTCGGAGGGGTAGAGTACCATCCCTTCACTTTTTCCATAAATTTGTCATAGAGATGAGATGAGAATTCACTGCTATCTAGCTGTGTAGATTATTTTGCCTCAGCTCTCAGCTAAAAGCCATGAATAAGATATATTAAGAAAATTAATAGTTAGGAGAGATAACTCTTTCTCACTTCAAAAACTTTCATTTTAGCACCAAACTTGACCTTGAATATGAAGAGTCCATCCAAACTTGCATCTTATTTTCTGGTAGAAGCCTAACAATGTAGTTAGTAGCCTAAAGAAATGTTGCTAAAGACTGCTATAAATTCAATTTTACTAATAAGAAGCAATTAGGGTTTGGAAAAGAACCGGATGAAAATTGTGAATTAAAAGACACGGGGTTAGGGAAGAAAACTTCACAGTTCCAGGCAATTTTTATTTGTTACTCTATGCAAGAAATGTGCCACTTCTTGTAACTGTGTGGGCTTTCTGTCTTCCAGTGGTATCTATTACTTGTCCACTGACAGCTGCTTTCTGGCTGTAGCCTTAGGCTCAGCACATACTGCTATCACTTTGCCTCACCAGCGCTGTCCTGCTTTGACTTTTGCCAAATTGTGTGTCATATATGCTAAAAAATCTCAGCAGTTAAGGAAGAGGAAGGGGGAAAAAAAACCCCAAAGAGTAACTGTTCATTATGGTAATGTAGAAATAACAATAACTTTAACATATTTAGGTGGACATATGTATATATAACCCCTGCATAATATTATAGCTGACACCAACTGCAGCTCACTCCAGAGCCAAGCCCAGCACAGCTCAGAGAGTAACACAGCAATATCTTTGGCAGTAACACAAGCACTGCATCATTTCACAAGGACACGTATTGTCACAGGGCTGTCAACCTTGAGGGGTCATCTCTGAGTGACCAAGTGGGTTTTTTTGTGTGTTTATACTTTTTTAAAAAGGAACAAAAAGAGGTATCTCCTCTCTTTTGGACTATGTCCCTAAAAACTGAGGGGTCAGAAAAATGTGGGTCAGAAAAATGGTGTGGGTCAGAAGACAAACGTGCACCCATTATGATCCCTTTTTCTTATTGTCTCCCTGTCCCCATGAAAATACAGAAGTTCCCAGTGCTGTGGTTTGAGAAGTGGAGCTCGGACACACCTTGTGCTCAAAATGAATAGCTGGATCTCTAGCCCAGTCTTCTCTTGGAAATGTAGACAGATCTTTGTGTCCAGCTGAAACTGTGCATTCTGCTGTGAATCTACCCTGTCTTCCAAAGGATGTGCTGGGAAATGAGACATCTCCATCATGAAGGGAGCACCACCTACAGTCAGTCCTAAAAGCTGATGATGCTGAATTGCTCCTTTCCCCAGAAATTCTGCTGCAGTGTGAACAGCAGTATAAAGCCTGTGTGCAACCAAAACAGAGTCCACAGCCATGTCACTTGTGCAACATCCCTGAAAGAATATTTCCTGAAGTGGTCAAATTAAAAGGGCTGATGTTTCAAATTCTTGTGAGAAAAGTGCTATTAACTGTCTAAAACCAAGAGCTCAAAGCTTTGTCTAATCCCAAAGATTTTAATTCCTGTGTCAGAGTGCTATCTAGCACTGTGCTGGCGTTTGACTCAGCAGTCAGTCAGATAAGAATAACCTCATCACTTTTCTGCATCGCTCATGGTTTAACTGTAGTTCTAAGTTACTGAAATTCCCACCTAGTGCAATGAATCCTGTTCTTCTTTACACATAAACTGAGTTTGGCTTAATTTAGAAAGGATAATTCTTCACATTCTTTATTATGATTAAAATTTTCAGTGCTATAGTCAGTGCAGAAAAAATATTTTTTCTGTTCTGATTTGTGATGCTCTGATTTTCAGCGAGATAGAGATAATGGTGAATGAATTGAATATTTATAGCTGTATCCCCCAGGTGGATCTGCCCTGATTATCTAGTCTCGGGACTGAAACTCTGAGGAAGATCACTGCTTCCCTCAGTTTACTCGCTAATCAAAGGTGTCCAAGCTATAACTTCAGTCGTGCAAAACCTCAGTCAGTTTTGCCTCCATTCCTTTAGGAGATCCTTATGATTTCCATGATCAGACAGTGTGTTCATGTCTGTGAGCTTCCTGTCGATATCTATCAAGTTTCTCCAGTATTGATAGAAAACAAAGGCCTGATTTGAACAAGCTCAACATTTCTCAGATGTTCATTATTATTTCTTTTACTGAAAGATTTGGGCACTTTAATTACAGAACCACGTTATTGTGGCAGGCACTTTACAGGCATGGAACAAAAAAATTGTCCCTGCTCCTGAAATACTGGGCAAGAGAAAGGCAAAACCTAAAGAGCCCCTTAGGAATACTGGGAACCATAGAACACTATTGGTTATTGCTGTTAATGTACTGACAGGCATTCTGTAAAGGTGTTAGAGCAAGCAAGAGCTTTAAGGAGGAATTTGAAGGAGATTGCAGAGACGTTATGGCTCTTCTTTACAGGAAAAGCCAATGAAACCCCATGGGGATAAGTACAGTGGAAATCACAAAATGATTAAAAATTTCACAAGCTGATGATGCAGGTTAAACACCACATGCCAACTGGAGGTCAGAATTAACCTCTTCACAGCAGCAAGAAATTATGTACAGAAACAATCCTGAGCTTTGACTGTCTTTTGCACTTCTTGAAAACATGGAGAGAGTGAAGACATGAAGGAAAAAGAGAGACAATCCCAGGTTATGTGCCAAAAAAAAAGCTGCCTGCAGCATTCACACCCAGAAAAAAGGTATACTGTAGAAACTGAGATACAAAGTGTTGAGAGGAGACGTGAGAGTTTTCCTGTGTGGATGGATGTGAAAAGCCCACACTGTGCACATGATCTGAAGAAAGAATCAGTTGGAATTACAGAGTGGGTACTGAGGGCCTGGGCAGATTTCTGCAGCACAGATGTCACAGAAGTTTGCTGGGCTAGATGTAAATGAGCAGGACAATGGAGACCCAGAATCCGTCCTTGTGGAACAGGGAATTGGTGGTCATCAGTCCTCACTTCAGATCCAGCCCAGGGCAGAGAGACACAGGGAATAGTGACATGGAGCTTTCATTTGTGTTTCAAATTAACATATATAGTAAGAGTTTTAACTATTGAATTTATCCTCACTAAAGGTGAAACAGTATATTACAGTCTTCTATATTCCTTGTTAACTTGCCAGTATTTCAGTCTTCAGAATATTGTTAATTTAATTCTTCATAGAGCTAATATTTTCTTTTCATTTTTTAAGGGGTATAAGTGTACTGGTAAATCAGAACTATTTTATTATCTTCAGTTTTCCTCTGAACTATGTCTTCTATGTTTTTGGGGGTTTTGATCTGATGTCTTTCCCCTGCCCCCGATTTTACTAGTTCTCATTTTATCTATTTATGCAATATCCTCTTCCAACTGTCTTGTCCAGATGATTCACTAACAACTGGACTAATGGCCGTCTCAGTCCTTAGCAGCTGAGAGGGTGAGAAAATGAAGGGGTCAGGCCATCAGCTGCTGCAAATTGGTGCCGCACCATTGGTTTAATTGAAACAGTGCCAGCTCACGCCAGTGGAGAATCAGCCTGGAGCTCCGTTCAGCTCAAGCTCAAGGAAAGTACATCTCCAATCTGTTCACCCACCTGAAGTTTGTTACCTAAAGTATGTTAAAACTCAAGTTGGCTGCCCATTGGCTCTCCAGATGAACATTACACAGAAAAGGGAAAAAGAAAAGAGCAACATCCAATCATTTACATTCTTTCTCACGACCCTCTCAAAGACATTGGTGTCTTCACACTTAAATATGCACTTTCGGTTTTGAAGAAAAAAAAATCAAATAAACTGTAAGATCTAGGACACTATCACAGCTCCACTGAGTTAGTCAAACAGTGTCTCTCTTACTCTTCAGTTTGCTGGTTGTAACACTATTTTTGGTTCATAGTCCATATAGTCCACATCAGTGCTTTACCAGGCTAAGGAATAAATTTTAGCTGCAAATGTAAAGCAACTCTCATAACCCTGCAGGGAGTTTTACACCTTAGTATTTAGAACAACAGGCTTGAACTTCCTCTTCCCCCATTAACTGCTGGAAGGAGCAGAGATAATTTCTGATTTGAACCGTTTGGTCTAGCCCTTCCCTTTCAATTTCTATTTAAGTGTGACCCTTTTGCAAAATATGTGTCTAAAACACAGTGTATTGCTACTTTTTACTGCAGGGAATTATATTACCAGATTATCTTGCGCTGTGGTACACATTCTGTTTATTCCCATGCATTGAATGAGTAAAAAAAAAACAATCTTAAGTCACACTCTAATTTTTAGTTTATTTTTACTAGCAAAAGTACCAAATTTTGCTGTATTCAAGGCAGGCTCACCTTTCTGAGAGTTGTCAAGATTGGCCCATGCATAGCAAGATGACAAACACTTGGATTTTGACATCTGCATTGATAGAGACAATATAATAAATCACAGAGAAGGAGAAAAGAAAACAACAACTGAAAAAAAAATCAAAACCCAAACCCAAGAACCTGAAGGCCTGTTTCCCTTTCCCTTTTTTTTTTTTTTTTTTTTTTTTTGGCAAAAAACCTGCTACAGAAACAAATGTAGATGAGGGGGGCACTGAGCCATATAGAAGTGAGTAATTATCTACTGTTACAGGCCTTATTATCTCTCCAAATGTTTGCTAAAAATTCTATTGGGCAACCATCTGGACCCTGAGCTTTAACGGTGGATACAGAGTGGATTGTTGCTTTAACTTTTAGATGGGAAAATTTCTTTCTTTAATTCTTTCCTGTCATCCTGTGTTAAATAATTTAGTTGAATGTCTCCTAGATAGCTTTCTGAGTCCTCAGAGTCAGTGCATTCTAGATGATATCATCACATAAAATATTCTTTGAAAGTTTATATATATAGGATTTTTTTACCACTAGAGGATCTGAGGACACTTTGCCATCTGTTGTAAGGGCTTGCTAATGCACCTATTTTCTCTTCTATCCCTAACATTCTCTTTTTAAATTACTAGGCTTAATAATTTGCCTAATTGGTAGCCTCCCCCCACATCTGAAATTATATACGATGCATATTGCTTCTACATCCTCTCTGTGTATGAAACCTAGCAGTTCTCCTCTAAGAATTTCCATTGTTACTGTATTGCTGTAGTTTTCAACAGCAAATATAATTTCCTTCATTCAGGCTGTGATAAATAATTCAATAACATATCATCAATAACTATAGACCAGTTGCTTAGCTTGAAACGTGTCTCTAGTTTGCTGTGAAGGTCATCGCTATCAATTATGTATCTATCTTCCATGGAATGTTTCAATTTAGTATTATAATCATAACAATAAATTATCTTTGTTCTTATGAAGTATATTTCATCGACATAGGTTTTCAACTGTTTTGCTTTTTCGTGGGTTTTTTTACTAATTTCCAGATAGTCACTGCAAGACATCCAGTTTTAACTGTCTTGACCAAAGTCACAATACTGCATGAACAGCAGAGCCAGAAATATAATCAGTCACCTGATGTTCTGCACTTGCCTTTGGACATTTTCTGTGAAACGATGTGATGACCAAGCCATGAGGCTTCTCCCATGACACTGAATCCATATTGCCTCGTCCCGACCAAGTGATGGCTTTCAACTCTCCCCAGTTTCAAGTTGCACAGGGAACCTGTAATGGGATTGCATCACATTTGAATTTACCTTTTGAAATGCAGCCCTCGGGCAGTCTCTGCATTCCTCTAGCTGAGCAGAGATATGGGTGAAACAAGTTCTTGATTTAGCTGCCAATAAGTGTCTAAAGCACTTCATGACTGACAGTCTGCAGAGGAGCAGCGAGATCCCACCGGAGCTAACAAGAGGATGCAGTTAAATCAGCCTCCCAGCCCAGGGTAGGATTGTTCCAGAAGCAAAGAAAAGAGAACAACGTGGCTTAGCCCTTGCTGTGTCCCTGTCTTCCACCACACCCTTGTCCCAGGCGGAGAGAGGTCAGTGTGCCCATCCTCCTCCACCTCCACCCCATGACCTCAGGCACCTGTGGGCACCTCCTACCTCTCTCCCCCAGCTGAGGGGAAGGAATCAGACAAGGTGCACACAAGTGTTTTGCCTTCTCCTTAGTCAGAGGTCTATCATAAATGAGAATTATAATATTCTATATATAATGCTATTTTCCTTCTCCTCTCTTGCTGCAGTTTTTTTCTATCTATTGTATTTCCACTGCTTTTTTTTAAAATCCACCTTGTCTTTTTCCGTCCAGTCAGGCTGACTGTTCTGGTGGTATTAATTATTTCTTGGAATTGGTTGCTATTATTTCTCTTTGTGGCTTCAATGTTTCATAAGATTGGATTAATCTAGCTTATCTGAGATCTTTTGCTTACAATATGTTAATAAAAATAACATTTCAGGAAAAGGTTAATATTTCGAAACAGGCTTTTGCTTTTTCTAATCATGTTTAGGATCTGATCATTGAAGTTATGGACCATCTCTCACTAATTTTATTAGAAGTAGATGGATGTTTGGAGAACAGAAGAACAGACTGTTCAGAAACAGACAGTTTTTAAAATCTTGACCTTAAACCTTCCAAAGCGAAAGTATAATTCTTAGAGGAGGGAAGAAGTGTTCCAAGGGATGCAATACAACCGTCATTGTAAAATACTTGCAAAACTGGGGGGAGTGGGGTAAATTCACCTGGCTGATAAATAATCCTAAATGGGAAAAGAAACTGATAACATAGCTCCATAGCTTTTAATTCATATGCTTCTAAGTCTTTCTTTAAACTCTTACATTAGGAAAAAGTGATTTCTGTATTTCAAAGCATCCTCAACACATTAGTGGGAGCCACAAGCAGGAACTCAAAGCAGCAGTTTGCAAGAGGGCTTATCTTTTATCAGTAGCAATGACATTAATGGGAATAAATGGGAATGGTTTGTGCGAGCACTCGCTGATGGTCTCTTGGAGTATGCAAACACATTATTGTAAATAGTAGCTGCAGAGAGGAAATGGGAAAAAATGTCATTGTACCAGCTGAAAGGACTCTGCGATACAGAGGATAGAAATTGCCACAGCAGATCAAAATTTTGATCCATTTAACTCCATGTCTTATACCAGCTATCACTGGGACATTCAGCCTGGGAAGCACAAACATTACTTTAATCCTAAGATCTCTTTAGACCAACCTGTTTATAACTCTCACAGGCTTTTCCTTCCCTCCAAACAACTTCCCCTACCACTCCTCTCCTCCTGAACCCATGGGAACTTCGTCAGCTCTCTTTCAGTGCACAATGTTTGTGAGCATATATAAACATTCCATACACCAGGAATTGCAGACCAACACCAGTGGGCAACCCAGGGATATATAACCAGCCATGTGGCCATATATGTTTGCAGAGAAACGTGAACCCCAGGCCCTCCTGGTGTCAAATAGTTTGCCTTAAAATAAGTGCTACCTTCAGCCTAACCTCTCTCCAATCTCATCATTATGTGCTCGGGATTTTCTGATGGCGTACTTGTCTATTTCACTACCATCTTGTTATTGGGAAAAAAAAAAAAAAAAGAATGTTCTTATCACAAGAAGAGATTTGGAGCTGTGACTTACTGCAGACACAGTATCCGTCCACTGATTTGTCCATTTTTTCCTCTTCCTCCCTCTCTTGTCTCGGTATTCAATGTCCCTACAGAAATGCAGATACGGCCTGCCCAAGGCATGAGCATAAAGGACGTATAGGCTGAATGAGGGAAGCTCAGCACATTTTTAAATTAAAAAGAACATCTGCAGTTTTGCTATCTGGGATAAAAATTACAAGAGCTGTGTATTCTCATGCTTCAGGGCATAAACTGATCAGTACCTAGGGTCAGGTGCACCCCAATCTGTCACAATTAGGAACATACACAGAGTTTTAAACTTTCTCTGGAAACAGCTGTTTTTGGCTGCTGTTGCTGACAAACAGAGTGGATTGAGGGGTCTGTGGGCTGGATAGGAACAGGAAGTGCTGATGTTCTGTTACAATACAATTTATACAGAAAAATTAATGCAGATTGAAAATCCACGTGTAAAGGACACTTGATTTCTTCTTCCTTTTATATTTAATTTAGCAGTTCCCTCTCATCTTTTCTCTGATCTAGCAGGATATTTTAATCAGGGAAGCCTCTCACTAAAAGCTTTTCTCTCACCTCTTTTAAGCAGTTTACCAGACATCTCTCTGTTCCATTTATCCAACTCCTGATTTTTTGGTTGTTTGCTTTTAGTCCTAAAAACTGTACCAGAAATATGATTTTCCTTTGTCCCTTTAGATGCTGTGAACTGCAGACAGAAGGAGAGGAGAGGTGATGTGAGAGTTCACTTTCCCTGCCATTTCTAGACATGAGAGGACAGCCTCTCCAGGTAGCTGTTCTCATAAGTGATGCTGGCTGGACAGGCTAAATGATGGCATGTTGAAATTTCATACGAAGCAGAATGATTTCCATATCTGCAGATCCTCTTCAGTGGCATTAGTTATGCTAATAAAGTGGTGCGACTTTTCTGGCAGTGCTTGAGGCAGCTGCCAGGCTGTGACTGAAGACTCTATCTGGGGAAATAACTCAGCAAGTAAAATTCAGATGGCCGACAACCTGCTCGGGTTCCTGCTCCTCATCCAGAGCTGTGTACGAGCTCTATTGTTGAGCATATAATAAACTGTGCCTAACTCAGACACAACCCTGCTGGCATCTCAGACATTACTTTGCAAAGCTCTTCAGGACACCCCCAGTGTTTGCTTAATTTATGTGCTGATAGGCATTTCTATGACATCCATCGCCAGCGTGCAGAAAAGGCTGGCAAAGTTATTAGGGGAAGCAAGAGGAAAACAAAAGAGAGAGTCGGTTCGCACATTGCGCCAGATGAGCCCAGCAGCTGCTGGAGGATGAGGCATGTGCCACTCCAGCAGCTAAAGGAGGCAGGGTGAATGCAAGATGAAGCTGGATGTGAGACGGCACCCTTTCTTTGGTGTCCAGAGCCAAGCTGGGTGGGAGGACAGGAATGAGCTGCAGAATTCAAATCCTGCCCCTTGTCCCTAAAGAGAGCCCCTGGAAAGTGCTCTGAAAACCAAAGGGTGGAGTCTTGTCCATACGAGAAATTCCTCTCTGCAGGAATGAGCTACATCCCAAGTCTTCTCAGGATACACCGTGCTTTTTCAGGGGCTAAATTTTCCTGGTCATGTTTTACAGCTTTCCACTTACTTAGATTTTGAGTTTAAAATTAAATAGGGAAGTCTAAGGAAGGAATAATCTCCTGTCAGCTCTGCTCTTGGTTCTTCTAAAGATTTTATTCATAATATGTGGTGAGAGAGTTCGTTGTGACTAGACTTTCATAAAAAATAATCACAGAAAGACCAGTTGTGGAGTTTGCATTTGTTTAGGGAGTGCTATTCTTTCATTTATGTTGTTAGGGCAAGCACTGTTCTTCTGTTCAAGTTTGCAGAAAACTTATTTAACAGACATTGTGCTGAGTGCCCTCTTCCTTGGACAAGGCATCCTGTTCTTATTTCCTCTTGTCTTTCTGGGCTTTGTGGCTTTGTACCTTGCTCAGGCAAAGGAAATAATTTTTATTATACCACTTTCTTCTCTTCCAACATGTACCTTTTAGGAAGAAAGTCACCATTTAATTTCTTTAGGCCTGCAAATGCAGCGTTGGATATGAAAAGTCCTCACAGACCTCCTAATGGACCACACTAACAGACTCACCTCTAATGTCCAGATATTCAGGTCACAGAGATATCAGATAAATACATAATCTGTCCGTTCAGGAGAGTTTGAGTATCTACTAAAGAAACAGAAGTACTTGTGCCCCAAGAATTGTCAGGCACTACATGAATTATAAGCATTTCTGGAGCAATGTTCACGTGGAAACCTTTCTCCAACAGGAATAAAATTAACCACAGCAAGGAAACCTGCCTAAAAGCAAAACCACCCCCCCAAAATAACACCACCAGTGCAAGATTGTCCTGGCCATTTCCTTTCCTAGCTGTTGGAATTTACTTGTAACCCCATAGCCCTGTAATGCTACATTGCCAGTGGCAGGCTGTCAGTTTTGCATTGAGTTTGCAAGGCCTCAGATCTGTCTTTATTCTGATTGAACTTTTCTTGACCCCCCCTGCAGCTTTGTTTTACTTGGTTTAGCTGCAACTGCAATTTTTCTAATGACCAGATGGCTATGGCTAATTTGTTTTATTTCTGTTTATCCTTTTTATGCTACCACCATGGTTTTATAACTCTAACTCAGTGCAATATAGAGAAATGCATTCCTGGTAAGACAAGAGAGGCCTTAAGAGGTGGGGACATGGGATAGGGAGGTGTGGGGTGATAAGAGCTGGGACTGGCACTCAGACTGCATGGCCATGAGCAATTTACTCACGGTCAGTTAAAAAATACTGAACTGGAGCTTGATGAAGCCAGGTTTAGGGGTAAAACAGGAAATAGTGCCTAAGACACATGGAAGGTACTGAATCTGCTACATTTGGATGCAGAGATACAATCCCACAAAAAAGGTGGACAATTGTGTTAAGAAGTGCCTAAGAATGGCCACAAGCGGATCCTAAAGTCAAGGAGAAGAAAGCACCATCGCCATCATCATCCTTCTGGCAAAAGCTCCAGATTCTGACTCAAACCTGGCCACACACACCACCAGGATGAAACCACTCACCTTCAGACCCAGCAGAGAGGGACATGTGTGAGCATAACTCCAGGAAAAGGAATAGAAACTCAGGTGTGTGTGTGTGACAGTCTGAACTGCAGAATTATGAGTGCTGAAACTTCTCCTGCATAGAAGCATTCTCTCTTTTTCCACACTAATTAGATGAGGGCTGGTAATGATTAAGCAAGTAAGATTTTATTATGCTAACGATAAACTCCTGGCTTTATATTTAAGACATGTTTACTGTTTGCCCATAAAAATTATTCTGAGAGTAACGCACTTTCACAACCAACATTTGCTATAATCTATCAATGTCTGAAAGATGCACTTCATAACCAGTTAAAGCTGATGAGAGACAATAAAAAGGAAGGTCCCAGTCCCCTTTGCCTAGTACTCATGCCTGGATATTTCTACCTTTTTTGCAGAGCTGTGGTCTCTGAAAGAGCTGAAAATGCCTCTAGTCTGAATCTAATCGCACTGACACAAAGAGTAGAACCACGCATTAAAATTACCACTGAAAACAGCAGTAATAACAAGATAACCGTGGCAGTACCTTATTTCAGGTATCACAAGGTTACAGCTGCCTCAGTTCTCTGTACTAAAAGCCAGGATTGTGAGCATTAGGCCCAAAATTCTACTGCTGAAGCCTTTTGGATGCAGGTGCGGTTAACATGCACACATTTGGAATTACGTGGCTACAAAATTAGTTGCAAACATTAAAAATTTTGGTGGCGGAAGAAGAATGAAGACAGGAGACAGGAGTTGAGGAGGGAATGAACCTTATATATGAGCTTTTCCACCCAAAAAAGGTGTGCCACTGCATCGCAAGCTTGCTGTTTGCTGCTCATTATGTGTAATTCCCTCTTCCAGGTAGCTCAGTTATCTACTGGGAAAGCAGTGAGATGCAATTTTTCACTCATCCAATCATATGATTTCATGGGCACGGAACAGTTTATGGAAGAGCAGAAGATGAGCAGCTGAAGTGAATAATTCACGAACTATCCATAGGCCGCAATTTGTTTGTATAAACTATTTGGTAAATACTTACGCATAACTATCATATTCACAGTATTCAGGAACGGTTTGGGAACAAAGGCCAAACCTCCTGAATAATTTACTCCCCAGGAATTATTGAGATCACTCCCGTGTATTCTCTGGAGCCTCACTCCATGGCACATTACCAAAAGGTGTCGTGCATTGAGTGGAAATTGGCTGTGCCCCAAGCAGTGGAGTGTGAGTGTTTGGAGTGCAACCTGCAGTGTCTGGAGAAAGAAAACCTTGTGTCCCTCCAAGCTGAGCTGCACACACCAAGGCACAGATGTGCTGTGTGCCAGTCTCCAGAATTCCAAACTGCTCCGTACAACCGCAACCTGGTGAAATCAGAGCTGAAGCATATGTGGTGGGGAGAGAAACTTAAAACAAATTTAAAAAAACCAAAAACAACCAAATCAAAACAAAAGAGAATTTAATAAAAAACCCCAAACAAACAAGAAAACAAACAAAAAACCCCAAACCAAACAAAAAGGAAAAGAAAAACCCCCCAAAAAAAACACACACACTAAAAAAACAAAAAAAACCCCAAAACCACACACATACACAAAAAAACCTAAACCAAAAAAAACCAAAAAAACCAAACCCACCCCAAAAACAATCAACTAAACAAAAAAAACAAAAAACAAAACAACAAAACAAGGAAAAACAACAGCAAAAAATCCCCCCAAACAAAATCAAAAGCAAGAAAAAACAGCCAAAAATTTACAGAAATTTGGAGAAAACACAAGTTGAAAAACAATAAAATTCTCCTGCTCTATATTGTGAAGAACAGCTGAGTATTTTGCTTTGTTCTTTCCCCTCATATACTTTAAAGTTAGCTGTTTTCTGAGAGCTGGTTCATTTGTTTGCTTCCTCTTATATTAACATTTGAGGTCTTCTCTTCCTCACTTTCCATGAGGATTCCTACAAATGGTGAGAGAAAAATAACAATCAAATTTTGAAATCTCAGGCACTGAAAACAATATTATGTTGTTACATTTTGTTTGAACATTGTGAAATGTTGCTCGCATTTTTAAAGTCAGGGTATTCTTAATGCTGTAATTTATTTATTTACCAGACCACATTCAACTACATGCATAGAAACACAAAGAGAAATTCTCCTTTTCTTCAAGTTTATTATTATGACAATAAATTTCTTCCAGTTTCCACTGACCAAGGACAGTTTGGGTAAGTGTTGTCTTGATTGCAGCTGCTAGCAGAAGAGCTATTCCCTCTTCATTAGAACTGGGGAAGTTTTATCATTAATTTAAATGCATTGATTTTTATTTTTTTGTGCAACAGATGCTTAATTTCAGTCAGATTTTTCAGATTTTGAATGTCAACAAGGAAATGAAAATAAAGTTTCCCTCTTGCTGATGGTTTCTTTTGGGAATATTTTCTCCCTGCCTATTACAATAAAGGGTTATTTTTCTTTCTCACTGAAATTTTCCCGAGTAAAAAGCCATCCTTGGCTACAAGGAAAAAAAATCACAACCAAGAAACGTTTCCTCACAATCAGTCTATTGAAATGCACCTTGCACCCTCACAAAAGGGGAGCTTCTGAACCATGATGAATAGGCCTTGATTTTACAGGTCTAAGTGATATTTGAGCCACAGTCATTCCTAACTTGCTTGTTTTTCATTGGGGTTGTAACTACCCAGGTTCCCATAAAACAGCCAAACTCCAGCCAGAAAAGGTTTGCACAAGTTGGGTCACTAGAATATTTAAATTTTAGAGACAACAAGATAAAATAAACAGGGAATTTGGGGAAGCGTTCAAAGCCAGATTGGATGGGACATGTCCTGGTGAAAGATGTCCCTGTCCATTTGAATGAGATGAGCTTTAAGGTCCCTTCAAACCCAACCTGTTCTGTAAATCTATGATTTTGAGTCAAACTATACATTTAATGTATGGTTTGGTTTGGTTTGGTTTGGTTTGGTTTGGTTTGGTTTGGTTTGGTTTGGATTGGTTTAGTTAACCAAAGCATTCACTATTGTCTTCATTCTGTATGTGTTTGGGGATTGGTTGGAGATTTGGGTTTTTGAGTTTGGGGTTTTTTTCCTCTGTATTGTTGTGTGGGTTCTTTTTGCATGTTTCCCCGCTTGTTTTCTTTGCAAAGTGATAATATAGCCATGTTTCAGCATCAATTGTTATTTTGAAACAGAACAATGCATTTCAGCATTTTAGGATAAAAAATGTGGATTGCTGTGGTTCAGGGAAACTCTTCTGTCTCTTTCAGGAATGCTTGAAGCAACTAGCTGATGTTTGCCAAAATCACAAATTAAATTGTTTGCCTGAAATTGTCTTCCTGATTGTTTTAAGCCTGAGTTTCTTTGAAAATCCATCTAGTTTAAGGTGTTGACCCTGCCTATGTTCAAAGAAAATAAGGAAATCATGGAGTTTAAAAAAAAAGGGGGGAGACACTGATGGTTAGATGGGAAGTGAAGCACATTTAAGACCGTCCTTGATCAATGAAATGATAAATAGAAGGTAGGTCAGGGAGAAGCGCCCTGAAACCACTAATTTGCAAAAGCCTCCTATATCATTAAGCATCCACTTTTCTGAGCAGGCAAAAAATTAAAATTGTGACTAGTTTTAGGGACATAACTCTACATCAGTAAAACTCCATCTTGCTGACCACAGCCATATGCAGCTATTGCTGAACTAAACACTTTGAAAACAGTGGAAGGCTGATTTACCTGTCAGAAATTGTTAAAGCTCTTGGCAGAGTCAAAATTAGAAGTTAAAATGCCCTATTTTACTCTACCTTCTGCAGTACTGCTGTACCTTTAATTTTCATAATCTCTGCAGCTTTAAATTCAACATTTATTTTTAACACATATATTTTAATGAAACATGAAATATAAAACGAAACTCCAGTCTGCCTCCTATGAGCATGGAGAGAAATCCTAATTACCTGTTTCAAAAGTGTGAAGCTCTTTCTAATTTTCCAGCAGCCAGGTTCCTTAGACAGCACTCAGTATTATAACTATTTATGCCAATTGTGCTATTTCATGCATAAAATTACCGCATTATTGTTGGAATAGATACTGGAGAGATATCTAAGCAGGGTGTAATCACTTCACTTTCTATCAAATTGTGCTTCTGAAAGGTATCATAAATTTTATTAGAAGGCAAGAGGCTAATGGAAGCCAATCAGCGTTAATGCTGATAAAATTGCTTGTATTTTACATTATAAAACAGGGAGATATTTTTATCGTAAGGTTCCCTTTTGTTTTATTAAGAGTGTATCATGGAAACTAGGGTACAATAGTACAACAGAGGGTTGTCAGTGAGCCTCTCCTGTTTCTATTCCTGCCTTAGCTTACAAAAAAGTTTGTGTCTCAAGATGCTTTCAGGTCTTTGATGGTGTAAAGGGAGTGCAAAATAGGTTCCACAAACACTCAGGTCTGCTGACTTGCACAAGTCTTTGCAATGATGAGGTGCATCTCTGATGAAAATATTTATGTCCCAAATGTTATTTGGTGTTTTTATTGTTCAAGCTAATTGTTTTCTATTAGGCTGCCTATAGAATCTGGAGAGGGATAGTTTTTATGACTCCCCAGCTTATTTTTAAAGCTCCACAGTAGAAGAATTAGAGTGGATTTTGATATGGGAAGGATGAGAATCCAGAAATGGGGATAGAAAAAAGGCACTTTACCCATCAAGAAGTAATTGAATGCGATTTAAAGAAATTGGTCTACTTTGATGGTAAATTAAAAGTTCTTTTTTTCTACCTGTTAATAAAATTTTGTACTTAACGGAGCCACATTCGTGCAGTCATTTGCAAAACAGCTGGTTCAAATTAGTTTCCTTTTTTTTTTTTTTTTTTTAAATTTTCAACTGCCTCAGGTAAGTGTGGTTGTTTCTGACCTATAGCTAAGGAAACTGAGACACCAAAAGGTGATGAGCCAAGACCCCAGAGAGGGAATTTGTGGTAGATCTCATACTGGAAAAGAGGTAGTCACTCACAGGTTGCAGCATTTGGTGAATGCAGTGGGTATTTACAAACTGTGTATGATTTGTCAGGCCCTGGCACTGCAGGGACAACACCTTTTCAGGCTCTGAAAATCCCAGTTCAAGCACCTGCTTTGCCTGACATGAATATTTATCTTCGTCCACGACATATACACTGTCCCTGCACATAAAGCAAATATTTACTCCACCACTTTTCGGGCCATTATATATAACATTATTAATGTTATTAGCATTATTTGCACGGCAGCCATGAAGGCCCCTCCAAGGTAGGGCGTTTTGTGTCACGCACTGTGCAAACACATGGCAAAGGACACTCCCGGCATTGTTGGATTAACAATCTAAATAGCTAAGGCAAACAGAGGCTTGGAGAAACCGCCCTGGGTACCCTGAGCAGGCAGGTTTTCCTGTGTTTAAGAAGGCAGATGACAGGTACCTGAGCTGGGATCAGTTCACAACTTTGCCACCGATTTTCTGTGTAATGCATTACTTAATCACTCCGCAATTCCTCGGATTTCCACAGGAGTAATGTCACCAATTTATTCCAAGATTCCTTCAGGTCTAAAATTGCTGGTGCCTAAACCCAACTCCAGCTAATGAAAAAGAGTCATTGACAGGATTTGGCCCATTACTGAATTCATATTCCTGCCTCAGGTAGCCATGCATATTCCTGTCAAAGCCCACATAGTGTAACACTTGGTGTTAATGGAGTCACAGGAAGGATGGATTTGTTCTCATCCAACTACATGTTTTAATTCAAAGACCACATTACTGTTCTGGTGATAGATTAGATAAGAGCAAAACATGTTTTTTTCTTTTAATTCCAATTATGTTTTAAAATTCTGCTTCTGGTTGGCTGTTATTTATTTGCAGGGCTTTTTATTATTATTTTATTATTGCACTGCCTTGCTGTAACTTTTTCTTTTCTAATTTAATCCTCCATTTTTAAATACAATTTTCTTCTTCACCCACCAGTAGCTGCATGACTGATTTTACTGAATGAAATTTATAACAATGACAGAACAAAAGGGAATTTAGTCTGAATCCAAACTAAAGTCATGTTAACAATATATTCAATTTTATAGCCTCAATTTCAATGGGGCACCCAAGCCTTTCTGAAGTCAACAGTCTATTCTCATATCCCAAAACCTGAGTATGCTTTTGTATAACTGGAATTAGTGTAACATTGGTTAGCTTATCTGACTTTGCCCCCTGAAATCATTGACTTTAAAATACTTGTCTCAGGCAGGCCGCAGTGAAGAATAGAGAATTATTATCATATTTCCAGAAAAAAAAAAAGTAAAAAGGCAAAATGAAGTTCAGGCTGGAAGTATTTCTCATA
This sequence comes from Acanthiza pusilla, assembly GCA_036630365.1. Lineage (NCBI taxonomy): Eukaryota > Metazoa > Chordata > Aves > Passeriformes > Acanthizidae > Acanthiza > Acanthiza pusilla. Next base: position 4,201,603 of record JAXCHO010000032.1, on the reverse strand, counting down.
GCTAGGTAGGAAGCACCGCTAAAGTATATAGATAATTTCAAACTCATTTATCACATTTTTGGGCAGTACATCTCTTGTGCCAAAATACTACATTTGTAGAATGGACTTTGGTTTTAATGAAACCCATCAGAAGACCACAGGCTGACAAAACTCTGATTTTCTGCTCTGTGACCAAGACACTCGCTTATGCTTTCACTGCAGTTATAACCCATGGTCTCAGCTTCTGCTACTTTGCACATGTGTTCAATATTTCTTCACGCCCTTGACCATGCTGAGGTGTCTAACACCATGTCACCACCTCCTTTCCTCTCTGTGCCTTTCCATCCTGAAAAGCCTCTTGCAGAAAGCCCAGGTGCTGACAAATAAAGTGGAATTGTTCCCACTGCTTAAGGCAGTGCCCAGTGGGCACAGTGGGATGTTAAGAAATTATTCCCCCAAGTGAGGTGAGGCTTTAGACAAAGCAATTTCTCCTGCTGAAGCTGTCTCCCCTTGCACTCACAGCTGAAATGCCAAGCTGGTAGATTGGACAGAGGGTTTGCACTGCCCTGGGTCTGGCTGTCCTCATGGAGAGCTCTGCAGTGACTCGTTAAAACGCACCAAAGGCAAACTGAGACACCAAATTTCTTTCATGTGCCAGATCATGCCCTGCTGGTCAAGCAGGAAGAGATTGCTTTTTGAAAGGACAAGGGTTACATCTTTGCACTTCCATTTCCTATCAGCTGCTGATGCCTCTTAGAATCATAGAATATCCTGAGTTGGAAGGGACCCACAAGGACCATCGAGTCCAACTCCTGGCCCTGCACAGGACACCCCAACACTCACAACATGTGCCGAAGAGCATTGTCCAAACTCTTCCTGAACTCTGTCAGTCTTGGGACTATGACCACTGCCCTGGGGAGTCTGCTCAGTGCCCAGCCACCCTACTTCTTCTTTGTTTTTTTGTTTTTGTTTTTGTTTTTTTTTTTTAAATGAGGATTTGTTGCTCTTTTTCCTCTTGCGTGTTAATAACCAGATCCTTTTCTCAAACATTACTTTTATTACAGCAAATCCAATGAAACCCAGACTGAGATGGAAAAACATATAGACACCTTCAACATGTCTGCCTGTAACTGAAGACAGCTACAGCTGAGAAAAGAGTTTGCAGTGACGTTTATTCACTGTTAGTGATTAAAATTCATCTTATGAACAACTTGGACTCTGAATCTGCTTCTGTGATTTGGGAACCCCCTGGCACAGAAGTAGCCATAGTGATTCGTAGTCAGAGCACAGATTACCCCATACACAGATCTAAGGTTGGGCTTCATTCATGGCCTAGGAATGTTAAAGTTCCACCTTCCCTTGGAAGTTACAACACTTTTGAGTTTCAGGGAAAGGTAAAAGTAAACCTGATCAGCTTTTGTGTTGTTTTAGTGCTCCAGGAGCATCCAAATTTCATTCAATCTCCATATGAATTACACCACCCTTATGATAATGGCTTTCAAATGCAAGCATCAAATAATTATGCTGGCAAAGCACTACACTTCAAACATTTCTTGGACTGATGATGGAAAACATGAATTATCAGACACAAATATTCTGTGTTTTCATCCACATTCTGGTAACATTGCTGTTCTGCAATCTACCCGAGATGGATCTCAGCAGAAGTACTCAATTGATTTACAACCTTGTAATTCATTTGTCGTAATTTATTTTGCTTTGTATAAAACAAAATGTAAGTGCACAAATGCTGGAATCCTAAAGTGCTGGATTAAGAGGATTCTGGCTTGTTGATGTCCTTTCACAAAGGAGAAACAAAAGGAGCTTATGCAAGGCAATACAAAAATATTCTGGCTAAGCATACGAAACAGTTTATAATAATATTCCTTTTTCTCTATTAGAGAAAGAGGGTTTGCCATATTCTGTCCTTGACTATTCCATTTCTGCCTATGCCTTTTCGCTTCAGATGTTGAAGAACACAAACTACTGGTAAACAGAAAATACATATCCAAAAATATGAAGACAGATAATAAAACTCTTAACACATGTTGGACTATGCAAAGACATGTTGGACAGTGCAAATTTTTTTTTTTTTAAATTTTACTCCTTTCTGTTGCATGCATAAGTCCTCTGTGATGCTTGAGCAGGAAATTAGCATCACAGCATCAAATTAACATTATTACTACCTGTCGACCCCGTGAAATACAGAACCATCCCTAATTTGGGGAATTTGGCCATGTTTAATGAACATTAACATTCAAGTAATAAATATGACCACTGATTTCTGTGTTAAGTTATGATCATCTGGTAAAGAAGGTAGATAACATAAGTGCTCAAGTTGCATTAGTGACAATGTGATGCGTCCAATATGCAAAATCAGAATTCTGCTATATAATGCTGTAGAGACTGACTGAGTAGAATAGATTGATTTTATTTTCTCTTCAAAAAAGTTCAGCTTGAGCTGTATATCAAACCTAGGGTTACAGGCTTTGCACAGAAGATGACAGTTTTGTGTTGGAGACATCAGAATTCTGGATAAAAAGATTCCACTTCAGCACTCAGCCACACTTCCTTAGGCAGGCTGCTTGTTTTCAAACTCCCATTTATTATGTAGGGATAATATTTTCTTTTTCCATTCATCTGACTTGTTTATACTATAAGCTCTTTGCAGTATTATTTATCTCCAATGATGTATAAGTTCAGCCTGTGTAGAATGGACCTATATATTTTAATAAATCAATACGAAGATCTAGGCAAGAAACAGCTTTTTGCCCTAAAGACATTTTCAACATTTTTAACAGGAAAATACAAGCTGTCTTAAAGCCTTTTTTTTTTTTTTTTTTTTTTTTTTGGTGCAGAAAAATACAAACCCCAGGATGTGAGAAGCCTACATATCTTAAATTCTCACTAGCCCTGCAATTACCTGGAATGTGGGAAATGGAAATTCAGGATCTGGACTTGAATCAGACAAAATGGATACTCGAACCAGAACTGTCAACATTAGAGTGGTAGTGCATCTTTGTAACTCTGTTACACATGGTTGGTTCTGTGTTGCCTCTGAGAATGGAACTCTTGATCTAACTGGAAAAGCAAAAGGGAAAGAATTGGAGGAAAAAAAACAATGAGAGCCTTGAAAGCTTTATTTTTGAAACTCTATATTCATTTTTACAAAAGGTTCAGCTTCAAATTTTACACAGCTATGCATGTTTTGAGTAAAAAATTATTAAGCTTGTCAATGTTTTGTTCTTTTTGCCGCTTTTGTTGTCTTTAAATGCTTAATTTTCAAAGCATTTTTAGCGTTTTCCCAAGTTTCTCAAAAAAAATTTGTTGTAGATGTTCTCCTTCATTTTATTTATATATACTAATACTAAAACACAAAACTTAGTCTGTTTTCTATTATTTATGTCAGAAAGTAATGTGGCAATAACTGTCTATGATTGAAAAAGGTATGTTTTTCTCTCACTCACTTGTTTTGTAAAGCTGCCTGATAGTATTTATTTTAAAGTCATCACTGCAGAACAACATCCTAAAAATACCACATCTCAAAACCAGACTTGTAAACCAATGACAGCAAGTGAATATAAGTAGGGAATAACATCTCTCTGCTTTAACAATAAGAGAATATAATAAATATCACATTTAGAGTACATATGGCTCCATTTTCTGACTTTATATGCATATACACAAAGAGTTTTCCCAGTAATAGACAGATTTCACCAGATCATTTTCTCACATAAATGACAGAATAGAGTTTTCCATTTTAGACTTAACATGCACATAAATAAACACTATGTTTGCTCACGGTAAGAGAATATTCATTAAAAAAGATGAAAGAAAGGAATTTTTAGCAATATCTACTTAGGTGTCTCATCTAAACATAAATTTCACTTGAACATTAATATTGTTTTCAGATACACTGTACTATTATCTATTTTTTCTGGCCCAACATTGCAATGAATTTCTGTATTAATTATACTGTCTGGATTATTTGTCAAGGCAAAAACTAATTCTAGTAAAATGCTGCTGCATCTGGGAAAAAAAAAAAAAAAGAAGAAAAACCAGAAAAAAATAATGCTTTCCACTTTATTCTTTTTTTTGGCTATTTCTTTTTTCACATTTTTTTAGCTCAAATCCCTGAAATGCACAGGACCAAACTGTCATTACAAAAGGAGAAGCAAATATTTCAGATCACTGAAGAGGAAGAAGAGGAAACATTTTCCCTTCTACTACCAGCTTGAAAGAATGCAGTAACAAGTTAAACTGATCACTTTTGATATTTCTAGAATCAATAGACAAAGACAGACATTTCAGAAGGCGTTTAACCGATCCTAAAATGAATAACAGATATACATTCCCCTTTTTTTGGCAGCCCACATTGTCTTGTGGTGCAGTGGCTGGAGGCCCAGAGTGACACAAAGCCCAAACCAGCCTGGTCTGCGCTGGTGCCTGCACTCGGAGCTGAGCCAGGATCCATATCCATCCAGGATCCAGATCCATCGAATCTCTAGTGCTCAGCTCTGTCTTCACATCTCCTGAGATGTTCAGAGAAATTTGAGAGATATATCAATCACTTTCCAGGTGCTCCCAGTGCTGTGTGTTCTCTTCAACCCCAACTGAGCACTCCTCCTTAACTGAAGATGGGTGTTGAATGGGGCAGGCCATTACCTTGGGCCCATGCAGGAGTGTCCTGAATGCACATGTCATGTGAAAATTCTATCCAACATCTTCCTAAGGAAGTGTCAAGGACTTGTGCAAAGCTTTATGCAGAAGGTAAGTACAATTGCTCTGGGAACTGGACAAGGATGCTATTGAAGGATGCTATCAATACTGTCACAGGATGTTATTAGCGTTATTAGGATGTTAACAACTGGCAGTGCTCATTTAGAAGCATTTGATGTCATAATAGAATTCAACATGAACACACAGAACATCTGTACATTCAAGGGCTTTCCTGAAAAACAAAAGAAAATCCTGAAGGGTATAAGGATTTTAATGTTAAAGAAAAAAAGTTGCTGCTTTGATCAATACCCTCAGGATTTGCAAAATGGCAGCAAAGTGAGGAACGTGCCAAATAATTTTTGGCTTTGGCCCTAACTTGTAAGTCTGTCAAGGACTTCTCTTGCCAATTGGTGGAAAATGGATTACTGTCATTTTTCAAGGGACTGCACATCATTTTCCATTGATTGGCATGCCAAATCCTTCACAAAGTAATGAGTCAGGCACGATGCAAATCATCGTTGCACTGTCACTTTGATTGCATAGCCCTCTATCAATGTGATTAAACTGGTGTGGCATCCAAAAGGTAATGAACGACTCTGCTTGGCTTCAACAGAGGAAAAGAAAATTTTAGCACTAGGCAGAGGAAACAGGAGACAAACAAAATGGTGAGAGACATCAGTCAGTACCTGTTGCCATGCTTGTGAGTAATTTTTTAGCTGAAATGGTAAAATGCTGATCATGGCTCATGATGAAATGAGATTAACCTAGAAAATTTGCCGTCACTATCATACCTGTTTTCTTCTCTGTCAAAGCCATTTTAATGCACTTATTAAAACTGCACCCGGAGATAAGATGTAAACTTGCTTCTTAATTAACCATTCATAAAAAAAGGTGCCTATTACTCACCAGACAATAAACATAGATTGTATTAAATCTTCAAGTGTCTTATATTTCATTTTCAAAGCAAAATCCAAATGAAACACCCAAATATTGTGAAATGCTGAACGCTTATAAATACCAGGAAAAGTACAACATCAAGCCCTGAAGACCTCATCTTCAGTTTTTGATGTCAGAGTGTCTCTGACATACATTGTTGCTTTTATATTTAAGGATTAATGCATCTTCTAGTTGCAACCATGTTTGCTTAAGATGTGTATTGGTCTTCTCTCTGTGGGCTCTTTCATTTTGGAAAAGTTTAAGAAACTCTGCATTCTTATCTGTGCTGAGGAAATTAATAGTTTCCTGGTTCTTTTTAGACCACCTCTTTTCATTAAAGTTTTCAAACTCATGATCAGATTTGATGAAAGTGACTAATGGGCCCCAAAATTGGGAAAATGGGTCTGACAACCACAGGTACACATCTGAGCATGAGTAGAAATAACTGTGGCCATACAGTCAGCACTATTTCAGAGACAGGCTATAAAGGGAAATAAAGCTATGCTAGATCAGCCTGACAAGGAAGTAGTACTTTTAACATTTATTTTCACAGCCAAGAAAGATATTCTGTGTTTATTTATTATTGTGGAGGAGCTAAAAAGTAGATTTAGGTGTCTGCCGGTGAGCTAAACCCTTCACAAAACTTTCTGACAGAGCTGAAAGTAGGTTAGCATTCAGTTCTCAAATATCCAGAATCTCTGAGCTATCCCTAAGTGGCCTTCCTGCTACAATGCTTCCTCAGTAAAAAGTAAACAAAATAGCTTCTTCATCAATTTGTCCTAAAGGATTTCTACTATTTTCAAATAATAGTGCATTCTGTTTATGGTTATTGATGGGCTCTTTGCTTTGATTTACTTAAATGATTTGGAGATTCATCTTTGTGATGAGATCATTAAAAATCCGAGAACATGGTTCAGGTCAAAAGTTTCTTACAGAAATTTTGGAGTATTTCTCCAAGCCTCAGTATTGCCCTCCTTCTGGATAGAGGACGGATTTTATTTTATTTTATTTTATTTTATTTTATTTTATTTTATTTTATTTTATTTTATTTTATTTTATTTTATTTTATTTTATTTTATTTTATTTTAATCATATTCCATTTCATGTCATTTTGTATTGTTTTGTTCTCTCAATAGAGCTGACAAAGTTAACCAAAAAAAAAAAAAAAGTGAAAAAAAGAAAATCTTCAAATTCACAAAACCTGTTTCATCAATGGCACTCCAGTGAATAATAAGTAAAGTTTTTAAACTCAACTTTTCCTTGCTTTCCTTGTATTATAATGCCATCAGATTAGAAAGTGTCATTTGCAACCAGTTTCCATAAAGAGAAATTACTAAAAAAAGGAAATGGTAATAAAAAACCTTTCTGAAATACACTCATTTACAAGCAAGAGATTCAAAAGGTGCAAGTACACACAAATACTCAAAACCTGTGGAAATATTTGGTTCTAGATATAGTCAGAGATTTGTTTAGTACCTAGAAGTGGTTTAGCTTGTTCTCAGCTCTATTAAAAGCAAAACAAAAAAAGCAAGCAAAACAAAATTAAGAATAAAAGCAACAGCCCTCCATGTTGGGTGGATTAAATTTAAATTTAATCAGCCCAATTAAAAATAATGCATCTTTGAATATATTAATGTCTATATGGTGATCTGCATCCTGAAGATTTACAGATAGACAAAGACTTGGAAAATCTATTGGTTTTAGATGACTTGTCAAAATGAAATTCCTCATTTTTTTCATTATATTCTATCAATATGAAATCCTAATAAATTCATATAGTTTTTAAGTTTACTCTCTAGCTGAGAGTAAATTTTAATTGGGATAAATCCTGCCATTAATTTGTTGCCTGTGGAAAGAAAACACTTCTATTCTTCGTGTGATTGCTTCTTTCATCAGTGCTCACCATCACAGTTGAAGCCCTCTCCCTGCCTCCTGGTGCCAAGCCCAGACTACATTTTTCTTTTTAGCTATAAACCATGTTCATAGCCAGGTGCCTACAATAAAGGCTGTTCAAAGGTAGAGGTCTGAGAACAAATGTCATGCAGTGCTTTTTTTTCTGACTGAGCTTTGGTCTTCATCAAGGTCTGACAAATATTGGCATTATATGTCACTAAGAAGTAAAAGAGCATGCTCTGACCTTCAAGAATCCTCACAATATGTACATTATGTTGATGTGCCCTTTGTTTTGTCTCTCTTAGTTTGCTTTGGCGGCTTCAGCGATTTGGTCTAATGCAGGGTTGTTTTACCAAGTTTTATCTGCCTCTTTTAACCATGAACTGGACAACTGACTCCGTCTGACACTGTTTTCCTTGCCAGTACTCCCACGATAATCAAGGCACTCACAGAAGATTGGGTTCAAGTACATTGTTAGCGGTGATGAGCACCCTCAGGAGTTCTGCAGATTTCTTTTGGAGGAGGAGTCACAGTGTCTGACGATGTTGCTGAAGTTCTTCCTGTCTTTACATCAATTGTTGTGAAGAGACAATTGGGTCGAGCACTTAAAAAAATTCATCCTTCTCACAGTTCTCTCTGAAGCAGCTGGCTTAAGTGCTGGTGCTCATACTACACTAGGAACAAAGGCTTGTGCCTTGACAGGACTTTGGAGAATCTCAAGTCTTTTTTCAGTTTCCAGGCATAAAACACCCTGTGTAACATTCTTTGTTGGTACATTGTTCTTAAACAGATATGGGCTTTTGTACCGAGGAGGTCTGAAATATTAGGACAGTACCATTTGAAAAGGATGTAAAGTAGCTATTCTGAAATGTATTAAAATACAAAATACCACATCATCATCCTGCAGGAGGTGGTTGTATCTTAGAATCAGAAGCAGAATAAACAACCGTAATGCTAATATTTATATAGTTACATATTTTTTAAGGCAGGTTCTAAATTGGTCAGGTGATTACATTCATTTTGGTGTCTGGAATCATTAACTGATCTTAAAGGTTGTAAACCCAGTGATTTTGGTCATAGAACCATAAAATGGTTTGGGTTGGGAGGGACCTTAAAGATCATCTAATTCCAGCTCCCAAACTTGATATTAAGTAGTTAGAAGACACACTTGTATACAATAGCTGAAGGTATCTGAAAATACATACAAATATATATACATATTTTTTATACAGATGCATTAGGAAGTATCCAAGTCTATCTTCATAATATTGACCTGTTATTGAGATATAGTCATGTCCAGTAAAACTTAACAATTCTTTAAATATTTGATAATGTTTTGTTCATGCAATATTTATCAAATGTCACTTGACAGTCTGAGCCATTAGGTACGTCAGGAATAAGCTACAACTCAGTAGCTCTTCCTGCTTTCACTTTTCAATTTAAAAAAAAAAAAACCAAAGGAAGAAAAGAAAAAAAAAGTGACAAAAGATAGGCAGGTGACTGTCTTAGTGTCTTAAGGAATCTCAGTCATCACCAGAAGTACATGCACACTTAAATGACTTCAGAAACAATTGATTAAGGACATGATTTTTAAAAGGTCTTATCCTCAGTCATCTTTAGACTCTCTTGAACTCAGTGATAAGACTACCTGAGCCTCAGAAAAGAGCTAGGAGGCAAGCACAGATATACTTGCTAGAAGTGGAAATGTAGAGCAACTTAGTCACAATGCATCATTTCCCCCTAACAGTGATTTATTTTTCGTAGATTCATATATCCTTATTGAGGCATTAAAGCAGCTAGTCTGACCTCCCGTGCACCACAGGCCATCACATTTTATCCCATTGTTGTTGTATTGAACCCAATCATAATTTGTAACTGAAACATATTTTAGAAGGGCATTCAAAAGCCACGTGAAGATTTGCAGGTGTTGTATCCACACACTCTCACAGTCTCACCCATGAGTTCTTCATTGTTGATTTTGGGGTCCTCAATTTTTGTAAGACTTGGTTTGCTTTGATGGCATTGTGCTAAGATCAATATTTATGCACTTTCACTCATTTTAGTCATTAGCCCTGGTACCTGTAGCTGGTCAGAGTGGAGTGGAACCTCACTTCAGGAAAGGTGGCTCACTTAGAAACATTTTCATGCCCGGTTTCATCTTTCTTCCAGAGTAACAATTGGCTCCATCAAGGTGATATTCTTCCATCTGCTCCCTGATGCATCCTATGGAGCAGCTTTTTCCTTGTGACTCCTTTATATTATGTTAGCTGAGGTATAATAAGAGAATGGGTGAATCTAATTGGCAGCCTCCCACCCATAGGTTACAATATCAGGGTGTATCAGTGACATCTCAAGCACAAAAAGTCATCATTTGTAGTTAATGGATATCTTCAAAAGCCATTTTAAGTGATCTGACAGGGCAATTTGATCCATGTTGTGGTAGGATAAAGGGGAACAACTTCAAAATGAAAAAGAATAGGTTTAGAAAAAGAATAGGTTCCGATTCAATATTAAGGAGAAATTCTTCCCTGTGAGGGTGGTGAGGCCCTCGCACAGGGTGCCCAGAGAAGCTGCGGCTACCCCATCCCTGGAAATGTTCAAGACCACATTCAATGGGGCTTGAAGCAACCTGGGATAGTGGAAGTTGTCCCTGCCCATGGAGGGGACTTGGAACGAGATGATCTTTAACGCCCCTTCCAATCCAAAACCTTCCATAATTCTATGATTCTATGTATTTTCCAAGAATACCTGCAACAAAACTCAGCATATGTTTATATCTGCATTTGTAGGTTTCTATAGCTAGAGGCATACCTCTTGACACCTATTTAATAGTACCTGCTTGTATGTATTTTCTATTATTATTGTAATTATTAGTAGTATTATTATTGTCTTTTTTTTTCCCCATATACACAATATCTCATACCCAACAGTAAGAGGGAAGAGAAATGCATAACCAATGACCTAGCCTCTCTAGATTGGCCTTTTCTTAAGGATGATTTTCTTAAGGAGTTTTCTTAAATAGAGGAGTTGTAAACCTAAAGGTGAGCAGATTTTAACACCCTGAGCTCTCTGAATGGCTGTTGCTTGTGTTTAATTTAGGAGAAATGTGTTGGGTTTGGTTGGTTGGTTGGTTTTGGTAAAATTGGCTGTGGACATTGTATCATCTTCTGAGGTTAATGCTTTCTTGTGAGTATATGATTAAGTTACTCAGCCAAGAAAAAGGTAGATTTGCCTAACATCCAGGATCCAAATAAATTTAGGTTCCTAAGTTTCTTTTTCCATCCAAAATGCTGATACCTCTTGGCATGTGCTACGGAACAACCTCAGGTGCTGGTGACACCTTTAGAGTTTTTTACCAGTGAAAACCCGCCTTGCTTTTTCATTCAGGTTATGTATTTTGCCATTTGAATGTAGGTTAAATGTTACATCTTAAATGCCACTCTTCTGAGATGATCATTACCATTCAGGTATGAGACCTAGGGGTTATGATAGAAAGTTTTATGAAAATGTCAGCTCTGTGTTCAGCAGTGGTCAAAAAAAAGCAAATCTAATGCTAAAAATCATTAGAAAATAATGGAGAATGAAACAGAAAATTGATTTAGGCATTTGGAAACAGAGATTGTTCAACCATTCCTGTAGTATTGTGTGTATTTATATTTTTACTGTCCCCATGAAAATAATAGGGAAAACTGTTTGAAAGATTCATAAAATGATAACATGTGGTTAAAGTTATATTTCCCACTGTTATTTTTCACTTTGGAAAAGGCTTGATGTAGAGGAGCCGTGACAGTACCCTACAAAATCATGAAAGGTTTGGTGATGAGAAATAGGTATTGTTTGCTCTTTGACTCTTGCAAAAATCCCACAAAAGTAATGGAATCGAAGTAAGCTTGCAATACCAGGATTCAAATCATGTAACAGGAGTTTTGTCTTCACTTAATCAGAGCAACAGTTGTGAGAAGACCTATGAAGTTCTTTCCAAGGAGGTTATGTATGACTGAAGTTTCGACAAGGGACAATGTTTCCAAGGGACAATGTTCAAGTATATGGAAGAAAAATCCACTGACAGGTCCTAAATGCACAGGAACCACGTCCAGGTACGAAGCCTCAATGACAAAAGCATCTGGATTTGGAGGAGTTCTGGGAAAAAACCTGTGTGTTCTTCCTGAAGAAATTGGTTTGATAACAGGATGAAAAACAGAGTGCCTATTCTCATTTTCATCATCTTGTTAGAAAGCCTTGGGGACTTGAGGTCTCACAAAGATCCCCACACTACAAGGATTTAGCCTCTTTTCTGCAGTGACTTTTCTGTAAAATTTAGTTTCCTCTTTAGAATTAAGTGACAGAATAACTTAGTGAACAGTGACTCCGCGGCGTCCATGATTATGTGAGGATCGCCAAGAAATTCCATAAACTGGGCTCTCTTTCTTGTCATTCAAAAGAACTATATGAAATTTCTTTTGGGACAAATTCCTGGCAGGCATTGTTTTGATAAAGTATTACAATAATACACCACTGAAGAAGTAGCAATCCTGGATATTACAAAAAACTTGTCAAAAGAGTAAGTTGTTCTTTCAGTGTGTTGAAATGCATCACTAGAGCAACAGATGACAGAGGAAAAAGGATTATTAGAGGCCACAGTGCTTTAGAGGTTCAGAGAAAACCATGACTGATATTTACTATTATTTATTTGTTGGGAGTTTTCTTTACTTATTGTACAGTTACCACAGAATGGAATTTGTACAAGTCTGTATTGAGAAAGAGTATTTTGCAAGTTATTTTAAAGAAAGTCTTTACAGTATGTATACTAATACACCATCAAGATCATTCATCACATAACTGAAATAATTAATTTTCAAAATTAAAATTTCAAGTTCAAATTTTAAAAAAAAATACTTAAAATTATAATTAGAATTCCCTTCTTCAGCTTTTGATAATTTTAAGATTACTTTTAATTACACCCATTAAAAATCTTTGAAAGTGCGTATGCAGGTATGTTGGTGTTTTTACGTAGCTCATGTTATTTGGCAGATTCTTTTGGGGGGGATACATTTTACCTGTTGGAATTCTATGATTTAGCAAAGATATCTAGTTTGCTTTTCAAGTCATTTTCTTAGTCCTAAGAATTGAGAATAATAATTTGGAAATATGTCTGGAGTACACCTTTTAGTTTTAGAAATAGGAAGACAAGATTTTCACCAAACTGGAAGATAAACACGAATTTCTGCCCTGCTTCTGCAAGTCATTGCCCACCACAGGAAAAAACAGGGTCAAATTTTATTTTCTCTTGAAAGAGTTCCCTGTCCCATAGGTTATGGAGGCTTTCTGAAGAGTGGGAGGAAATCCTCAGTTACCTGTCCTATTGCAGCTCCACCTGTGTAAGTAACCATTCACATAAGGAGGTGCCCTCTGTCCTTCAACAATGCCAAAGTAATCAGTCTCATTTTGCATAAAAGAACACAAGTATTTTCTAAAATTTTTCTAGGAAACTTGAATGGCTGAAATTGTTGTCTCTTCACTCCATCTGTATCTACCCCACAGACTATTGCATTCTCTCAGTCCAAAGCATGAACAGACTTTATTCAAACCCACTAAACACTGAGAATTTTCTGATGGACTAAACCAGTAGCATCCCTGGATTTTCCCATATTTTCTTTTTACTTCATGGTACCACACAAAGGTTATTCTGGACCATGATGAAAAAGGGCTTCATTACACAGAAGAAAGTGCCCCATTGTTACCAGATACTATGAAAACACAGAAAATCCTCAACATCGCTTTATTTCATAGCCAGCCAACAAGCTGGCACTGCGTCAGAGAAAATGTAGGCACTTTTTCCAGTTGCCTTGTCAAGAAATGCAATATATAATAATACCCTGCTTCCTTCCTGCAGAAAAACCTTTTTGTTAAAATTGGCATCTCTGTCTTGTGGCCTTGAGAGCCTGAAATGCAGGGTGCAACTTAATCAGCCAGAAGAGTGCTGTGCTTGCTGTACTGAATGTGCTCCAAAGGCTTCCACAGTGTAACGAATGGTGAGGTGGTGTGTGGACTGACTCACTTCTCCCCATGAACATGGTATTTTGCCAACATCTGCATTATATTGTGGCAACAATTACAATATTACAGACTAGCCGCTTTCATTTTGTCTTCTGAATCCTTCCATTTAACATTCCTGGGTCAGAATGTTTATAAAGCAGTGCAGCTATTTGTAGTAGCCTGATGCTATCCCACCATTTTTCTTTTGCAGACCATCTTCAGTTGTCCCAAAAGCTTAAAAATTATAATTCCTCTGTTAATAAGTTCTTTCTGAGGGATTTAAAATGCACAGCTTTGAAACACAACATCTTCTCCCACAGGGCTACAGCAGTGTAACTCACCATGTCAGAACCAATGCACCAACTTCCAGTGGGTTGAAAGACTACACGTTTCTCATTAGTGTGTCCTCCCAGGACAAAACTGCTGGGACACACACACACTGTCCTAAGGATGCTCATCATTATTATTATTATATCTTGTAGTAAGGTGGGGTTTTCCCTCAGAACAAATGGAAATACCCTGGCAAAGCTGTATATACAATTATGGGTTGTAAGGTAAGCCTGATGCATTTGGGGGGCCCAGAGATATCTTTTTGAGAGGTGCAATTGCACATTGAGGTCATTCTGTGTATGTGCAAAAAGTCTGAAAGCTGCTGCACACTGTACAGAACTTCAAACAGATCCATCAGCTCAGTAGAAGAGGGTGGCTTTTATCAGGTGGCTTTTATCGTGCAGTGGAAGCAAACTGACAAATCACAAAATCCCTGCTGTCACATATCACAGAATGAGAGAATGGTTGGGTAGGGAGGGACCTGTAAAAGTTATCTGGACCAAGTACCCTGCAATGAACAGAGACATCTTCCACTGGACCAGGTTGTTCCAACCCCATCCAACCTGGCCTTGACCAAGTTGCTCTGGGCACCAGAGCACAGCACACCACCACCCTCACAGCCAAGAATTTCATTTTAATATCTATTTTAAGCCTACCCTCTTTCAGCTTAAGGCTATTCCTCCTTGTCTGATTACTCCAGGCACTTGTGAAAAGCCCCTCTCCAAAGATCTTGGATCCCGTTTAAGTACTAGAAGGTTCTCTAAGGTCTTCCCAGAGCCTTCTCTTCTCCAGGATGAACAAACCCAACTCTCTCAGCTTGTTTCCTTAGCAGAGGTCCTCCAGCACTCTGAGCACTTTTGTGGCCATTTCTGGGCCTTACTCCAACAGGTCCATGTACTTCCTGTGTTGGAGTCCTCAAAGCTGGACCCACTGCAGGTGAGTCTCAAGCAGAGCAGAGGAGAGAAGCAGAATTCCTCATTTTGACCTGCTGCCCACGCTGTGGGATCAGCCCAGGACATAGCTGGCGTCTTTCTGGGCTCCCAGTGCTCATTACTGGGTTATATTGAACTCCTCATTCACCAACACAATCAATTCCTGCTCCCTGGGGCTGCCCTCAACCCCTTCTCCATAGGAACAATTTATTCCGGTGTAAAAGAAATTGCACTGTCCTGCCGTGTACAAGGCAGGGAGACTGGTGCCATTAAAACAAAGCAATGCTCTCTGTGTATCTGGGGCTTGAGAAAGAGACCACACAAAGGCCATTGCAAGGAAAATAGATATGATAAACACAGAACAATTAAAAAAATAATTGCTGTTCTAATTTCTGGGGTTGTAAAACTAAAGGGCAAAGAATTTAAAACACAACATTACTAGGTATGTTTGAGTCTACAGTAATACAAATAATAAGAGTAGTATGAGGAATCTGTGGCAGAGCTGGCAATTAAACCTGTATTTTCTAAGTCCCAGGGTGAGGATGATTGTCCCAGACCATCTTTCTTTCCAACTTAATATTTCCTCTGACGCAGCACATGTTGAAAAACTCGTGTTTTCATTATTAAATGCAGCTCATATTCATAATCAGGGACTAATGATTATTTTGTTAATAAGAATAAAGGTAATTTTCCAAAATCACAAAGAGGCATCATTCCTTAACAATTTTCTTTGTTTCATGCTGGCTTCTCTCTACCATTCACATAGTTGTAGTCAACATTTTGTTGACTACAGCTCGGACATTGGAAGCTTGATTCTTTATTTATAGAGATGACTTGCACCATGTGAGCTGTCCTCAGAAACCCACCTGCCATCAGCCACCTCCTCAAAAAGACAAGTCATGTCTGTCACACAAGTTTGGGAGAATGTTTCAGATAGCCCAGGGCTTCTCAAACAGGACTAGGTGCCTATGCTTAAAGAAACCAATTTAGCCCAGGGTCTCACAGCTCAGTCTATAAAGTGCTGGGATTCAGTTTGTAGGTTAGAGCAGCCAATTTTAGGTGTTGTTAGTGCAGGAGTCTCCTTGCATGCACTTTGTTTCTCCAAAGTCCTCTTAGACTGGAAGATGCAGACAAAGCAGTCAGCAGTGTCTAGAGAGTAATCCAGTTTATCCCATAGCAGAATATATATTGTTATTTAAATGCTTCATTAGATGTCCATAATGGCAGCAGAAATTTAATCAACATCCAGTCACTGGAATGTCAGACGTCAGTCCAAGAGATGGATCTCACTAGGCAGCTTAGACATGTGTGTCTGTTGACGATAGCTTGAAACATCCAAAATATTTAACTATCACTGCTATACATGGCACAGCTTTCATGGGATATCTGCAGCTGATAGAGGCTGTTGGACACTGGACAGGATAACTTGGGACATGTCCAGTGGCATCAGATACCTAAATCTTGGCAACTGAATTGAGGCCCTCTTCTCTACGCGGTGTACTTGTTCTTTCTGCATGTCATACCCTGAGCATAGCTGAACACGGTTGCATCACCATATAGAATCAATTTCTAACGCACTGGTCTCTAGATGCTCATCTAAATCAGGCAAATGTTCCACGTTTTGGTTTGTGAGAGCCAGTGTTGATCTGCAGTCGGCTGGTTTCCATCGTCTTGGTTTCTTCCACTGTTTATCATTCCTCTGAAACACTCAAAATCTAGGAGAAGTTAGAAAAACAGAAAGGAGAAAAATCATACTTGATATGGTTTTGCTCTGACCACCAGGAACAGTTTGAGTTGAAGAACATCAGAGAAAAACAAAGGGGAAGACCCAGAAATATTAAACCATTCTATTAATCTGGACTTCACTCTTTTTTCTTTTTTTTCACATGAAAAGAAAGGTTTAGCAAACATATATGTAAATTGGAATAAAAAATTTTAAAAATTTATTAAAAAAATTAAAAAGGTATTCTGTGAAAAACTGAGACAACCAAGATGTAGGATTTATATTTTAATATTTTTTAATGTGTTTTTATATATAACTAACGATCTCCTAGTCTGAAAAGCAGCTAATTAATGACCTTCTCCTTATACCATCTCTAACTTTCCTTTCTGCTCACTGCAGAATTGTTCAGTGGCATTTTAACCATAAGGGACATTTTCTTTACTCTCCTTTTTTTTTTTTTTTTTTTTTAAAGTCTGTGCTTGCTCCATGACTTTTTCATAGGTTGACTCAAGTACTCTTTACATTCTCCTCCAGACCTGATCCTGATCTTTCTTACAAAGACTCTTTTTTCTATATACTTCATACAGATACTGCACACTGTCCTTCCTTTCTCACCTGGTCCTCAGCCTGCTTTCAAGACTGTTCTGCTTGCATGAACTAGTCCTGAACTCTGTGTCTCTTTTAATGGAGCCAATTCACTGTAATTGCCTTCCCCAAAAGTCCCCTTTAGTCCAGGATTGTGACTTTCCTTTGCATGCACACACAATGTTTTCTTTCATTTTTCTCTTCCTGACATGAAAACTGAAACCTATCTCAAGATACATTCCTGATGGATACCTATCCATGCAACACAGGAGAAGTAGGTGCTGCATGAACAACCAAACACTCAGGAAAGAGAAGCAGCACCAAAACCAATTAATGGCACTTCAGGCAGCTGAGATGTCTGGAAACAGGTGAGTTCTCCCAGAAACTTTGAATGGGTTCAGACTACAGAGAAGCTTTCAGTATTTTCCCTGCCATTTGAATTTTAATCTATAGGGAATTAACCTCTTTAGATTAGATGCAAAACATAGTCCTTTCTGAGAAACCAACATACACATACACACACACACATACACACAAAACCCTGAAGAGCTGAGCTGAGATCAAAACACTTCCTACTTTGAGATTCCTCTGGTGAACTTGAATCCTAGTCTTGAAGGTGAAATCCATCTTCTGAGTCCACAGAGCTTTCTGTTCCCCTGGAACTTCTTACAATGTCTATAAAGATTTCTGCTCTTAACCTTTCTTGTGTTATAAAAAGCACAGCCACATTCCTCGTAACCATTTGATGTCTTATATAAAACCCTTTTAAAAAAATCCCAAGATAGCATCAAAAGAAAAAGTTGCCCACAGTTGTCTTTAAATGCCATGCTTATTTAATATCGACATGAATATAGAGTCAGTGCTCTCTGAGTCTCGGGATCCCAGACTAGCAGTGGAGGTGCACAACTTAAAATCTGCCAGTTGTTTAAAAAATAATAATAAAAAAATTTGACTCCGTGGGGAAAATGTGTCAAGAGTAAAAGGCAGAGAGGGTGAATTTTGGACAGAATCCAAATGCAATTGTAGGAAAGAAGCTGGGTTTTTTACTTTTTTTTTTCTTTCCCCAACAGCCTCCTGACACGCTTTCTTCAGTTTTGCCACAGAAGTTGAAGTCTTTCCTCAGGAGAAATATGTGTGTGTGCATGTGTGTGTACATGTGAGCTATGGTAGACCCAGAAATTTTAGACACAGGCAAACCTGACACGAAGGGAAGAAGGGAGATGTAGGACCTGCCTTGTCAAAAAATGAGATATTTCAAATAGTTTACCTTTGAAATATGTCAACTACCAGTTCCTTGCAATTCTAATTTTATTTTATTTTATTTTATTGTTCCCAGCACACACACATGCCCACAGGTGCTCATGTGTAGTCAATGTATAATGTGTATGTATATTCTAAGGAATAATTTATTTTGATTTGCTATAGTCAATGTATAATTATGTGACAGGTCTGCTCTCTGAGATGAATCATTTCTTCCTTTGTGATATGATGAGTATGTCATAACACATTAACATCCTACTGACAGCTGCAAAATATAGAGAGTATCAAAAGACCAGACCAGGAGGGCAGGATAAAATAACAAGAAAAATTGTAATAGCCACCAGGTACTGTTTGTCTCAGTTCTCATTGACTTCAGTAGTGCCTAGGATTGTGAAGAAAGCAAAGATTTGTTCATGCTTATCTCTGTCATAAAGAAACAAAGAAAACTTTATTTTGACACCCCACTGAAGTAAAAATATATTTATTTCTTCACAAGTACATTTTTTTTTAGTATGTATAACGGTGTTAAGCAATCTATTTGCCTGATTTCATATGTATCTTACAAAGTAGCTTGAGAGGCTGGCTATAAAGAGATTTTGCCACCCTTCCCTCTTTTACATGGACGCAATTCCTTTTTGGTAGCAGAAATATCATTCCTGGGTGATAGGATTAGCACCCAGGAATTTCTGTTTACAGTTATGCCTGGAGGGCTGAATCAGGACTGGAGCTAAATCATGTACTCTTCAAATTCATGAGTCCTCAGAGAACTTGCCATCTAATTAGGAATGATATTTGCATAGCAAATGACCTTAGCATAAAAAAAAAATCTTATTGGTTATTTTTTTTTTCTTCTTTTTCTTATGTAGTTGGGAACAGAATGAAATGCATTGATAAAAAATATGAGACAAACAAAAGGGAGGGAAGTATGGGAAATCTAATTAAAAAAAAAAAAAAAGGACAATTAGGATATAAACCTTTAGAAACAGAGATATGAGAGAGAGATGAAAAAGATAAGTCTAGAAACATAAAGAAATAAGATTGTTGTACTAAGTATTAGATCTCCAGAAAATGTCATCTCAGAAAAAGTTTTTTTCTTTTCCTTGTTCACATGGTCTCCATGAACACATCAGAGAATACAGACTGGCCCTAAACTGCTCCAGTCTGAGCTGGTGATGCTCTTCACTGGGTGTTGTCTTCTGCAGGTGAAGGCACTGATGCCTTCCTGTTGCTATCAGACGCAGTTGCTACTGACAAACGCTAAATCCAACAGAATTTCTGAGCCCACATCCCTATCGAGAGAGAGGCAGCTTCCCCGCTGGATGTCATTCCAAGCTGCCACCAGTTTAGATGCTCAGAAACACCACTTGGACTCTCTCTGCTCCCCACTGGCTACTGGCCAAGATTATTTTCGGTATACACACATGGAAAACCCCTGTGATATACTAAAGAGTCATTTCTGGATGAGCTGTTGTGTCTAACTCACTGTGGTGGCAAAATTCAGCCTTGAGGGCAGATTATGCCACTGGATCTCAGTTAGGAGAATACCACCATAATTCCATGTTCAGTGTCTATTAAATTATCCTGTAAGTCAAAGTGATTTTGTCACCAGTTTTCTCTGTAGCACTCACCTGAAGAAATTAGCCACTTTATTATGTAAGAAACTATTTTTTTCTCTTTTTGCCTTCTGCTTTGCATGTCCTTCATTCCATGATTTACCATGGTTATCACAGCTTTATGTATATTGTTTTGCAGTATTTTAATCACTGCTAGAATATCATATAGACCTTTTATTTTAAAGGCAATGGGCAGTTTGCATACAAGCCTGCACATAGTCTTTCAGAAAGCTTCTTTATTGACTAACATTTACCTAGCTCAGAGGTCTGTGTTCAAAAATACTACATCAAATATTCACAGTGTTAATGAGAAAATCCATCTCTCTTGTAGTCAGTGAACTTTTGCCCATTCTTAAGCAGTGGAATCCATTTAAAGAGCAAAAATGTTTAAATAAGCTTAATTTTACTTGCTAAAATCTTTTTCTTTTCCCTTGAGGTGAATTAAAACAGCAAGTGAATATTTGTCAAAATTCAAAATTTCTGTAACTGTGTTTATAAGGAGAAACATAAAATGAAATAGAATACATGCAGACTTTAAAATGGATAATAATAAGGTGAAATGTCCACCTCAAATTAAATATATGTTGTTTTCACATTGTTTGTTGACTCTACAAAAGTAAGATCACATGAAAGCCTTAATATAGTAAATAATGTCAATTTCATGTTTGTGTAGTATGTCCTCTACTCAAATTGTTTTTCGTAAACCAGAGAGGAATGTGTGTTTTGGTGTGGATTTTAGGTCCTGTTGTAATCTTCAGTGATGAAAATGTCATGATAAAAATGTCACGCGAACTTTTTAGGTGGGAATGGTTTTCAAGTCCAGGAGTTTGAGTTTCATCTTTTCTCTTTCGCACTTTGCTCACCTTGTGCAATGACAACCTTGTGTAAATGACAACCGCTGGCTACCCCAGCTTGTGCTTCTTGATTCTCACAGGCCATAGCTATCAAACTTTCTGGACAGAGGAGTCAAACTACTTTATAGAAGTCTGTGGATAGGATTACAAACTGGAGACAGTAATATCACTCCCAACTATAAGAAAAGATCAGCTGATAGCAGTGCACAAAGGTCAAGTCTGGAATATTGTCAGAATCCTCTTTGATTCCAAGCATTTATTAACCTCTTTACTGCCACAAGAAATGTCCTTTCCTTTTCCTTGTTTCTCTTTCCTCTACTTCTTACCCTTTTCTTTGTCTCACTATAGAATTTTATTTTCCTCCTGGCATTCCCTTAGTTTTCAGCAATTTCCATTTCTTTCCCCATCTCACCTTTCATCAGCTGAAGAGATGAGCAGAGAAGCAACTAATATTGACATTAAGAGTGTTTTCAATTTATCTATGAGAGCATCTTCACCTCAGAAAAAATCTGTGTAACCAAGACCAACCCATACACGAACCTCTGATGTCCCAGAACAGGAGCAAGGGCCAATATGACCATATTAGCACATCAGCTGTGCAAATTAACTGCATTGACAGTCACGTTGTATCAACCCAGCCTAGCTGCTTCCATCTTACTGCACTGCTACTGCCCAATTTTTATAATTTATCTTATTCAACCCCAGATTCTTTCATATAAGTCTCATCAGATATGTAGGAGGTCTTGAAGGGTTTTGCTTAAGGACAGGAGCTATGGCTGACGCTGTTTCTGAACCAGCACTGTGATTCAAAATGCATCCTGTCTGTGGTTTACACACTGATAGTCTTCATTCTTCCAATCTAAACATAGTTTTTCCTTTTTTTAGGTAACAACTGTGGCCAGACGCATGGTTTTCAATTAAAATTTGAAATTTTACAGCAGAAATCCTTAGTTTTTGCAGGAGGATCCACTGTTTTCTTGAAAAAAGTGGTCAGCCCCACCCCAAAAATCAACCAACCAACCAACCAACCAACCAACCAACCAACCAACCAACTTTCTTTCTTTCTTTCTTTCTTTCTTTCTTTCTTTCTTTCTCTCTCTCTCTCTCTCTCTTCCTTATCTCTCTTTCTCTCTCTTTCTCTCTCTTTCTCCTTTTTTAAGGAGAAAAACTTAGTGCATGCATTTTCTTGACAGTACTTTAACTTGCAATCAATTAATTTTATAAAATATGTAACAAATTCTATACTATTAGTCAGGCCAAGAGTTAAACAGCATTGAAATTAATGGGAAAAGAGAAGCCTTTAGGGAAGAAGATTGAAAAATTTAGTCTCATGATTAGGCAAAAGTATCTGTCCTTTTTGAAGTGGTGTTAAACTATAATTTCATTTTCTTGTCTATGGTGATGACCATCCAGAGAAGGTCAGACTTTACTTTTACATGTCTAGTTTATGATTAGGATAGTCTGGTTCAGGTTTAGAGTGGAGTCAATCCTTACCTGTCTGCTATGGAACAGGACTCAACATATACGGGATGAGTTTCAAAGTAAGAGAGTTCAATACTGTTAGTCTTTTTTGTGAGAAAATAAATAAATTGTGAATGTTATTATCACCAGAAGTTATAATCCACTTGGAAATAATCTATTCCCCAAGTTGTTACTGTTCATGAATTCTCCTTTTAATAAGTAACTAAAATTAAAAGTTTTCATGGAAATTATTCCTCATTCAGCATAATTTTTATAACCCTTCTGCATATTTTTTTTTGTGCATGAGCAAAGCTCAGCTCTTAGAAAATACATGTTTAATGTTGAAGTTGTTTCCATAAGGGAAAAAATGTCTCTCAATGTGAATTCCTGTTATTGGAAACTGGGATCAGAAAGTAGCTTTAGTAGGACAGCTGGATTTAGAAGCTAAGTCTTCATGTGCCAATATTTCAGTTGTGCCTTGGATTGTCCTTGATCTCACCTTACTCCTACACTGTTGTTGCAAATATTCTCACCCTAAGTTGTTGTACACTCACTTACTTGAGCACTCGGGTTGTTTTTTTAAAGAGGGAACTGCTTCATTTAAACAGTGTTTTTCATTTTTCAGACTGAGGACCCAGTGTTTCTTTATTTACATGATTACTTCTCTATCTGTGATAAAGATTGATTCAGACAATCAATGAGGGCTTTGAGGGAAAGGTGCTGTCATACCAACAGGTTTTTAATACACAGGAACACCCAATACAGCAAAGAACTTAAGCACATGACCAAATGACTTCCATTGACTTTACCCTCTCTCTTCGTGTATGTAAAGTTGGGGACATATTTAAGTACTTTGCTGAGTCAAGATTGTTCTGAGCCATAAAATAAGGTGGTTAGCACAAAGAGCATCGGTGCCCTCCGAGCTGCTGAGAGCAAGTCATTAGTGAGTAGGAAGTAAGGCTTAGATCCACAAAATGGAAAGAAAGGGGAGAAAAAAAACCCGAGGAAAGATAATGGAAAAAACAGCCTTGAAAAGATGTGACAGTCGTGACATTCATCCATAAAAATGTAAAGAAATCCAAAAAGCGAAGGTCACTGATCCATCCTTTCTTCATCAATTGTGCTGAAGTAATGCAGCTCATGGCCTATTGAATGTAAAGATCCCCTGCTGTTCTCAAACGCTGGGTAGAGAAATACAATGTGCCATCGACAACTTTTAGGCCCCAGTGGGGTGAACTAAGGACAAAGTCTTCTCGAGTACCGATTTTTTCTGCTTTCTGGGGTGAAATTAAACCCCTAGCAGAGTCGGTATACAATTCCCGAAGGCAGGGGCCATTCCTGCTGAGGCTGAAGCCAAAAATGTATCAGTAACTTATTGAAAGCTTCATCAAGGATTCGGGTTTGATCCCATTTACACTGACCTTGCAAAACTGGAATAACTTCACTGAGGGCAGAGTGATCAATCTGTACAGAGAAGGTAGTACTGGTAACAACACATAACTGCAGTCTTTGTCAATTTTCAGTGTATAAATGCTCCAAGAAAAACAGAAAAATAAAACACCACTGGACATGAGGTGCCAGCCTTACCAAAACACATGTGAAATCCCCCTTGGAAGGGAGGTTTTTCCTATCAAAACAGGCACTAAAGAAAAAAAAAATGCTCCCTCTGTACTCTTAAAAAAATTTCATCCAACCTGAGTACATGTCCTGAGCAGTGGGCTAGGTTATGCCTGCTGATCTTTTCAACTGGAAAATTCTTCCTAAAGGGCAGAATGCAACATTATGGATCATAGTCTCCAAAAAAAAAAAAAAAAAGAGAGAGAGAAAAAAGGAGGGAAAAAAAGGAAAAGAAAAAAAGAAAGAAAAAGGGAAGAAAATTGCCCTGCAAGCTGATAAAAGCCCATCTGCCTGCTTTTGACAAGGCACTGTCATTCTTCACAGCTTCGCATCCTGTAGACATTTAGAGGGTCATAATTTGCAGTTCAGTTTTCTTTTTTTTTCACTCCTCTCTCGTCTGAGTGGAGCAACGTTTGAGGAGTAGGCTAAGACGGCCTGAACTAATTCATCTTGTGACCTTTTAGTGCCTTCAGAGCAAAGTGATTTAATAGCACTTAATCTGTCAAAAAACTGAAGCTTTGTAATAACTGTATATTAAGCCAGTTTTTATGGAGCATTAGCTGAAGTCCTTTCAGTTTACAAAATGGGGTGGTACCTTGTCTCTTCCTTTTTTTTTTTTTTTTTTTACTTTTCCCTCCCTCTCATCCATGAATCCCTGTTATTCAGTAACACCATTTTGTATTTAAGGGAGGCAGGGAAATACTCCAGACAGGTAACTCCAGGCATTATGGTGTGCACAGGAAAGGTCTCTTCCCATCCCTGAGTGATTTATGGCACAGGGCTCTGGGAGCTGACAGGAGATGGAGCTGACAGCACGTTCAGGTCCCACTGGTAATGGAGGGATCTTCTCAGGCTTGGCCATGTGTCACAAATGTTAGCTTGGGTTTCAGAAAATAAAAAGGAATTATTTGAAGACAAGAGTACAGAGGATAATTTGTGGAAAACACTTCCTGCTTCTGCCATGGTTGTGCTTTTGGATTGCTTTCTTTAAATTCACTCCTTTAATCTAATTCCTTATCAGTAGTCCAATAATCACATTTCCGTCTCTTCCAACTTCTTTGTTACACGCAGCTTAAAGAAATTCCATGAAGAGATTGTCTCCTTGTCTGCCTGTACAATGGCTAAATATGTACAATGTAACTACTACAGAACTTCATCTTTCTATAACACAGTTAAGCGAGAATGAAAATAAAAGAACAATAAGAAAAAATGAGCTGGCCAAAGATCTGAATTTTGAAGACCACTATTTTCACATTCACTTTGATCCCAAAACAAGAATCCAAAGACCTGAAAGACCAGACTGCCTTTCTTAATAAAGAAAATTAAGTTTGATTTTACAATGTTTTCCCTGTGTCTGTCACTATTCTGAACACTTCCTGAGAGCTGCAGCTTGGAGATATCGTGTGGAGGCTTGTAAGAGAATGCATCTTCCAAAGAAGTCTGTGGAGGGCTGTTTTACATGTTCCCTGCATGTCTTCTGCCTCTAAGTCTTAGTTCTCATACTCCAAATAGATGGGACAAGGGTAACTTTGCAAATCAATCCTCTATGTACAGAATTTTTATTTCAGCTGGTTAAGAGACCTGAAGTTCTGATACCGAGTTTAAGAATTTGTTTTCCTCAAGAGATCACTAGTTAAAAGTAGTTGTTGCTTTTTTCAAGACCCTTACACAGAATTCACTGAAGTTAAAAGTTCCTATTACTGTCAACACATTCCTGTCTTCCGTTTGACTCCTATCCTGCTGTTCCTTGTAACATGCCCTTGCAGGAAAGGACTTGTAAGGGTTTGGGGATTTGGCTTTCTTTTCTCAGAATAAATTTGCTATAAGCAAAGATGAGGGTCTTTGTTCTTTCTGCTCACGCCCCAGCTCCAGAGGTAATTTCCGCTCTCATGTAAAACTGTGTGTTCCCCTTGCTACTCCCTCATGAAATGTCTAATCAATTGTGTGATTTCCCCTGCTTGGCCCTTCTCTGTCCATGGTGCTTGTTGAGCTGACGTGCTCGAGATTAGGATCCCAGCTGTGGGTTTATACTGCCTGGGACAACAATAAACCCACAGGCAGTCACTTAGTATTCTAATTAATTAAGCCAAGACATGCCAAATATCACCAAATCTTGGTTTACATGGAGACTTCAAGGTGTTTGGATGCTGGGTAAGATGAAGGTTCAAAATATATACACAAAAAGTGAGTTTACTCCACTGCACTCCCATATCCAGGACATGTTACTTATTTTGCATCAGTTTTACAAAAAAAAAAAAATCAATCAAACAAAAAAGCCAAATAAAGAAGAAACCCCAAACCAAAACTGAACACAAAAACATACACTTTAGTCAGGTATAAGTTAGGGAGATACTTCACTGAAGTTGATTTTACTGGCAGTGGCAAGTAGAGAATCATTATTAAAGCTGTAATGAAAGGCTAGTTTCAACCATAATGATATACAGCAGCAATTCTTCATAACAGAGCAACAAATTGCCAAACTGCCAAATAATTACTTTTCTAGATGTGAAAACATCAGTTTTCATTAAAAACCAAGCAAACAAACAAGAGGAAAAATAAAGCTATATCTTTGTAACTACTGTTTGGTAGACTTTCCTTCCTGCAACATCTCTCTCCCTCCCTCTGTGTGCATCTCAGATTATTATCGTTATTATTACTATTATCTTAATGTAGTGCTTAAATTAATCCTTTGTAAATTTTTTATAAATACACAGAATTAAAAACTTGCACAGTCCTCAGAGAATGCAAGTTAGGCAAGATGAAGCACAGATAACTAGAGGGCATGATTTAAGACAGACAGCTCCAACTCCATAAATTTTCCCAGTCAGCATTAGAGTCGCTTAATATTTTATGTAGTATTCCTTGCTTATATGTGACATTTTGAGCTCCTAATAAAGATACAAGTCTGGGATTTTTTATTCCACTCCCCTCCCATCCTTTTTTAGATTTGTAATTATCAAGTAACTGACAGTGGATTTTTATGTTCTTCTTTCTTTCTCTTTTTTTTCTTCTGGTGTATTCTATCATCATTTACTAATAATTCTGGAAGATTCTGAATGCAACTCTGTAATTATCATTTTAGGCCCCAAAGCTGAGTGGAAAATTTGTGTGAAATTTCCTAGAGTGATGGTTTTATACCCTTTGCATCATCTATGCAGGGGGTTTTTTTCCTTATATTTATAACAAGGAGTTGTGACTAGTAAATCACCAGAATTTGGCTATTCTTAATGCTTTACCATATATCTACTCTGCCAATATAATCAGAAGTTATACTTGCCTATTAAACCATCAATCAAAGACAGTAATTCCACACATCTGCCCTCCTCTCTCCACACTGCAATGTCCCAGGCTTCTAAACTCAGCATCCTCTCCCTTCCACCTTAGCAGAACTCCATCTTCTCCCAGTGTTTATTCCCTCCCAGACCCTTTTATTTTCAGATCACCATGTGGCTGGACCTGCCAATCTGTTAGTTCAGTCCATGTTTTCCCATTGTCCCAGCTCCCACAATTTTTTTGGTCAGAAGTCACATCTTGCTGAACATGGACCTGAACAAAGAGCTTCTCAGGACAATGGTGTGGACAAAAACTGATCCACATGGGTTATATCTCACTATCTATGCAAAATGCTTGGAAAGAAGAATCCTAGTGAGGGTTAGTATCACTCAGCAGCAATAAAACCTCATTCATCAGGAGCATTATTAATAATAAAGACATCATGCAGCAACACTGCATTAGTGTAGTGCAAGGCATTTCAGTGATTTCAGTGATACCATATTCAGTGATTTGTGTCCCAAATGGCAATGTATTTCTATAGTTTGGGCACTGAACCAAAACATTAGCTTTCTCCAAGGTTCTGCCACTAATCTGGGGCAGGTAACTTAATCTCAATTTTACTTTGTTTATCTTGTCTATTAGGAGTGCTGTTTTTTTCTTCACACAAATGGAATCCCATTATTCTTAGGGATTGCACCTACAAAATGGAGCCCTGACCTCAATTAGGGTGTGAATGTGCTACAGTAACTGTAAAATCAGGAAAGCACTTTGGGGTTTATTTAACTAAATGTAAGTGTTCGGGGGACCAACACCTGCATCTCGTTCGTACTCCTGCATTCCAGAGGCCGTGGAAGGAACAGACATTTTCGGAAAGAGGTCCATGTCTTTTTAACGTAGATATCTGTGATGACTCAAATGAATTGCACCTTGAGAGTGCCTACTTTTCATCACTGAGAGAAAGAGAGGCATAACTACCACAGTGGCTGACCACTGAGAAATGAGGATCTCTGTCACAGAGCTCTGAAGATACACTACTTGGGACCAAGGATTATTTTTCCTTCATCATCATTTAAATACCAAGAGTGACTCTTGTCATAGTCATGTTGATAAAAAGCTGGTAAAATGGGATAAAAGGATACTATTCCAAATGACATCAAAGTTCAATGTGACAGCAAGGCTTGATTTATATTTGGAAATACAAAAAAAAAAAATTCTGAAAAAGAAGATGCAGACACCAAGCCCAGAGCTTATTTCATGTTTTGCTAAGCAACAAAAAAATATATACCTTTTTTTCCTATTACTTTTAATTGAAATTGAATATCACAGTGTTCAGAATCTGGGCACAGACCAAATTATTCCTTTTTTTTTGCTTTCCTCTCATCCAAGAAGGATCCAAAACAGGAAACACACTTCATTTTAAGTAAGCGGAGCTGGCAATATTCTTTTCAATAACTGCCTATGGATGAAAGTTAATAAAGTCATTGGGCCAAACATATGCATGCGTAATTCCAATTACACCACAGTCATGTTTAATATAAAACCATCAACTTTGTATTCAGCCTGGGAAACGAGCCTGCTACTTCAGTATATGGATGAATTAGAGGAATGGAGCACTTTATAGTATTTCTGTACAGTTAGAACATCCTTGGCCTTTCCTTATTACAGCTGAGATTTAATTAAAATTAAATTAAAATAAAAATTAAATTAAGATAATATTTTTCATGTATTAAATAATATTTGAACATCCTCTTCATGTTTGCTCTCAAAATAGAGAATGAGTGCAAGATTATTTTTTGGCCAAATGAATTTACTCGAGGATCATTAAAAACTATTCCCAAAAGGTGAAAACATCTGTGCTTTTTTTCTTTAACTTTTGAGAATTAATATTTATAAGGAATTTATTAGCATAAGGTTGCTGTGGATGAAACCTTTTGAAAATTTTATTGTTTAGCAACCAAGTATTGTGATGACTTGGTTTTTGAAAAAAATAATAATTGATAATGCATTCCTTTTCTTCTTCAGTTTATATTTTAAAAAGTCACCATTTTCAAATATATTTGCCCAGAGTTAGGTATGCATACATATATGTGGCAAAAGAACAGTTTTGTTCTTAGCAATGATCCCTAAGGTGCTGTTTCAAAGTAATTTTTTAATTTACATCATCCCTTTACCTATGGCAACAAACTTGTGTTTAAGAACACTCAAAGTACAAGAGCAAACTGCTATTAATAATAATCACAACAGTAATGAGATTAAAAATAGAGGAACATTAACAACCTTCTTTGAAAGAACAAAATTTACCTCCACAGAACAGATGAATAAGGCAGTTAGGTGCACAGCTTGTAACTTCTCAAATGCAACTTGAAAATGTTACAATGCCAGCTTTAAATTTACATGGCACTAGCTTTTCCAGTACAAGATCAGAATTCATAATTTATTTATCTTGAGTTTGTTTTTTATTCTTTATTTAGCTTTCATTTTAAAAGGAGGTCTCTTAAAATATTGTTTGTTTTTTTTTTTTTTAACAGAGATCTAACAAATATAGACAGCAAGGTAGTATTCATACACAGCAGGAACAGAAAGAGTGAAGGGGGAGATGTTTTTGAGGGGGAAGAGGAGGAAAAAGATTAAGTAAATGGAAAAAATAACCTTAAATAGTACATCTTTCCTAGATATTCTGAATGCAGTCATTCCTTCTCATAATCTCAAAAGTTATCTGCCTTTTATCATCACTTTATAGCTATACTTTAGGATGCCAGCTTGCAATTTAGGGTCTAAAATGAATAAATGAAACTTCACTACACGCATCTAGGAAAGGTAAATATTACTGTCCCCTTTTGCCTGTGAGAAAGAAGTGAGAGCCATGGCCAGATCCAAAATGTTTGGGGGACTAGAAGTAACATTGCAATTTCCATGATGCAAATATTACATTAAACACACAGTGTCTTTTCATAATGCTTGTGAAGACTACAGTGAATCAGAAGGAGCATTCAGAAACTCTGTAACACAACAGAAAAATTTCTGTTCTTCTGGGATTTTTATCTTAGCATCTGAACCAGGTTTGTGAGGAAAAGTATTTAATCAAAAGTGAGAAGTAGGATGTTATGGAGAAGAGTTTGGTCCTTTCATTGTGAGTTAGCTGCATTTTGAACCTGCCCAGGAGGGGGATACCATTCTGGATTGAAATCCTCAGTGCCTCCACATTGGCTGTGGAGACATTGGAAAGGGACAATCTGAAAGTTCAGAATCACAGAATTGTACAACAATTTCAGTTGAGTGGGACATCCATGGGACATCCAGCTTAGCACCATGCTCAAACAACAACCCTCCATTTCTCACGTATGAGTTGTTCATAGCCTTCTCTGGATGATTTTTAATGTCTTCAAGGATGGAAATTCCCTAAAGCATCCTGGATTTTACTCCAGCATTTGGTCACTCTCACAGTGAAGAATGTTTTCCTTGTATCTCATAGCAATTTTCCTGCTATACTTTCTGTCCTTTGTCCCTGCCCTTTTGCTGTGCAAACAAAAAGGCTTATTTAAATATATGAAACTGCATCTTAAAACTGACCCTATGTGCTGCTTTCTGAAAGTCACATGCAAATTCTATGACAAAATCACATATTGTCTTGATATTTATGCCTCTAAGTCAACACCAATCATTTACTCTCTCATTGTAACTATCAGTTCTTAACAGGAAATCATTGTTCAAAGTTCTGTGGAAGCATCATCTCTGCTTTAGAAAAACATATGAGAGATAACAATCTCATTGTAATTGTGAATAATGTAATTACAGGTAGATTTTCAGAAGCAGAGTAATTGATGTCATTTAAATGATGGTCCAAAACAACTTGAACACCCATAGTACTTCTTAATTATCCTAGTATCACCACAACCACGTTTGATCAGCACCTCAGTTTTGTGTTATAGCTGAATGAGAGCAGATCCAGGAGCACAACAGTGCTTTACAGTGTGGTAGGCATCACTGTGTACCCAGAACTACATTAAGATTACAGACTATTAAAGTATTAACAGCATTGTTTCCAACAATTAACTATCCCTAATTCTCTTTAATCCAAACTTTTTAAACATCCTTGACAGCACTTAAGAGATGATAATATCTATTAAATTCACAGTTTTACACCTTTTGACTGTAGGTAATTTTTTAGTTTTAATGATCCTTGTTTGACTTATTTACTGAGCATAGAAAATCTCAGTGTGAAATGGAAGGAAAAGTAGTGACACTCTGGAAGTGTATGGATCGCATTTTCTGATAAAGGGAACATAAATGAGCATCAGTCAGATAAATCATTGTCAGTTTGACAGAACTCCCTGAGTTTGCATTTATTTTCTACAAAGTAGTGCTATTTTGGTTTAGGGACACAAAAGAACTAGTTCAGATGCATATTTATTAAAATCTTTTTCGGCTGATCAACATTTCCAAAGTAAGTTCACTTTGCATCTCATTCAGCCCATACTCACTGAAGTCTTTTGACATTGCACTGGTGATTACAGTATTTCTGATCATCTGTCATGTTACACTAAATGCTGCCAGGTTGACTTCGAGCAGACACTTATCCCCTTGCAGTACGAGGAATATAACAGTTCAAAAACAGAGAATGCAAAGTTCAAATTCAGATTCTCTGACTTTTGATAAATGTCTGTATTGGTAGGATTCTCACTTTTAATGGAGAACCTTGTGAGGAAAAAAACCATTAACTCTGAATTGCTTTCCTATAGAAGTTGTACTCTCCCATCCCTTCTTCTCCATTCCTTTCCGTTTCTTTCGCTTTCCTTTCCTCTCACTTTCGCTTTCCTTTCCTTTTGCTTCCCTTCCCTGAACTTCCCTGCACTTTCCTTCCCTGAACTTCCCTTCCCATCCTTTCCCTGTTTTCCCTCCCTGTAGCCTTACTTTTCCTCTCCATCCCTTTTCTTTCCCTGTTCTCTGAGTGAAGACAAAACGCCGCCCACCCTGATGCACTCACTGCAGGAGTGTCAAAGCAGCTTGTGCAATCCTTCCCTGTGCCGTATTTCCTACAACACTGCCAATAACATGCTCCAGTGCTCCATGAGGCTTTCACTTCCCTCTCTGACAGATGCCCAAAAGCGATGCACACCCCAGCTTCATCAAACTTGCACTTAAATGGAAAACTTGAGCAGCAATCTCCCACGCTTTTATATCAGCACCTTTGCCTCCACTTCGTAACTTCCATTTGGGAAGTTATTCCGCCTTAATGTGGTTAAGAAGGGCTCTGACACACAAAACACTCACGGCAGGGTAATAACTTGCAGAACATCAGAAGTTCCTTGGTAGCTGCATGTACATGAGAATCCCAAGACATCCTTCAGCTGACATGAGTTAACTTACACCACTCTCTCAGAGGGTGCAAATTTACAATTCTGATGAAGCTGGTACCTAATTTGTTCCCACTCTAGTGCCAATGCCTGATTGTATCATTCAGTTTCTCCTTTGTGTTACTTATTATCTTCTATACAGGGGAATAAGTGGGAATGATGATAAATCATAAAGAAGCATTTCTTTTCTCAATAAGCAGGACATTTAGCAGAAGTCCCTGGCCAGCATCATTTAGCAACACCCATTAACTGCAGAGGGAGCAGGAGAAAACCCTGCGATGCATAGAGATCAGCTGGCAAGGTGTGCACAAGATGTAAAATCTTGTGCTGTGTGAAATTCTCTCCTGTGAAGAAGGTTAGCACAAGGTTCTGTTTGCAGGGGTAAATGTTACTCACACTGAGCAATGCCAGCAGCAGCAGCCTTAGCTGCCTTGGCAGATAAGCAGGACTTTTCTTTCCTGACAGGAAAGCAGCATTACCATCCCTAAGAGTTTAATATGAGGAGTCAGGTTTTATAAAAATCACGGAACTGACGTTAAAAAAAAAAAAAAAAAAAATCAAGGCTCTGGCAGTTCAAAACAGCATGTTCAGGGTAGTGCTGATATCTGTCGGTCTTCCCATCAACTTTTAACAAGGATGATGTCTAATGGAGGATTTATAGTTATCACGATGCAGTCCTTCATCATCTGTTTCACATCCATTTTGTCATTTTTCTACTCCTAAAATGTCTCTCGCTCCCAAGATGGCCATGAAGTCGGTGCAGCAGCATCTCCTGAGTCCTTTGGGTATAGGAGGATGGGGGCTGACAACCCTTAATGTTCTCAGCTGAATTGAAGGGGGTACAGATGAGATCTGTAAAACAAAAGACCTGATAGTTGCTTTAGCTACAATCTTTTAAAAAGTAAAGAAAATTGATGCTTCATGAGAACTTTTCCTCGAAGAATTTACCTTTTACTTTAAGTCTTGGGCCTGGAAACCTGCATGAGGGAGATAAGATGCTTCTTTTGGGTGCCTCTCTCTTCTCCAGTGACCAGAAAAAGTTGGAAGCAGCCTGTCAGTGTTAGTACACTCTAGTCAAGCAAGGTCAGTACTGCTGTAATGATTGGCTCTATATTTATTCAGTGCACCTCCCTCGTTCTCTTCCATTAGAAGAAACAAGCTCAGTTTCAACTGAATTCACAGAAGCAAAAGCTATTGCCAAAGGTGGGGTGCCTGTCTGTAAAAATCAAATCCAGTCCGCATGATGTGCCTGTCAGGGAAAGCTTCAGTGAGCCAGTGTAATGTGAATTCTCTGACCAGACCTTCCCACGGCAGATGGGAGAGAAAAGCACATGTGCTCGCAGCCAGGATTGTGACTTCTACTGCAAACATCCCCAGTGCAAGTGGTGCAGCCCTTTAGCCATCAGCCAGCTGGGACACACAGGTCACTGGTGTCTCTGCCTGCAGAAGTCCTGACTCTGTCTTATCTGAGACTTCTGCCCATAATATCAATTAGTTATGTTTTATGATTAATTAAGGACATCTTGCAATTCCTTATTTCATTCTGCCCACTCTAAGGGTGGCCGTAATGCTTTATAGGAGCAATTGCCCCAAGACTTTGTTTGGAGGGGCCAAAATAAGAGCAGACCTTCTCAGTTAACTCTTTCTAGTCATTGGCAGAGACAAATGTGAGGAAGAGAGGCAAGTTCCTTTGGACTGAATGCAGAGCCTGCCTGGAGGCAGACACAAGCCCACACTCCATTTTTGGCTACTTCATTGCAGGAAAGGAAAAAGTGAATTTAGGTCCCTCTTAGTGGCAAATAGTACACTGAAGCTTTTACTTGTTGCAATGAAGGTGCATGGGTTTCACTGTGAAAAATGCAGGAGAAGTTTTGCTATGTGTTACAAAAGAGATTGCAGCAGAAGGCTACAAGAGTAAAATCCTGGATTGTTTTCCCCCTGCACAGTGTGGCACCAGGTGGACTTAAGCACAGTTCTGAGTAGAAAGACTTATTAACTTGAGCTCAGTCCCAGACAGCTCATGGACCCAAAGGGTATGTCCATACTGGTAAATTAAATTTTCCTGGCCTCCGAGGCCAACTGGCATGGAGCTGTCTGCTTTTATGCTGGTAAACTCTACCACTTTCCAAACCGGTTGGGAGACTGTAAATTGAAACCCATCCATGCCAGGAAAAAGTCCAGTCATTCTGTAATATAATCATGTTTCAAAGCCCAGGCATACTCGAATTTACTACCATAAACACAGCCAATCTGTCTCACCTGGAGCAGTGGAAGTGTCTTTATCTTCCATTTCCAGGCCGCTGGTTTTTCCAATGCCAATTAATGAAAAGCGCCTCTGAGTGAGATGCACCAATGATGTTATAAACCCTTTTTTCCCCAACCCATATAACTGAGTATATCTGGGAGTGACTGTAGAAAGAGCTCTCATCCATTGGCACTGATGTCAGAAAATGGCTGGTAGATCCACTCCAGAGCAGCAGAGATCCTATTTGGTTATTCTGCCACCACACACGAAGATTAGAAAGTTACTGACTGCTGTGCCATTATTTCCAGTGCAGCTGAAAATTCCTCCTGCTGCAGCATAATTCTTCAGACAGCCCAGCTCAAGTTGAAATGTTATGGTATTATAGATGTCCTACACAGAAGTGCCAGGTGTTTAGATTTTAACAGACCAACCAAAAAACAAGAAAAATATCTCTAAAACAGGAGGAATTGTGTGTTTGTGTAGAAGTGCTATTGTGACACTGTTTCTGGGAATAAGTCCCCTCCTTCACTGCATGGTGTAGATAATGATACTTTGCCTGAGTGGAAATGATCCTTCTATGAAAATGGGGAGGATATAATCTATTTTCATACTTACAAAATGATAAGGATTGTTTATTATCCCTTAACATCCTATGTTAAGATTATTCACTATAAAAATGAAAGAGGAAATGTTTAACAGAACAAAGCTGGATTTCAAGATGGAGATTGAATTTCTCCAGTTAAAGACAGGAGATGGGGTAATTTCCAGGAGTTTGTTTTCATTTTAAAATTGATTTCTATATACTTGCTTCAGACATAATTTCAACTTTCCTGGCCAAGTAACACAAGCTACAAGGTGTTAACAATACAGTAATTTTGCAAAGTTGATCTTCAAAAAAACACTATGATATTGTCAAAGTTCAAAAGTTTATCCAGTTTACATGCATGTATGTGCTTACAGACTTGTAATGACAGGAAAAAAAGAAAAAGAAAAAAAAAAGAAAAAGAAAAAGAAAAAGAAAAAGAAAAAGAAAAAGAAAAAGAAAAAGAAAAAGAAAAAGAAAAAGAAAAAGAAAAAGAAAAAGAAAAAGGAAAAAGAAAAAGAAAAAGAAAAAGAAAAAGAAAAAGAAAAAGAAAAAGAAAAAGAAAAAGAAAAAGGAAAAAGAAAAAGAAAAAGAAAAAGAAAAAGAAAAAGAAAAAGAAAAAGAAAAAAAAAAAAGAAAAAGAAACTTTCCTTTCTTCCATTACTGTTTGGAAAACAAACACCTTGAAAGCAAATAAAATAGAAGAAAATATTTCTAAATACCCCTCATGAAAATATTTGCTGTTGCTTTATTTATTCAAAACCAAATGATTCTGATATTACTACTACAAAGTTTTGTAAAAATATTAAAAACTAAAACTCTTAATATTTTTTCATGCTGGATTAGTCCTTTGTCAATAATCACAGTTATAATTAAAAACCCTGTAGTTCAGATAGCTGCCGGCACAACTCATCTTTTTCTCGGATTCTCCACAGGTTTTTAGCCTGTCAATTTAAAAATGATCTTGATCTTCAGCCATAGCTGAAATTTCCCTTGCTTAAGAAATCCTGTCCTCCATGGAACACATCAATGAGTGAGAATTAAATAAATGAGACCTAAAGAGAAGATGTGCACATGCTTCTCCAAAGGGTTAACTTTAAGATGCAATTCGTTGTGGTTTGGCCTTTTACGGGGGGGTTATCTGTCTCTTTGTTTTCTTGCTTTACTTCTGGGAATCAAACCTGCACACCACCATGTTTGTTCCCATGTCCTTTTCTTTCCCCATCACCAAAAAATTACATCTATTCCAGTGAAAATGTGTATTGTAGCATAAAGATCAAAATTCAGTTAATCTTCAGGATTATTAATTATTATTAATCTTTCTATTATTTTCTCTTGAAATATACTCTAAAATTTCAGAGGGGAATGGTGGCATATACCCAGAAGGAGGGTTTTCTCCTAACTTTACTTATGAGTAAAAAGAAGGGCAAATGCTGAGGTAAGCACAGATCATAATACAAGTGTTTGGCAATGTTTGCAAAATGAGGATAAATTACACAGAATTAGGTAACGTGGTGAGCAAGGCAAGGGTGAGTAGCTAACACCAAGTCCTGACCTACCACGCCCAGTGCAGCTGAGATGCCTCAAAAACTCTACAAATTATTCACATATACATCATTTGGCAGGTGATAATGGAGATAGAATTTGAAACAAAAAACAACAACAAAATCAACAACAACAAAACCAACAGAAAAACAAGCAACAAACAAACAAAAACCCAACCAACCGAAACCAAACCAAAACAAAAATGCCACCCTCACCTTCAAAATCTGCACTTTGATATTAAAAGGGAGCCAGAGCCAAGACAATAAAGACTCCCCAGTCATACGGCATGACCAATGACATTTATGGTCAGTCAGAAGCCCTGTATTCAGCAATTTTCCTGGTCAGCCAGGAAAAAGTGGAGAAAGCAAATCCGTGAAATAAGAAAAGGAAAGGCCATTCTGTGGCTTAACATTAGCAGGTAGATGTTAGAGCCAATACATTACTCATGGATAAAATAGAGTCTTAATTAAATTGAAAATATTCTTAAGAGAATGTGTGGAAGCTATATGTCGAAATTGCCTCCCTCTCTTGCCATTTGAAAAGCACATTTTGGTATTGAAAGCACATATCTACTCTTCCTTCAGCTTCTGCTCTCACCTGGGGAAAGGAGGGGAGGGAAGAGGAATACTAAACAATACAATGCAAATAAAACCCACACAGGTATTTTGTCCAACTAGATACCAGACTGGAAAGGTGAACTAACTGGGTGGGTAGTTTACAGATGTGAGGAATGTGTTTTCATGCTCTAGAAATCCCACGACAGGGCCAGAAACCCTTTTTTTTTAAAGGTGCATGAGCCCTCAAACGCAAATTGATTCAGGTGTGAATCCCAGGCAGACACAGCCAGTTCATTGAGGACATCTGGAGAGTCAGACAGTAGAAACCCAGAAGTTTAAGCACAGGTCAGAGGCTAAAAAGATCCACACAACATCTCCACTTGGGCTTGTGTGGACTCATGACCTGGCATCCACCCAGGCCTTTAACTACAGCAGAGCCCTCGCCACTTTATGACAGCTCTCTCTGTTTCGATGTAGTTGTTTTCTTTTTTATTCACTTTTTCCGTGAATAAATATTTTACTGAGATCCCAGTTCTCAAAGGCCAAATAAATAAAATTTATTTTAAAACTGTAAAAAATAAATAGAAAGAGTACAGAAGGATGGTGATTAGTCATAAAAACTATTTGTATATACTGTGGTAGCCTAAATTTCTTGGGACTTTAGTTTTATTTGGTTTTGGGGTTTTTTTGTGTGTTTATTTTCAGTTGTTCTTTTAACAAAACAACAAGGCTTGTAAGGTGAAGACTTACTTTTTTTGCTTTAGCCATGTTGAAATTCAAAACTTGATTACAGCAACTGGTTGATTTTGTAACAATATTTAGAACTGGCTTTTGCCTTTGAAGTAGTTCTATTGTTCAATATAGACTCCATGTAAAAATATGTATTACATATATACATGAATGTATGCATGCATACATATCACTGTGGTCACAGATAACATTCTTCACTGCAACTTTTTACTGAAATTATCCATGAAATAACAGACTGTGAGTGTGGCATGGGAAATATAGAGTGTTTTCTCATTTATTTGCAGACCTCTAGTCCTATATCAAGCCACTTGCTCTTCCACTCAAACAGAACTTGATGTATCTGTAATGTTTCAGAGAAATCTACCTCTGTTCACTGAAATATTTCCGAGTTTTATTTCGAGACCCCTGCAGGACAGAAAGGGACACTGAGAGGTCAGCATTTTGTTGGCATCTATGTACTGCAGACAGGATCAATAAAGCTCACAGTCATGTATTTTCCTATAAAATATACAATAACTGTAATATAAAAACCCTATAAGTGCAATTCATAGGATCTATAGTTTGAAGCGAAGAAGAATCCTGTATTTGGAACAGGGAGTTAACCATAACAACAACAAGAATATGTGGTATCATGACAGGTAATAATGCTGGGTAGATGTCCCCAATTTTAAAAGACAGAATGAAGGACTGGGATCACACACCTAATTTTGGCCCTAGCTACTCTCCCTGGGCATAAGCCTGGATATTTTATTCCCCTCACATCTCTGCTAGGAACAGAGAAGGAAAAGAACTATGCACATCTAGATAAACTCCAACGTGGCCACAGAAGACATTTCGAGTCTCCCTGGCATCAGTATGTATGATCCTAAACCATGGGTGAAATTTATAGAAATTTTTAAATCAATTAACATGTTAAGTTCTGAAGAGATATTGTAAACTGTCCAAAGTAATAAAATCAGCAATGCATGGCATTACTTTCCTCTATGAAGAGCTTGAATAAATAAGACATTTATAAAAATGAGCAGAAAATATGAAATGAATATCCCAAGAACCATGAAAAAATATAAGCTAAAAGAGAAATTGAATTTTCCTCTGACTTTCTGAGAGAGAATGCAGTTGTGGATTTTATACATAATTTATAAGGGAAATTGGCCAGTTCACTCAGGTATACACCATATCAACTTTTAGGAAAGATTAAGCAAGCTGTCTTCTTTTAATTGAAATCAAATATAGTCACAGAAGAAAATGACTTCTGCCCATCGAAGAATATGGTGCTGTCACATGGCCAACAGCATTCACAGTGTACATGGGGCTTTCTTCTACAAAGTAAACTTCTGTCTCAGTTCTTGAGCAGCCACAAAATGGTGTGAGGATTGGCAGCTCCCCCATCCCTGAGCCAGTTCTCCCTTACCACTGTCAGGGCTGCACTTATATTTGACTTTGTGTGCAAGGTAAACCTATGTCCTACATATTGTTTGCATCTCTAAGAACACAGGAATTGACGTAATAGATCAAACCAGTGATCCATTCAGCTTAATATCCTACCTCTGGATTAAGTGTAGGATGCTTCAGAAAAAGTTGTGAGGAAACCTGTAGTGGGCAATAATAGAATGAACTGTCACAGGGAAAATTTGGTGGGGACCTCTAAAACTACTGAATGCAATTTCCTGCTGTGTCAGGCACTAGATCCTGAAATGCTCTTCCTAGATATATGGAGTTCAGTCTCAAGCTGTTAAATAAAATACAATCTTTCACATCTCCTGGACTGTTTGCAATTATTAAGAAAGGTGACCACCACTCCCAGGTGTTCTTATTGGCTCTGTCCCTGTCTTGCCACATTTTGGAAGCTTGCTTAAACTCTCAGTGATTCATTTTCCCAGTCTGTAACTAGGCTTCTTTATTTCACTGGAAGAGGTTTATGATGACTACAGAGATCCTCAGCAAAAAGCTTGTGCAGGTCTAAATGCTTATTCTGACAATAAAAATAGGCACAAACACAGCCAACTTTAAATTAGCTGGCACAACAGAGGGTGACATTACTCTGGTGATGGAAAAACAGTGGTCAGGCAGGTGTCACTGCTAGTGGACAAGGGAAGATTCAGCTGTTTCTACAAGAAGATTGCCTGGATTTTGACCTACAAGCTTGCAGTGTCTGTTCTTTGGTCAGATGGGGAGTGTTGTGCTTCTTGAGAACCCTCCCAGGCAGCTTTACAAGCTGATCAAGTTGCTCTGACTCTTGAATCTGCTGCTCTTGACCTACCCCTGGGAGCGTTCAAGGCCAGTTTGGGTGGAACTCTGAGCAACCTGGTCTGGAGAAAGGTGTCCCTGTCTATGGCAGGTGGATGGAATGGATGAGCCTTAAGGTTCCTTCCAAGCCAGGCCTGTGATCCTGGGATTCTGAGGAGGGCCAAACAGACCATCAATCCCCACTGCTGAGAGCGCTGTCTGGTGATGCTTCATCTGAGACATCCAGACAACAGAATGCACTGGAGTTTATGTGGTTGTCACCAGCCATTCATCTGAACCCAGTAATTGCCACCGACCTTCCAAGTCTTGCCATGGACCTCTACAGAACCTGAAATATAAAACAGCAGGCAAATAAACACATGACTAAATTCTGAACTTCACAGTAACCTAGGGAAAAAGATCAGATAACACATTTCTACACAAGCTAAACAAGAGCTATTCAGTAGTCTTTTTAATCCCTTTATTAAAAGGCTTAGGATTTGGCTGTTCCTTAGCTCGAGTAAAATGAGTTTTTAATTTTGATGCAGTAAAATCTATTCTGAATACCTAGTACGTCCTGAAAGTATCAAGCAGAAGGGCATACAAGGTTCAAGGCAAATATATATTGTTGAATGTTGATAAACAAAATGAGTTCCTTGTTCAGGGGAAAAAAAAGTCATTAACTCCTTTTTTGCATTAGTTCTCTGCAGTTGTGATCTGGATGGACATAGCTAGCAGCACAACCATATGTTTGCAAATTGAAAGATGCCGGAAGTAATTTATTCTATTTCTAGATCTACACACCTTCCCAAAATCAGAGTCCAACCTTATAGTGTATTTCCTAATGCTTCTCCAGTTTGATTATAAATATTTCAGTAAAAAACTGTTTTATTAAAACAACTAAATTTTCTCCACCACTTTGAAATATCCACTAAGGATTCAAAATTTGTGTGTTTTTGTGAGGATGCATATGCATATATTTATATATATATATATGAGGTGGGAAAATATATAAAGAAAAATACACAGATACCCAGGAGGTTTATGATTTGAAGAAAGGTACTTTTGCAGTGTTTGGAGAATGAGAAATACAACAGTACTAGAGTCACACCCTAACATGGAAAACATTGCAGTGTAAATATCTGCGAGACAGCTGAGGTATGTGGGCAGAAATGGTGAGAAAATTTTGTACAAGAGAAATAAAAATTCATGCAGGAAGACTAGGAAATAATTAAAAGGAGCAGGCAAGAAGTGTTAGCACAGAAGCAGAAAGGAAGATAAGTTCTTTGGCTAAAAGGGGAAAATAAATCAGCACAGACAGAAAATAATTTTCGGTCAGTAAGGTAAGAGAGAGAAGCAGGAGGGGTTTGAGATGAGTTTAGTGCTTGTACGGGAATGCAGTTAGAGTAGAAACAGATTCTGAGAGAAAGCTGCTGGCTGGGCAGGAGTTTTGTGGGTTTGAGATAAGAATTAGATTAAGCAGGAGCCATCAGCATCTAGAAACAGCAGAGAGATTGCAGCATAAACCAGGGAGTATTTCTACCCTTTCCCAATGCTTCAGTCACATCTAAAATCAATTATCAATATTAATAGGACTCTTTCCATTGACTTCATTGTGCTTTTGAGCAGGCCTTGACAGAGGAGTACAGATCTGCAGTACCATTAAAGAGTCTTGACAGGAGGATCAAGTTTTCTTACCCTAGTCCTGCCTCTCAGACCTCATTTGTAATCTGATCAATACCCCTTTCTAAGTTCTTTTGTTTAAGGATCAATTTCTATTCTTGTTCCTGAGGATGGATAACTGTAACTAGTGTTTTGTACTATCTCATGAACAGCCAGGAAAGAGTAACTATGGCAAAGTGACGTGGTCCAGGGAACACTGGTCTTTATGGGTTCTGTTATTCGATGAACAATTTTACTAGTGAGGTCCCGATGACTCTTTCAGAGATTAAGATAACCCTAAAGATCATCAGGATAGGATAGGGGAAAGGGCATAAAAAGGAGTTCAAGGGAATAACTCTGGTTTTGCTGTAGGGGTTTTTTTTGGTGGGGGTTTTTGTTTGGTTAATTTCGGTTTTTGGTTTTTTGGGTTTTTTTTTAATAAAAGCCCTGCATAGCTGTATAAATCAGACAGCTGTAGACCTTAGAGAAAGAGCTGACATA
This sequence comes from Acanthiza pusilla, assembly GCA_036630365.1. NCBI lineage: Eukaryota > Metazoa > Chordata > Aves > Passeriformes > Acanthizidae > Acanthiza > Acanthiza pusilla. Next base: position 4,158,972 of record JAXCHO010000032.1, on the reverse strand, counting down.
TAATCAGTGAAAGTTTTCCTCCAGAGAACTCAATTTAAGAATTAAATAACAAGTGTTATGTAAAAGTCAGCAAGGCATGGGCTGAATCCATTGACCAGTTTTCTGGGTGTACATGTGGTTGAAGTGGCCTGACATAATTACTGGGTCATATCTCAAGATTGCCAAAGATGCGCATTCCACCCTAGACGTCAGTATTTCCATTGCAACACTTCCAAACATTCATTTTAAACAGTGAACAAACATTTCAATGACTACAGGAGATAATTTGCTGTTCACCTTCTTGTCAGAGAAGCCTTTCTTCACTTGGGTTTAGACATCTGTGCACCAAAAGGCAGAGTTTCACTGTTCACCCAACACACAAACCACAGTGGTAGTTAAGTGAGAAAAATGGAGGAACTTGCACTATTAGAGACGAACAGTTTAAGAAACATAACAATGGCTCTGCACAGATTCTGAGAAAATTAAGATAAAAGAAGAGCTAGGGACATGAGAGAAGAGAAAGTATTCCTTTTTAGCCCAAGACACAGAGACACAGAAGACTTTTTACAGAATTACTTCTCTTGCTTTCTTTTCTTCTTTTTTTTTTTTTTTTTTTTTAACTCATTGGCATTTGTAGCACACCAGCATTCCCTAAAATCATGAATGTGGTGTTTACACCTTCTTCTAAATCATTAATGAGACTGCCAAATGAGAATACACCAAACACAAATCCCTTTTATAAACACTTTCCCCTTGGCTTGCTGCATTGTTATTTATTACCAAAGCTTGTTTATATACCTAGGGCACTTTTTACTCATCTGACAGAATTCAAATTCAAGTCAGTTTGGATTAATTTTGTTCATCAACTAATTTTATAATTTATTTTTAAAAGTCAAGACTTTCTGGGGGTCTGTGTTTTGCGTTTTTTCTTGCTTTTTATTTTTCTTTTTTTCCTTGCTTTTTTTTTTTTGCCTTTCTTACTTGTTCTTTTCTTCTGCCTGTAAGCCAAAGAATGAGGGTACACGTATTATTGATTATGAATATGATATTCAAATGAATTAAATGATTTTCAGATGCTGTCCCTGACATGATGCATTTACACAGTGAAATTAGTGAGATAATTGTAACAGTTGCCCTTCACTGAGGATGACTGTACTTACCAATTGTGTTATTAAACTAATGACTTTACAGGTATTTAGGATCCATCTGCTGCTGCCAAACATAAAAATTATTCTAAATATTAAAAACTGGAAGGGGAGAGGAATCTGAAAGAAGACAGGACACTGAATAGATAAGTAAGGGCTAGACAGATGCTCATGTACTTAAATTATATTGTGCTGCTCAAAACTGCAATGGAATATTTGGCTGCAAAACACTGCATGTCATAAAGCATGTTCTGTAATTTCGTATTTGTTTTATAATGTTTTGGGCTGGCTCTTGATGCTTCACAGCTTTGTGTTACTAAGGGTCTCACCATCTGGGGATGGTGGGAGGCAAGTTCTGATGAAAGATTTCACAATCTTAGCTAATAACTAAAAGGTATCTGAAGTGGGTGATCTCACATCTCTGTTTGGACCTCTTTCTTCTGCTGCACACCATGGAACAAACTATGGTGAAAAATAATACACTTAAAATTGGATGTCTGATCCAGAGGTGATCTCTCAGTTCGTCTCTCTTCTTCCTTTCTCTCCCTCAAATACACACATATTCAGCCCTTCCTGTGTTTTAAAAGCACTAGTCCAGACGTAGAAAATAAATACTTAAAGGACTGCAGTCAAAAATTGCAACTCTGTTCCTAATGTTTCCTCAAAAAAACAAAAACAAAAACAACACTTTCTTCTTGAGAAAGTAATGCACTAAAGAGAGAGTCACAGAATCATAGAATGGTTTCGGCTGGAAGGAACCTGGCAGATTATCTAGTTCCAAGCCCCCTGCCATAGAAGGAATGCCACCCAGGTCGCTCCAAGCCCTGGATACTAAGCTGGTTTTCCAAAAGCCCCAAGAGGTGAACAGCAGAACTCAAAACCCAGCTCAGAAATTTACTGTATTTTGGCAGTAGTGCTACTTACACACCCTATATTTCAGATTTAACCAATGAGGGATTTTTCTGAGTGTATGGTGTTCCTTCCCAAACATTTTTCAGCATAACACTTTATGACTTTGTCTTCTAGGATTGCCTGGGAAAAAAGCTTCTACACCAACTTGCACCCCAAGGTTTTTTAATAAACTCCCAACAAATCCCTGTAGATCTCTAAGTATCTTATTGTCAGAAATGCAATAAATTTCTGCACAAAAATGGTAACACTTTGAATTACTGACTGTCCAGATTCTTCTTATCTACCAGAAAAAATGATAAAATAATCAATATTTTTCATTTTCAAAGAGTTTAGCAATAAAGAGATAACATTTTGCTCTACTTTTTTTTTTTTTTTTTTTTTTTTTGAGGGTTGCAAAACTGGTTGGCCTCAAATAATGCCATAATAACAATTACCACCAAGAGCCAGCTATGCGCCCATGTGTAAATACCTGTCTACTTCAATGGTATGTGATCACATCTCGCTTTACATGGAACATGATTAAACATAAACATGGAAGACCTGCCTGAAAGTCTTGGTTTCACCGCAAAATCCAATTTTCAGGCCTTAAAAGTTTTCAAAAACCTAAATTATTCAAGTGAGGTAATAACCTTGGCTCTTCTGTCCTTACAGCTGTCAAATAATAGTGAAAGTACATTCTTTTAAACCTTACATGAGCTTTCTGGCAACAATCTCACTCAGTATAATTGAATGTAGGTCAAGCTGGCTAAACACTGGGGAGAACATTTAGTTGTCTATGCATAGTCACCCAGAGCAACTTCTAACCTCCTTTTGTCTCTGGGACATTCACCAGTGACAGAAGATCTACAGGAGATCGATGCCCTTCTGGAGAGGCACCAAGAGCCTGGGGGAAGCAGGGGGTGATGAGCTCAGAATGTCACGAGGCGATGACACTTAGGTCAAAGACTTGTATCTTCAAACCATCCGTGGACACAGGAGCACGTTTTAGTCACAGAAATGGAGGGAGTTTAATCTGGAGCTAAATATCCTCTTGGAACATTACTTAACTGCCTTAGAAACCATTTAGCTTGCTAAACATCAAACTCCACATTTTAGAAGGGATGACCCAAATTCACATGTAAGTCTGCAGCTAAAGTACTTAATAGAATTTTGGAAGCCTGGCTCCCTCTCTTGAGTGTTTTCATCTGCCAGTGTTCAACATGGCAAAGCCCCAGAGTTCTGTCACTCTAAGAAGCAGCTGGGTATTGGGCAGAAGTGTTTTTAATTTATATGTTCTGGCCGTACTCCAAAATCAGTGGTCATCTGAGTTCAACCTAAAAGGTGAATGAAGGTTGAAGTAATTGGTTTAGGTTCTTTTGCATCAGTGTTTAGCAAGCACACATGAAAACACACTTTCACATGTGCTGAGTATGTTTTCTACTGTATTATCACGTGTTTCAAGGTTTCCAGTTGCCTGGACATCAGTGAATATTATTTTAACAAGTGATCTAGCAGTATCTGTTCCCCAGCCTATGTATCTCACACTGAGCAGGTCAAAAGAACTTGACCAAACAAAATGCTGATCTGATAAAAGAAGAGAAGAGAGAGAGTGAAAGAGAGAAAGAAAGATAATAGGATTTTAAAGATCCACACTGAAAAAATGGTTCATGTCTGAGTATTCTGTACATCAAAAATCACAGATGGTATGAAGATGCATACTTGATATATTACAGCACGTTTAAGTTTTTTATTCCATAAAGAGTAGCACAGGGATTTAATAATGTGCAGGATCTGAGGCTAAGTCTAAGATTCAAACAACTACTATGATTACCAGGTTTTTCAGGTTGCATAGCAGTGTTTCTGGTGGATGGTTGTTTGTTGGTTTGGTTTGGTTTTGGTTTTAATTCTGATTCACTCTCTCAAACAAGTCTGATTTCACTCCTATACTTGAATGTAACCACAGTTTGAGATTATGTCCACACATTGTTTATTCCTGCTGTCTTTGCAATTGCCCCTGAATTTTTTTTTTTTTCCTGAAACATAATGGAAATGCACAGAAAAAAAAATTTGGAGTCTTTGTTAATTCTGCCTGCAGTGGGATATTCCCAACTATATTTTGGAAACGTATATGCTTGCAGTGATTCCATTCAATCCTGAATAAAACAGAACAGTCTCTATTGTTATTCTTTTTGTCATCCATCAGTGAGAAAGCTCAGTCACAGATAAGTGTTTACAAGTCACTTCACCTGAGCATCATCGCTGTGTACCATTCATGACAGCCAAAAACATGTGCCTCCATGACAGCAGAAATATTTGATGTGGACCATGAAGCTAACCCAACCCTAGGGCTGTATCCTTGGCTCTGACAGATCCAGTTTGCAAGCTGAATGTCTGTCATTCTTCTGCGTTTCTGATTCTCTGTTTTGTGTATCTGTTTGTCCTTATTTTCCCCTTGGGAAGACAGGATGAAAATTCGGTGTCAGTCAATCACTGAGGGATCTGTTGTCCTATCAGAACAATTTTGAGTATATTCAGTGTCACTGGAAGCTCTGGACATATTTAGCTGGTGCTTCAGTAGCCTGTGTACACTGGCCATGTGTAAAAGTGATATTTGGGGGAACCAAGGTGATATCTCAGTGTGGTGGTGTAAAAAGTATTTTGCTCTCTAAGTTACGGAATTTGTTTGCCATTAATTGACCAAACCAAAAACCCTCATCTTATACAAATGCCTCATCCAAATTGTTGTTTTACGTGGATTTCTGTTTCAAGTTTAGTCTAATATAAAGGATCCAGGTATGAAATATGGGCTGAAAATCCAGAAGAGAGTTTTTTGCTTAATACAGCTCAAATTTCAGAATGGATACTGTGCATCCAGTAAGAATGGCAAAGCAATGGCATGTCTTTATTCTTTAGTGTTACATAGGGTCTGACTGAAATATCTAGCTAGTGTTCATCTTCATTCTGACTCACACAAATCCAATTCTGTACAGAGAAAACAGAAATGAAAATTAGATTTTATGGTTCTGATTCTTAAAAAAAAAAATCCAAAAAAGAAACAGATTACTATATTTTATTATACCTTTTCAAAATAATGTGGTTATTGAGCGGTCATAAATACAAGTTGGCCTCTGTAGTAACTGATATAGATTACTGAGACTTATTGAATTAATCCCTAATTTTTTGTTGGTAAAAGTCTGTTGGGTAAACAGAATTTCTGTGATGTAGATGAAGATATTCTGAGCCACACGTCAGCTACTTGGACCAGAAGAAAGTAGCTCAACTTGTGATTAGTCAATGACTGATGTTTCATCCAAAATTACAAGATCATTAGTGAAACACTTAAGAGCCTTTTTCCTTAAAAAAAAAAAAAAAAAAGGGGGGGGGGGCATATACAGTTGGCCATTATGTGCCAGCATTTACAGGAAGGTGCAGCTTTAGATTTTGTTTGCAGTATTTGCAGTCAGCAAGAGCCAGGAGCCACCTCTGACCTTCTGTCAGTGCTTTGAGCTCAGTCAAATGTTTGCAATTCTCACAGCAAAAGGGGCAGCTATTAAAAATGAAGAAATAATGTTTACTAAAATTTTTAGGTCCTTTTCCTGATAATCTACAGTGCCACAGGGCAACCAGCAATTGTTATCCTTCTTCTTCCTCTCCTCCTTCTCCTTCTCCTTCTCCTTCTCCTTCTCCTTCTCCTTCTCCTTCTCCTTCTCCTTCTCCTTCTCCTTCTCCTTCTCCTTCTCCTTCTCCTTCTCCTTCTCTCTCTGTCTCTCCCTCTCCTTCTTTTTCCTGCCATGTTTCTTTATTTATAAGGTGAGGAGAACAGTTGACTGTGGAAACCTGGAATAGCCAGGATTTAAGCAGAAAACTTGCTTAGAAACATTGTGCTAAATAGCTCTATCAAACTGATTCAGTGCTTGCACTGAGATACAAACACTTTGCAGTCAAATGTCAAGTCAATCTGAATATGCCCTGGCAAATCTACCAAAGAATAGTCTTATCTGGAGAGCCCTGAGGTTAATGTGATGCTTACACTGGGTTTTAGAGGGAGTGAGTAACAGCCTGGGGTTTGGCCTGAATTTAGTCCTTCCAGCTATGAGAATTTTAAGAGCTTTTAGCAGGCGGAACGTTAACAAGACTCTTGACAAACTTGTGCCTGATCCAAGAGGGATTTTTAAGAAATAAAATCAAAGGAGGATATCAGAAGAGTCATGGCCTTCTTAAGAGAAGGACAAAGCTGATGAGACTTTGCAACACTGTTGTCACAGTAACATATGTTTATTTGTTTGCATTCATAGAAACCTACAGCAAAAGGATATGGACTTTAATTTTCCTCACTTTCCCTGTGAGTCTGCCTCATGGTTTGTATAAAGAATCATAAAATGACAGAGTGAGCATTTCATATGTAACTTTAGAGCTTACCTGAAATCCTTTCCATCTGCCTACGTAGGGAGCTATACCAAAATCATAACCTGCGTACCTATTTTAATGATATATTTTCTGAGCAGAAAAGCCATATGCCACCTTTTTGTCCTGCGCAATGAAACCTAATGAGGAGATATTCCAGCTATTGCAGAAGATTAGAAAGAGGTAAAAATTCTCAGGTGCTCTGGGTGAAAATTTGTAAAGTTAGCAGCAAATATCATTGCATAGCCCCCAGCCGTTATTTTTAATCTCTCATTGACAAGGAAAAGCTTGCTGGGAGTTGGGACTTGTTATCTTCGTTTTATGGGCCACTGCTCTTGGAATAACAGCGCTGATAGAGTGCTGGTGGTGAGTCAGTTGGGAAGGAGAAATGGACAACAGAGCCACACAATGCACGGCGTGTGACGACAAGAGAAAAAAGAGCTATTAATGATTCTGGTAAAGAATAGCAATTTCTTCATCAGTGGCAGTAGTCCTTGTGAAATAAAATGTCATGTAAATAATTTCTTACCTTATTTACTCGTTCATTTTGATGTTGATCTAATTCAGAGTGATGTGAACTCACCTTTATTTAAAACCAGTTAGAGAAGAAATGAGAAGTTTTGAGACACATTTCTAGGGAAATGTTGGAGGCATGCGGTGTTTTCTTTTTCTTTAAAATATATTAACATGTTTTCTATGAATACTGATATCTGAACGTCTCAGTCTTTGATGTCATTATCCATATAGCTCCTCTCCTGCTAGCAGCTCCGCCCTCCCCCACGTCAGGAAAGGGAAAGCAGTGCAGATAAGAAAGGACAATGGAAATAATCTGATTTTTAGCTGCATCATACCTCAGATGTCAGGCTTTTCATATGAGGGCATTTAGGGATCCAGGAACATGGAGTGAGGATGAGACCTCCCACTCACTCTTCCCTCTATTGAGGACACAAATATTGTGTCACACTTTACTGAAGACTGACCTGTTAAAACCAGCAAAGCCCTCTAAATTTTATGTAACACAATTTTATGAAAAATCACATGTGATATAAAAGTCATTCATGTTTCATTCCTTCAGTTTATGTGGGGTTTAAGTGACAGCCCTTGCACTAGCAATACTTTATATGCCACTCATTTCCCTGTTTTTTGGAATAAAGCCTATTTTCGTACATCTACTAGTTGACACTAATGGCAAAACTTCCACCAGTCTTAAAAAGCTAAAGTCGTTATAAGATGAAGGAAGCTAAAAACCATTTCTGTGTGGAGAGCTCCAGTACCACAACTGCACATAAGGTTGCAGTTTACCCTCCTCATTGACTTCTTTCACAGAAGTGGGGCATATGTTTATTTATTTGTTTCACTGGAAACAAGCTAATTAGCTCAGCTCATCTATGTAAAGAACAAGCAGAAGTTTTGTTGAGAAGGAGGCACGTGAGGTGAACATTAAATTCTTATACTTTACCTCACAGTGGTAATTTAATGTCTGAAATCCACTGGGATTTTAGTTTTAAGGTGTATTAACTACCCCATGGTAAGGATTTGCAAGAAACACCAAAGCAAAAACAGCAAATGGGATAGGAAGGTGATGTTGCACTCAGTACACAGAAGTAAAAAGGGCTGCTAGTTCACAGAATTGTCAACAGTTTTGACACAGATAATTCTGAAAACATCCACCAGTTTGATATCCATCTGGACCTAATGAGATTCGACACAGTAGACCCCCTTGAACTTCCATCCCCAGAATGTTTTCACCTTGCCTTTTGGATGTGCTTGCAAGGGAGATGTGTTGGTCCTTTCATGTCAGACCTTAATTGGAGCATACATTCCCTTCCTCACTGCATCTGTTTCACTGGGGACTTTCATCAGATGGATTTAAGGGCTTTTTCACTCTCTCAGCCCCCTTTAATACAGAGCATTCAGCTCCTTCTACAAAGTGTCTTCATTTTTTCACCCCTGTTTTTGAGGTCTCCTACTCGTTCTACTATTGAAATGTTGTCTTTGTGCAGTCTGTCCTCTGTATTAACTTCTTCTTGTGCGAGGATCTGTCTATGGAGTCTGCATTGGAGGGGAGAGTGAGGGCTCAGGCTAGCTTTGCATTTCATTCTGGCTTTCTACATTTATGAATGTATTTTCCATCAGCATTGTGTAATGTGGGAGATTGTCATCTTTCATCTTTTAGCCTGTTCTCCACATCTTTTCACAAACCTTCATCTCTGTTCCCCACATTTTTTAGACCCAGAGATCCACTTTTTTTATTACCCCAAATCTCTCTACTTCAGTCCCACTTGCCTTATCACTTTTGCTTTGTGAGTCCTTTTCAGTGAGTACTCCTTCTTTTCCCTGTACCCTTTGTTACCGTTCTTTCTTTTTTCTCTTGTTAAACGCCACACAAAAACGTCTTTCAGTAGGCAGAATGGTCCCTATCGGTCTGATAATTGTGTTGGCTGTACTCATATAAATGTTATTAGGAGCCAGAAGATTTGACCTTGCTGGGTGTTTCTCAGTCACTGTCGTGGCTCAGATTTGGATCTCAGCTGAGCAAATCATGTAAACATCTGCTGTTTTCTGCAAGACTGCTATTCTAGCTGATTTGATTCAATTCGATTTGATCCAATTCGGCTCTATGTAGAGCACTGCAATTCCCACTGTATCACAGTATTTAATGCCTTCCAATACCACAGAGACCAACAAATGTCTACCTCTTAAGGGTGATCCTGTTTCTCAGCTTCACTGCTGTCCATAGAAACTGCACTCTTTTTGGTCAAATCCTGAGCTCAATTATGGTCTCTACTCTTTGACTCCTGTGAAACCTTATCTGCCTGCAAACTGTAGGTAAAAAAAAAAAAAAAAAGTGTACATGTAATAAGCTATCTTTTTCCCACTGATTTCTTAGAAACTCTTTAAGATTTCAGTTTCATGAAACCAAAATAATAATATGATGACAACATTGAACATAAATCTATCATCTGCCAGCCAAAAGGTTTTGCCCTATCCATATTTCTCCATTGCTTGGATTGTAATAAATTATTTTGAACTTAACTATGTCATTGCAAAGCATTATATAAAGTATGTTTAGAGTGCACCCTGAATTTCAGCTGTGAGGTTTCTTTTAAATGTGACTCTTATGTGGCTGCTTCAAAAACTGCAACAATTTCACAATGATTGACTTCTGAATGCAGCCTTTAATTGGACTGAGACAGTGAGAGTCAATCTGATTTTACTAAGCTTTACCACATCTGTTAGGAAAGTGACTTTCAAATTCACAAAAAGAATGAATTTCATAAAACCTATAGGAAATTTATTTTAGATGTATAATTTAATACATATTTGAAATGATTCAAATAGTTACTTGTAGAAAAGCCGAAAAAGCTCAATTCTAAAATGGTGTTCAGCATTTATTAGAGAAGAAAGACAGCCAAAATAGAGGCCACCACTCTTGAGACTCCAAGATAGCTAGATAGATCTGACTATTCATTTAGATTGCATTACTGATCAAAGCATACCTTCCAAACTGGGTGTAAAAAAACCGTTCCCACTACAAGAAGGCACGCTCTGATAATAAAATTTAATAATTACTTTTCTAAAGTGTCTTTCTCACCCAATTAACAGGCCATTACTGTGAAACACCCAGGACTTAACAGGTTATGTACCATAGTATAGCACGCCAAGTAAGAAATGGGGCGCAGGGGTTTTTGCGTCCAGCCTGAGTTTGAAGGATCAGTGGTGCCCTGTAGATTTACTATCGTGGCACTTGTTCTGGGATACTTGACCCTAAAATCCAGATGCAGGATGAGATGAGTCAAGCCTCCAAACTAAATGGACCAGAGGTGTTCAGAGAGATTTGGCATTGTATGCAAAGACAGTCTAGCAGGGCTGCACAGACACTCCTTTTTGGGAAGATGTGCACACAGCAGAAATTTAACTGCTCCAATTCACAAGCACAGGCACGACAGCTCTATTTTGAATGCTTAGTGGGAAGGACCTCTATATACTCTTCCAATATCTGAACAAGTCATCACAGGGAGGGTTTGGGTTGGAAGGGACCTTAAAGATGATCCAGTCCCACCCCCTGCCATGGGCAGGGACACCTTCCACTATTCCAGGTTGCCTCAAGCCCCATCCAGCCTGGTCTTGAACACTGCCAAAGATGGGGCAGCCACAGCTTCTCAGGGCCTTACCACCCTCACAGGGAAGAATTTCTTCCTAATAGCTTATCTAAAACTACCCTTTTTCAGTTTAAAGTCATTAGTCAGGACTTGCTTTAGCCAGCTCTTTTCAGTGGGAGCAGCTGGACTTGGAGCTCTGAAAATTTAACCTCTGAGAGAACAGCCAAACATTTCTATAACCTGGAGAACACACCAATCTGTCACTTTTGTGCAATTACTATGAGCAATAAATAGCACTAAAAACTCCATCATTAGTGACTTTTCAACATTAAGAGTTTTTTCAAGTCCTACAAGGTAATAAGTATCCGTGAAAGGCATTGAGGCTTAGATGGAGCACAGCTTTCGAACATGCGGCAGGGACTCCTTTTCTTTGGGGAAGGGAAAATGGGTATTCTGAAAGAAGCCCCAGTGGAAAGTCACATTGTTCTAAGTATGACTTCCTAGAATTAAAAAAATTCACAACAAAAATAATGATCCAGCTTAGACCGTAATTGGAAATACTCCATAAGAGGGATTTTTTTGTGTAGCTCAGTTAGTTTCTCACTTGTTTGAAAACAAGATGCCTGTTTCCTTTTCCTAAAAAAAAACGTCCCTTTGTCTCAGCACCTTCTGCCTGAGCACTTCAGCATATTGCATTATACACACTGTGAAATTTGGGGGTGTAAATCTTCTCCCTGTGTAGAGTCCTTGTTTTTTGTTTATAAAAAATAAAGTGTAAGGGGACATAAAACGTAAGTGAATCAAGCCCTCAGCTAGCATTTAATTGATAAGAACTAAAGCTAATATTAGATAACAAATAAATGGTCTGTTGCACAGGCATTTAATTAAACACCAAATTAATGCAGTAATGACCTACTGGAACTAACAGCCAGAAATGCTTTACTGCAGGCAAGCATCTGGAATGTTTCACCTTTTTTTTTTTCACTCCCTCTTCCCTCCTGTACAAATACATTGAAAAGACACACATTCATTTTTAATACTCAGTCTGGAGGGCTTCTGCTTTGTCCTTTACCCTGTCTGAAACCCTAACATCACTGGACACCAGACAACCTTTGCCAGGGCCTCTTTCCTGATAGGCATAGCAAAAAAATGGTGAGTTGGTGTTCCTTTCTCTTCCCCCTCCATGCCGCCCTTCTGTGTCATTATCTAGTTTAAACTCAGCCCCGTACACCTTGGGTGATTACGCACTGCCTAGAAGATTAATTGCAGACAGTACTTTGGATAATGGTCTCAGGTACGAAGCCTACCATGCCATGGAGAAGGCGCAGGAATCAATACATTTCTTTATCTGTACAAGTCTGTGTCTATAAAAGTGCTTTCAATCATACCCCAGAATATCTGAGAGGTGTGGGAGATTAACTCTGCTCACACACTCTCAAAAAGCTTTCCGTCCAAGCCAAAATATGCAAAAGCGCCTTTAAGAGGACCTCAGTCATGGTTTGTAACCCTCTGCCGTGCCATGTGTAGTTGTACTACAAAGTAAACTTGTGGGGCTCTAAGTTAGTGCATATATATATGTTAGTTAGTGTATATACATATATATATATATATACACACACATACACACACACACATATATATATGTATGTATATATATATACAGAGATAGAGAGAGAGAGAGAGATGTGCACATATATATGAGTTTCTGACTCTGCTGGCTCTGAACACTGAACAGAGTCCACAGTCTCCCTGGTTGCCTCAGCAGTCACTGGAGAGAGATATCCACCTCCCTTTGGTGTCTGGTAGAAACATTGGGTGAGCTCCACCTCTCCTGGCAGTGCTTTTGCTCTCCCCATGTGACTGCCAAGGGCCCTGTGTCCCTGTCTGAGTTAATTACCAATATTTACAATTGATGCGTCAGGGCCTATGTGTCTTTCCAAAAAAGCCTATCAGTTTTATGATTATTAAAGTAGCTTTGTGCTCTGGAGATCCAACTTCTAGGCCAGTCTTGTCCCCGTTTCAAGATTTTCTAGTTTCTGCTCTTAACAAAACAGAGATACCCACGTGGAACAAGTACATTCCTCTGTCCCATTGCAACAGCATTTGAGCTCAAACACTCATGTAAGAGTGTGCGGTTAAAACTGAGGCGAGCACAGCTTCAGCTGTTATCCCACTATTTATGGTTTTAATGACAGAAGTGAGAGGACTTGTATTTGTTGTCCTGCACTTCATGTAGGACTTGATGCTAGTTAGAGGCATAGATTATTCTCAGGTCTTGGAGCAAAACTCAATGTCCCACATCAGCGCAGAAGACATGAACCATATCTACCTAAACACGTTACTCAACAGAGTGCATTTTTCCCTCAGAAAAGATTTTCTATCTCCAGGTTTTGCCTCTTTATTTATCCATGGACTATACAGGCTGGGATAGAAACAGAATCAATCTTACATTCAGCATCTCTGGTGTGCTCATCTTTAGATTTTTAATTCATCAGGCTACACTGAAAAATAAGTTTATATAATGTTATAACACTGTGCTCCCACCTGGAAGAAAAGCAGTTTTGGAGCAGGACTTTAGATATCTGTTTTACAAATCTACATTTTACCAAGTGACATAGATTTGTTGTATTATCAATAAAATACTAGTCAAAACAGCCAGTGAAGTCTAGAATACCATTTGTTTTGTCTTAAAACACACACTGTTATTTGTAGAACAGAATAAAACCCTAGACTCTGTTCTCTGTACTGATTAGGTCTTCAGTGCCCATGGCTTACATTAGAAACCTGAAATCAAGTGAATTTATCACAAACTTGGTACTAGCATAATAGTTATCATGGTAATAACAATAATCATAGTAATAGCAATAATCACAACAACTGCAAAGAAATTGAAGAGATTTGTAATCGTCCTGATGATTCAGTAGGTGCCTGAATGCTGAATGAATCTTCCAGCTTGTGCCTGGGCATTAAGTGTCACCAGAATCATTGTTTTTTGGATGAGGGATAAATCTGAGACTTTTCCTTGCCATTACAGACTCTTATCATTTTATAAGAAACAAGGGTTGACCTCAGGGTCTTTGCCACAAGACAAAGGGGAATTATAATCTAGTTACTTAAATTTCTCTTGCAACCTCCAGGGCAGACTTTCCTTTTGTACTCTCCACAGTTAAGAATTAGCACCATCCATTGAAAAAGCAGCTCCTGTGTGCTGTACAGAAAGCAGCAACTTTTCAAGACTTTGATGCTAAATGCATACACAAACGTGTCCATGGAAATCTATGATTACTCACACATTCTTCAGGCAAATTCCATTCCCATTTATAGTCACTGACTCTTACTGTGATCACTTTGATGCTTGGCTTGAGAGCATTTATGCTGATATAAGTAATGCAAAAACTCCTGAACGAGGAGCAAATTCTCTTTTTTTTCTCAGGCAATAGATAAAGTGCTAGCTACACCTGCTCTAAACAAAAGTACAGGTAACACCTCCCATCAGAGCACTGAACAGTACTAATTAGTTCATTAAGCATCCCAGCATCCCTGTGGGTTAGGTATGTATTTTATTATCCCCAAGTTAGCAGGCAGGTAGAGCTGACTACCTCAAAGACACACTTATGGTAAATGAAGGAACTCTAACGCCTACTCCTTTGTTCTACTGGGTAAACAGGCAATAGTTCAAGGCAGCTTTAGTTCCATGTCCCATTACCTTTGTTGTTTTCTGTGTGTCACGTGGAAATGCAACAATAATGTACAAAGCCACTTTTTTCCAGTGGTGAAAATAAGGATTGTTGAAACCAAGTATTTTCCTGTTATAACAAAGGCAGGATTTTTGAATATTTAGGGCTCCTGTTAACAGCCCCCTTTGCTCCCCGTGATCACACACCTTTCCCTGCAAGGGTTGAAGGAAAGCATGGTGTGACTTTGAGAACAAACCCGAGCCTTTCCAATGCAGCCTGCATTGTACACATGTGTACACAGTATATGAGCTGGTGCTACTAGGGATAAGGCATCTGGAATATCAAGTTCAGATGGCTCAGAACCAGATTGAGCTCATAAAATGAACATTACCACAGCCACAAAACTAACCGAGGTAATCATGTACTATTTAGACAAGCAGCAGCATTGCCCTTTGTGAAGGGCTTTGGAATGTGCAAGTCAAGTGTATGGTTGCATAAAGATTGGGGATATTACACCCAGAGAAATCCTCAGAAGACAACAGCATCATTAACTATTTACATCGTGACTCTACCCATTATCACATTTGACAAACAGTTTAATTTCAAGGAGGAAAAACAAAAATAAAAAATAAAACAAACACACAAAGACACAAAGAGGGAAGAAGAAAGCTGTGCGTCAACAAAGGCAATTCAGAAATGAAAAGCAGGCAAGATGTCAAGCACCTCGAAGGAGAGAGATGGGAAATAAAAGGTTCTGCTGTTTTCCCTGTTCACTTACTTTCATTTGGGATAAATCATGACTATTTATTAAATTTAGAATTTATTACAACGTGGCATTAATTTGAGGACATGAACAGAGGAACAAACAGCCTTCACTCTCATCCCCTTTCTTCGCAGCAAGTTGAGCAGTCACTTTCAGCAGTGACAACAGCCAATTTTGCTCTTATATGAGTAGTATATATTACACCCAAAATATCCAAGTAATTGTTAGATTGAGTGTTTATGATATATAAAATTAGCCCAAAGGATAATTTGGTCTTTGTGTGACTCAGCTGCTGCGTTCTTGACCAGACAAGTTTCATAATGTAGCAATTGCTTGAAAAGGCTGAGGGCGTAGAAAGCTAAGGTGATTTTCCTGACCATTTAAAAAGGCTCACGAATATGTACTGAACAACAGCCAATGTAGGAAACACAAAATGCCTGAGCAATTGCAGCCATTTCAGCTAAGGTCAGAAAACTCCTGAGGAAAAGCAGATTTCTTAAATATGAACTGTAGAGTTAAGGAAATTAATTGCATTCTTTTCAGTGTCAGACTAAGGTGAGAATACTTTTTTTTTTTTTTTTACATCAGCAATTGTTAGAGCTGCCCAGATGATCTGCTGGGCAGCTCAAACCTTGAATGAAATCTGCCATGCAAATTCAGAGCTAGGAAGAGAGGAAGCAGACTCGAGTTGAACCTGGGGAGGTTTAGATTGGGTATTTAGGGCAAATATCTTCACTGGAAGTGTTGTCCAGCCTTGGCACAGGCTGCTCAGGGCAGTGTGGGAGTCACCATCCCTGGAGGGGTTTAGAACATTTAAAAGAGTTTGATGCTTGGGGACATGGGTTAGTGGTGGGCTTGGAAGTGCTGGTTTAGTGGATGGACTTGATGATTTTACAGGTCTCTTCCAGCACAAACTATTCCATGATTTTTACTGGATAACTTACAGATCTGAATAGTGAGCTTCTCAAGAGCTGTAGGGTAGCTCAGACAGATCAATGACAACATCAAACTGTGACCAAGCAGGCAGCATTTTCTTTTTTAATCAACTCAACAGAACACTCCGTCAATGATTCAAATATTATTTCTTTACATATGAGGTTTCTCTAGGGAATAATGTTTTCATTGTGGGAGAGGGACAGTTCACATTGCCTTCGGTAGATCACAAAGATTTTCACAGCTGCCAAATTATATAGCATCATACTTCAGTCCCATCAATTGGGGATAATATGCAAACATCTCCTTACCCATATTCTAAGGGCGAAGGTATGAATAAAAATGTAAGCTGTTATGTCACTCTGCTTTTAAATATATGATATACACACAAGAAAAGGAATTAAGGCAACACACTTCTTTAATTCTGTCCATTTTAGTATGTCATTAATTATTTTCCACTGCATTTTTCATTTCCAAAAGGAGTGTACCTGCTTAGCAAGCACTTATTAAATGCTCTCTTTTTAATTCATAAAGGAAAAACAGTCTCATATGTTTATTACATATTATTCAACTTTTATTTTGAAGACAGATTCATTTATTTCTTCCCAAGCTTTTCAGCAGTTCTCAACAATATACCATCTGTCTGCTTTGTAGGCATGAATATATTTAACTTCACAACAAGACTAAAAATGTATTCTGTAGGTGAGGATGTTGAGGCACAAAGGACTAAGTTGAAAAATGTTATTTAATTTCTAGGGTGTGTTTTTTATGAGAATAATATGACCCCATCTTTCCTCTAAGTCCTTTAATGGTTGTGACTATTGGTCACAACCACTTCTAAGAGTTTCTTGTACAGCTCCACCTCAGCTGCCTCAAGAAGGAGGATGAGCCAGGAGGTGTAGGTAAACCACCATAGGCACTGGGGGCCAAAGATGAGCTGAAATGTGGCTCTGGATTCATGGGCAGGGGTCAGACGAGGATCCTGACTGGAGCTGGTCTGGGCCTTGAAAGGCCATGAGTATCCACAGGGTTCAAAACCAAGTTGTAACCATACTTCCCATCCCTTTCTGCTTTTCTAACACCCTTTACACAGTGGATTTCACCCTGCTTCCTTTGTCTCTGTTCCTCATCACTTTTAAAATCTGTCTGTCCCAGGCACCTGTCTCAGAGTCCACACTCAAAGTCAGATTTCACGCCCAGTTACAACATCCTCTTCATGCTCATGGTATCCCCCAGGTATCCTATGGTATTCCAATAGATTAAAATTCTCTCTCACACCAAGCCCACATAAGTTGTTTTCTTCCTACCCTTCCAGACCAGCTGACTCCTCATATCAACAAAATCTTTTGCTTTCTTTTTGACCATCTTTTTTGTGTCATAGAATCATAGAATATTCTGAGTTAGAAGAGACCAGAAAGAATCATCAAAGTCCTGGCCATGCCAAGGACAACCACAACAATCCCACCATGTGCCTGAGAGTTGTCCAAACATTCTTTGAGTTCTGTCCAGCTTGGCGCTGTGACCATTCCCTGAGGATCCTGTTCCAGTGACCAGCCACCCACTGGGGGAAGAACCTTTTTCTGATATCTGTCGTGGGTTTGACCCTGGCTAAATGCCAGGCACCTACGACGTTTGCTCTCTATGCTCTCTCCTGTTGCAGCTATGCAGAGAGGGAAAATTATCACAAACACTGGACTTATGAGTTGAAATAAGATCACTGATAAGCAGGACACACGAGATTCAGGGCACAAGCAGGCGGGAAACTTAAAGTTGCAAAAAAAAAGTGATTTATTCATCTAACAGAGTCGGATGATAAATCAGAGGTAAAAATAAGCTCTCAAGACACCGTTTCTTCACTGACCCCCCTTCCCTCTTAAGGCACTGCTTCTCAGCTCACCCCCTCCTTCCTTTCTAACTAACCAACAACTCCCGGGCAGGGGCAGGGTGGGGGGTTTTTTTTCTTAAGTCAGTCTATCACAATTCTTTTACTGCAGACATTGTTTCTGTATTCGCCCCCTCTCTCCATTCAGCTAACAGATCCAGGCTGGGGCAAGCTGTGTGGCTTTTCTTGGTCAGTCCAATGCCACAATTCTTCTGCTACAAACACTGTTTCTCTACTCACCCCTCTCCCTATTAAGGCTATTTCTCAGCTCACCCCCTCCCTCCTTCCTTCTAACCAACAGCTCCAGGGTGGGGGCAGGGTGTGGGGGTTTCCTTTGGTCAGGATCAGTCCATCAGGGAGAAGAGTCCTCTACTTAGCCATGGAGTCCCTCCCACGAGAGACAATCCTCTGTGAACTTCTTTGGTGTGGGTCCAAGCTCACGAGCAGCACCCGCCCGATTGCTGCAGTCCGAGATTCCTCTGTCCAGGTTGCAGAATTCCAAGCTGAGGCCAGGCTGTTTCCATCCCGGGAGCAAGGCCTTTCTCTCTCCTGCAAGGCCTTTGCAACTCTCAGTCTCTGGGACTCCCACTGGATCACAGCTTCCTGCAGGCATCACCTGCTCCTCTGGCGTGGGCACCTCCCCACAGGCTGTGGGGGGTTCTCTGCACACCCTGGACCCCATGGGCTGAAGGGGGACCACCTGCTCCCCCCACGGTCTTCACCACGGCTGGCACAGGGTTTTCAGCTCTGGCATCTGGAGCACCTCCTCCTCCACCTTCTCCACTGACCTTGGTGCCTCCATGTTGTTCTCTCTCACATATTTTTACCTCCTCCTCCTCCTCTGGCTAAAAAGAAGTGCGTGCTCACATTGTTTTGATTTCTTCTTAAATATGTTTTCACAGAGGCGTAACTAACATCTCTAATTGGCCCAGGCTTGGCCAGCAGCATGTCCATCACCTTCAGAGCCATCAGAGACTGGCTCTGCTGGATATGGTGGAGAAATTTCCAGAATCTTTACTCAGGACATGCAGGAGCCATCTTTGTACCCCACCCTATTCACTGGCAAAAACTGGGCCAGGCAGAACTACCACAATATCCAACCTAAACCTCCCCTGACAGAAATTCATACATTTTCTGTGCATCCACATCAGAGTATGGTAAAGCACTCTGAGTGGAGATTTTTTTTCTTTTTACTGTAACTACTAAATTCTAAGATATCTTTGCTAAGCAAATAATTTCATTCTGGAAGAACCTACAGTCAGTCAAAGAGAGACTCCATAATAACAATATGCATACACATGCACAGATATAGACATAAGAAAACACCTATGAATAGTTACATAGCATAGAAAATTTAAATTTGATCATAAAAGTTGTCAAAAGTATTATTAAAAAACACATGGGAACTTTCCAGTAGGTGTTGTCTTCCTCATTGGGGATATTTCTCTCAGCGATCCCCACTCTATCTAGAATAGGTTCCAAAGTTAATGTGAGAGATAAACAAAATATGAAATATGCATACTTTACATGACATATAGCAACTCCAGTTCTATTTAGACCAGCAAATTTCTTTAATCTGGATTTAAATATTAACAGACTAAAACTTTAGATGATTACATTCCAGATTTTCATGTATTCATGCATAAATGTAGGCATTTAAATCAGTATTTATATAGCTAAAATATATCTAAGAGTTCTTAGTACACCATTTCCCCCATCTTTTCTGCAGGACTTTGGATAGGGTAGTGTGTGTTTTATTTCTGGTTAATAATAAAATTTAAAAAAAAAAAAAATACAGCCTAAAGTTATTTATAAAGTTGAGAAAAATTTAGGAAAGAAGTTTGTTTCAAAAAGGGAGCAGAAAATAAAATACTAGAAGGTTAAGCCCTTTTTTAGAAAATTCACTTTTTTGCTTTTTAAATGGTTTTTGAACTTCACTACTGACTCACTATCAAGTCAAAGAGAAAAAACGTTAAATATAGAAATGATTTACCATAACTAATGCTCTTGCACACTATATGGTTGGGAAGAGTAGGTGATCCTAATTTTCTTTTCTTTTTTTTTTCTTTTTTTTTCCTAACATAAAAAATTATTTCTCTGCTCATAATTTATTTTCCTTTAATTTTTTTTTTAGCTTACCCAGAAACAGACCTTTTTCTTGCTTTCATAATTCTCATGCAATTAATCTGAAATCAGATGCTGTTTTGAAAAGACATATTCAGAAGCATGCCAGCATTTTAAATGATGCTGTTTAATATTTTTATCTTCAGGAAAGCATGTGGCAGTGATAATTACCTGAATTTGATGATCTGCACAGCTAACATCACCACCTTATTCTGTGTCAGTGGTATAAAGAGTGCCCCCACAGTACCCTGTGAAATGTCCTAGTGTAGTAATATCAAGCTGTCATGATTTCATAAAATGTAGATTAAGATTTGTTTCACTGTCATTCTTTGGATACTAATCAGGGAAATATATAGAATTAATACAAAATATATTTTTCTTTAAAAATGCTCTGCAGAACAGAGAAAACACATTTTTAGACTGTGGGGCAGGTTGTTTCCAGAACTCATCTTAGAACAGGTGAGACTTTAGAATAAGCATCTTAATTCAAAAAGCAAAATGAAGACAAAATGACACAACATTTCAAAAGGCACCCAATAGTTGTTGGGTCTTTTTTTTTTACCTAAATTGATGCCTTGAGCTTGCTTCCTTGACATGATGCTGCAGTGTCTTTTCTCCTGCTTGACTAGACAGATAGGCCATGTCTCGTCTGCTGCAACTGCTGTTATATAGTATTTATTTTGCTGTCACTACACATGATCTGGTTTAATCTTTGTGGACAGCACTGAATTCTATTAATCCACCTCTCCAGACATGGAGAGGTACTGATTCACCTGAATGCCTGTATTCCAAACATACAGAAACCAACCCATTAAGCTGTTCATGGAAAAGCTGAAGAAAAGACGTATCAGAGTTTTCTTAGAAATAATCCAAATGTTTCAGGTGGAAAACATTACAGGGACTTATTCAAAGCCTACTGGATTGACTGCCACTATATTGAAGTTAACACACAATAGATATGAGCACAATTCCTGTACATTCCTTAAAAAGGAATTCCAGTGAGGCAAACATTTCGAACAAAGTAAATTTTATCATCCCTCCATATTTGCTCTCTTTTTTTGGGAGATATTTTTTCTTCCTAGCTGATGTGGAGCAGAAAGTCATAACTTCAGATAATTCAGGAATAGAGCCAAAATGCCACAACTTGATTACGAATGAAATGCCATCTGGATTCCATATTCAGGCTGATCAACAAAAGTAACTAGAACACTCCGTGCCTCCATACCCATCTCTAAAGCCCGCCAAATGGTAATAAAAATTACCTTCCAATAAGGTTTTTTGTTTGTTTTTTTTCCCCTATGCAATATTTCTAAACCTCTGTTAGATACTAAGACAAATAATGTCATACTTCCTCTCATAATACAGCTTTATGTGGTTTTTTTTCAGATTGGACAAAGGACTTTAATTGAACTATCTTGCCATTTTCCCACAGAGCTAGTTTTTCTCTGACAACTTCTCACAAACGCTTTTTTACAAAGCATAGTTTTGTTAAAGTGAAAATGTCATTCCTTTTGCTGAAAAGTCCTTATATTTATTCTTCTTGTTAGATCTTCCACCTTATTCCTGGGTCTCACTTCACCTCGCAGAGCCTCATATGTCCCACTAAACCTTTCAAAGGCACCGCAGTATTTTTTTTTGTAAGGACACTTTTCTTCTTCTTACCATGCATGTGCTTGATAGCCTCTCCTTAAGATTCCCTTTTAGTGTATGCTATAAGAAGTTCTTGAACTTGTCCACAGCTATTTCTAGTTTGTCTCATCTTCATCAGTCTGTTTAAAGGAGCATAAAATGTCATCTGCCTCATCCGTCACCATGTGTGTATTAATGTATTTATCTGATTCACTTCCTCTTGCTCATCTAGGCTTGATGCAATTCTGAATCTTTCAGATCTCCTAATTTATTTCAGTCACTCTTCAGGCTTGCGGAAGTTGAATTTCTCAGGTGAACTAGTCTGAAGTGATGTCATGCTTTAGCAGTTCTATAAGCAATTATCATCTTAATAGCCTGTAAGCCCTGTTTTGTATACTCTCTTTTGGTCTGCAGCCAAGCAAAGAAATCTGTTTACTCCCAGAACTCTTCACTTTCTTTATGGAAGCAGGAAAAGAGGAAAACCAAAAAAAAATTGGCAAAAGAAATCTGTTTTCACTGGATAGTTTGCCATCGACCTTTTTCTTTGATTGTGACCAATGGCAATGATCTATTTCATCCCAAACAACCTGAGTAGTACATCTGGTTTATGTAGTCAGTATATGACCTCTTTATCTCAAAGTCTTGACCAAGTTGAGCTCAACCTTGCATGAAGCTAGAGAAAATCTTTGAAAAACTTCTTTAAAACTCTGACACTCTGGCTTGAGCCAAAGAAACTGGGGATATTTCACCTCACTTAAACCTAGGATATTGACCCATGGGTGCTTAAGGTCCCATCCCTGGAAGAGTTCAAGAGCAGGTAGGATGGAGCTTGGAACAACCTGGTCTAGTGGAAGGTGTTTCTGTGCATGGCAGGGGGTTTGGAGCAAGATGATCTCCAAGTTTCCTTACCACTCAAACCATTCTGTGACCATTCGCAGCCTTAACCTCCACTGAGGCAATTTTTTGTAGTTAGCGATATGAATCCATTCACCTCCACAGAATGACTCTCTCTCCATACAGAAGAATCATCAGTGGCCAGCTCTGAGCAAGAAAGATTAGGAATTATCTCATTAAATATATGTGTCTATATCTGAAGAAACTTTTATAGATTCTTTTGTGGGGCTAACCAACATGTCTGATATGTAGTTTGCAGAGACCTTCATATCATCTTAAACTAGAAATCTGTATTTTGTCACCTGGGCTGAACTGTAAGCTTTACCAGCTGTATTTACTAAGTCCATTCTATGCATAAAGAATTAACTTTAAGTGAGATGGATCTTCTCCTTATAGAGCTATGCAACTAAAAAAACCCCAACATTAGAACCATAAGCTGGATTTTTGATATAAAGCACATGGAAAATTAAGGTGGGATGGATGTAATTCCCATCATTAACAACTCAGAGAATTTTGACTTTAAACAGCAGTTAACACTAAAATAATTCTTGAAGGGAACTCTAGACTCTGTGTGTTTCCACATTTCCCATGTCACCTTGTAATTTGTTGTCACTTTCTTTCCTAGTCAAACTTGGAATCTTTCCCCCAAAATGTCATGCTTTCAGCAGGATAGAGATTTCTCCTGTCCTCACACCTTGCACATAGAGAAAAACACAGATGTGAACTTCAATACAATTATCAAGAGTTCTAAAATATAAAAACATTGATTAACATTCCGTTTTCCACTGCTCCTGAAACTTTGACTAGAGTGTCCTTAGGAAAATTTGAAAAACAAAGAAGAATTTTATTTAAATTTACTGGAGACATTTTTGCTGGCAATGAAATATGCCATGTTAATGTGTCCTCTTTCTGCTGTTTTTATAATACTACACTGGTGCATCGGCTGAAGCTGACCTGAGAGTTTCCATGATACAAACACAGCCCCCTGTGTGAAGCAGTGAGCTTTATTTATAGTGACAGGATGCTCTTTGTGCTTTTTTCTATTTCTGTGTTACGCACACAGATTTATTTACAAGTGGAAATACAGCAGTGACTACCCTTTGCTGCCGACAGCAGATGAGCTCTGCACTTTATTTAACTGACTTTGTGTCAGCTTCAATTTCTTGACTGCTTGAAGTGCAGGTTCTGTTGGTCCTTCCAAGGTATCCTTTGATCTTGCTCTGTGTTTGGTTTCCTGCTTTACCCCTTGGGCCTGTGGTTTGCTGCAGGACTCCTTCCCCCACCTCCTTCCTTTGTGCCTTGAAAGAAAACAAGTACACCCTCACATGTATTATTTTACAGACTCCTATGATCACAGACGAAGGGGAAATCAGCTCTTCCATTACAATGTGCATCACTGTAGCTCTGCTTTGCAGCCATGTCAATAGTAAATAACAATTCATTTTTAATAGTTTCAACACAGTATAGAACAAGACATGACTTTTCTTTACAAAAGGAGGAGAGGTCTAATTTTCTGTTGTATCACTTAATTTCTGAACACTGGGAAAAGCCAGATGAGGGTGAAGGGGACTAAATTCATGTTCGTTTATCTCTGTTTTGGAATAACGGATGGATTTCCCAGTTGCAGGAAGACATTAGATCTTAGGGCTATGCTCTTTCCTTAATCAGGAGAAAGGAGAATTGTCCCGTTTCTGTGGTGTCTGGACATCTCCTGCCATATTCGCTTTCCTTCTTCTGATGCAGGTTAAACAGGGCCAGCCTGGAAATGTTTTGTAGCTTGCAATGACCATGGAAACTCCTAAATCAAGGAATATTCTCTGGTTCCTTCTTCCAATTACTCTAGTGCACTCTGTAGGGTACCAACGTGATATAAAATTATTAAAGTATAGTTCAGATGCAGGCTTTGGTAATTGAAGTTCTAAATAGAAGAAAATGCTAAAAAAGTAAGCTATAAAGCATGAGAAAAATATTCTTATGGGTTTGGTATCAGAAAAAGAAAAATCTAGACTTCTTAGCCATAAAGCACTTTCCTCATTTTCCAGAAAGAGCCCAGGAGCAAAAAATCACAAGCTTCTCTAACCTTACAAGAAGCTTGGACATGCTTTGTGGATAATGCCCAGCAAGCTGAAATTTAAAAAACATCTAACTTTCTAAGTAATTCTTCTTAGAGTTCCTCCACAGTTATTAACAGGAAAATAAAGCATATAATTAATGTACATACATATCTTTTTATATGCATGTCTGTGTGTATGTGTCCATTTCTTTTGGACCATTATCTGTGTTCGATGACATATTTAACCACAGAATCTAAGTGAGAAAAAACAAATATTCTCTTTACAACAAAGAAATGGGAGAACTTCAGTTTTAGTTCTATGAGCAGGAGCATACTTAACAGAGGATAAATAATGAAGGGCATCCTCTGCCTAAACTGTGCCTTGTCTCCTTCCATACACAGCAGAGCTGTCAGTGACCTGAGTGCAGAGCCTACGTCAGTGCCAGCCAGGTCCGTGTTTGTGTGAACTAGGTAGGAACAAAAGAAGAGGGCTACAGATACTGGAACTGATAATTTGATGTAAAGCCAAAGCCAGTACAGAAGAAGTGGTTTTGATTTGTGTTAGATTTTGCAGTGTTCGATCGGTGGGCTACACGAAACAAAATCAGTTTATAGGTCTAGTCTGCAGTGACTACATATGTGTGTCATAAACCACTGTGCCAACCTCAACAGACATCCTAAAAACTGACTCTCATATTTTTCATCAGTTATTTGCATAGCACGTTTTAAAATTACTATGTTTTCTGGGTTTTGGGGTTTTTTTTAATTAGATTAGGAGATAAGTTGGCAATAGAGGATAAGACTGACTAAACTACACAAGTGGTTTTATTATATCTTGGGGTATATCCCAGCCATACCTTGACAACCTTTTGTTTTCTTTGAACTTCTTATAAAAGAAAACACATGTAGAGAGATGGAAATATGCTGCAGAATGATTCATCCAGGTTCCTGACCTGCATAATCAGAGCACCAGGTCTGCTGAGAACATCACTGAGCTCAGCAGTTGTTGGAAACAAGTTGGGTTATAGAAATATGGAACTTCTCAGACACTCTGTGAATTAAATTACTGTGATGTAAGCAATCACTGAGTGATGCCTCAGCAACTAGGAAAAATCATATTTGGAGAAGACAGATGATGAGAGAGGTGATAGAAATTGCATCTATGTACCATAGAAATTAATGAAAGAAATCCGGAGGAGGTATGGTACAGAAAGACAAAGGTCACATTCTTTTCTGTTTGAAGTCATTGACCAAATTCAGGCTGACTTTAAGTTTCATCATTCCTAAACTTAGCAAATATTCAGTCCATGTAGAAATGAACTCTATTAATGGCATATAATTCCTTTTCTTTTGCATGTTTTAATTGATTGTGTCAAGGAAGGATACAATTGCCAGTTCAAATGTGACTGCAATATTGTAGGGAAGATGTGTTCACATTTAATCAAAATTAAATCAACCATAATAAAAGTGAGCCATATAAGTTAAAGTAGAATCGCATGTCTGTATTCCAAGGATGTTCTACATTTTCGGGAAGTCCATATCCAATCTTTCTACATTTCTGTGCTTAATTATTTAATTGCAAGTTTCTTTTTGAAAGGGCAAAACCAGGAAAATCTTTCTCACACCAACCTCTTCCAAAGCCCAAAACATGACTTTGAACAGCATAAGCCAACAGTCTAATAGGATAAGGTAAGTTATCTGTGCATGATTCCAATTAATGTGGAAACCCCTTCCATAGTGGCTTCACATGACCGTGACTGACTCTGGTCAGCAGGTTTTGTCTTGTCAGAGTTTCTGATACAGGTCACAAAAAACAAAGCATGGCTGGGAATTGAAGGAAGCCCTTGGATCATCAGACTCTCTGCTGTGTTCTGCTGTCTGTTCAAATCACAGCCCTACTTTGCACTGCTCTGTAGTCATCCTCCACATACTCCCATACTTGGGACTGCTATTGCCTTCCTCACACTCTCAGGCCTATTGTCTCAAGCCATGTCATTACCAAGGGTATATATTTCTGAATGTCTTGGTTTGAAAAAGACAAAGTCAGAATACAACCTGCTACTCTGTTAGAGTGTGCTGGCAGTCCAGTTAAAATGGTGGCTGCAGTCCCATTGGAGTGATGGATGTGGTCTTGTTGAGGCGGTGATCTTGTGGAAAGGTCTCGTTTGTCTCTGGAGGTCCAGTGGTGGCTCTTGAGCTCTTCTCCTCTGGGAATCCAGTGGAAAAGGTACCCCAGTGCTCCAGAGTCTCAGCTTATATTCAGGTGGGAATGTTCAGTTCCTCCCCTCTGGGCGGGGCATCCCACAATGGGTTGATGTGATCTTGTAAGTCACTCCTGGAGACCTTGATGGCCCACGAGCAGAGATAGCCCTGATGGTGTTATCAGGGCTGGGTCATGCTGAACACAAAGAGCACTGCCCCACCTGTTTTAAACAGCTTACGGAGATGGTAATAGAATACATACTTTTGGTTACACCTTCCATGTAACCTAGGACGCTGAAGTACTCCTAAATTTTCACATCTATTTAATTTAACATCACCCCAGAAAATATGATTCTTCAGAGAAAATATAAATTCTACTTATTGATGCTCAATGTGACCAATTTTCTTATTAAGTCCTTTGTCACTACTTCAGTAGCTCTATTAACCTAAAAATCATATAAACAAGAAGAGTTCATTTTCTGTTCAGAGCCCTACATTCCCAAGAGCTCTCTGCACAACATAAAACTCTGCCCTCCTTTCAGGTATTTTCAGTTTTTTCCTGAGAACTTAGGCAAAACACTTTTGATCTTTATAAATAAAACAAGTACTTCCAAAAGGCTGCACTCACATGATTTTTGGTCTCTGCAGTCCTTCATGATGCTTCTTACAAAGTCACATCACATTTTTCAGACTCTTATGCAGATATCTCACTCTTTTGTCTGTGTATTTCAAGTATTGGTAACAGTTTATATTATTTTCTTATTGCCAAAACTTGAATTTTTGTCTTCTTATTATCTTTAACTTGATAAATTTTAATGGCTTTTTCTAAGTTTAGGTCAGAGTGCTCTAGGACTCTTGTCTCACTTTTCAGTCTTTGATTTCTACTGTAATCTGATCTCCCATCGGAGATTCATTGAACTCTCTGAAATTATTCCAACCACTCATGAATTTTTTCCTCAGCTCTGTTCCAAGGGATCCAAAGTTTCTCTCCAAAGTCTTCTGTGAAACCAAGCTCTTTCAAAAGTTAAATTTTTTCCAAGATCAAAAAAGTCATCAAATTTCTTTAGTCCTTTATGAGAGGTACCTTACATTTCTTCGTTCATGTGTAGAATATTCAATTAAATTTCCAGTTGTAGCTGCAATTCTTTGTCATCTATGCACCCACATTTTTTACTTTTTACTTTCTAGGTGCAATTATCTGTCTGTAAATTCTATGTGAATGTGGGGGTTTTTATATGACAATTAATACAGAATAATCAACAATCAACACAAACTACTCTGAATAAAATAATGTAAATTATGAAATATAATAAGCCTGTTAGCTTTATAATTATGAAATATAAGCCTGTTAGCTTTGGGAGGGTCTTGTGAGAGGCAGGAACTTGTGTATATAACTTTGTTTGCCAGCCCATCAAATCTTCCCAATTAATCAGAATGTTCAACAAATGTAAATTTAGAATTTCAGTCTTTGAAGGGCAAAACATTCTTTCATGCATTAGTATTCTTAACCTTACAAGACCTTAATTCTGTAAACTATGAACAGAGTCATGGGTTTATGCATTCATGCAAAGGAAAGACTATTAGACATCAATATAATTTGAAAGATATATAAAACCACTGTTCTACTCTATTGTCATTACATCCAGTAATTAAATATGGCATTCTAGAAAACGGTAAGATAATTAGACTGAGTCCAAGAAATAGCCACAAGAAGGATTAGACATCTAGAAAACACATCCTATGAAGAAAAATCAGAATATCTGGAGCTGTTAGATTTTAAAAAGGGAGATGTCTGAGAGGAACATGGTAACAGTCTCCATGTACCAGAAAAGTAAAGGCAATTTTTATTCTCTGTATCAATGGACTAGAAAAAAATGGGCTTAAGTTTCAGTTTGATTAAATTTCTGAATAGAAGGTACACTGGAGCACTGCTGTTGATTACTTAGTAAAGTTGTGGACCCTCCAGCAATGCAGACTTTTAAGAAGGTTTAGATAAATATCTGTTGGGAAACTATAGTTTGTCTTTAGAAATGCAAATATGTTATATTATTACTTTTCAATATTCTTGGACAGGCCAACAATGTGGCTTTTCAAAGGCTTCATCTGCTTTGCAAAATTTTGCACCTCAGGGTGCTCTCTGGCTTCTGGTTCAAGTGCTTCAGCATGATTTATATGTACACTAAGCAAAGGCATCTGTCCTTCTGCAGTAAATGCCATGTCCACACTATCCGTAGGTCTGTATCTGCGCCCTCTCTGTACGCCTATATAGCTCTAAGATTACTTGTGTTTGTGTGTTTCTGGTTTATTTCAGATTTAATGTATCTAAAACACTGTTGCAGTCCCTTGCAGTGTGTTTTTTTACAGTATGAAACTGAGACCAGGTGTTATGGCCCCTAGAGAACAGCAGAAAAACACATGTCACCATCTGAGGATACAAAGCAGAACTGTATAGGGCAGAAAGATCAAACCAGTACAGCCTGGTCCCAGAATGTTCCTCCTCCCAGGTCACCGTTGGTTCCATCTCTGAGCTGTGGTACTCCAACACACACCCAGAGAGCAGCACCTGTGTGATGTGGTAGGTGATGCTCTGTAGATGAGGATTGGCTCTGAAGATCTCTGCTATGAGATATTTTGTGCCCTGCTGTGGAGATCCTGCCTTTACTGACTTGTGTGGAATGCTGAAACATCACACAAATATACACAGAGGTCTACAGATCACACAAGTTCCACAAGACCCCCTCCAAGTTTATTTTTTATGATTCTTTATTTACTGTGATACTTTGTGTGTTATGAACCTAACTTGATGCTTTGGTCCCACTTCATAGTGATAGGCAGCAAATGGCTGTTTGACTTCAATTCTGCCTTGGATGATTTTTTATGCATGGCTAATATGTCCCCTTTAACTAAAAACAGAAAAATTATCCGGATTCCTAGTAAAATGGTTTTTCAATCCATGAGAGTTCAGGATTTCTGGGATGCAGAAATTCACATCCACACCTCCCTCCCTTCCTGTGTCTCATATATTAGCTTTACTGGAGGGTGTGAGAGTAAGAGCCGTTTGGATTCCATTCCATTTGGACGGATTTCACGGCTGGCATGCACAAACAATGCAGAGGGAATTTGTACCTTACAGCATCACCACTATGGGTCCCTGTGCTGCCTCCTACCCCGGCTGGGCAGAAAACACAGTGACAAGAGCTGCCGGCAAAGTTTGTCTGACAGCTTCACGTGGCCTCACTGCGTGTGAATGGGCGCCTGATTTTCCTGCTCTAAGGTTGATTGAAATCATTCCCTCTTCTCAAAATGATTCAGTCACTTCACAGCGGTCTAAGCAGGCACTTTCCAGCTTTTCCACTGGACTCACCATGTGGCAGTGGCTTGGTTGTCGCAATGTGCAGTGCTCCATGAAGGCTTGCTTTTATCTCCTTACACCAACATTGATTTGCAGCAAACTTTTTCCCCATTGCCCTTAGAAAAGGTGAAGTCAACAGCATCCCACGCTGAATCCGACTGCTCTTGCTCAGGATGTGAGAGCGTTGCTTTGTAATGATCATAATAAACAGAGAATCCCCCGCTAACATTTCCAACGCACCATGCGGCTTGGCATTTTCAATATATATTTAAAACAACAAACCAAGACAAGCAAGTGCCTTTCCCAGAAATTGCCAATGTATGCTCCGAGATCTCTTGCATTTTGCATTGTGTCAGTCTGTGTCAGAGGCTTCAGGAAAGGTAATATAGAAGATGAATGGAAGTCTATCATCGCAGTGCCAAGATGAAAAAGTGACAGCTCATAATGAAAAGAAAAATAGTTTCCATTTTGGGCCTCTGTAAGTAAGAAAGTGACAGAGCCATGGGAACTGTGAGGCTGAAAAATGCTCCCTTTGACAGACATGCCTGTAAGTGAAAGTGCATGGGATATAATACTAGCCATAATATAGGGAATAATGATTATTTTAGGGATCACATGATTTTGAATAAATCCTTGACTACTCCATGGAAAATGAAACTGAAAGAAAACTAGGAAAAACTGTAGTTTCATTTATAGAATAAATGACCTAAGGATGTTTTTTGGTCTCCATATCTGTGATTGAAGCCTGTGAAATGACTTTGGATATACGCAGGGTAACCAAAATGAGAGTCAAGAGCTTCCTGTAAACCTGAAATCAGATGCATTGCTCATTTTTTTGAAAAAGCAAAAAACCAAATGCTGTAAAAGAAGGCTCAGGATGATGAAGGTGAAGAGTCTGGTTATAAAATCTTTCATAAAACTTCTTTTTATTAAAACAACATACGACATTTACTTTCATATGAGTAGAAATATTTCCTATTTATGGAATTGCCAACTAAAACAACATCTGTAGGGGCAAGGCATGCCATGTAACTTAAGGCTTAGATTAAAAGTGCTGCAAAATGCTGCATGACATCCTTAGTTTCTGTTTAAATGAGTGCATAAAGTCAGTTTAAAGTAACTTGAGACTGCTAAATCCACATGTATCAACATAAGGCTTTGTTCAGGTTTCGATGTGCCTAGTTTCGAACTGACTCTGGTTAAACCAGTGTGACACCACCTGATTGCCGAGGCCTTGGGGCAATATTCACCCCTGTGCAGAGGGCCAGCAATATTGAGCTTAAAAGGGAATTACATGGTGCGTGAATTCCACCCTAAAGCATATTTAAAATAGTTTTCCCTGCATGGCTTCTTTCTTCACTAGCTTTCCTCAGGAGGAAAGGTTAATAAGGATAATACTTTCTCCTTCCACATGAGTGTCTCTTTCAGGATCTCAGTGAATTCTGAAGTTCTTAAAAAAGCATTTATAGACTTTTATAAGACATTGCATTCAATTCTTTTTGCAAGCTCTTTCAGAAAAGTAAAATTCCAATAATAAAATGGAAAAAGATCAGATAAAATTTTTGCTCAGGTTTTCTGTTTGGGTTTGGGGTTATTTTTCAGACAAGAAAACTGAGGACCAAGACAGATCTCTGTTAGGAATACTTTGTGCTCATTTAGTGCCTTATCTTCATGTAAAAATTAGAACCATCTTGCAACAGTTAAAATCAATGAGAAAAATCTACTAACTTCAACTGGAATAAAATTATGGTCTAGGGAAATTGCTGAAAGTCACACCATGCACAGTGTGAGGATTCTTTACTGTGTGAAGATTAGAAGCCAGCTCTTTGCCATCTCCACAATTGTCTTTCTAGCTTTAAGGGACTTTTAACATAGCTAAACAGGGAAGGAACACAGATCCTATGGTCTAGCATTGAAAGAATTTAAACTTTAAGCATGAAAAGAAATTTTAGGCTACTTAAAGAGACTATAACTAGGACAAATGGGATGAATTTAAGGAAAGAAAAGGCTGACAGTTAGGGAAAAAAGCCTTTCCTAGCAGTGAGGACTATTAGACTGCAGGATAGTCTCCCAAGGGAAGTGGTGAAAGCTCAGTTCCTTGAGTCATTTAAAACTGGACTAGACAAAGCACTCTGGAATATACTCCAGGGAGCAATCCTCTCTTGGCAAAGGGATGCACAAAATAACCCAATAGATCTCTCCCATCTTTCCTTCCTGTGATTCTCCTATTTCATAAAGCTCTGTGATTGAATGGATAACAGAAAACTTTAACCCCTTTTTCAGAAACAGAAAGCATGTTTGACAAGATATTGTGAGAGGAAAATCCTCTAGCAGAGAAGCGAAAAAGCTGCATTTTTCATAGCAAGTTATCAGCTTTTCTCTGTTTAGGGTGAAGAATTGCAAAGGGTGGTCCAAGACTGCCTACTGGGTGGCTGCCATTTTCAGTACAAGTCAATGTTTCTGTCTCAGCTTCCCTGAAAACTCCAGTGGTATAGATATCACTCAATGCTGTGGGGTTTTTGGGTTTTTGGGGGTTTTTTTGGGGGGAATGGGGAGGGGGGATTTGTTTTATTGTGGTGTTTTGCTGGGGTTTCTTGGGGCTTTTTTTGGTTGGTGGGGTTTCTTTTGCTTTTTGGGGGTTTTTTTGATTTGTGGTTTGTTTTGGATTTTGTGGGTTTTTTCGGGTTTTTTAGTTGGTTGGTTGGTTGGTTTAGTTTTGGGGTTTTATTGGTTGGGGGGGGTTGTGGGGCCGGTTGTTTTGTTTTTTGGGGTTTTTGGGGGTTTTGTATGTTTGTCTTTGCGGTTTTTTGTTTTGTTTTGTTTTATAGTTTTAGGGGAGTTTGTAGGTTTTTGTTGTTGTCATTGCTGTTGTTTGGTTGGTTTTTGTCTGATTTGGTTTGGTTTTTTGCTCTGTTTTTTTGTTGTTTTTGTTGGGTTGGGGTTTTTTTCCAGAAAAAAGGATTCGACTAAATCCCTGACAATCGAATGATTGTCCTTTTAAAACAGGATTGAGTGGCTGCTTTCAGCAAATTGGGCTTTGATTACACCACATCCCTGCCCGGGTTCATGCTGAGAAGGAGCTGCCATCCCTTACCCTTCCGTGACCCAGGCCCTGAATCAACGTTAGGAGCTACTGGGAGCAAGGAGATATTACACTCCACTATTCCCCTTCTCCCTCGAGCAGGTGGGGAAACAATGGCCTTGGCTTCTGCCTTGCAAGACAACAGCCAAGGGCACAGAGCAGGTGCAGGTGATGCTGTAATCTGCTGCTGCTAAAACCATAAATTTCCTGCACCTCCAGCACCAAGGAGAAAACTGTGTGGCTCTGCAGGGAGAGAGCAAGGGAAGCCAGGCTCTGAAAAAAATTCCAGAGGTGATCAGGCTTCTGTGCAACTGTTCAGAGAGCTTGGAGAAACGATTTTTTTTGCTCTGCATAGGAGTTAAAGAGGCATTCATAACATGCATATGTTTTTTTCAAAAATTCCAACTGCTGCTGCTGCTCTGGACTGCACTGTGAAAAGCTTGATGCAAAGATCAGCTCATCCCTCCAACGTTGGAGAAGGCAGCAGAAGAAATGGCTAGGAGTGATCACCAAGATGGTACAAAAATAAATGCATTTATTGTACAAGAATATATTATTACTTTTTATTTTCTCTGAAATCTCTCTGGAGCCTCCTGTCTCAATGTCCCTGAATGAGAAATCTTATTTCTTGACTTTCCATATCTTGACTTTCCATATATGCACTTTCAGATAAAAAAGAGCATAAAACCTGGCTGTTCTGCGTCAGACCAAAAATCCATATGTCTCAGCATCAGAAGACAGAGGATCATGGATTAGGATAATAGGGTGATATGGGATAGCTGAAGATGCCCTGGAAAACGTAAAGAAACACAACAAACACACAGTGTCACTTCCTCAGTGTACCTCCCTCACCTCCTGCGGTTTCCTGTTAAATCTGCACACAGAATATCTCAAGCTGGAAGGGACCCATCAGGAGCATTAAGTCCAACTCCCTGCTCCTCACAGGACTACCAAAAATTAATTCCTACGGCTAGTGTCAGCCAGATGGTCCTTGAACTCTGGCAGGCATTTCCAACGCTTAGTAGAAAAATGAAGCTTTTCTAGGAACTTTCTGAATCTTCGAAAAAATTTAACATCCATAACACTCTGACTAAATATTTCTAAAGATAAGATGCTTATACAACCACCTCTTTTTGAAACTGTTAGTGGCCAACTCCCTTCGATTCTTTCCCCACAATTTTTGCATGGGAAAGCATGTGATGGTGGATACAGCAGTATGTCAGCTCAAACTACCTCAGATTACAAAATTTCTTATTTATGAACAGAAAAGTGCTTAAGTTTACAATTCTAAAAATGGTCTTTTAGAAAGAGGATTCTGTTTATGGCACCCATAGCTAAAATAAGACAAACAAGTCCCAGTTCTACACACATTTGCAGATATACCTTTCACAAAAGCATGTGACTGAGGAAAGAGTCATTTTAGTTATTCAGGTGCCAGTGGAAAGTACCAAAGTGCTGAGAAAGCACTGGTGGCTTAGACCTTGTCTTCCTTGGGAAGGCAACCAGGCATGCAATTGAAAACGACTCCATCTGAATTTTAAAATATACAGATTTCGAATTATTACTTTTTACTTGAGAAGAAGAAAGACTAATGGATAAGTCTCTTTCCTTTTTAATCTGAAAGGACCTTGGTGACTCTGGATGACATTTGAACTTCCTAAGGTATTTCATTCCTTTCCAGTCAATGGGGCAGGAAGGGTCTTCAGCAGCTCACGAAAACCTCTACATTAGAAACATCTTGATTAAAATTTCCATTGGAATGGAAATGTTTTCTCAAGAGGGATATCCACTCTGAAAGCATTTTCAATAACCTCTCTGGGATAAGATTACACTGACATTCTCATTTCATTGTTATTTAAAAATATTAAATTATAGTTTTGTATGACACTCTTCAGCCTCACTGTTTGAGAAACATGCACTGTAGCTAGCTCTCTGTTGATCCTTGCTGTTCTGACAAAACACAGCAAATCTGCTGCACTCTGTTTGTATGGATTAGAGAAATGCTGCCCAGAACCAGAGTTGGTAATTTACCAGGAACCTGAGCTTCACATTGGATTTGCGCAGAGCACGCATCTGTTACAGAAACCTAGCCCTCTTTTTGTCTTCAAAGCACTCTGCAAATATTGAATGAAGCTGAATATTCCTTTGGGGGGAAAAAAAAAAAAACCAAACCCCCCAAAAAACATGGACAACTTCACTGCCTTTGCTGGGCTGTAGTTGCTTTGTGTTTGGGTGTGATTTCCATGTCTGAAAAAACACAACAGCTCTTTTTTTCCAAAGTTATCCAAATATTGAAAACATTTTGTAAGGTCACATAAGGAAAAGTATGCTTAAAACAGGATTAGAATAACTCAAAAAGTTGTGCCTCGCCATTACAGACTCAGCTACCAAACTTCAATTTTTCATCTGTGACACAGAGACCTGGCTGAAGACATCTCAGGTTGGTATCTCCAAGACCGAGATGGTCTTTCAGTCCTGGGATTTCTGCCAGCTGTCTCCCCAAATTTCCTGTTATTCTTTGCAACCAGTAATCTGAAAGGTTGGCCAGATCCTGCAGTTTTGGCAACCTAAAGCCATTTTGAAGTGAAGGGGAGGCTTACCAAGGCAGGCATAGAGTTCACCTTGTGTCTGCTGATGACCTAGGAGCAGCACACTGAACATCTCCAGCCTGCCTGTTCAGGAAGAAAATCACTGTTCCTAAACTTTGAGTTAGAAAATAGATTCCATGCCACTTGTGGCAGCTGCAGTTCGTATGGATGATTGGTTAGAATGGATAAAAACAGATTTCCCAAACCAACTGTATTCAATGCAACATATTTTTCATATGTTTAATGGAACAGAAATTTTTATTTTAAGAGGCATTTATGAGCACTACTAGCTCTCTGCCTAGGGAGTGAAGACCTGGTAGGGGGGAGAACTAGCAGGTGTAAGGATAAAATTAGTTTTATCACAAAATTGGAAAGGAACCGAGATTTTCTCTCCCTACTTCTGCTCTTAGCCACCGATGAAACACAGTCTTTAGGCACAAAAACATCCTCCTGTGCTCACTGTTTAACCCTTTTCTGGGGAGATCAGGCAAAAACACTTCACTGCTGGCACAAGCAGCTCAACAGTGCTGGCATCACAGCCTTTGATTTGAGCCAATACCATTAAAAGGAACAATTCTTCATTATCAGTCCTGGAAGCTTCCTCCATTGCAATCCGTGCTTCAGAGAGTCAGGGTACATTTAGTTTTTCTGTGGTGAGTCCTTGCAGCCCTCAGCACAGGAGGTGAGCCACCCTGTCCTCCATCTTAGTACCCTGGTTCCCAGGTTAGTTTTAGGGAGGATTCAGCACTACTCCCACTGATCCCTTTTCCCTCCATTAACTGCAAGACTATGAAGTGGAGATTGAAAATAAAACCTGAAAATGGGTTTTTTTCTCTTGCGATTCCTATTATTATGATTTTGTGGAACAAAAGGAAGCTATCAGAGCTCTTAACTTTGTCTAGATCTGGATCTTGTCTCAAATGTACTCCCACATCCCTGTTAAAGTCTCCTTGCAGTCGTGGAGCATGCATTCAGAGAGCATGAGGATCAATTTTTCTTTTGAAAATACAGTTAGGGGTCTGTTTGCCCATGTTACAAGGAGATTGAACAACTGATTTCAGTGAAAAAATTAAGTTCAGCTTTATCTAGAGCCTTGTAACTATGGCCAGCGTCATATTCAGTCTTATTGTAATCATTTTTGCCCAAAACAGCAGCCAAGGGATCCTATTAATAGAGATTATCTCAGAATTGTACCATAATGTCGGTCTTTTATGAATTTGAAGCAGTGGTAAAAGCTCATTTTCATGGTAGAACCAACAAAATTATTCCTTCTCGGTCAAACACTGAGAAGACAATTTTAATTCTAAATTTTCAGTCTTCCAAACAGAGGGAAAGGGTGAGAAAGAGATTATTTGTGCTTTATTCCTCTTTAAGGCTGAAGTTCAGGTTGGGGTAAAAAAAAAAGGTTTTCTTTCTAGATATAATTAATTTTACGTGCTAAAAAAGTACACAACTTCATATAGAAAAATAGAGAAACAATTTCTAACCAAATTGGAGACTAAACACATTGAGAGTGGGAAAAATGATGCCTCCCAGCAAGTGGAGTAGGAAGGAGGAAAATGAGTAAAACTCCCTGAAAATAAAAGAGTAGATAGAAATTGAGAGTGGTATGAGATGGATAAATAAACAACAAGGTTACAAGTTCACAAGCCCACCCTGCAGGCACTATTAGGACTTTAATTTGCTTCAATCAGCAGCGTACGTGGTGTGTGTTTACTTCAAGGGGAATGAAGTCGATTTTCTGCTTCTGACTAAATATGCTACCAACATATCATGATGCCTGGCCAAATTCACCAAAGCATGTCTTTGCTGCTCTTCACTGGATTGTGTTCAGAGACACTTGTGGTACCTGTTAAAATACTTTAATGAATCTGATACTCATGAATGGTGCTGAAATGACAGCCTTGGAAATTGAAGTCTTCTATCAAACTACAGAACTCGCACAGTATGGATGAAAATACTGCCAGGTTCTGCCATGCTATCCTCTCAATGTGTCTCAAATTTAACCTGGAAAAATTATTTCTGGTGGTAGCAGCACTTCAGCCTCAATGCCTGGTCATTTCTTCCTACTTCAGATATAGTTGCCAGCAAGTGTATGGATTATCTCAGAGATTTTATACTGCAGACAGAAGCTGGGCAAGACATTTTCAACAGAATTATTTCTTATCAGAAAAAAACAGTTGCATTTGAATCAGAGTGTTTTGGGAAAGTGTTAAAACTGCTACATTCTCAAAAGGCAGGTGCTGAAACAAAATGCTTTTTTTACATATTTCATTTATTCTTCTTTAGAATTGCATATTGTTTTAATTGTATTATTGTTTTCCATGCAATATATATATCATGTACCAGATTTTGCTATTCTTGAAATAAGGCATTTTATCTTATTAAATTTAAGAATTGCAGTGTTTCTAAAATGAGTGATTTCTGAATTTCAATAGCAAGGCCAATTTCAAAATGGGAAAATTTATTTTGACTGAAAAATAAAAATAAAAAAGCCCAAAATATCTCCTTTTTTTTTTTTTTCTCCTTTTCCTTCTCTTTAATCTTTTTTTGGAAAGGGAAGAGAGCAGCCCTGTTTCTATGTACTCTGTGTCAGGCAATAGTGAACTG
This sequence comes from Acanthiza pusilla, assembly GCA_036630365.1. Classification (NCBI taxonomy): domain Eukaryota; kingdom Metazoa; phylum Chordata; class Aves; order Passeriformes; family Acanthizidae; genus Acanthiza; species Acanthiza pusilla. Next base: position 4,120,661 of record JAXCHO010000032.1, on the reverse strand, counting down.
GGAAGCTGGAGGGAAAAGAGCCTTTGGGGAAAATTTTAAGTTTTCTTCATGCCATGGCATTCAAGAATGTTTTGGACATATTGGAGTCTCATGTCAAAATAGAAGGGCAATAGTCTTAGTTAGTATTACAAATTATTTTCTACTATTTAACAGCTTTGTCTCTGTCCCGAATGCTCTAATCTGAGCTGGGTCTAGTGATGGGAGGGGGAGGAAGAGCTATAATCTCTCAGTGCAGAGAAGATACTTCAATTTCTGTTTCCCAAAGGAGATTATAGCAGGAGAGGAAGAAAGAGTGGAGGACCGATCCCTCCGGTGCAGTAACAGAAGCAAGGGTGGGAAAGGAGGCTCTGCTGAAAGATACACAGGATGAACAATGAGAAAGTTAAGAGAACTCTGAAAAGACCAGCATACTGATTGTGCAGCTCTTCCCTTGAAAAAAAAATGATGTCATCTTAAATGATAGGTCGAAAAAAGAAACAGAAGATATAATCCCTTAAGGAGGTGTCTGAGAGTTGATACAGCAGACCTTTACACAGAAAAACAATGTTCGTGGTGTGTACCAGCTGATAGCTGTTCTCTCTTCTGACCTTTATCTTCAGGTGTGTGGACAGACCTGAAAACTCACTCGTGGCTTTTCCATTTGAGACTTATCTTTCTTTTCTACTTATCACATGCCTACAAAGCAGTACTCAGCCATTACCTTCATCACAGATAAAAGTGTTATTGCATTCTCGGTGTCCTCACTCTCACTCTACTTGATTTCCTCAAGTAGATTCATTTCTTCAGATGACGTACGACACATCATTTTTGGGTTCTTTTATATCTCGTAAAACCTTGTCTATCTGCCAGCCATAATTTCATCTGACTGGTTTCCGAAATAACCTGTTCTGCGAGATGCAGCTTTCAAAATAGGTATAATTCTTGCCTTGTGGATTTCAGAAGAGAAATAATCAGTGAGCAATTAGCTAAAAAACAAAACTGGCATAAATTGTCAGCACCATGGGCAAGACTGACTCATTTTAACTAGAAGCATCCCATTTGCTCCATTTTGCTTCTAGCCCTCCACTGCCCAGTTATTGTAAGTACCCTGGTTTGAGTAGGGCCTGAAAATTGAAAACAGACTAACCAAGAAAGCCAGCCCTGGAACTGTGTTTATTACACAGCATTTTTAACTCAGATGCTCAAAAACTATTTCTTTCCTTTGCCCCTCCCTAGAAACAGGTTTTAAAAATCTTTGTTTTTTATGAGATACAGACATGGCTGCCAGCACAATAATGTTTTGGGACCCGGTACCATCTGGAAGAGTAGATGCCATGGTCAATTCCTGACTAATCTTCTCAGGTCAACTGTGAAAAACTGACATTGTGCCATCAGGAGCATACCCAGATTTGTTTTTCCACTCTTTCAGGTTTTAATGACTCAGGCTTGAGCAGCCTTCTTCATTAGCTCGTTAGGTACAAAGGCATCTCAGAAGCAAGGTCACAGGCCCTGTGTGGCTTTTATCTCCTGGCCAGATCCTCTCTTGTGGGACTGTACAAAAACAAACCACAAAGAGGGCTAGCATTTTGTTGGGTTGGTTGATTTCTTTTTTTTTTTTTTTTCATTTCAAGAATTAATGAGAAGGTAGTGTCGCAAGGTCATGAATAAACTCACTCTGGGGTTGAATAAGGGTAGGATAGGATAGGATAGGATAGGATAGGATAGGATAGGATAGGATAGGATAGGATAGGATAGGATAGGATAGGATAGGATAGGATAGGATAGGATAGGATAGGATAGGATGGGATAGGATATCTCATATTCCCGAAAATTGTTTATCAGCCAGCTGTACCGAAGGGATTGAGGGATGGTGACTGTGCAGTTACAGAATTCGCGTGCCAGGTCGGTTCAAGCACCTTTGACACAGTTCTGCTGAACTGTTCTCAGGACTGATGGGGTCTGTTTTCGCAGCCACATGGAGTCACCACCCCTGGAAGCGCTCCAAGGTCTGTGTGTGTGGCACCTGGGGTAGTGGTGGGCTTGGCAGTACTGGGTTAAAGTGGAAACTGATGAACCTTTTGGTCTTTTCCAACCTAAACAATTCTCTGACTCTACAAGTCTAGGACCCCAACTAATTGGCATCGTTGTCTCCCAAAGGTCCAAGCCATGTCTCTGTTTTCAGAGATAGTTGGACACTCAACAAACTGAAAAAAAGCTAAACTCCTGTACCTGCTGTGTGGGGTACCCAGAGCTGGTCTGGACCTCCTGGCTCAGAGCTGGTGATCTGATTTGCCAAAACCACTGTCTCAGACTGTTTTTCTCCCAGTTGAACCATCTGTTGCAGTTTCTGGGCCAGCCCAGTGGCTCTGGAGCTTGGCTTCCCACCTTTCATCTGGCTAATGGTTTCTGCAAAGCCTCCTCTGGGCTCATGGCAGAGCACCATACAGATAAACTGTGTTTTAAGGACTTCTCCCCCTCCAAAATGGCACTCAGATCACTTTCAATAAGCTCCCTACTTTGGACAGGGAGTGACATCGTCCTCCCTTAAGAACTGGGAGTCGTTCTCTGCCTCAGGTGGAAGGAGATGACAATCTTTAATCTGGGGTCCTCCACGGGGTAGCTTTTGGGGTCTAGCTCTGAAAGATTGTGAGCAATATTCATTTTCTCTCTTTTGAAGCTATTTGTAGACTCTCACTCCAATGATCTATAATTGGAGTTGTGCTAGACCTAAATTAAATTCAAAACTAACTAGTAAACAGGTTGTTTTGCACAGGTATTTCATGCATGCAAATATCTATAATTATGCAGTAGTGTGCGAAATTCATACATATTTAAATATATGGCAATAGAGATCGTGTTAATCCTTTCGAAACCCAGGCTATCTAAGAAATGGCTGAGTTAACATTACCTTGTTGTTCAGGAGCAACCAGATTATTTTTCTGCATTGTTATGTTTCTTAACTTGCCATGGTTGTTTCCTTTTTCCCTTTGTCTGTTTCTCATGGCTGATGAAACCCATGCAGATCTGAAAAGCTGCAGAACCGCATTGTCTGCATATTCCTTTTGCTGCTTCTCATCTCAAAACAGTACCTCCTGGCACCTGGAAAACCATCACAGATGCAGAACAGGTGATCTTTACAGAATGCTATTCAAAGTGAGCAGCCTGCCAGGCCCATAGACAACAAAACACACTGCTGACTCCAGCTGGAGCAAGCGATTACTTTGATAACAAATTAAAACAGGCTCAGAAATTGGAAATGAAGGAGCTGTGCAAGGATGAATAAACTCCTCAGATGGCCCCAATTTTGTGCAAGTCTATCCAACACATGTGCTATAAATTGGTGCTCTTCATTAATAGCTACTGTTTAGACACTAACATCTTTCAAAAGGACGAATCAGGATCTGTCTCCTTCCACAGTGCTAACTTCCATCCTGATTGAGGAGACTATTTTCTCTTAACATGTTCAGAGCACTTCCTTGGGATCTTAAAAATTCTTTATGTGTCATTTTGCTTCTTGCATATGCAGACAATTGTAATGCTCAATTTAAAAATGTTCATATATTTTCTGTCTATGGGATTTTTACAGCACTGGATAATTCCTGGATGATTACTGTTTTTAATAACCACATAATTACTGTATTAATCAGAACTGTCCTATTGGTTTTTGTGTGACACAGAAGGGCAGAAGCAAGATAGAGATAAAGATATACTGTATTTAAAAGAGCCCTGAGACATTTTTTTGAGTTCACTTCGCAACATGGCACACACAGAGGTCAAAACACGGGAACAGCCTTAGCAGACATCAGAAGTCCATGGAGCCCAATGCCTTTCAACAATAGTCAATTTGCAATAACTGAAAGCAGGTATGATATGTGGAGCTATCTCAAATGACAGCTAGCAAGACAGAGTGCAAACATGGGAATGTCCAGGGCTCCAGGTAAGTGCGCTGGATCTTGTGGCGTGAAGGGGCACATAAACACAGATGAGACCCATCCTTCCCCAATAATGTTTTTAAATGCTTTTAATGTTTTTAAAAAATGCTTACTTGTTTTTGAAATCAGAAAATTAAAAAAAAAAAAAGGACAGAAAATCGCTACAGGTTCTGTAGGAAGAAAATAAGTGAGTTGCGTGGGACAAAAAAGGAAAAAAAAAATAGCAAAAGGTCAAATTTTCCAAACTATGATGCTTACTGATTCGGTGCCTTAAGGTGAAAACTTTCTTAAAGTTGGGCGCCCTTCTTGTTTGGTGCACTCGATCCAAAATTTCTCAGATGGATGCATGTGTCTACAAAACAAAATGTTTTGATGTATCATAGAATGGCCTGGGTTGGAAAGAACTTTAAAGATCATTTAGTTCCAACTCCATGCCACTGGCAGGAGCTCCTTCCAGTAGACCAGGCTGGTTAGAACCACATCCAACCTGGCCTTGAACCCTTCCAGAGATGGGGCAGCCACAGCTTCTCTGGGCAGCCTGTGCCAGGGCCTCATGACCCTCACAGACAGTAATTTCTTCTTAATGTCTAATTCAAATCTCTCCTATTGTTGTAAGCGATATAAAGTCGACGACGACGGTTGAGGGTGGCGGGAGGAGGACTCCTCCCCGAGCTCTCCTTTATTTAAGGTAGCAGGTCTTGGGTGGTCGGGAGGGGAGAGCAGGGGAAGGAGGGCCACTTGTCCCTAGATGTCATGAGGACAAAATGGTGCCGAGTGCCTGGAGGCACCCGGTTAAGTATAGAACAGGGTAACCAATAGGGGACAAGGGGAAGGGCGGTTACAGCATACAACAACCAATCTATACATAAGAGGGAGGAGCACAGTTCAAAGTAACCAATCCTATATGTAACGGTACAGAATACGCTGGAGAGCTGGGCGGTTCCTGAGTCCTGGGCACGCCTTGTCCCTCAGTCCAGGGGCGGGCCCAGAGGCTTCTTCCCCAAGGTCCTCCCATGGCAGGCGGAGCCAGGCTGGGAGGCGGGAGCAGCATGGGGGCGGAACCGCTTCTTTCCTCTACATCAGCCCTACTTGCTGCGGAGGTGGGAAATCCACCCTCCGCATCCTATCTCAGATTTAAACCATCCCCCTCTTATCCTATCACTATATTCACATGTAAGAAGTCTCTTTCCTTGTTTTCTATAAGGTCCCTCTAAGTTCCAGGAGGGTAGAGGGACATTCCCCTGGAGCCTTTCCTTCTCCAGGCTGAGCTCTCCTGCTCCCAGCCTGTGTTCACAGCTCCTTTGTCTCAAACTGAAGGGACAGGGAGGAGAGAGGGGTGCTGAACTGAGTCTATGTGTCCATCCCCCGGGAGCGGAAAGGGCAGAACCACATCACACTGAAGCCATGAGGAGTCACTGCAGAACAGCTCAGTTTGAAAAGCAGCTTGAAATTATCAAATACAGTCCCTAAAGTATCATCAGTTATGACTAACAACATTAAGGTGTCCTCTTTACATATAGCGAATGAAAAGCAGTCAGAGTGTTTAATTCTAAGTCATTACCTTTACCAGTCACTTGTGAAGATTAAATTTGTCAAAGACAAATTTCCTTTCTGTTTTTGATATCTGCTTGAGCCCTTTATATTTCTTCTTAGGATACTTGGCAATGCTCTTTCCCAGCTGCTCAGTTTTACTTTGCTGCAAGCATACACAAGCAGGCAAGATGCTCAGTGTTCAGTATCTGAACCCCACACCCAAGAAGCATCCTTTAATGGATGTGAACCCTGAGAGGAAGGTTACTTTCATTAGTGGGATTAGGAAAACATCCCCTGGTTTGGTTTGATCATCTCCTAGTTGGGTCTGATTGCATGAATCTGAAATGGAAACAGCATCTTTTTTTTTCTCCTTTTTTTTTAACTGACTTTGATGGACAGATCCTTTTTATAATGTACAAATAATCTTTGTGACCCTGATAAGCAGGTCTGATGATACTCAGCTGAGTAATGTACCAGAACTGAAATTTCCATCTACTTGATGTTTTGCATAGGGCTTTTGATGAAGTCACTGTCACCTGCTATTAACTTAATATCAAGTCTTAATAGGGTCCTTTTCTTTCCATCTTCACGCTGTTGGGGTCCGAATTAATTACTAAGAAAAAAAAATCTTCACATAAATCCTTAAGCTTCACAGGAAGGAAAAAGTTTCCAGTGCTAGTTGAGATCTAATGGCTTATTAGGAATGTCTGTCTCAACCAGACATCAGTGCTGCCCCTCCCCTTTCATGTACCTTTCACAGAGACACTTGAAAATGTGCTTAACTTTAAGCTGGTGCATAGTTAAGTGCAGAAGGATATCAGATGTATTTGAAGTTAAGCACATGCTTAACCAATTTGTTCAATCACAGACATATCCTGGCAAGAGAAAACATCTTCTTAATGTTTCTTTATGTTGTGTCTCCATCCACAGCCTGCCTGAATGCTCTCATCTTTGCTTTACCTCACAAACAGGAACTGGCAGCTTTAGAGAGATTATCAGGGAGATTGACTCAGAACTGAAGGGCACATCATAATGGAATCAGATTTACCTACAGATGCTAAAATCTTTATCCTTGGAGACTCTGCATGGGCAAAAGGTATTAAAAATGGAAACACTCTTTCCTTTTTAAAAGGAGCATAGCTCTAATGGTGCATATATCTCAAATATATATATCATATATATATCAAATTACGGAATATTAACAACTGTAGATATATTGATTTTAGATGAGTTACTTCACTCTAGTGGGTCTTATTTTGTGAAGAGTTGCATTTCTGCTAGGGTCATGCAATTAAAATTATCATTAATGGTAGGAGGAAGAGGAAATAATTTTATTTTGCCTGTGGAAAAAGCACACTCAAAATATAAATTTGGATTGCAAAAATATTTTACTATTGTTCCCTCCATTCCCCTCAATGCTCTAATGACCAGGGATTTAAAGGCAGCTATAAATAGCTGAAGTGTGCTCTAAGCCTTTCCTTTCTTTTGTGCATTTCCAGGTATGTTGTATATCTAAAGAGGAAATGAGTGACAGCCCAGTCTGCAGCCTGTTTTGTAGAAATATATGGCAGGTTTCTATTATGAGGTATTTACTGCTTCTCAATTCTGTGCTCGCTTTGGGGGTATGCTTGAATTACATACTACTTTGCTGTAGAGAGGGATAATTTCACTGAAACTAGTGGAGGCAGGCTTGCTGGCAAACAGACTGAACTTGATAATTTTCCCTCTTATCCTGGTGATACTATTCATTTGGCATTTTGCAGATGGGGAAATAGAGACATTGCTATGCAGAGGGGCTTTGTCGAACTGTTTCTCATCTCTCTTTCAACACCCCTTACATTACAGCAAAATAGGAAATTACATGTTTAGAGCACTCTGTCTGTTCTTTGACAAGCAATAGTATCTCCAGCAAACTCCACAGAATCTAAGACCAGTAAACACATCACTTCCCATAGAGAGAAACACCCTGGCTCCTACAACAGTGGCTTCAAATCAGGTTTAAACCTTTCATGACATGATGGGGGCTACTGGATGTTACCCAAGTGTAAATAAAAGGTATTGAGAATTCCTTTCTATTAGAAGCATAGCTCCTCAGGAAAATGGGGTTTGCTATATGGAGCAGATGACACCCACATTTATTTACTTTTTTTCAGGTGCTGCCTATTGGGGCATATTCTCTGCTTCAGTACAGAAGTTTAATTCCCTCTCAAATAAGCTGCCAAATGCTGAAAAATACCCCCACAGCAGAAAGAGGCAAGCTGCTTTGAATGCAGTGTTGTTGTCTCGGGGCAAGGCTGTCATTCCCTGCCCCAGGACCTGCTCAGGAAGGTGTAGGGTGCTGAGCAGGGGATAAAACACAGCTCTGTGTCAGGGACAGCACTGGACAATGCCTTCTGTACCCAGCTCTGAGTGCACAGACTCAGCCAGCAAGCTGCTGCTTCCCACCGAGCTCAGGATGAGCCAGAAATCTTAGCTGGTTTGGATATGCAAAGAGTCCCTGGTTTTTCAGGCGCACTCAGAGAAAATTGTCTTTTCATTTTCCCTGGGTTGTTGCAGTGTCAGCTTGAGCCTGGTCCCATCCAGCTGCATCAGTCAAACGGAGCTCCACAACATGACATAACCTGACACAGCTGACACAGCCAGGTGTTACAAACCAATGGACACCATGGTTCACAAACTATTCAAATTACTTTCAGATACATATCCTACCTCTCTGCTCAAATCCTTCCCAGCTGTCTCTTTTCTCGGCTCCATATGAGTCAGGGTTGGAGGAAAGAGAAGTGTGGGGGGGGTGGGGGAATGGGGGAGGAAAGCAGGCAGGAGAGAAAACATCCTGCCTGGAAAAAATAAAAATAAAAAAAAAAATACAAAAAACTCAATTCTTGCAAACCACATTGTCTGAAAAATTAACTCTTTGAGGGAGGCTAACCACACCCTTGGAACCTCTTTCAGGCTTTTTAGGAGAGGGTTGTAAATATATCAGCTGTAAATGCACATCCTCTAGATTAAACATTCATGTTCTGAATAAACATATATATATAAAAATAATAATGATAATAATAAAAATATTATTAATAATGTTTTATCATTATTATTATTATGTTATATTTATAAGAAGTCATAAAATTAAAGAGTTGGAGCATTTCCACAGTCCTGGAAATGATCAAGCCTAGAAGCACCAGAGAGAGAGGTAGCCAGACTGGACATCCACCCATGCCTGGCCACATGCAGTGCCTGTAGAAAGTTGTGTCCCAGTGAAACCAGTGAAGAACTATTGCTTGACATCGGAACTACTGCTTGGCAGCTCTGTCCGAGGGTAATTCTGGTCCATATCAAGACAGGCCACCTCCATTTTGCAGAACAGAAAAGACAGGTTGCAGAGTTGAAGTGACTTGATGAAGGTCACACAACAAGTCCGTGGCAGAGTCAGAAATTCAGGCATGAATTTCATTATCCAGATAGCCATCAATCACCTTGGGGGAAGGGAGAGGTTCAAATGCAAAAAGAATGGCTGGATACCCAACTTCTAGCGAAGGTCAGTGAGAGCTGAATGCCTCATGTCTCCCATTACCACAGAAATCTCCCCCTCAGAATATAAGTGCTAAAAAAGGCCACCTCCCTCCTGAATATAAATCTCTGTGATTCTCTTTTGCTCTTAATTATAATGGTCTGAAGCAGGAGAAATAGGTTGGCAGTCAATGAATTTACACCTCCTTAGTCAAAGAGCAGAATTCACCCTACAACCTTCATGTCTCTGCTTTAATGTTTTGTCAAAAGCAAATAAAAATATGGGTGAAACCAGCACCCTAGGCCATTAAGGAGCATTTCTGACTGGTCTTTAATGCTGCATGTGTGAGAGAGCCAACAGTCCTCCCTCAAGGTTTGTGCTCCTTTCATCTATTACAGATGGTCTCTGTGGGATGCATCTCTCTGTTTAGATTTATTTGTGAGCAGAGAGGAAGAGAGAAAGAGGGCGACACTGAGAAAAAGAGATAAAGAGAAGGAAAGAAAGAAGGAAAGAGAGAAAGAAGAGAAAGAGAGAAAGAAAGAGAGAAAGACAGAAAGAGAGAAAGAGAGAAAGACAGAAAGAGAGAAAGAAAGAGAGAAAGAGAGAAAGGGAGAAAGAAAGAAAGAGAGAGAGAGAGAGAGAAAGAGAGGAAGAGAAAGAGAGAATGAGTGAAAGAAAGAGAGACAAAGAGAGAGAGAAAGAAAGAGAGAAAGAAAGAGGAAGAGAGAAAAAGAGAGACAAATAAAAAGAAAGAGAAAGAAAGAGAGAAAGAAAGACGAGAAAGAGAGAGAGAATGAAAGAGAGAAAGAGACAAAAAGAAAGAAAAAGAGAGAGAATGAGAGAGAGAAAGAGAGAGAAAAAGAAAGAGAGAAAGAGAGAGAAAGAAAAAGAGAGAGAGAAAGAGAGAAAGAGAGAAAGAGAGAGAGAGAGAGACAGAAAGAAAGAAAGAAAGAAAGAAAGAAAGAAAGAAAGAAAGAAAGAAAGAAAGAAAGAAAGAAAGAAAGAAAGAGGAAGAAAAGAAAGAGAGAAAGAGAGAAAGAAAGAAAGAGAAAGAGAAAGAGGGAGAAAGAAAGGAAGAGAGAAAGAGAAAGAAAGAAAGAGAGAGAGAGAGAGAGAAAAGAGGAGAAATAAAAATAAAAAATATAAAAGTTAAACCCCAAATGTCAGTTTCTCTGATTTTGTATATGTATCTCCTGAAGAAACACAAAGAAGTGAAACAAGCAGACAAAAAGCCCCAACACCAGCATTGTCCGTGGAGCAGCTGAGCCAGCCGAGTACAGCAAGCAGTGTACAGGTGTCCTGTGCTGCTTTTATTCGTTGTATAATAGGTGCCTACTGGAATGGGAGAAAGGGCATGAGAAGCTGTCCTTGTCTTTGCAGAGCATGAATAGCATTTATCTCAGTGCAGTGGGCATCGCCAAGTTGGGTTTTTGTCAACCTGTCAATTCTTTTTTTTTCTTTTTTTTTCTTTTTTTTTTTCTTTTTTAAACAGAAAGCAGAGTTCAGTAAATAAAGATAAATGATTGTGCTCCTTGTCTGCAGACCCTGGAGCTAAACTGAACAGGCCTCTTATGGTTTGGACCTGCTTCATTGACTGTTCAGACAGCCCAGTAATACGACAGATGTACCCAGCCGTTCCCTCTTCCCCGCTGTCCATTAGATTATGTTCATTTTGTCTGAGATGCCATTATAAGTCTCAAGGTCAAATAAGTCACAGAGAAGAAAGAGGAGGACTAATTTTTTTCCCTGCCGCCCTCCCTGCATAAGAACTCATTCACAACTTGCAAAGCACATCGTCTTTTAAGGTGCACATAGAGCTCAGCACAATTTATTGAAATAAAATGCAGGTGTAACATTCACCCGGAGGCCATTCTGGCACGACAGCAGAGGAGACTTCTCAAGAGTGATCTGGGCTGCTTTCCTAAATTTCTAATGAATTATTTGTAAGTAAAATACATTAAGGGGGAGCTTTCAAAAAGAGGAAAATAGGAAGAAAAAAACCCACAACAAATGTACAGGAAAGCAGGCTGCAAGGTCTGAAGGCTTTTCAAGGGACACTGGGCAAGTTATCACACTCTGAGCAGAGCAGATGAAATGTGGAGATGGGAGGGGAGGAAGGAACAGAAGCACTGATGTAAGAGTACTAAAGACTCCTAAAACCCCAGACTTTTTAAAAATGTGGGAATTCATTTTATTGTTGGATGCAGCAGGGTAAATGCCATCCCAATGAAGTCTTGGGTAGTGACTAGAGATCTGCATTGTGCCAGTAGGAGTGGAACTAAACCATAATAAATCAGGGACTGAATTTCTTGTCTTTATGGAAATATTTCTATTCTTTAAAGAAAATTAAAGAATGCCCACTGAGAAACCCTAAATATTATTACTTATGCAGTTAGTATGATTTTTGTTTTCGCAGAGCTTGGTTTTCAACAAGTGGGAGGAACTCCATTTATTTCTGTTACTTTTGAACTGTGCGGATACATAAAGTTTGAGTAATGAAATTTAGGGTGAGGAAAGAGGTTTTTGTTTTCCTTTTCTAAAACAAATTATATTTGCCTTTTTTATTCCCTGTCACTGATAACAAGTAGCGATGCATTTTGGAAAAAAGAAAGCTAAATATTATTTAGGGCAAAATATTCAATAATCAGAATACCTATCACAAACAAACAAAAAACCCCACAAAAACCACCCCACAAAAAACTGTGACAATTTAAAGTTCTACAGCATTTTAATGTTCTCAAAATTGACTTACTCACTATGTCTGGGAAGAAGAAAAGCCCTGTTATTCAGATTTTGCTGATCAGTCATCCAAGAATACAGAGGTTAAGGGACACAGCAAACCTGAAGCTGGTTGATTCCAGCAGAACCTGGAACTAATTCTGCTTGTCCTGTGTGTCACATTTAAATCCTTCTGCTGAACAGGTTTCCTCTTCAGACTAAGGAGAGGGCAGACATGAAGCAAACAAGTTGGATCCAGGACAGCTCTGAGTAATCTTAATTTTAAAAACTAAAATAATAGGTTTTTAAAAGTATGTTCAGGAATTAATTCATGAGCGCAAGTCCTGATGGCCAGGGCACATTAGGGGAACCCAATTTGACCCAAAATCCCTTGGTGTTCAACAGCTCAAAATACCTGACTCTCCAAGCCTGGCCCTTTAGGAAATCAGAGTAAGAAGCAGGCAAATATAAGGAGCACAGAGGTGTTTCAGAAGAGAAGTATAAACCACTATATTTAGATCAAGTTTGAGTAACTTTTAAAGTCTAGTAAGGCTCAGTCTTATTTAAAATAAAGAAAAAAAAAATCAAGCACTGAACCGGTAGCATTCCCTGAGAGAGAATTTATACCTGTGGCACGTAGAGCCGCTGGCTCGTGCCCACGCTCTGCGAGGCTGCCGAGCGCATCGGGACAGAACCGTGCTGGAGCGCGTGGGAGCCTCAGCCCCTGCTCCGAGTGTGCCAGACAGAAACCAGCTCTTGCCCAGAGCCCCACAACAGCACTCCTCTGTAGTTTGAGCTAATAAGACTTCCTTTGTTAGGACTGTACAAGCAAAGAAGCCTGAGGGAAGCACGAGGAAATGCTGAGCAACTGAGACACTCCCCGAGGCCAGCCTGGCGCTCCGAAAATCCAAAAAGGCAAAAGCAGCTGCTCTGCCCTTTCATAGGTTACCACGGCCATAACCCCCCATGATCTGGTCAAGACATTGCTCTTCCCTCTTTCAACTCCCCATGGGAAGTCTTAACGTTCATTTCTTTGCAAGGCTATTTTGGTCTTTGCAGTTACATGCTATGGTGATGAGAGTAGATTATTCCTTAGGGGAGTGAGGAAGGACCGCTTTGTAGACACTTTCCTCACCCTCTGCATGCAAGATTAAACACAAGTTGATATGAAGTATGCAGGGTTAGAAAGAATAGAGCCATAAGATTTTTAAAATATGAATCCACTCAAGTGAAACATAGACTAAAGTCTTGCAAATGCATTTTTGAGTGTGCTGCATTACTTCCCCATCGAGAGTTCTCCACATGATCCCTTGAGATATGCGGTCCTCTGAAGCCTGTAAAATTATTCTAATCAGCATTTGCTTAGCACTTCAGAAGTTCTGGCAAACACAAGCTAATTAATTCTCACAGTTCCCCCAGAGAAGGAAGATCTCATTTTGTTGATGGTAGCACAGAGGCAAGGATAGTATAAGTGACATGCCCAGGGCCATATTTTGGGCTGGTGTCTGGCACAAAATTAGAAGTTTGGGACTATCTACCAAAACAGGCCAACTCAACCCTTCCATGACTCAAGAACATCAGTTGCAACTCAAGGTATCTGATAAAATCAAATAACTTTGTGGTGCCTTGTGCTTAACACTAAGTGAGTCTGACAGTATTTCTGCCGGCAGTTATTCAAAGGAAGATGTATCTCTTCATCAATTGCATGGAGAAGTTGTGCACAAACTGGAGAAACTTAAAAGGTAGAGATGTTTTAGCTGGTAGAACTATATCCATTACCTTTGCTTCAGGGCAAATTATGTGAAACAGAGATTGGGAGGAAAATAGTGAGAAAGGCAGGTTATGTATCATACTTTCTTTTGATCAGCTTCTGCTTTTTATATTTGTGAAAATAAATTGGGTGGCCTTTATGTTTTTCCTCTTGGTATGTGACATAAACTACTGGAACAAGAAGCAAAATGCATGGAAAAGAAAAAACAATCATCTTTCAGAGTTGGGCTGGATGGGGATCTGAGCAGCTTGGAGTGATTGAAGATGTCCCTGCTCATTGCAGGGGAATTGGAGTAGATGGGCATTAAACGTGTGTTCTAGCACAAACCATTCCATGATTCTGCAATTCTGTGAAATCAGGAGACATCCAGAGTGTGAGATGGAGGATTGGAGGTATGAAAACCTCTGACAGATCATGTTGCATGATGTATATCATATTATACCGAGATCAGGATCATAAATTCCTAATTTTTAGAAATATTCAGAAATATTAGAAAAATAAACACAAAGTAAAGCTCCCATCAAGATGATATGAAGTAAGAGCCATTCACAACTGTTTGTTTATCATTAATTTGTTCTGAAAAGACTGGAATAGACTGCTGAAAGTTTGTCAAGGAAATGGATTTCCTGACCTACCCCAACCCCCCACACGTTTTTCAAATAACTTTCACAATTTTTACTAAAAAGGCATTGAGGGATGCTCTTTGTGAGTACATAGTTAAGCAAAGATTATCCTCAGTGTAATATGTGTTAATAATTCCTTGTTCTAGTGGCTCAATGTGACAAGTGATTCCTAGAGGAATCTCTAAGAACTGCATAAAACAGAGGATGAGAGTGGTTAACTAGGCACTGAAGTCTCTGGGTATGGAAAAACATATCCCTTTTGGGAAAAGGAAAGGGAAAGGGGAAGGGAAAGGGAAAGGGAAAGGGAAAGGGAAAGGGAAAGGGAAAGGGAAAGGGAAAGGGGAAAAGGAAAAGAGAAAAGGGAAGGGGGAAAGCAGAAGAGGAAGGGGAAAGTGGGAAAGTGGGAGAGGGGAAAGGGGAAAAGAGAAGGGGAAAAAGGAAGGGAGGGGAAACGGAAGGGAGAGGGGGAGGGCAAGGGGAAGAGGAATATTCTACTAATGTTTGCATTTAAATTTGGGCTCAAAGTTAGAATTCTGAAAAACCTAGTTTATAATTATCTGGGAAAAACATCTCTGAATAGTTCTAACCCCTTCAAAGCTTTTATTTGCTGAAACTTTCCTTTTTTAAAATTCTTTATCCAAAAAAAGATTAAACAATATAATTTCTACACAGTAATGTTGTTTTTATGGTCCTCTATTTTTCAAAGAAGCAACTCAATGAAATCAGCCCTTTTCTATCAACAGTTATCAATTAAATACTTTTAAGGGGACAGGGTCAGAGACAGACCCATCATTTCTTTAAACTTCCACTGGTAGGGATTATAGTGATACCACTGGCTTCAATTTGCAGAAAACCCTGTAAACTTTGACTCACTTTGTTAACACCTTTTTGCAGCTACAAAAGCCCTGCACTAAAACTAGACTGGAAAAAGAAGAAATATGAAAAGAAATGTAAGTGCATGAAATGAAAATTATTTTCCCAAGGCAGGGTGTATTAAAGGTTGAACCAAAGCGTTATCTAAGTTTTCTACAACTTAGTACTATTTCCATTGAATTGCACTTCAGTGTTTTTTTCTTTATCTGCATTTTTACTCCTATGTTTTCTTTTTACATTTTTTCTTCTTTTTTTCTTTCTTCTTTTTTTTCCCTGAATACACTGGGAAAATCACGAATTTGCATTCTTACTCTTTTGTTTTGTGCTACAGCGACAGTCGGACCTTGCTGAAATGTACTGCCATGTGGTGGATACTGTCCTGTAAAGTCTGTGGTTGGAACATGGAGACAGGGAATGCTGTAATGCATGAAACTGGAGTGTCTTCAATGCGTGGGAGAACATGAGAGGAACTGGAAGCATTACACTCATCCCCATGAATTTCCACTTTAAAATTATGTGTGAATACTATCCCAGGGCCTAACAGATAAGGATTTCTTTCTCTCTGATATTATCCCTTTCTCAATTTCTTCTTCTTATCCCTACCTACAACACTAAAGAATTCCTCTGCCTCTTGTGATATTATTTCACCTTTATGATGTCACAGCTAATTACAACTGGCATATGGGAGAAGTTGGATTTTGTAGGGATGATATTTTGCTGCAAGTGGCTGCCAGGAGAAAAGTCCAGCCAAATCAGGGAAATTAACTAAACAATTTTTCTTTCAACAGGGGTGAATGGCATTTGATGGAAGCAAAACTTCAACAGACTCATATTAGGAACTGAAAAATGATCTATGTCTCAATCTTTTGAGCGAAAATTAACGTCAATGAATGCTTGATGCATAATAACTACAGAGTGTTTTCTTCATTATGCCAGTAGTTTATGAATCCAAAGAGCTGCACTTACATCATGTAATTTGTTTTCCTAAGATGACTCAAAGAAGAAAAATGTCAAGTAATTATATACTTGTTACTCTCACGAATTTTCATTCCAGGCTCAAGATGAAGACTAATACAAGAATTTGGGAAATAGTCTATAATTTCTGTTCACTTATTTGATGTAGTTTACCTTTATTGCTATGGGGTTTTAATTGATAATTCAATAGAATATTTATATTCTGTCTTGAGTTTGCTGCACTAATTCTATTAATTCCTGGAGTGGCTACACGACATTCTGTTAGAATCATTATTTTCTTTTTAATAGAACATAGCAACAGACAGCAAGTGATTCAGCATACGGTAGATTGTTCCATTTATTGAAAATCAAGATACTGTATTTGCTCTATTACAATAATGAAGTTGATGATTTCCAATCTGTTTAATAAACTGTTTCTGCATTTGAATATTTATATTAAATCAACCAGCTGGTGAGATCCCATCAGTGTTTTTACTCAGAAATATATACCAATTATTAACACTGAATATGTTATTTGCTTTCTTTACCTCAGACAGGATCTCAGGATTTTTATGGCCACCCCATGCAATGCAAAAACTTACAGCCTTAGCCTTTTAATTTTAAAGTTCTGACTATGGATATTTACAAAACTGCATAGGAACATCCCTTGGGGAAACTGAGGCATAAGGTAATCATAGAGCAGATGTCAGGATGGACTTCAATCCTCTCTAACCTCCCATACCATTCTACATTTGCCCTTAATCACTGGAATGATTGCTCAGTCACGCGGCAATCGGAGCAGTCTAACAGGGGATGGCGTGATATGATGTCACCAAGTCCTTGACACGGTGCTGTTGATCATTAGCATGCTTTATATCCAATCCTCTCCATGGCAGGGGGGATGGAGCCAGGTGGTCTTTAAGGTCTCTTCCGACCCAAACCACCCTGTGATTCTGTGATCTATGTGGGCAGGTTGTCAGTAGCTTGCAGCCAGCTGTTGGTGATAAAATGCGTTAAAAATTCTCGTTCTTCACTTCCTCACGCTGTTGGTGCTCCAATCCCTCCATTGACTACATGCACCTCACCCTGGTGCTGATTCGGCTTGACAAGACCTCCTGTGCCATGGGTTTACACATGGAACTGCTCCCACAGTGAAGTCTGGGTTTTGAGACTCCAGATGAATGCAGACAGTGAAAAAAAAAAAATGCCAAAGAGGCCAAACATTGTTGGAAGATGTAATTCCTTGGGTACGTGGTGGTTTCCACCAGCTGGGTATGCAAGAAGCAGATATGATTTGTTTTACGCAAATTTGCTAAACAAAAGAGATGCCAGCAGAGTAATGGTGAGTTTTCAGCAAGCCATCGGGGGACTGGAAGTAGCAGGAAAATCTTATTATATATGGATCCATAGAGAGAAATGGGAGAGCAGTGTTTTGGTCCTATTTCTGCGCCCTTTCCAAAGGAGCCTACGGACATACAGAGGGGTGGAATTGGCAGAGCTCTAAAGAAACTTAATAGGGCTATAGAAATTACTCCAAAAACCTACAGGATGTATTTGAGAGTTATGTCTTCTCCACAGGTTCCTTTGAACCATCTCAATAGAAGTATATTTCATTGTATGTTTGATTTTTACAAGGTGGTTTAAAAAATTATATGAGAAAGTTTGTAATTTTCTATGAAGCCCTATAGGATTTTTCCATAAGGGAAATATCTCTGTGTATCTAATACATGCAGGATATTACACTGCACAAGAATTCCTAATGAAAAATTTAACTCTTGGTACTTCTTTAAGAACTAATGAGAGAAAGACTGCTCAGGAAAATGTGCAAAGTATCCAGTAAAGTGCTACCCTGGATAACACTGTGACTTGGGGAAAGAAACAAAACAAAACAAAGGAAGCAGTCTGTGAATATTTAAGAGTTGATCTTATGACTTGTCTCTGTATTGACATTTTCAAGCTAAAAAACATTTGACTAAAGGAAAATGGCTAGTTCTCAGCAGCAACAGCAGCATTCTGCCAATTTCCTAGCCTAGAGGCAGCATGCAGAAAGAAGTAAGAGCAAATGATGTATACTTTGATGTAAGGTGTAACCTGGGGGGACTGCCAGCCAAAATGGGGGAGGGAGATATGAAAAATTAAAATGGAACAGCAGAATAGGTCACTGCCTTTAGGATGAAGTTTAATCTCTCAGTACCATTAGTTTTAAGAACGGAAGGATAATGGGGAGAGGGCACCAGAAAAACAAGTGACTCTTTGTTCTGTTGGTTTAAAATTGCTTATTTTATTTGGACTCAAGTGATTAAGGGAAAATGCAGTCTCTAACTATAAGAGAGATTGTTAAAGAACGTTTGGTGAGTTTAAAAAAAAATAAAATAAAGTTCTTTGTCCCAATTAGATGAGAAGTGTTTTCCTGGTAAAAACCACCCAAGAAAACCTGAGGGGAAAAGAGGGAACAGGCATAATCACAGTTACAGCTCAGAGAGTCAGACTGAAGATCAATCTGGGAAAAAAACACACACTGATTTATAGCTTCACAGACAAAGGCAAATGATGGGTTGTGTAAATCACATCAGACACAAATTTACCATTATTGCTATGCAAAACTAGGAAACAACACTGTCAGGATGCTGAGGCTGTTAATGGCAGCCCTAATCCTATGAAGACTCAACAATGTGCTGATGTAAATAAATCTACTGTCTTGAAAATGCCTCACAGGTTTAAAGTTAAGCACATGCTTAAGTATCTCAAAGATGATAGCCCAAAAACTCAACTCATGTTCTCTTTTCCTAACCACCAAGTTAAGAATCTCTATTTTCCATAGCAGAGTTAGTGTCAGGGGATTGGGGTTTTTTTAGCCTATCACTGAAAAAAAGGGCATTATCATAAAAATTAAGTGGCTTGGGAAATCAGAAGATAGATACTAACAATTTACTAAACTTGTCACTCATTTAACACAGATTCCTGTCATGGTAAGACAAACAATCCATCTTAGAATGGCTTGGAATCAGATTCTTCCTCACACAGGAGGTGTATGACCTGGAAGGGAAAAATGCAGAGTTTGGAATCCACGAAGGGCAGGAGCATGCTCTAGACCCTGGGTAACTTGCGCTGCAGCACAGCTGCAGGAAAACATTCAACCTCCTGCTAAAGCCTGAAAGGATGCTTTGCAAAGATCTTGTCCTTGCCTGCACTTCCATGTGTCCTGCAGAGGAGGGAGGTTGGTCTGGTTTTGCTTTGGAAGCCAATGGGACCTACCAGATGCAGGGATATGCTCACCCAAATGTTTCTGGTGATCTTTTTAAAATGTTTCTGAAGGGAGTGGCAGCCAGGAGCATCTGTGGAATGAGGGCTTGTGGGAAGAGTTGAGTTGAGATTGAGTGGGTTTCAGTGTGTCTATGACTTCTGCAAGCCCTGGTGCATAAAGGTTTTCACTCAGCCTAGTATGTTTGGGTGAGCTTTCTTGCTCCATAACATAAACTGAAGATACTTTAGAATGAAAATAAAGAGCCAGCATCTTCACCTATTGCCATTACTCTGCTAAACCAGGGCTGCTGGTATCTTCTTACTGGTGACCGGGGACACCAGTAAGAAGATAGGGACACAAGGGAGTGGTGTGAAGCTGAGTATGGGGAGGTTTAGGTTGGATATTAGGTAAAAGTTCTTCACCCAGAGGGTGGCTGGACACTGAACAGGCTCCCCAGGGTACTGAGTATGACACCAGCCTGACAGAGGCATTCGGGCAATGGCCTCAGACACATGGTGGGATTGTTGGGACTAAGTGCAGGACCAGGATCTAGACTGCAGTGATTCTTGTGGGTCTCTTCCAACTCAGGATATTCTAATATTCTGTGATTCTATGCTCAGTTCTAGCATGCTATGAAGAAAGCAACATCATCAGTTGAAAGAAATGCTTGAATTATCTCATCTATGGTGTTAAAGTGGCCTTGGAACATCATAGAATTTGGGAGGGCTGATGCCCAAGAGGGACGGTGCTAATGACACACTGACTAACAGTAACTGCATGAAAGGGCAGAAGATCTTTCTCCATTTGCTGCCGACCTAATTCAGAACTGATTTATTGTACACAATTAGTTTGCATTCAGTCTCTCTCCGAGCTGTGAGGCCAGGCAATGATGTTCCTTGCTGCCTGCACATACTGGAAGAGCGCCCTTCTTTCAAAGACCACTCAAGCTCTCCCAGTGTGGTGGGTATTTTCAGGGTTGTAAAGATCAAGGTAAAGGAGGTGGCAAACTCCTTCCTGTGTTGTCCGTGAAGTTTCACTGTGCAAAACTTTAATTGCCTTTCAGAGCAGATTCCTCAGGTAAAATTCCAGTCAGCTTTCACACTTAACAAAGGAATTAACTCTTGCACTGCAGCCTCCGCTGTGATAATGGATGCTTTGTTTGAGCTGCCAAAAAAATTGTAGTGCTTACCTGTGCAGCATTTCTCCCAGTGTATGAACATCAATGTTATCCTGTCTGAAAGATTTCAAAGTCCTTTCTAAATTTGCTCTCCAAGATGTCCTTGCAGTGCTCTGTGATTATCAGCAATCAAAAGGAGATAGTGTGTGGTTTATGCCATAGCAGCTTTCCTTGGGATATGGACCACAAGATCAAGGAGCTCTGCTGTTTCTGCCCTCATCATCACTTGAGTTGCTCTACCATCTGTGGGATGGGGTCAGGCATCACAGCCTGGCTGCAGTTGTCGGTGCAAACCCAGAACAGAACAGAGCACAGGTGCCTGCTGCCACAGACAACTTACAACACACCTCTTAGGTTTATCTAAATCTTCAGACTCACCTGACTGTAAGAGGAGAGACAACAGATGGAGGCTGCAAACAGATGGAGAAGCACAAACTCGCACGGAGACAATCATGCTAATTGTAATGGGCAAAATGCACAGCACACTGGGTGCCTTGCCATGGCCATTACCCTGCGTCATCAGCAGGGAAAAAAAGGCATGGGAAAACAGCCTGTGCAGGCCTGCAAGGTGCACACTCAGGATGCTTCATTTCAGAGTCTTTAGATGTCTAATAACATCAGCAATATCAGGGGTCCCTATAAAACCAGTGGAAAGAGACAGGTAGCTCCAGAGAGGGATGGGTTTTTAAATAAAAACATTTAAGTAAAAGTGCCTTCCAGAGGTGTTTTCTCTAGTCTGTCAGTGGCACTGAGTAGTCAGACAGGCAAGGAGACAATTCTTCCTGTCTAGATGTATATTTTAAGGCCTAATTTTTAGTAAAACAAAACCAATCAAGCGGAAAAATTAAGACCAACAGCTGCCAGTACCTGATCCTCTTCACAACACTGCAAAGAGTCACCTGAAAAAGCTGCTGAGGCAGTTTGGAGTAAACCTTTCAAAACACAGAGAATAAAGCTAAGGTAAGAAATGTCACTCCTTCAGCCATTCCATGGGTAAAAGAGATTGATAGGAATTGTGGTACACATACACACGCATGCACACACGCACATTTATATCTTTCCAATTAAGAAGGAAAAATATAGAATCTGCTGGGTTGAACAGGAGCACTAGTGAATTATCTAGTCCATCCTTTTGCCTGGGGCAAGACTGATTTAATTATCTCTAACACTTCTCTGATGGATGAGTGTCAAACCTTCCCTTGACTATCTCCAATGAAGGTGATCTGACTACCTCCCTTGGGTGACTTGCTTCATTGCCTTAAACGTACTAATAGTTATGAAGTTTTCCATAACAGTCAACCTAAATATTCAGTGCTTCATTTAGAACCTATCACTTCTTTTTTTTTTTTTTTTGTTCTCACTGACTAATGAGGATAATTGGTTCCTCTCCTTTTTCAGGGACATGCCTTTATGTGTTTATGGACATTCATCATGACTCCCTTTAGTCTTTTCCTCTCCAGACAGGACGTGCCTGGTTGTCTGAAACTTCACTGGTAAGAAGCCTGAGGCAGAAAGATGAACATGTTGCGAAAGGCAGAAATACGGGCATTTTTTAAGGTAACGAGGAATATTGGGCATTTTGCATTGCCAGAGATTCAACAATTTTCACAAATATGAGGAGTGTGAAGCCAAACCAGGAAATAAAACTGCTGAAACTAAAATGAGCTACAAATGTAAAATAGCGTGCACCTTCATGGGAAACCACGTGAAGGAATCTACCAGGAGATGGCACAAACAAGGGTTCCACCACATCCCAGAACCATGGGGATAAAGACAGGGATCTCTTGCTCAACCTCATAAGCAGTCAGCTGAAGAGCAAAAGGGAATTCCCAAGGATATGCTCCCATCACAAATAGAGTTTGCTAAGACGAGTTGCTTTCCAACCCTTCCACTTGTTAGAATTTACCCTGTCCTCTCCTCATCTCTGATTTAGTTTCGAAGAGCAGACAATAGGCTCTCCACAAAGAGCTATTTAAAAGGTTAAAAAGGGGAGAGGGACACCATTAAAACCTTCTTTGTATTTTATTCTGTCATGAGGGCTCGCTGTCCCTCGGCCTATTCAGTCTGAAATGGCATCAACACTCCATAGAGGCCAATTCATTCTCCTGTTCCTGAAGTGCAAACAATTCATAGAATAAAACAGCACCAGAAAGCAAGAGGAAAATCTCTGTGGGGCTGCCAAGAGTCTTGCTACATGCAGTGAAATCCCCAGACTTCAAAACAGGAAGGAAGGGGGGTTTACTCAGACCCTGATGGATGGTTCAGGCACTGGACATGGAACTGTCTCAGAGGTATTTAGAAAGCCTATGTGTCTATGCACGGTTCTTACTGTGGTTTTTTTTTTTTTCCCCCACAACATCATTCTTCCTGCTTCATGAATGGTAAATTGAGGTAAAGTGAGAGTAAGACCCAGATTTTCAGATGGACTTTTCTTGATTTCACAAAGTTTTAGACAATCAGAGGTACTCAGGCTCCCAAACACTTGAGAAGTTGTGCTCTAGCCAGAAAAGCTCTGGAAAATCTTTCTACTGTAACTTAGATTATTTCCACTCTCTCAGACTCTCCTTTTAGCAAGCTACCACTCCCACATCATCACCAGCTGAAAGAAAAATGTGCTTACACCTCCAGCATCCCCACATGAAACTTTACAGCTTAACTGAAACTGTCAGCAAAGACTGGGATGGAACTTTTCAAACCCTGAAAGGTGAACCATATCAGCTGACATGGGGCCGCATGTGCCCTCTGAAACCTGCGCAATAATGGTGCCTCCTACTGTCTTTGCTTTTTCATGTTCCTGAAAGCCAGGCTGAAGTATACACTACTGAAAGAGGACTTATAACCACTGTTTTTATGCAGAGCAAGCAATGTTTTGGCCAGGGGTGTATGGCCATCTCTGGCAAAGTTGAGCTCTAAAACTCTGCTGCTTGCCCTGGCAGGATCTCTTCCTCAGGTCCATAGCTCTTCCCAGGTCTCATAATCTGTGATTCTACTGACCCAGGACCAATTCAGACGCTGTCACAGTACGACTAAGTACCTCTGTGAATAGATTTTCAGTGTCCAGAAGTAGGATATCACAGAGAGGACGACTGAAGCAAGGCGTTCCTAATCCCTTGGCAGTATCCCAGTCTCCGTACTTTCCTTGCCCTGAAACCAGAGATTGACCCCAACCATTCTTTCACTCCCAGAAGTAAAACTGCTGTTTTGAAGAGGGTTTGGGGTAAGCTAAGGAGATGAATCCTCTACCTTATCAGACACTATAAATGGCTGCTGGGAAGTCTTGAGAGATTACCTACGGGCTTGATATCACAGCTTCATACTGAAGAAGCAGCACTTGACTGTTGACATTTGTTATTAATGCTGAAGAGCAAAATGCTGGTGGTATTTTTATTTGGTATTTGTATACCCCTAATGCCTTGTCTGCTGCATCCTGGGCTCTGTCCTGCTCTCACTGACGTCAATAAGGGTCTTGCCAATAGAAAGGAGGCTCCCCATTGGCTATTTCTCCAAATACTCTATGAATCTACTCTTATTTCTCAAGGCTTATCTGATTACGATTGGGAAAATCATTTTCTTGGGTTGACACTTGCAATGCCCTGTCTTTATTGAGCTTGAGTCAGGATCAAAGTGTTGTTTCAGGTCTTGCCTTGCCTTATAATGAAGGACATTCAGTAGTGTTAATATCTTCTTTTCTAAGACTTTTATATATAAATTTGAGTATATGGAAATTCTTTTGACAGTGCAGGCAGATACAGTCTCTAGGGCCTTTCTTAGCTAGATCCTTTACCTACGTGTCTTCCCACTCCTCCCCTGGAGAGAGAGGGAGGATGTGTCATTAAGACAAGTCACACAGATTTTTTTTTAATAAAAACACTTTCACTGCTGTGATGTTTGAAAGCTTGAACAAGAGCATCAGCTAAAACATATGACCTGAATGAGTCAATACTAAGAAAAAAAAATAATGACTTGAAAATGGGAAAGAAGCTTTGAGACTCCAAAGACTTGTGAAATGGAATTTTCTTTCTATAAAAGTGAGTTAAGTGATGGGAAAAGGTGACAGACAAATAGTTCTGCAGGCAGATGTTCCCTGTTAGTCCCCAAGCATGACTAGAAGGAGGAGCAGTTGCACATTTTTCCCTGAGACTGCTTGACCTGAGGGCTTTCGTTCTGCTCAGAAATGTCAGTACCTGCTAAGTGGTTTCCTGTCAGATGTGAGCTCAGTTTTGGCTTCTTCCAGAGACTGTTCCCTCATTTCGGTGAGGACCAAACAGTAGAAGCTTCCAGAGAGCAGAGACCCATGAAGACCACCAACCATTTGGTAGAAATTTCTGTGATAACGACTCATATCTGTGCTCACTTGGGAAAGGTTTACTTCACTAATTGATAAACGTTCCATTCCAGAGGGTAAAAAACATTGTAGGATGCAGAATATCATGACACAGGAAGGAGAGAAATTCTCTGACCATTAAATCATGGGTCTGAATTCCAAAGTATGTAGGTTTGGTTCTTAGATAATTAGTTCAGATTCCTCCAGTGATCATATACCTTTGCTTCTCTCCGTCATTGTCCATCATCTGTTCATCAGTGAGGATTGTAACTCCTCTGGCACCTTGTGAACTTGGGCTGTAAGAAAATCATATGTCACTGGCAATAAAACGTACCATGAGCATTTTATCTTGGACTTATCATATCTGGGTTTTTCTGTTATCTTCTTACACTTTCTTGATCAAACACTGTTTATTTCATTAGCTCAGCAAATAAACCAGCCTTCATTTCATCCACGTGGTTTCACAGATTTCCTAGATCTCCCTTAAAAGCCAATGAGTTCGGGGACACTTGCACGAGCTCAGAACACCAATGTTCATTCTCAGGTCAGCCCAAAACTCTCCCACAACCGCAAAACCCTCAGTCCATGACTGTTGATTAATGGAATACAATGAGTACTTTTAATTAAGTGCTTGAAGTGTCTCACAGATTCACATCCCCACAAATGAGTAGGACTTCTGAACTTTCCTCTTTCCTTCTAGATATCCTTAAATAGACCAAGAGCCAAGGATAGCAGCTCAATCTGCTCTTAATTGCCAGCAAACATGAATGCTGCCCCTGAACACTTTCAAATGGCGGAGAAGTTTTATTTTGATGTCAACCCAACATCATGTCTACCCTCACCGTCATTTTGGAGCATCAACATCTCCGTCATTCTTGCAGCTGCTGGAAATCTCTTTGATCTCTACAGCAATTCCGAGTTTGTCATTTCCTTACTTGCTCGCATGCTTTCCCATAATCTCTCTTCCAGATATGTCAATCAACAAGACAACCAACACAAAGTTTTTTTGCCCTCCAAATCTATTTTAGCCTCTCTCAACCTTACTTATACTTGTATATTAATTTAACGCATCTGGGGGATCTCTGATGCATGGATACAACAACATATTTTTCTTTTTTTTTTTTTCCTGCTATCCAGCTTGCCCTTGTTTTTCCCCTTTGATGTGTAATAATGAGGTGGCACAGGGGAAATGTCTTTAATCAATTGCAGAAACTTATAGCACTACCAGGATTGCATGTATCTCAAAACACTTTATCACTGTCTCTTTCCAGCGTTCATAATTCTGATGTATCTGGTGTACCAGTGTCATGTCATTCTATTACATTAAACAATCTAACATAACAACTGAACACTGTGAAATGATTAAATGCTGGCCTGCTTCAGAAAATATAAAAAGATAATACACTTGCTTTCATCTGAGAAAGCTGCTATTAGTTCAGTCTGTGGTTTCACATGATTAGAGGGAGAACTAGATAAGCAGGTAGACAGACAGACCAAACAGGAGCACGCTGTACTTGGGGAAATGCAACTCAGGTTCCTCAGCTTTGGTTGTCCATTTGGACACATGAATAGAAGCAGAAAGATTTCTTGTCTTTTGTTAGTTGCAAAAAAGATGGGAGATCAGAAAAAGCTTACTTCATGTCTCTGTTTCCATGTTTGTTTTTTTTCATTTGTATATGAATATGTTTTACATTTGTTCCAAAAACAGTAATTCCTTAAAATCTTCAAACCCACCTTATGCTCTTATACTGCATCTCATCTTACTTTAGATGCGCTCTCAATGAAAGTGATTTTGCTGCAGTCAAAAGCCCAACTATAACTCACCTAGCCACCTTGAGTTAGTTTTGATTTAGCTGGTGGTGTAGCTCTTCATGTCAGAGCTCAGCTGCACTACTGCCACAGTATTTATTTCCCCCCTTTTCCTTTCTCTTGCAAGGTTTATAGCCCACACCAAACCTCAACCTCGCATGGCTACATGGCTGTTGTAGCTGACAGGACTTCCAAACTTGCCCAGAGCCACAGAACTGCCAACCACGGCTTTGTCTGCAGAGGACACACGTGAAAATAGTCTTAGTGTAATTTAACACTCAAATAAACTTTGCATATGGGCAGGTTCTACGTACGGATTTATATGCAGGTAGTAACTTATGTAGTTGGTTGTGGTGAATCCAGAAAAATTCAGGAACACCATCAGGGAGGAAAGAAGGTTGTGTTATATATGAAAAGCTTCTGTCAAACATTTATGTGTACTGTGTGCATTTATTGCCCATGAGAGTGACTGACTCCAGTATAGGCTTATTCTGGACTTAGGGTCATTACTGACAGCCTGGGGGAAAAAACAAGAGTAGAGACAAAAATTACCTATGTAAAATTTTTTATCCCTCTGATTGTTCACTTTCCTAATTCTTAAACAAATCAGCTCTATCTGTTGGGTCAAAAATCTCCTCTGACCACGCTTTCTTACACATTCATGCCCCTTTTCCCTTTCCTGCCGTACTCCAGCCACATTAACCCAACAGCAGCCCACAGTCATTTCTTTGTTAACCTGTGTTTCCTCACTGTGACTTGGTACATGGTACACTTTCTGAGCATTGGTCCAGGAAAAACAGCCTGGAAGTACTAAGAGGACAAATGCAAATATTCTGGGAAGGGAAAAAATCTTTGAAGTATTCGACATGGGCCCACAGGGAAGCCAGAGAGGAACTCTCAACTAGGAGCTGTAGTGATAAAACAATGGAGAATGGGTAAAGATTGAAAGAGGAAATTTAGGATTAGGAAATTTAGAGATTAGGAACAAAGTTTTCTTTGTGAGAGGGGTGGGACACTGGAACAGGTTACCCAGACAGGCTGTGGATTCCCAACCCTGGTGGGCTTCCAAGCCAGATTGAATAAGACCCTGAGCATCCTGGTCTTGCAGAAGGTGATCCTGCCCATTACAGATGGGGTTGGGACTGAATGACCTTTAAGGCTCATTCCAACCCTTAAAATCTTATGATTCTGTGACTCTATGACTTCCTTTCTCTTGAGGATGTTTCTAGGATCTTTGAGACGTTTCCTAAGACCTTCCAATTGAGAATAATTTACAATTAAAGAATTACCTCTTATAAAATTGGTAATTAAAACCAGTCTGGGGTTAACAGCACTATCTGTAATCATAACTTAGGGCATTTATCTCTGGACTGGAAGATGTAGGGGTCACAATTATTGATGCCATTTGGTTATCGATGGCTTTCTTTACCGCGGACTCCACGGTGGGAAAAATAAGGTCAAGCAGACCAGGTGTCGTGGGCTCAAATTTTGAGTGACTAATGAAAGAATAAAGTTATTGATTCACACTAGGCAGAAGTAATTTTTGTGTTAAAACCTTGGCATCCCCGTTCCTTGAAAAGCCAGTTGCACTGTGTCATCCAAGAGTGTCTGATGTGCTGCTGAGAGCTTGCCCAATGCCAGTCACTCAGAGGACTATATCTCCCAAAAAAAATATTAAATGATTTTATGGATTTAATAATGCATATATAAAAATATATATACCATATAAGAGATTTGCTGCATTAGCAGCAGCAACTGATTTCTAGCAATCTTATCTGTGGGTCATCTTTCATGTATATGTACATACAATACCAATTACACTCCATAACACTTGAAATAGAACCAGTAAATGTATGTGTAATTCATCAATGAAACGACACAGATTTTTCTAGTGATGCTTGACCCTATATTTTTCTTTCCTCCTTCTGCTTCTATTGTGTTCATTCATCATGTTATAGATCCATTCAAATCATAAACTCTTGAGGGTAAGATTTGTGTCCTTAATTTGTTTCTGAAAAACCTTGGTTACTATTATATACATAATAAAGAACAGCACTTTTCCCCAAACCCGTGTAACCCTCAGTGCAACCAAAACCAAGGTCATTCACCTGTCTGAAACTGAGTCATTGAAGCACAGTGGCCAAGCTAAGATGACTAAACTGGTAATCAGACTTAAAAACTCCAGCATGGGGCGAATAACACAGAACCAAAGCTCTGCAAGTGATGTAGTATTTTAATCACTTGTGCTCAGACATTAAATAGTTCTGCAATATAATTCACCAGTAAATGTCTCAGACCTATAAAAATTTCAAAGAGCTTAAGCCCCACTGATTTCAATGACTAAGAAGACAGAATATCTTGCGGGTGGAGATCTGCAATGGAAGGCTGCAAACTTGGTACTCTAAATATGCCAAACAAGTGAGTATTTGGTACAACAGTCTAGCACACTGTCGTGGACAAGTCCCAGGTTTATTTTGATTTAATGCCTTTGTGAGTGAGAACAGAACTAATATTATTCATTTTGATCAGTGACGGACCAGACGGGGAAGGAAAGGTGTCTGTGCAAACTTTACTGCTTTCATACACGTAATTCCCTGATGCAATTCCAACCTGAGGACTGCTCACCCTGAAATCATCCAGAGGGAGGCTGCCAGCAAACAATGAAAGGATGAGGCTCAAGAAAGAAGATGACAGGGAGGAACCTTCGCTTTGGTTTTGTAAGGCTCCCACACCTCTTTCTTAACCTCCTGTTAAGGACTACGTCTCCTCCCACATGGAGAAATTCTGCTCAGCAGTCTGGTTTGCCATTTTTAAATCAATTGTCACTTGTGAAACAATAATCAGTTCCCACAAAATCTTTCCCCTTGTAGCTGCAGTAAAATGAGGTGGCTGTGAGACATGGGTGTGGGATAACTCATCAAAGTTTTGATATGAAGCACTGCAAAAAGAGGTTTTGCCTCCCCCATGCCCTACTCACACCTTCTGTAAGCAATTGGCAGCTGAAAAAAGGGGAGAAATAGGGACAGGAGAAAAAAGAAAGCGGCTGAGGTTTATTTCCTTAAAAAAAAAACAAATCCACTATAATTAAAATTAGTCTCCTTTTCTTTTTTTTTCTTTTTTTTCTTCTTTTTTTTTTCTTTTTTCTTTTTTTTTTTTTTTAATTTTGGCAGCCTTTATCAGGCTTATACAGGATTGGCAACCTGAAGTGTATTGGATATCTTGTTGATCATTTGTGTCATATATATCGAGTCACACCATTCACTAAGTCTCCACATGGGTTAAATTAAAAAACAAGCAAACGACAAACATTGAAACAAAATTAATTAGTAAAGTATGAGCTGAAAATTGACTGTGTTAAGGCAATAATATTTTCTTTGTGGTATCACAATCCATTAACAGCTACTGAACTTCCTTAGCCTAACAGCCCTGACTTTGCCATCCCATTAAAAAAAATTGAAAAGGATAGTGAAGACAGACAGCTGTACCAACAGGAAATAGACAGTAAGACATTATGGACATCTTGATGTATGAGTTAGCAAAACCACAACAGTGTATATACAACCAAACAGTCCAGGATGAGTTTAAAAAAATATTGTTTTTTTCTACAACAAACCCAGAAAAGATATCCATCATCTTTAGAGAATGGTCACTCTGACAATGAAAGAATTTCGTTTCCTAGAATGTCTTTCTGGGATGACTTTTGTTCTCTTTTTTGCCATTAGCTGGTGCCCAGTATGACAAGCCGATTATGAACTCTTCATTCAACTAAGAGAGCACCTAGATGACTTGGTAATGAACAATATAGGGTGGTGGCTCTCCCCCCCCCTTTTCTCTTCTTCTCTCTGACTCATTTTCAGGATTTCTTGTCTGACCTTGTTGGACAAATTTTATAACTCCACCGTGGAAGGTTACAAGACATCAGGGCTTTTAATTCCAAGCGCAGCGTTTGCTCACCCCACCAAAGTTAGCTGGCAGTTCCAAGAAATAAATGACTTTTGCTGGGCTCTTAAATAATATGATTTGCATGCTTGAAATGAGATCACCAAAGTAATTGTAGAATATTGCTTGCCATTACAGTCATTAAAAACAGGCAGATGTAGGATCATTCTCATGGAAAACTTTCCTGCTGGGTTTTCATGGAGATAAGTGCACAAAATCCACTTCTGAAAAGATGTTGAATAGAATGAATTTGCCATTCACTGACTGTCTGATGATGATTTGCTTGTTAATTGGGAGTTTAGGCTTTAGAGAAACCTTAACAAATGTGATTGCTAAATTCTGGAGGTTGCCTCCTTCTTTGCAAGCCGTGTTTACAGCTATAAATTCTTTCATTGTAAGGCATTTTAGTAGAGATTTGTCAGTGGGGAAATACAACATTACTCATTTTTATGGAGGGACTTCCAAAGGTATTTTCAACTTCACTGCATGGCAAAAATGTGTTAATTTAATTCATAAAGGTGTTTAACTCTGTGCTTATTTTTAAGCACAAGCTTAAATCTTAATGTTTTAGTGATTTCAGCAAGTGATTAAATGTGAGCAGTGTTTTCGCATCCAAAAATGTCTTAAAACCCTATGTCACATGCAGCTAATTATTTACCTTTGTGGGGGGAGATACAGAGAAACAGAGACGTACATCAATAACTAAACTTGGCCACAGAATATTTAACCAAATGTCTGCTCAGTGTTACAGCTGGGAACCAATTGCCAGACACAGAATCCCAGAATGGTTTGGACTGGAAGGAACCTTAAGGATTATCCAGTTCCAACTCCCTGCCATGGACAGAGCCACCTTCCACTATCCCAGATTGCTCAGAGCCCCATCCAACCTGGCCTTGGACACTTCCAGGGATGGGGCAGCCACAGCTTCTCTGGACACCTGTGCCAGGGCCTCCTCACCATCATAGTGAAAAATTTCTGTCTAATATCTCCTTAAAAGATAAAACACTGGTTTGAGTGAAGAAAAAAAAAAAAAAAAAAAGGAAAAAGGGTTATTGTTTATGGGATTATAATTGGAGTGAATTGCACTGGAGATTCACATCCCCAAAATAACTGCTTAAAGCTGGGAAAATGGAACTTATTGAAGGCCACCTCTGCAAAGAGCCTTTCCAAACCAGGGGCAGAGGGAGACATGGGCTGGCTCTGACATTGCTTTGCTCCCTCTAAACTCTGCTGCACCTCGTGCTGTGTGCATCGCGGCAGAGTGGTTGGATCCTCAACCCACACACCCACCTCTGGCTCCAGCAAGAGGCTCGTGAGTGCCTCCCAGCTCTCTCCCATGGCCTCAAAAACCTTTTCAGCTCTGGAAAAGGGATGGGAGGTTTGGAAGATATGTCCATAAGGTATCACATGCGCCAACACAGCAGAGATTGATGAAAGCAGGAAAAGGTCAGTCAAAAATAGAGGGTTAGCAGAGGCAAAACTGTTGGATTTCTTGGCAAATTCATCTCTTCATCCCTCTCCTTCTGTAAAAGAGGAAACTAAATTCTGAGCTACAGCACCACATGTCCCAGGGTACAGCCTCCACTGCAGAGTCCCTCCTCACCACTGGCTGGAGGACAAGTTCAGTACCTGGATTTTCTCTGGGATTTATGGGCACAATGAATAGTTCTGCCTAACGGTGACTTTCCTGCTCCTCCCTGTTTTTTGAGGTGGAGAAACTGAGTCTCAGGGAGCTGAAACAGCTCACCCAAGGTCAGTGAAATAGACAGAGGCAGGACCCAGGAGTCCTGCTTGCCCCTTCCCTCTGCTGTAACCACTAAATCCCCCAATCAATAATGAATCTGTTACAGCAGTCTCATATTATACCTAATGTCAGGGGGAGAAAAAAAAAAGAAGAAGAAGAACGGAAGAGAAGAAGTTGTAATGAAAGCACATAGGATAGAGATACACATTTCTCTTTAGAGCAATAAATCTTTCCAAAAGGAAGTTGGTTAAAATTCTTTACGTTAAAAAAATGAGGTCCACGGGGACTCCAAATTTCAGTTCGATTTTTAGCTGAGGCATTTTTTTTCTTTATCAAACACTTGGTGCTGTAATGTGATAAGGGCCCCATGCAGACCATAAAACTAATTTATCATCTGTAAGGTGTACAAAGAAAATGGTAACTGCCTGCTTGTCTGCTTGACATATGAGGTCATTTTTGCCGCTAGCTTTCTAATACTGAGCAATTTTATCAGCTATTTATATACATTAATTGTAGGCACCCATATGTTCACCGTTGTATTTAATAATGCATTGCATTGAATATGCATTCCTTAAGTTTTAGCATGCCGTGTGCATCTTTTATTTAACTGTTTGGTTTGCCTATTAAATCCCATTATTCAGCTTTGCCGTGTAACCCTTCCTGCCTCGAAGGGGCTTATATTTCTTTAAATCTTGTTCACCATGTTGAAAGTCAGTGGTGTGAACAAGGCCACCTCTCTCATCCCGAAGGAATAGCAGCAAAACAAGCAAAAATCAGGGCCGTGGTCCACTTAATAATACTAAAAAAAAAAAGGATTATTCAATGAGTCTCTTTCCTCGAGGGACAGCAACGCATTCATGTGCTGTGGTGTGCACACAGACATGCCTCTCTATCAATATGGGAAGGAAATTAAACACGGGGCAGATTCTGACGCCAGCTCAAGCTACACCAGAGCTCTCGAGGGTGGAAACGAGAGCAGGAACTTAGCTAAGTGCATAAAACACCACAAACATCTGCAGAAACCTTCTCTGAAAGTGACTGTGAGAGAAGGAGGACTTTACCCTCTGCCATGAACCCCTGCTTGGGTCTAGAGCCACATTGTGTATCATACACACTAACTCCAGAGTGTCCTCATCCCTGCTGACAACTCTCTCTACAAGAAAGTGGAAATCGGGGAGAAAAATCCAAGTATTTGTAGACAGCAACTCTGGGAGGGACTGTTTCTTCCCAAAGATGCCTTTCTTTAGTGCAGATGCTGACTTTCCCTTCCAAGTTCCTACACAATTCTGGTATTCTTTCGTGTCTGATCTACAGTAGCAGCAAATATTACAGACCTTTTCCAGCTCTTTGAAGCTGGGTGGAGCATCTGGAAGGGAAGGACTGTTCCCTCACATCACAACTTGGAAAATGAGAGCTGCGCACATGTGGGAGGAAAAGGACATTATCTTGAAGAAAGCCTATGAAAAATCAGGTGCCTTCCTGTAAGAAGCCCAAACCTGTTTCACAGATTCAAAACTTCCTGGCAGCTGGTCTTATCAAAATGGTGCTCTGAGTATCACACCCTAAATTGGGTGGAGAAAATCCTCATTGCTGCCTTTCCAGGACAGGATGAGGAGCCCTCAGTCATGTATCCTATGCACTGTGCTGCCATCAGATAAAAGGAGCTGTTGTGGCCTCAGAAATGTACTCTGATGCTTTCTACAGATCTGAATTTTAATCTCCTGTTCGTATTTCCAAGGGGCAAAGGAATACTATATATCGACGAACACTAGTTTTCAGGCAGAAGTAGATTCCTTATGGCATTCAAAAACATGTCAAGAAAAACATTTGGGGGAAAAAAGTTTCGTATTTATGATTTATACTTTGTTGCCTTCCTTCAAGTCCTCTTAAACCTGAAAATCCAAAGTTGCTCTTTAAAAACTTCACAAATTATATCTCAATAGAAAATGAATTTCCCAAAGGCTAAACTTCCAGGTTTTGTTTTTGAAAAGAAGATTCTCTAGCAATTTTGGCTGTCTTTGTAAGAGGTTTTTATTGTCTTCCGCCAGGTAATGAAAAGCCTAAGTGGAGTTTGTGAGCAACAGGTCTGAAACAACAGAGATGCTTTTTGACAGCTGAGTACGTCGGTGATCCTTCCCAGAGACCACGGTAAGAGCCTGTGAGTGCCTCAGAGCTGCACTAGCCTTCAGCCTCATATGTCAAATTCGAGCAAACTTCTGGCTAGGTCTGTGTGTGATTAAATGATGAAGAGGAACATTCTCCTCCAGGCATTCTGTTTAGTGTGTTAAAGGGCTTTTCATCTAAATATTTTTTTTGTTTCATTTAGCGTCCGTGAAAGGTGCTGACAGATAGCCTCTGCCTCCCTGCAGAATGTCTGGAAAAGCTTCCAGCCTGTACAGGCCCATCCATGTTTCTCAGTATGACACACAGATATCCCCTCTATGGAGGAAAATATATTCTGGGCACTGTGCAAGCCCAAAATTCATCCTTGGGTAATTATACTGAACTGCTATCTAGCATATTTCATACTAGAACTTGAAGCATGTCAAGAATGAGCATCATGATTCACTTGGAAAACAGAGGGATGGGATGGGCAGGGAAATGTGATCAGTGCAACAGAGCTGGGCAGCAGCACCAGCTAAGGCATGGTTTAACCCTCCCTAAATTTTAACCCCACATCAAATTTGCACTGGTTCTAGCAAGAATTTAACTTAAATTCCCCTTCTCTTTATTATCTTTTGCTGAAACTAAGCTTCACTCACACACATGTGGTGAGCCACGTGGGTCAGGGTTTATTCTGTGTTCCCACAGAGCTGACAGGACCCTGCTGACCCAAAGGTCCCCTCAGCTCTCACCTTCGCTCCCTCACTCGTGCAATGGTGGTGGACATGCACCCTTCTTCACTCCTCTGCCCCCAGGGCTGGAATTGAGGAGGAAAGAATAAAGCTTTCCTGGCTCTCCTGCATAAAGCTTGAACCGAAATCTTTGCCACAACCTCACTATGTCTCAGAAAGCAATCTACAAGATGAGCATAATAAATAACTGTTAAGAGGATTCTGCAGTGTTTTTAGGTAGGGAATAATGAGAAGTCAGCATTGGGTGTTTTTAAGTATGATGAATCTTTAACAATGGCTAGGTTAAAAATTGTTAGGAGGAAGAAGAAAAAGGAACTGTTTGTCTCTCCCAAGCTGCCAACACCAATAACAACAACGAGGCTGAACAGAAATATTCAGGAGATGGTGCATTTCAACACAATGCCCTGAAAGAAAGAAGCACCCTCACAGTTTAGTCTTGCAGTTCAATTACAGGAGACCTAGCAATTTCCTAGTTCCCCCAAAATACATCCTCTAAATGCAAAACCAATAATTTTTATTCATTTTATTCTTTTTGTCCTCCTTCTTCTGACTCCTGTCACATACCATTTTCTAGATGTCATGTACATATAACCAACAGCAGCTACCTAATTGTATTGACGTTTTGACCTCTGTCCCTAAACGATCAATTAAAGGGCCTGAGGGGACAGGGGACAAGATTAGAGTGAAGGGCAAGGCCTAAAAAGCCCCTCTCTCCCCTCTAAGGCAGAAGGGCAGCTTCTTTATTGTTAGATCTCGTGGTTGCTCCAGTCCCATTACCTCTCCCCACCCTCAGCAGTGAGGTCCTCTGCAGAAGTATTGATCATGCCTTAAATCCTGCTTCACCAACAGAACTGGACAGGTGAGCCAACTGTGATGAATTCTTGATGGCTTAAATCAAATTTATAGGATCTGTCTGCACCCTTCCTCTTGGCCCTGCCTCTGACTGCTGTGACACTATGGTCAGGGATATTGCAGGGGATTTAACACTTTGGCCATAGCAGACACCTTCTGTTACGAAAGGCGAGGATTTGATTGGTGTCAATCATTTTCCAACCTGTCACACGGAGTTCTCAGCCAGCAAACATTTTAAAGACTGTCTTAATGAACTGGCTCTGCTCCTGTTGTCACCTGTCACTTCCAGCTCGCTGCCAGCTCGCTGCTACTCTGGTCCTCTTCTTTTGTGGCTTTGCTTTCCTTCTCCTTCCCCTATTTCAATCCCAATATAAGCCACAGCCTTCCCCACTTCCCAATCCCCTCCTGAGACACCCCATTTCTTAAATCTCCCTTTATCAACCCCATGCTGATAAATAAAGAGGTAACCCCAACATCTTGGAGCAGCATGGGCTCTACCCCAAGCAATTTCTCTATACATAGGCTGCTCTTCTCCGTGAAGTTCCCCAGCATTTTGGTGGAAGTGACTCAGTAATAGGATAATTATTACTTTTTTTTAGAGTTAAAACTAGCATGGGGAAAGAAGGACACCCAGATAGCTTTCCAACGCCTTAGTTCAGCATTAACTCTCACCTTGGATGATCAGTGGCTGAAAAAGTGATTTCCCAAAGTAAAAGTTGCCAAGCAGATGATCTCAACAAAAGCTAAAACAACAGAAATGTCTCTGAAAACAACAGTACTCTGCAAACAGCAACCAAAACACTGCTACAAGAGTGGGCTGCATCCATCTCAAATGGGACATGACACTGGTGTAAATTTGGGCAACTCTCCAGGCCTTCCTTCAGCAGCTGCAGCAAGCCACTGTACATACACGGGGATACATAAGGAAGCTACAGTAGCTACAGCTTGTATTTGTATGTAAAGAAGGTACAAACAAGGCAGGAAAATTAAAGAGGAACTGGAAATCTATTTCTTCCTTGTGAAGAATTCCAAAGCGTAGCTGCTCTTACGCAGGCTCCAAATCCAATGTAAACGTCAGCTGTGGTGACACCTGCTCATCTTCTGGTAAGCACTGCTTGTTTTTCCCAGAATATTTGTCATCACTCCTGATTTTTTCCAGCACATATTTAACTCCCGTCAGGGTCACTGGTGGCCATCACTCAGGGAGGGCAGACTGTGATGCCTGTGGTGAGCAGGGAGACTTGAGTCATTTTTGGGGCTGTAAGAATAACCAAAAACAGTGTTCAGTTGACTGGCAGCACACGTCCTCTTCTCCCTAGACCTCACACTTGACTTTTAAAGGTATTAGAAGAGATTCTCATCTGATGCAAATCAAACCAGCGGATTTGCATGAGTGGAGGATCTGGGAAGCCCAGCTATGGCTTCCTTTACACTGGTAGGAATCAGGGGCGACTCCACCACAGGGAGTTGGGTAAAATGACAAAAGAGGACTAAGAACCACCCCAACCACCTTCTGTCCTCCCCCGTGTCAAGGCAGTGCATGAAATATATTTCACTCCTTCACCTGATATGTCATCTGGCTGGCAGGTGCAGAAGCAGCATCACTGATCAACTCCTGGTGCATCTGTGTCTCAGTGTTTCATTTTCAGCATTTCAGGGGAAAATGAAATGTATCAATGTGCATAAACTCCTATTAATGGGATGTACTTCTTCAATTTACACTCAGGCCTTGGAAGTGTAAATATTTTTCTACTCCCTGTTTAGAGTTTTCTGTGATTTGCTCAGCTGTGTAAATTGCTGGCTTCTCCATGCACAAAGTTGTGCACGCTATTTTTAAAGTCAGCTTTTTATGACAATGTGGTATTTAGAACAGGGATTTGGGAGGCAGGACTCCTGGAGCCCAAACTCGTCCTCATTCACAGCAATTTTACAGTCGCATAACTCCATCCGTTCCAGGTAAACCAGTCTGTGTTTCCAAGGTAAGAAAAAAAACAAGTCCCGCTGGGTCCAGGTGTGTGATGGTGGCTGAAGTTTTTTGCTTGTCTATGCCTCAGTTTCTTGGGTTGTAAAAGAGGATTAGGAGGTCAAGTGCTCCTGGGTGTGACCAGGTGATTTCCATACCCATGCTTCAGCACTCCTAGAGAAATTACTGCTCAATACAAAGAACTTTTGGAGGCAGTAAGGTAATGAGCTGTTCTTGTGCCACACTGAATCTTTTGATCCGGGTTTCAACTGGAGGAAAAAAGCAATTTAATGAAGAAAACAAAAGAGAAGTCATGAAACACCCTTTATCTCCCTCCTTCATGCTGGTATTTGAGTGTCAGAAGCCTTTGGCTTAACTCAGGTGTCTACAGACCAGCCTGTGTATTTCAAGACAGCAAACACGTCCCAGACCAGGAATTGCTTTTGCACCTGGCCTTTGGTCAGGGAAGCACCAGACACTGTCTGCTGCCTGTAGGGCAAAATCTGCTCCTACTGAAGCCGGTGGCCAAGCTTCCTTTTGCTACAGGAGTACCTAGAAACCACAGAAAGAAAATAAAAGTGAGCATTTCTATGACACACATGAGAGTCAGTACAGAGGCTAGCTCAGTATTTCAGGTCTAAAAAGCTGTATAAAGATACTGTTTTCAGACCTAATGTGGTCACTGCACGGATCTTGGGGCAGAAAGGACTGTCTCACCTGGATATTCACCCACTGAGGAACAATGCAGGCATGTGGAGTGGCTCTGCTGTCTGATGGGCTGGGGGATGAAAAAGGAATATGTTGCCAAATTTTAGAAAAACACTGTGAGAGTAGCACACACACATGCACATATCTGCAGGTACAAGCAGACATGAAGACAAAGAGCTTTGTGCCCTCCCGTTGCTCAGGGACGTGGCCACAGCACAGTGCGCCTGGACCGTGTGGCCAGAAGGGAGGGTGAAGAACAGATGTGTTTGTTCTCCTTAATGCAGCCCCATTAGGTGAGAACAGAACCAAATCCCCCATCTCATCTGGCTTAAAACACCTCATCTGCCTTGAAGTATTTGGGAGAGGGCGTACTGCCACAGAGGAGCTGGTGGCAGAAGAGCACTGCCCTGCTCTGAAAAATGAGCCTGCCCAGTGCAGGGGGCTGGCCAGGAGATGGCAAGGAGACAGAGGACTGAAGTCGGAAGAGGTGTTAGATAAATAAGGTGCTCCCGGTGGAATCCATTACCGGCTGATTAGGAGAGCTATTCGGGTTATCAATATCCAGATAAAGCACAGGCTGTGAGGGGGAACTCAACCATGAAGGTGGCCTGCTGCTGCCTCGCCTCCGGAGCTGGGAGGACCCGGCTCCGATGGCTCTCTCTGGAAGCACCCCTTGTTCTGCTCCATCCCACACGAGCATGAAAGTCTCTCTGCAACTGAGGTCCCTGGGTCCTTGAAAGGAAGGGACTGGCAGGGTGGGGAGAGCAGGACAGGCTGCCAGTGGGGCAGGATGAGGACACAGCTTCCCCTGTACCCCACTGTGAGCCGAGTGACTCTGAAGGAACACAGCGTGAAAAACCACAGCCCAGCATGCTCTAGCAAGAGCCAAGAGCTGCGCCAATTAAAAGAATCCAGGTCTGACTTTCAAAGAAAAGAAAAAATTTAAAATCCTGCTTGGTCCTTTTGTCTGATTAAAAACCACTGACCTGTCTGGAGCAGTTGATTTAAGGACACAGGAAACAAAATTGGAAGCAGGATTACTTTATTTCAGCTAGCTTTAAATAACAGTGCAGCAGCCACCCCACCAGCACAGCCCTGCCTAGCAGAGCCTGCTCATGCTGCTCCCTGTCGCAAGATTTGGGAAGTCAGGGTGCAGCAGTGAAGCACCAACCTCACAGAAAGCTCAGAGTGGGGGTGTCAGATGGCATTTGAGGTCACTTGTAGAGGTTTGCTCAGACAGCAGTCTGGGGGGTCAGCCGGCCCTTCCTGTGGGCGCTGCTGCCCCTACAGCACAGCTGGTGGGGAGAGAGCCCTCCTTTGCACCAGAATGTGGAGCTGATGGGTCCGAGAAGCAGGTGAGTCACCTCTGCAGTGGCTTGCTTTGGACATGGCTTGTGAAGGATGACTTAGGTCTGGTTGGTGGTGGCACCCCCGCTCCGACCCAGCTTAGGGAGAGCACTCACTCAGGGATGACTGAGATCCCATTCTGCTGGTTGATCCCCTAAGGCTGTAGAACCTGTACTCCTCTCTATGGGTTTTGCTTTATTTTGGCACTTTCAGGGTCCCTGTGCCTGCAGGACGTGGTTCCTGTCAGCTCTCCTTCCCCACACTTTGCATTGCCTGCTTGCCTCTCTGTGCGTCGCTGCCCCCATCCCTGCCTGGCTCACGGCTCACTGCACTGCCCAGCTAAGACAGGCAGGGTCAGCAGTTTCCAGCTGCCTGATTCTGCTTCTTTTCCCCCCCTCTCCATCTCCCAGGCTTCAGTTTTGCTCCAGTTTTCTGCCCTGAAATGAGTGGAGCAGCCTCAGGTTCTGCAGCCCATCTCCACCATCTCAGGGAGCCTTCCTCCCCTCTGTGCATCGTCCCCACAGCACAAAATCATCCACCAAAAGTCCCCATCCTCCAGCAGCAGCTGCTGGGATGCTTCCTGCCTGTATCCCAGGCTGGGAGCAAGACAGCAAGAGCAGCAGCATTTTGGAGAGTGAAACGATACACAAAGAGCAGAGGCTCTGTGCAACAAAGACTGCGGCGCAGGGAAGGAAAGTTCAATACGTCTTTATTTTGGGGCTCTACAGCTCTGCATTCCCACTGGTCCTTCCTCCTCACTGAAGCCTTTTCCACACCCTCTGTGCTCTCTGTTTATGTTCACCTGCTACCCAATTAACTCCCCGTTTAGCTGTGCACCTGCAGTGGCTTTATCCTCAGACCACTGCACTGGAGCCATTAACCCTCTAGATTGCATTCAGCTCTGAAAAATACCCATCTGAACGGCTGGAGCATTCATCTGTGAATAGGAAATATGCTACAGTAGTTCATGGCTGGTAAATATGTGACGGGGGGAAGAGAGATTATGCTTTATTATCAATTGACTTGTGTCGCCAATGGGCTTTCTGTCATAATTGACTAATGCCACCCAGAGTGATATGTACTTCTGCTGATAGCTGCATTACAAGTTAACACTCCAGCACAGTATATGTTTTCATTCAATCTCTATAGGAGAAACTCATATATGGCAGCTGGCAATGCCCCGAGGGAGGAAATCAGCCGTCTTGGGACCTAGTGGAAGGCACTCAACTACAAACGACAGGAGAGGAGGGAAGAATTGGGAAAGTCAAAGCAAAATTAGTCAGAGGAGATTTGGCATTTCTCAGCATCTCCTGCCTGATGTATCGAACTTTCTGGGTGCAGCCAAAGCGCTGGAGACACCCTGAAGCTGCAGAGATGCTGTT
This sequence comes from Acanthiza pusilla, assembly GCA_036630365.1. Taxonomy (NCBI): domain Eukaryota; kingdom Metazoa; phylum Chordata; class Aves; order Passeriformes; family Acanthizidae; genus Acanthiza; species Acanthiza pusilla. Next base: position 4,079,426 of record JAXCHO010000032.1, on the reverse strand, counting down.
GTTGGGGTCTGGGCATGGTTTTGGAGAAGGAGGAGGAGGAGAAGGAGGTAAGGAGTGGAGCTGTAGCAATCTGTTAACTGAAAAGCTACTGCAGAGGGTGATGCACGCAACGGGGGATAAAGGGCCAATGCAGAAGCAGGTCTGGAGAGAGGGAGAAAAACTTCAGTGTGGGCAGGAGGGGCTGAGGTGGAGAGAGGAGGCTGGAGATAACATCAGCTCAGAACAAAACCTGCTGATTGCAACGTGCTTCTCAGAGAAGGGAAAATTAACCTTCCATATCTCTCGTAACAGAGGAAAACTAAATACTCGGAACCAATAGCATGTTTGTCTGCCTTCTCCAAACATAAGATTTTGCCTCAAGGGAGCCTCACAGCCTTGTCCTGTTGTCCCCCTCTCCAGGCTGCAGTAGTAGGGACCTCGCTACCTCGGTCTGCTGCAATGCCCATCATAGAGAAGGGGAAAAACAAGAAAAAGCAAAAGAAAATCTGTATCACCACTGCGCAAGGCATTGGTTTGTGCCTCAGTTTCCCTCTGCATAAGGTGGAAAGCATTCACAAAGCTGCTTAGGTACTATTGAAAGCTCCAGAGTCTCGAATGGAAAGTTCTTCAGAAACAACTGTTATTTTGGACTGGGAAAGCAGCCTGAACAGAAAGACAAAAAGTGTTTAAGAATGCTTTGTACTGGCCTGTTGAAGAAGAGCAAACTCCATATCAATTTTGATGCTTCTCTTCCCCATCATACCCTGGCCAGAAGATGGACAAAGCTTAGGTGCGGCACCTTTTCACTGTCAGGTTTATTTATGACAGCCTGGACGGAACCTTGAGCAACCTGGTGCAGTGGAAAGTGTCCCTGCTCATGGCAGGGAACAAGGTGATGAGATGATCTTTAAGGTCCCTTCCAACTCAAGCCATTCTCTAATTGTGTGTTTCCCCGAGTCTGTTTCTGTGCTCCCCGTGGTGTGATCTCAAACTTTAGGACACTCCACTGTCCGGCGGTGGCACTGCCCTCCCTCAGGCTGCTGCAGATGTCAGAGCATTGTGCAGGGCATTTTCCCCATCTCACCCATGGCCTTTCCTCACCAGCCCCATCCCTTCACCTGGGCACAAACCCTTCCTCCCCAAGGAGCTCAGCCTGCCGCCCATCCCTGCTGCAAAACCCTCTGGAAAAACTCAGCACCAGCCTCTCTCTCTCCCCCTGACCACATTCACCCACAAAAACACACACACACAGTCTTATCTCTCCCATTGCATGCACAGAGCCAATGTTGGCTTAAAAAAAATCAGGCCAGCTCCGCAGCAGATGGAGGACTGATACAAAACCGTGCCGGTCAAGTGATCCCCCCCTCCCCTTATTCTCTCCCATTCCTCCCCAATAAGTGAGCAACAAAGAGGGGGAGAGGGAGGAGAGAAATGGCCCATTTTCCAGCTTGTGAGATGATTAGCACTGGGAAAAAAAAAAAAAAAAAGTATTTGCTGCACCAAAATATGCCTGGAGGTTGTGCAGGCACCAGCTGCCATCTAGTGGAAAGCTGGTCTGGTTTGTCACCATCAGACACTGCCTCATTTACCTCCGCAGCAGGAGGTGAGGGAAGTGTGTTCTCCTAAATGTGTTAACTTAGCAGTGTTATACACTAGAAACAAATTAATATATAATTCTTCTGTGTCTTAAGGTCATTACTGCTGAGGCATAAATTAATAGAGCTATTCCAGTTAATTCATTTTGGCATTTGCTTCTGCATGTCTGAGCACATATGTGATTGGGGCCTTCGTCTCCTTTCCGCTGGTGGAAATGATGAAGTCTTGAAAGAAGCTTTGCCATATTAATGTCATTTTTAACCTAAAAGTCAGGGAGACGTGGGCTCTGCTGCCTTTTTGCCTCTCACACTCCTGTGAGGCAGGCTGCAAGCACAGAGTTACTTTTCGAACAAATCCAAGATGAAACCGAAGGACACAGTATTTTTCCTCACAGATGTGTGTGTCCTACGTTTAAGCAGGGCATTAGAGCACTCTTCTGAGAATAGCAAAGAAGGCTGTAATGCACATTATCCGATCACGGACGCATTAAGCTGTCCTACAGAAATATAGATGTTTTCCTTTCAGATTGGAGAGAGAACAGACATAATCAGTGGAGAATGAGACTGCAGCTTTAGCATCCTTTTTCCACTTCTTTCATTTCCCTTATTTTCTTCTTGGGGACACATCCTGCAGGGCGTCATGTACCTCAGACACTCAGCTCAGCTGTAGCTGCATCCTCTGTTGCCAGAAGAAGAACAGGGAGTTTGTAGGGCTGGGCCATTACCTGAGGATCTCTTTTCTTCTTGTGCCAACACCGTGACTATTTCAGATAAACATATTTTTGTTGTGGTTTTGCTTTGGGTTTATTTTTTGTTGGTGTTTTTTATTGGTGGTGGGGTTTTTTGCGGGTTTTTTTGTTTGCTTTGTTTTTTGGGGATTCTTTTCATAGTTTGTCCTTTTTTTTCATGAAAATATGATGAAGAGATATTTTGGTTAAGGGTAGAATTTCTCACAAGACTCGTAGAAAAAGAAAAAGGGTCTGGCACTGGCTACACCAGCATGTTGCTCTGTCACACAAACAGGACACACAGCATCAAGCCCCTGCATTTTTCAGAGAGAGAGGAAACTTGAATCCATCTGCAAGAAGTGACAAGAGCAAACTGTCTTCTTCTTTTTCTTCTTTTTTTATTTCTTAATTTAAAAAAAATGACAAAAGCAAACCCCTCAAAAATACTCCACAAACTAGGGAGAAAAAAATCTTATAGATGCTCAATTAAAATAGTTTCTCAGACTCTTACACAATTTTTTGTAAAGGAAAAAACAAATCTTTGCAGTAAAAAAATCATTGAAGTATCTGCCTGAAAGATTCTTTCACTAAGCAAAATGTCTCCTGGATCAAAAGAAAGGACGAAAATTGTGTAGAATAGTTTCAGGCTGGTTTTTTTCATGTCCTCTTGAGTCAAAAGGACTGTCACTAATGCATTTATGTATTTTCTTCTCTCTGTTTTGGTGATCAGGGGATTGCAGCACCTAAGGTCTATGCAAAAAGTGCTTGCAGCAACGTACTTGCTGCAAAACCACCATGAACTTTATTACTGTTTGTACTGCCAGCTTTGTACAGATTTGAATTATTTGGGCAGAGATAAACCGTGTAGGCAGAAGGCAGCAATTTAAAGTGTCCCAGGTGCAGCAGATACTGCTGAAAACAACAAGGGTAGGGGACTGTACTGATCCTCTTCCTGTCTATCTAAAAACGGTGTAAACCAGACTAGGTCCCATGGATTGAGGCTGGGATCCCACAGTGATGCCTGGGCCAGCCAGCGGTGCCTTTTCCACCCTCATTATCCTGCCCTGCAGACAATACCAGCTTCCTTCTACTTTGCAGAGACCCAAATCACCCCAAAAGGCTTTTTCCACCCTGGCACAGCCCTCTCCATGAGGATACACATCCCCACGTGCTGGGACAGAGCACAGCCGTGCCACTTCATTTGACTTCCCTTGGGGATCTGCGCTGGTGCTTCTGCAAGGAATTTGGGGTGAATCCCCAAACTCAGTCAGTTCTTCCAAGGTAAACTCTGAAAGAAGCAACAAGAACACTGAATTTGTAACACCCTCATGAGGAAGACTTGTGCTGTTCCCTGTAGCACTGCAGCGAAGTGTCGAATTTTTCACAGTGAAGGTAGAAAGGGTATGCTGAAATCAAGGGAGAAGAGTTCTGTTTGCCACAATAACATGCCTCTGTTTATGTAAATGAGCTCTTGCTCTGTATCTACAGAGGTGCATACATATATATGAGTGTGTGTTTGCATGTGTGCGCTGCATTTTTCTTTTGATTGAGGCTGTGGGCTCAGTGCTGCTAAGAAGAGTTTTGTGTTTTGCTGGGTTTTGTTGTTTTGGTTTGGGTTGGGTTTTTTTTTTTTTTTTGCTCTCATGCATTTCACGCTAGCAAATTCCTGGAACAACCTGGGGTCAAACTGCCCAGGAAAAGCAGAATAGCAGTCAGATGTGTGGCATTGCTCTGGTCCTGACCCAGCCAGCAGAAGGAAACCCTTCAGTGTGGGTTTGGCTGAGGACAAGGGAGCGCCGGGGCTGATGGGCTTTGCAAATCCTTGGGAAGGCAGATCCACACATAATGAAACCCGCTGAAATCAAAGCCTAGAGCTTTATTCTTCAGCTGCAGTCCCTTAATCTTCCACTCTCCATGGGGCAATTACTGTTTGGGATTAAGACTAGAACCTGAAGGATGGAGGAAGTAAAATGAGTGTGTTGAAATAAGGCTCTCGGAGTCAGAGGGAAAGGGAGAGAATAAAAGACAGTGCTACATGTCTCGATGGCACACTGTCATTTCAAGGGCCAAATGTCTTCATTTACTCTTCCTCATGTGAGAAGAAGACAGGAACCCAATTCTGCATCATTCTCTTCTTAAATAAAAAATATGTTTTATCTGTGTGGAAGGATGTGTTTCTTCCTGTCAATAAGTGTCAGCAGCTAATCTGAACCTTTCAATAAAACAATGCCATTAAATAATTTAACCTGGGAGAAACACTGATGGCTGTGAAATAATTTATGGATTTCAGATGTGTCAAACTTTAAAGCACTGAAAGGAAGAAATGTGAGGAATGGACCAGTGTGAGATTCCCAAGCAGAAAGAAAAGGAGTTTGTGAGATTCCCCCACTGATAAAAGAAAAAAATGGTGAGGATGAAGAACCACTAATACTATATATCACATTAAAAAGTACATAAAAATAATATGTGTAAAGACACAAGATACACCTTCTATAGAAAATTCTAAGACAGTTTAAAAAATGTGTAAGGAAATAAGACAAAGAGGTGGAGTTTTACTTGCCTGATGCCTGCATGCAATTGCTAGTCCTCTGAATACACATTAAATAAACACATCACAGGGAAAGCAGAGTTCACTAGAACAGTGGGTTTCAGCAGTGAGTTAAAGGTGACATTGCAAAAGAAAGTGACAGATGATAAAAAACCAGCTATTGCATACATTTAAAAAAAAAATAAAAAGAGAAAGGAGGAGGAGTGTACTTAAATAGAGCTGGGTATTGTATAGTCTGTTAACCTTATTAAGTAAACATGCTATTTAAACCCCCTTGGAAATATGGGAATAGAAGGAAAACAACAGACTGAATGTATGTAAGCACATGGATCTGATACTCCAGGGCATTTCCTTTTTTTTTTCCTCTCTCTCTCTCTTTTTTTTTTTTCCCTTCCCTTTTGCTATTTATTTTATTTTATTTTCATTTTCATTTGGCAACTTCTGCATTCAAAGCCCAGAGCTTGGAATTTCATACCTATTTAACACCTGGTTAAGCAACACTTAACCATTGGCACCAGCTGACTGCATCCCCATTAAGCAGAATTACTCTCATCATAGACATTGGAAATGGAAAAGACCTACCCGGTCATGTAGACCATTATACCACAACCAGCGCAGGATTGTTCCATTTAGTAGGAAAAGAAGAAGGATGGGCTTGTCAGGGGATGATGACTCAGAAGAGTTTGGTTCTCTTCCCAGCTCGATCTTAGGCTTCCAGAGCGACCTCCAGAAAGCCACTTAACCTTGTTGCGCCTCAGTTCCCCATCTCAGCAGCAGCTTCCTTTCTTCCATCTCCGCATTTGTCGTATAAGTTCTTCAAGGAAACATTTATTTGTACTTAGGTGTGTTTGCTGTCGGTAATAGAAAGGCTCCCTGATTTCAGATAGAGAGGGAAAGTACAGCTGGGGCATCCATAATAGCCTGTGCTCCCTTTAAGGCTTTACCTCTGAGTAATAATGTGGGTTTTATTCCTTTCCTGAACAAAGAGAGTAAAAAGAAAGCAAGGAGATAGAGACAGATCAAAGATGACCTTTCTTTTGAATTATGATCTCTTTCTTTCTTAAAACCAATTTAACAACAGAAATTATAAGCTTGAAATCCTATGTGATTTCTCTACACAGGAGTCCTTTTCTCTTAAGGTCTCCCCGCTTTTACGCTCGAGCCTTTTTGGGGCCACCATGAGGTACAATCCAGGACTGAAAAATGCATCTGCAACATCTGTCAGCTAAAGAAATCTCCACAGAAGTCAGACAGTCGGAAGACTTACTACAGTCCCGGCATTTATGTTTAAATAATTCATATGCTAACAATTTCCGCTGGTAGCAGTCACGGGGAAATCCCAAGCTGAATTTAACAAACAAAACAAAAGTTTCCACTCACCCCTCCTGCCTTCTAATGGCATGTGGCCAGAACAGCTCTCTGGCAGTGTCGGGTGCGCTGGGATTTGGCTGAGCCACCACCAGCACCACCTCTGCCCATGCCATGGAGGAGCTGAGCTGGTGTGCAAGCAGTGCCTCTGCACCACTGTGTCCCAGCAAGGGAAAGCCAACGGGAATATTTGGCCAACAGAAGTATTTGCTTCCCTGGAATCACCTGGTGTTTCACACAGATGTGCAAAGCCCCATCGGTTCATTCCCAGCGTCGGCAGCTGCGAGGTCCTGAGCTGGGCTGTCCTTAGCCGGGATCCTGTTGTGTCACATCTGAAGATCATCTTTCAGTCCCTCTCCTGGGCTGTGCTACCAGGTGATATGACATCAGAGAGGCCTCTGGGTCCTTTTCCTTGATGTGGGAGTGAGCTGAGACTTCTGAGAAAGTCAGCAAAGGCTGCTGGCTTTGTCTTTCACAAGGAGGAAACTTTCATATTTATTTTATACAGATGCACACAGTCACTTTAGAAACCAATACTCTTTTTGGGTTGTTTTCGACATGATGGAATTGTTCTGCATGCTGACTGACTGTCGAGTGTCTAGACTAGTCAGTAGGTGGAAAGAAAGAAGTTATTTTAAAAATAAACCTCACTCCTTTTATGTTGTTTGGTTTTTCCTCTTCTGTACAGCTAATCAAACAAGTCTTATTCATCAGTTATTGTTTGATAGAGGGGAAGAGGCTAATGGTAGAGGTAGAGGTAACTTTTTAAAATGTTAATTAAATTTAAAAGGATATTGTTGTTAACATTAACACTGCAAGGACATAAAGGATTAGTTCTCTCCATCTTGGAAATGTTAAAATACAGATGAAAATTTATGGGAATATATATGTGTGTATAAATAATGTTAAATCTAATAGCTGCTCATTAACTTTCGTGGCTTTATATCAAGCTCAGAAAGAGATCATAAACTAATATGGGATCTTCTAGAAAAGGCTAGGATTAACCTACCAAATTCTTTGCCTTCTAACTTAATGTGTCAAGCTGAAGAAGCCAGAAACAAAACAGTGCCCTTCACACTGCAGTGTCCTTTATTGACTTTTTTTTTTTTTTTAAACTTTTCCACTTCTTTTGACTAAGTTAGAGCCTTACAGCCTTTTTCCCCAACTGGCATAAAATGATATCAGACCCACTGCATGCAATGATATATGCCTCTGCCTTCAGTCAAGAGAAAGTACATCACTATTTTATTGGATGCAGGTCTCAAGAGCTCATGAACTCAACAAACACCCCTATAAATTACTGGAAAGCCACACCAAAGTGTAACAACAATAAACTAGAAATGGCCTAAGTGGCTTTACTCAGCCAGACCTTCAAATACTACTCTGTACGAGATGCCCATGCTGCTTCCTTGCTCATTGCAGCTATTTCCACCTTCTGTGCAGCCAGACGTATTATGTCACATGCAACAATCTACCCGTGCCTTCCCCACTCATGAAACAACCTGAAAAGAGTTATTTAAAAAATAGTGGGGTCTAGCAAACAAATTTTCTGTAATGCAACTGTAGTTGCACTGTTTTAGGAATCTTTCTGTTCTTTCTCAGAGAGAATAGAGATAAGCTGCATTCTTTTACTTTCTTAATCTCTGTGTTTGATATTAGGTGTTATTTGGCTGTGACCAATGGGTTTAGGAGGTGGACTCTTTGTTGACCAATAGTTGCTAGGTTATTAATGGATATAAAAAGAGGTTTCTTGTAAATAAAGCTCTCCTTTCGCCATCTTGGTTCATCTGCCTGAATTCTCTGCTAGCTCCTGCAGTCCTTGGGAAATCTAAAGCCGTATGCAACTTTTCCTTAATTGCAGGTTTTTCTAGTACGCTGAGGAAATATGCTAAACAATTTCCTTTGCAATCTGACATCCCACACAGGAGTTGGGTGAAGCGGTGGTGAAGTTGAGGTTCAGAGCCCACGAAGTAAAGTTTACTTTGCTAATGACTTCCCTGCAAAGGTGAATGTGCAGTTCATTACTAATGCCCACCCCCTTCTGAATTTCTTTGGCAAGATTGTCAGTGTGCACGTCAATTTAATGCTGATCCTGCTGTTTGAAGCATTTCTAATGTGAGCACATGTCCAATAGCCAGTAGAAATTCCACTGTGAGTGCATTAACTCATGTCACACCTTCTACCAAGCACCCATTATCTGGTGTTGATTTCCAGTCACTCCAGACTGGAGGCAGATTTAGACCAACTATCTCAACCGGAAAACTATTCATCAGGGACAATGACAGTGACCACATTGCCAAAACTGCACTTTTGGGGTTTTCCAGCATGCTCGCTAAACTGAAAGCTGGAGCCTTCTCCATCTCCTCCCTGACACGGTTTTGAGCAGCAAGAATGTTGTCACTGAATTATCTGGAAACCATCCCTTTTAAATGGCTTCTCACACCTGGCTTCCCCTGGAAGCTTTGATACTTATTGCTTAGAAATATTGGGTTTCTAAAGCTAATTGTTGCTGATGCTTATATCCGCAGAGTCTCTGGGAAGGAATTTATAGCTTGTTTGGTTTGGACTTCCACGTCTTCCCATATTAGATTATTCTACAGTCTTTCCACTGAGAAGTTATTTTGATGTTTATCTTCTTTCTCTTAATTTCAGCCCATTATCCTAGTTATTTCCCCCTGGGGTAATTTTGTTCCTCCCTGGGTGTTTGTGCTGTTCAGACGTTTGCAATGGGCTCCCTCTCCCCCTCAGATGTTGCTCAGCCCTGCTGTGCATATTGACGGCTGTTCTTGTAAAACTTTCCTTGTAAATCAACCCCTCCAGCTCTCTAATCATTTTTGCTGCACTTCTCTGAACTCCCTCCAGTTTGTCTTCATCTCGCTGGTAATAACTTTGCCTATGTGTCATTTGGCATTTTCTCCTTATCACATTCCAGCAGAGCATCAAACCTTTTGCCCTGTTGCTGCATGCTGTTGTCAGGTAGACTGGACTTGAATGATTGACGTAATCCCTTAATTTGCCGGAGGGGCAGTTTTAGATTTTTGTAAACCCGTAAATTGGTGATTTGAGCCAAATATGATGCTGGGGAGGGGGGGCTTATTCACTCATCTTGTCTAAACAAAACTGGAGCTGATTCTGTGGATTTAAATCCAGGGAGCTCCTGGGTGCTTTTCCCTGCCGTTTCTGATGTTGGAATAAAACATCAGTGCTAATTTGATGGCTTTCCAAGTAGAAATCAAAATTCAGAGGAACAAATTCTTCCTTGTTGCTGGGTCTGGGAGGTTTCGTTTTTGTCACTGATGGCAGAAAGTGAGAGAGACACAGTTCCAGGTGAGAAGAAGCAGTCCCTGCACAATCCCAGCTCTCAGTCCTGTTCTCAGCCACTCCCTGTAGTACAGTCCAAGACAGAAGGAATTGTCCTTCCCCGTAGACATGACCTTGCTCATTCTCTGTCCTAGAGTAACAAGTCTCTGTTGGCTTCAGCCTCCTGCCCTCATCTGAGTTTTGTATTCTGCCATGATTATGCTCTGACTTTTTCAAGGCTGTCTTACTTTATGCATAGAAAACAGTGCCACTCCTGGGCAGATCTTGGCCCATGGGGTCAGGGAGATGGAGGGTTTACATGCTAAAACTTCATGTTGCATCATGAAACACATTTCAGTGTGCACAGTTGATTCAGATGTCCCCTGAATGTCCCTTCCATGTTGAGAGCTTGCAGCCTCCTTACTATGGTTTTAAAAACGCTGAATTCTCCGAGCAAAAGGTTCCTATGACAAAAGATTGCCTACCTTTCCCATGATTACATTCCCAAAGGTGAATGCCAATGTGTCAACAGAAGGAAATATTTCTCCTGCTTTCTTCAATAATTTATTGGCATTCACAGCTTTCCCCTTCATGATGACTGCTCCTGCAGCTCTAAGAATATCAGCTCCACTGAGAGATTGAAATTTACTTGTCACAGCTCTCCCAGGCAGTTACAAATGGTGCGGTGCAGGCAGGCTCCTGATTAAAAAAATTAGGGACAGGATGCAGAGCAAGAATACAGCTGCCCCACCCCAGGAACTTTAAAGGCCACCCTAAATGCAGATGAGCCATTTTGAAGGTAGATAATTTTATCTGGGGGAAAAAAAAAAACAAACAAACAACAAACAAAAGCCCAGAATCCATTCTTGTATCCAGCTGCCTTCCAGCACTAAGGTGTAGGTATGGACTCATCATCTCCATGACATCTGGGTGGGATGAATTTCATATTTTGTGCCTCAACCCATTCATCTGCTGGCTTTTGAATGAAGAAATGTCCCAGTGGGGCTGAATTTGTCAGAGTCAGTGACTCTCACTGGGTTGCACTAAGTTTTGTGACCCAGATCCCAAATTAGCAATCATGAAAGAGAGAGTGAACCATTTATTCAAATTCATAATTCATTACTAGAAGATGCTTGGGTGCAGTCTTGTAAATGGTCCCATAAGTGCCTGCTTTGAGTAAATAACTTTTTTTTTTTTTTTTTTCTGTACCCCATCACAACATGGACCTTGGGCTCAGAAACCTCATACTAATTCCAGCTCTTTGGCAGGAGCAACACGTCCTGCCTTCCCTGGGCACAGCCTGGCACCCTTAGGTGGTGATCTCAGTGCTGGACAGACAGAAACCAGAGCAGAGGAGCCCAGATCAGCCTAGAGTGTCCACCTGCATTGACCAGCCCAGAGCTGCAATTCAGGAGCTGCAGCAAGTTATGAAAGGTCTTAGCCAGCACTCAGTGCACACAAATGTTCCTGTGGCACATCAGAAGTTAAATCAATTTTAAGTTAACATCACAGCAGGTCAATTTTATTTATCAGTTTGGCTTGTGTAATTTTGTCTATACATGTTTTCCCAAGAAAATGATGGGTTTTTTAGTTAAGAAAGCGTTTTCACTATTTTTTGTTATACTGAAAGATTGTGTTTTGAGGGTGATTTCAGAGGAGAAAGGAGGTTGTTTGCTTGTTCTGTTTTTTTGGTGTTTTTGGTTTTTTTTTACTTTAAGGTTTTTTGGTTTTTGTTTTCTTTTGTTTTGGATTTTTTCTGTTTTGTTTTATGAAGGCCAGAAGAAAATAGTTTCTTAAAGAGGTCTCCACTTAGTTTAAGCAGATGAAGTTTGGAATTGATTTGAACATACTTATTTAGCTATACACCAAGTTCTCCAAAAACCCAATTACAAATAGTTTTAGAAAATCATTTTTTGATGAAATATAAATGTAATATTGATTTAATATTTTCTTTCATAAAAGAAAAAAAATCCCTCTTGTCATTAGCTGGCCATCCTTAGCACTTTCATATCTCCACCCCCTTCTGTCTCTGTGCTTCCCACTCTCCTCATCATCGCTTCAGTTCCAGGCTCCACCTGTCAAAGTGCTGAAAACTTTAAATTAGCGTTACATGGAAAACAGATGTCCTTCTTCATTAAGCACATTGCAAGTCTGCAACAGTTCTTTTTCTGCTTTGAATTGAGTCTAGCCCCTCTCCCACCATGAAAATAAAAAAAAATTCCAGGGAAACAGAATTTAAAAATAAGGCAAAACAGAAGTTTTGGTCAATAAAAATGTTTTTGACTATAAATAGAGATTGTTACAATTTGTTTTAAGAACACTTACATGCTTAAAATGCTGTTATACAATAACAGTGAGTGCCCTTGTGAGAAGTTACTTTGAAGTACTAAAAAATGTCTCCTGTTCTGAAAATTTGAGACTAGATTGCCTGCACTTTATTGAAAAGATGGATTTCATTTTTAACTGCTCCATCAACATGTCATTTTACCGACTTCAAGTTTTCTGACAAAAATCCAGCATTTTGATCTGATCAGCTCTGCATACAATATTTAAGGGTGAAGAACCTTCCTTAGAGAGTTTTCTGACTCAGGACACTGTGGGGAATGCGGGACCTGAAATGGATAGCTCACCCTTAAGGGGTGGTGAAAGCTGGGCAGGGACAGGTTGTCCTTCCTTGTGGACAGCTGCCTCAACCCCACTGCCATGGCCAGTGACCGGTTGTACAGGATATTTCAGAATTAATGGATCCTTGTTGCTCATTTTCTGTATCTCAGAGCAGCCAGCCACAGATGGGAGCTATCACAACCCCTTCTGCAGAACCACAAGGAGGGAGACCCAAAAACAAGACCCACCCTGACCCTTTGGAAGTACTGAGCTCCTTTGGAGAGCTGACCAGACCACACCTCACTTCTACATAGCAAAGAGATTTCCCAGGATATTTCTTGCCTGGGAAACCACTTCACAACCCAGACAGGGACCAGGAGCTCTTTCTCAGCACTGCTTGGTCCCAGGACATAAATCCTTATGCTTGAAGACTCTAGCTAGCCTCTAATTAATGAAGCTGAGGCAGAAACTTCCCTATAGGCCAGTTATTCCATATCTGCCTTCTGCAGGGTTTCTTGCTCTTGACTCTGAAGCAGCTACCAGGGCCACTCCAGGGGAAACTCCAGGCAGTGGCTCAGACCCCTTATCAAGTCTTAATATGAATCTCGGGATCCCACAGTCCTTACCAGAGTCTAGAAACCCCAAAAATTTACATTACAATGTCCACTTCCCACCTGCTTCAAAGATAAAAATCATGAACTACCCTTCTTTTATTCTTTCGTTTCTTTTCTCTTTTCTCTTTTCTTTTCTTCTCTTTTCTCTTTTTTCTTTTCTTTTCTTTTCTTTTCTTTTCTTTTCTTTTCTTTTCTTTTCTTTTCTTTTCTTTTCTTTTCTTTTCTTCTCTTCTCTTCTCTTCTCTTCTCTTCTCTTCTCTTTTCTTTTCTTTTCTTTTCTTTTCTTTTCTTTTCTTTTCTTTTCTTTTCTTTTCTTTTCTTTTCTTTTCTTTTCTTTTCTTTTCTTTTCTTTTCTTTTCTTTTTTCTTTTTTTTTTTTTTTTTGTGATGGAAAAAAAGCCAGGCACATTAAATTGGACACGCACAAGTAAACCAGTTTGTAATGATACGTTGGACTTCCCATAGCAAGAGTAGGTAATTTGGCTCCATTTTGTATTTAGATTTTGAATTTTCCTCTGTCACAGAAAGGATTTTTCATCAGAGACTTTGGATGCACAATAGCTGCGGGCATTTAATCTGCAGAGGCGCTCCTGAGGATACACGCTGCAGCGTCTACTGTCTTTGGTTTTCATCCAGAGAGAGAAGACAGAGGTGAATTTGGAAGGGATCCAAAGAAAGAAAAGAAAAGAAAGTGGTGTTCCTAATTTCACACATTTCTGTAGCTGGAATGTGTCTTGCAGGCAGCAGGATGCCATTAATGTCTCCATGGCCCGGGGAGGTCCCTTGGCATTTAACCTCAGCTATTCCACTTACTCCATAAATGCAGGACTTAAATTTCCAAAATGTCTGGAATATATATGAATTCTTCAAAGAGGCATGGGTAAGGAAGTGTTTCAATAAATATGCAGCATGCAACTTCTTCATCTGTTTTACTATTTAGATACAGATACAGATAGAGAAACATACTGTTTGAACCCCTTATTTCCATGGTACAAAAACAAGAATGAACCTCTCATCTCCTGTCTTCTCTTCTTAGAAACCTGCAACTGAAGAGATACTCCCCAACAGCAAAGCAAACATTTCCATGAATCAATCATCATAGAATCCCAGAATGGTTTGGATTGGAGAGGGCCTGAAAGATCATATAATTTCAACTCCCTGGTCTTGTCTGGAACACCTTCCTCTAGACCAGGTTTCCCAGAGCCCCAACAACCTAGCTTTGAACACTTCCAGGGATGGGGCAGCCACAGCTTCTCTCGACAACCTGTACCAGGGCCTCACCACCCTGACAGTAAAGAAAGTCTTCCTGATATCTAATCTAACCCTATATACTTTCAGTTTGAAGCCATTTCTCCTTGTCCTGTCACTCCATGACCTTATCCAAAATCTCTCTCCAACTCTCTTGCAAACCCTTTTGGCCATGGATTACCCTGGAACCTTCTCTTCTCCAGACTGAGCAAGCGCTGCCCTCTGAGCCTTTCCCCATGGCAGAGGTGCTCATCCCTTGGAGCATTTTCATGGCCTTCTCTGGACTCACTCCAACAGGTCCATGTGCTGAGGACTACAGAGCTGGATGCAGCACCGAAGTGGGATGTTGCAAGAGTGAAATAGAAGGACAAACAGGTTCAAGATAACAGAAATTTTAAGAGCTTCAATTCCAGGCTGTTTCATGAACAGTACAAGGCAAATTTAAGGCACACAAGCTCTAGGATTCCCTTTACACTGATTATACAGAGTTTACCAAAAGTCTTCTGGGGTGTGAAGAGCAGTCTGGGAATGGGGATATTTTTCTCAACCCATTTTTGCAGATGAGAGACTTAAGTCAACCAGATAGGGCTGGACCTGATGATTCCCCATTCCTGGAAGTTTTCAGGGCCAGGCTGGATGGGACTTGGAGCAACCTGGTCTAGACAATGGTGTCCCTGCCCATGGCACGGGGATTAGGACTAGGCGATTGATAAGGTTCCTTCCAACCCAAACCATTTCATGAGTCTGTGATTCCATGATATACAGTTGGACTTGATAATCTTAGAGGTCTCTTTCAACCTTAACAAATCTGTGATCCTAGAACGTTATTACCCAACTCGTGTAGCCTTTGGCTCCCAGCTGGCCTTTTCTCCAGGCCTTATTCCTTTTGCAGCAGAGGTTCCATGTCTGAACCCTGGCACTGCAGAGCAAACCAACCTTGTGAGGGATTAATCTGAGATGCTGGGATGTGAGCCAGAGAAGCTGAAGTGAGACTTCACATCCTCTTGTGGTTCTGGGCATCAAGGAGAGACAATCTGTGGCTGAGAGGAGGGTGGAAGCACTTAAATCACAGCACAGCATGTGTCAAGGGTGTCTCTGTCAAAGCAAGCAAAGCAGTTCAAGTAGATTGCCCAAGGCCACAGAGAAAAGTTGTGTCAACGATGAGCCCAAACCAGACCCCAGCCCAGAGCTGCACCCACAAAATTCCACCTGTGACGGCAAACCAGAGCTCTGGAGTGAGCACAGCTTCACTGCTCCTGGTGGTACAAACCATGCGAGGCAAAGCTGGTGACGTGATTTGTGCAGGGTCTGCCAGAGAAGAGCACACTGATTCCAAAGCTCCTGCTTCAAAATATTTCCCTGATCCCCTTTAAGCCTTGTAATGAGCCTGTCTTTACTACTGCATTTTGTTACTGCTCACTTTTCTCTTGAAACTTATTTTTCTTCAACAGTAGTGGCCCCAAAATTACTGCTAATTTCCCGCAAGAAATTTGTTCTTTGAAACATACTGCATGGCACTTTTCATTTTCCTCTTTTTTCTACTTTTTTTCCCCCTTCTATCTGAGACTCACACTGAGTCTGTTGAGAACATGTAAGTGTAGTTGCTTTTGAATGCTGCAAGGTAAATGCTGAAAATGACAGCTTAAATGGAATCATTAAAGCAGATGTAAGTATTATCTGAATGCTTCTGAAGTCTCCTATGCACAGCAATAGCATCTTTATTTTCTCTCCTGATGCATGCACCTTTTTAAAGACAGCTGACAACCTATTATTTTTTTCTTTCTCCCCATTTTCAAGCCTGAACTTATGGACTACATTCATATCTTAAAGCTGTAACCTGTTTGCTAGGAAATGTCTGTAAATCTGGCCAAAATAAAGGCATGGTGCAAAGGTGGCTGTGATAGTTATCTACTCTTCTTAGGTTACTAAGCAGAAGGAAATGCATACCAAAATGTTAACCACTGGCTTATGGGAAATAAAGTAATGTGCTCCTCATTGTGATTAGGCAAAGCACACAGATTTGGTGGCTGCCATGGACTCCCCCAGTTGTAAAATTTTATTCCCAATTAAGGTGGGATTCATCTCACTTTGCAACCCACTGTGGAGGAGCTCACTGCTACTTCAGATCTGCCTATAAGCAAGTCAGAGAGAGTCCTTTCCATAAGCTGGTTCATATTCCTTTTCTACAGGGTGGGATGAGTCTTCAGAAAGCTGTTCTGAGGGAGAAGGAACTTTCAGAGGAAGTTCATACAGCCATCCTGCACTAGATGCTGATCCCTCAGACGGTGCAGTCTCGGCGCCATCAATCACAGAGGCTGATTTTTGGGCTGCTGCAAGCCCAGGAGCTGGCACCACTGCCAGCCGAGCTAATCTACTCCGAGCCTTGCGCTGCCCACTGGCACTGCAGCTCTGCTGAAGAACACTGCCCAGGGTGTTCTGCGGCGCTCAGCTGCTCCGCGCTGGAGCAGCACCAAGTCACACACTCAGAAAGCTCAGGCAAGAGAATAGATAGACCATTTGGCTTTGGAGATGCTGTGATCTCCCCTTGAGCCTGAGCCCATGCCTGTACAGTGGCCAGATGGAGCTCATCTGATGAGCTCTGAGCCCATCCCTCTGCTCACACTTGAGAGGCACAGCAGAAAGCTGGAGGTGCAGGATGATTCCTTTTCCCAGTGGTGCAGATCACCTCAGGGAGACATACAGAGTCCTGTCTGCATCTGGAAGAGGTAAATGCTATTTTATGGTGTTTAATCTGAACAATGCAACTGAACACCGATCTGGAAAGCTCATCACAGTGCTAGCACAGCACCGAGCCTCAGCCCTGAAGGGATTTAGTACTTTAGTCCTGTCTGACATTCGCTGACCTCAAATCAGAGTACACGTGGCATGACCACATGGAATGGTGCATGTGCAGGTATCTGTTTAATGGCAGTCACTATGAAAGACAAGGAGAAGAAACAGCAGTAACAAATTAAACATCCAGATTCACAAACTCAGTGGCTGGGTGGATAGTACCAAAAACAGTAACCCCAGCTCTCTGATTTCTAAGTGACAGACCCTTGAAGGCCCCACTCAAGACAGTCAGGATGGTCAGCCAGGACCTTTAAATGGTTAGAAGAGGGAAACAAGATTTCCATGGGTTTGACAGTGCGAAGCAAACATACTATGGGATATTTGAATTATGGGACTTCTGGTACTGTCCAATATTTGCTTTGCAACATTTGAAGGTGTCTTAGAGCACTCTGGGTTACTTGTGGATTGGCCCTGGTCCTCAGCTTTGGGATGACAAATCCTTTTTTCCATCTATTTCTGAGAAGCCCTGAGCAAGTGCTTTGTAGTGGCCAGACAGAGATATTTTATAATTGCTGTTCTTTTTTGGGACTTAGTAGACTCATGCTCAGCTCCCTGGCTTTCCATAAAGCCCTTGCTGTTACTGCACAAATCGGGTAAGATATGTCTTTAGGTGTTTTGTTAATGGGTGCCAGGTTATGAAACTGTAACTCTAAGACACCTAATTTTTTGACATTCAGACAGCCTGAAACCTGAGATTACAGAAATGTGTAAGTTTCATTTATGTCATGCTTGGAAAGGATTTTGTTTCCTTGCTTGCTTGTTGTTTTCCAACAAAGCAAAAATAAAAAAGAGGAGAACTTTGAAAGAAAGCTGAAATTCTGTCAATTATAGATTATGTGGAGATCCATGCAGGCATATGTTTGACACTTTTGATGCCCTGTGATACTCACTGGATCTGCACCTAAGGAACTGGTCTGTCTGAGAGGTTGCATCTATATTTACTGATACCAGCAGGTCCTAGAAGCAGATTGCCTTGATTCTGGCCCTGTACATTTATATTGTCCTTGCAGAGTCAGATATCAGTATATATAGATATCTGATTCATAACCTCTCCTGTGCCTCACTGAAGGCGTTGGTTTAGGACCTGGGTGGCCTCGATTTTATTATTAGTGCTTCCACTGGCCTGCTGCTCAGCAGTAGGTAAATGAGGTCATCACTTTGTGACTCCATTCCCTTTTGCAAAATGTAGATAAAAACTCTTTTAATCCTGCTGATGAAAGGTGGTATGATGAATAGCATTCTTACCAGCCTTGCCTTCCTTATAGTAGGGGTCTTTGTGAATCCATTCTATTAACAGCTCTAAGGACCATAGAAATCCCTATATAAATTAAACACAAAACCTTGGCAGTGCCATGAAACTGCAATTAGGAAATGAAAAAGCTATAGTTTTCAGAGGAACAATAGACTTTCCCACATTGCATATCGTGCATAGATTTAAGTATGCATTTAATAGTCTGACTGGTAATAAAAATACTATATAGATACAATATGTTTGAATTATTATTGCTATGCTGGAAGATCCACACTGTTTCTGTACCCTGGCTCTTGTGTGCTTAAATTTGTAACTTCACTGCTACACTCTCAGACTTGTTTGCATTCAATTTCTTTGGGCTTTCTAAATTAGATATGTACGTGATGCTCTGTGTTAAAACTAAATCGATTCTTAATAGTCATGTGGTGTTAATATTAAGCCAATTAGGCTCAAATTAGCACACACATTTATTTAAGCAAGACTCTGATCTTGTAAACAACTTAAACATGTATTTTGAACTCTGGCTTAGCAAAGTTCCTAAGTACACCAGCAATATAAACCCTGTAAAACATAGCTCAGCTGGACAAGTTAATTACTGAGACAAACTTGTGGCACAACAGAGAAGCTACATGAATAAATGCTGTCTTGGGTTAAAATAAAATTTTAAAAAATAAGGAACAGGCAAAGTTAAAACTTCCCAAAAATTCTTTGGTAGCTACAGATTCAGAAAACAATATGTACACACCTGTGAATACATTTGGGAGTTTTCTCTGAGATCTAGCAGGAAGAGGCACACTAAAAGTGATTCAGTTCTTTGTGAAGTGGACATTTACCAGTGGACCAGATGAACAACTCTGGTTTTCACTGCTCAAATCCACACCAACTCCAGAAAGGGCTCAGACACAGAGCTCACATGCAAACTCTTATATGTAGACACAGATGTGCATAGACTCTTTTGGGTATCCAAACTGGGAGTGGAGACATGCCTGTCACTAGAGGAGGAGTCAAAGGGAATTTCCTCTGAGGAACTTCAATATTTCAACTCATGGAAATCTTAAATGTCAGCTTTACCAGTGAAGAACAAGTGTCCTTGCCTCTTCCTGAAATCACACACGTGTTCACGGGTTCAATTAAATCTGGCCTCAGCAGGTTTCATTTTAGTGTGACTAACATTTCTAGATTATTAGAATTCATACATCTTTTCTCCAAAATATCTCCTCCCTCTTTGGCGAGGTGCTGCTGAAACTTTAAATATTGAAGTTTTAGACTTAGACATATAATCAAGTTGCGTTGGCTTACCAAAATCCTATTCACCTGCCAGAGTGGCTGCTCCCATGATAACAGCTGCCTAGATACACACATGCTCACAGCTTTCTCTATCTCAGGAGTCCAGTACATCTTTTGTTCCCTCAAATACAATCGTTTTCTTATCCAAGATGGTGGCCGTGGAAGGTTTGTATGAACTGCCCCTGTGCATGGACAGCAGGTACACAAAGACACAAACCTGAGAGGTGGAGGAAGACGAAGTCGAGGAGCAGGTTTGCTCAGGGTCTGCAGAGGCAGAGTTTGTCTCTGCAGTGACTATTTTCACAGCAGCACACAGCTGCAGAGAGGTACAGGCAGGGCAGCAAGGTCTCCAGCTGTGTTTTTTGTCTTCTCTAGCTGTGGAAGCCTTCGGGAAAGTAATAAGGCCATATACTGCCCCAACTGTTTGTGGTCAAGAATTTGTGCCCTCAAAAAGAAGCAGTGCATAGCCCTGTTTTATGACCACTAAAATGAGCAGCGTAATTCATCCAAATTCATTCCCAAAGTAGTTCTGCTGCAGCCTGCGGAGAACTACTCTGGATGCATTTAGCCCATAATCTTCCTCCATCAAGATATGACCATACCCTCCAGTGGGCAATAAAGTGCTTTGGGGCATCT
Organism: Acanthiza pusilla; assembly: GCA_036630365.1. NCBI lineage: Eukaryota > Metazoa > Chordata > Aves > Passeriformes > Acanthizidae > Acanthiza > Acanthiza pusilla. The sequence goes on along the minus strand of JAXCHO010000032.1, from coordinate 4,059,415 downwards.
AATTGAAAGTGTGACAGTTTTACACTGTTGGGAAGCAGCAGTTGTGGGTGGCATGTGCTCCACTGGCATCTGAGGGTAAATACAGCAGGATATGTGGCAGTCTACAACTGGGAGCTACATTATGCATGTGCTGGGAACAGCGAGCCAGTGCCACAATGCAATTATAGCTTTAAACCGTGCCCAGTGTGTCTGTTCGGCGGCAGTAGACAGACAGCTCCAAATCATTATTTTTTTTCTGCTTACTTAGCTTCTGGTGATTAGGTTCCTGTTTTGCAATTGTGGTGACTAAACCAATTAAGGTGCAATTTAAAGAAGGAACTCATAAATACTGTACAAAGGTAGTATTGACATAACTTTATAAAAAAAAACTTTATTAAAAAAAAAAAAAGAAAGTGGGGGTGGTGGGAAGAGAGGAGGCTAGGTTTCCAAACCGAGCAATCCATTTTAGAAGACTCTGCTATGTGCAGTAACTTCTGCAGTATGAATAAATATGCATAATCAAAAAGGGAGCACAGCTCGCTTCTCTCTATTGCTCATTTGATATACCTCTTCATGTCATATCCACTTTCACATAAACAACACAATAATAAAACATCTGCATTGCTAAATAACACTACTGTGTTCTAATTCCTCTGGAATGACATGAATACGAACATCCTACTCCTGTTTATTAGAATTTATTGATGACATGAGTGTGTAAAAGCAGCAGAAGGCATAATTAATCCTGGTGCAGCCCCAAGTTACACGTCCAAACTTGACAAGTTTCACTCTTGACTTGCATTACTTTCCCTTGACGCATGGTAACATCAAGGGCTTTGACAAGGTACAGATGTCCTGCTGCAGGAGTGGCAGGAAGGCAGTTTGCTCTTTGGTTCCAGCTTCTGCAGACGCAGAGGATGGGCTATGGCTCAGCGAGGAGCGGTGGGGGAATAGGGAGCACTCGGTAAAAAAAAGAAAATAAGAAAATAAGCATCCCTTTGCTCGAGATAGCAAACAGCACGCTAATGAAGCTTACAGATGATGTTCAATTGGGACGACTAGTGAGCCACGTCAGGGCAGAGCAATAATATTGGCAGATTTAGAGAAATTAGAAATAAGAGAAGAAAATAACAAAATTAGATCAATCTTGAGAAAGACAATTTGAAACACAAAGGCAGCTGGAACGAAAAGCTGAAAGCAAGCTGTAACATTGAAATAAGTCTAGAGGGAATAACGGATGTGAAAATAAACATTGTTTGCAATGTGATGTGGCTATGAAAACAATGGCATATGTAGAAATCTAGCCACCAGTTCAGTTCACCTTATCTATCCCCAGGGAGCTGATGGAGTCACCATCTTTGGAAATGTTCAAAAAACAAGTATGCATGGTGCTTCATTGTATGGTTTAGGGGGCAGGATGGTGTTTTGCTAAAAGTTGGACTTGATGATCCTGGAGGTCCCGTCCATCCCTAACGGTTCTGTGATTCTATCCCTTTCCCAAGCCAAAGAATATATGAATATTTTACAGCTCTGAGCCGCACAGTTTGGGATTTGAGGTACATCTTTAAGAGATGAAACCTGTGATTTTGGATCCCTGTGTCTTCTTTCATGATCTTTGAGGCACTTGCAGGTCACCAGACCTCTAAGGGTACAGCCGTTGGGCCCTCAATCAAACAAGCTGCTCTCAAAAGGCCCATATTCTCTCTAATTTTTTACACCTCAGTTTCCACCGTGCCCATGGGGACAGAGCTGGAGGCACAGGCATGACTGATGGGAGCATGAGCAAAACAGCACTGCATGTGTATCTCCCAGAGTGACGACTGCAATGCTCACTGAAGAGAGGGACAACATTCAGTGATTTTTTTTCTTTACCTGATCGGGTTTAACCCACAACTCTGAGAAAAGAACTTTACCTAGTACAGACAAATGTTCTGGAAAGGAAACTTTACAATTCACCTGTTTTGCTTTTTGTACAAAATTCATCATATTCTGAACATTGCTGTATCAGGAAGCAAACAACATTCAGACAGCTTGGGCACCTTCCTTTCAGCATTCCTATGTCCTTTCTCCAAATCACTCCTTTTCCTATCCAGGCTTGGAAAGACCAAACCAAAGCTACTTTTAGAGAGCACTTTCCTCCTTGAGGCACATGGACATTGCTTCCAAGAGGACCAAATATTTTAACTCCTAAGCTGTTGTGCAACCAAAGTGCCTCTTTGCTGCTGCAAGGCTGCTGACTGCACTCAGAACCTTTTTCAAATTCTGCGGAGCTGAACATTGTGGTACTGAACCACAGTTTGGTAAAAGCTGTAAAAGCTTATGTTGCTTGTTGTGAGACCTCCTGACTCAAAACTTTGCCATGGCTAGGGCAGCAATTGTTCCACAAAAATGATGTCAGGAAGGAGTACATATTTGTATCTTCTGTATGTACATATACAAGTGAGGAGGGTAGGCACAGCTGAGACTGCAGGTTTACTCTTGGGCAAGGACTGTCAAAAAAAATTTTGGAAAAGTAGAGGCAATTCAGAGAAAAGCAGAGAGCTGGAGGAGTTGAATTATGAGTAAAAATATTAAAGTATGTACCTTGTAAAAACTGTGGTTTTAGAAGGGAAAAATCCCCATGTGTATCCCCACGAGATCTGTCCAAGCACCTATTTTTCCTTTTCTTTTATTTTTTTTTTTTAATGTGTGTACATTCTTTTCCCTCGTCTTCTGCAAAGAAATGCAGAGAACAACTTTGAGCACCTTCAATCAAAAGTGCATTTATTTCAAAAGCTTGTGTGATGATTAATATCTGTCTGCCCACAAGCCACTTCATTCATATGGGATTCATATGGGAGATTTCATAAATTTAACAAGGGTGCCTCTCAGAATCTTCCTGTCTCTTATGAAACATTATTTTAATATTTTCGTTTCCAGGGAACTCATCTGCTAAAACTGCAGCACCTATCTTCCCTGCCCTAGACAAAATGACAGCACGATTTTGAAGCACACAATTAGAAATGTGAGGATATACTGCTGAGAGATGCATATACTCCTGATATATCTATATATATTTATACGTGTATACATGCATTCCTTAGCAGTTGCCAAGCTCCAGTGCCAGCAGGAGCATCTCATCAGCTTAATGATGGTGATGATAGGATTGAGTGTTTGTGGGGAAGAATCAGGGGGAAGGCCAACAAATCAGATCTCCTGCCGGGAGTTTGTTATGGACCATCCAAATATGACAGAGATACAGACAAAATATTCTATAAACAGCTGGGAGGAGTCTCACAATTACTATATCAAAGCACAGCAGAGAGGAGGAATCTAGAAAGTGCACAAAGCAGCTCAGCCTCAGCAGCAAATCCCAACTTTGGGATGTAAAAGAGATTGACACAGACGACCATGGGACCACGGAACAATGATCAGCCTTTCAAAGTGTTTTTCCCCAAGTCACAGAAGACCCAAATCTTCAGTCACCTCTTCTTTAGATTTTCTCTATTTATCAAGTTGTTTACTGTAAAATCAGTTCATTGAGAGTACAGCAGAGATCTGCCCAATAAAGGTATTTAATTCCTTTTCTGGATTTGTTCAGATGAAGATCTCTTGTCATCCCTCACTACAAAAGAAATTTTACTACATCCTTGGTCCTATTCTTTGTCTAACTCATTTAAAATAGGAGCTTTCATGGGAAGGGACCAGTTTTTATTTTGTGTTTGATATGGTGCCTAGGAAAACTCATCTTTGCTTGAGTCTCTGGCTCTGGTCTTTCGTGCTACTAAAGAATAATAAGAAATAGAAAGGCAAATGTCTTTTTAAGACAAAATTTCCTGCTCCTCCTCATTCTGAAATCCATAGATCTCACTTTGCATAGCATTTTCATAAACAGAGAAAACTCTCAATAGCAATGAAATAAAATTAAGATACAGTAGTGCCCCTCAGAACACCCATCATACTTTCAAAATAGACCATTCACTTACTGCAAAGGTTATTTCAAGCTAAGAATCCATTTATTTGAATGTATTTCCATTTTAATCAATATCCTTTAGAAATGGTCTCTTTCTTAGTCATGTAAGGTGAATTGATATAATTTTAAGGACATGTATTTCTTTTCTAAATGTTCTTATATGGCAAGGACATATGTGAGATTGGATTTTCACCTCTGGTAGATATGAGTCAACAGCATTTTCTTTACCTTAGTGCAACAAGAAGATGAGTGCCAGAGGCGAGTCTTTCAGAAGAGGAGACATTTCTAAAGCACCTGAACACTGTCGTGACAATCCCTCGTTTCCAATCCCAAAAGATCTCTTAGCAGCGCTGCAAATTCTTCCTTTCCCCCTGAAAGCCTGAGACACCTTTCACCAAAAACAACTGAAAGGCTTCCATTAAGTTCAACAGACTTTCAATCATGGTCTTTTCCAAGATGAGCGCTTTCTTTTAATGTGTGAATAGAAGGTAATTACCTTTCATTACACCAAATGTAGCAGAAGATGGGCAAGTAGTTTTTTCTGCTTGGGCTTGTACATTTTTGTAACATTTGCAAAATGCTGACTTATGCACACAGTTACACTTGAAACACAATTACTCATATATAAATCTGCATTTGTGTTTAAATATCACTAGTAACAAGAACGCTTCTGGTAACAAATTTGTTTATCAAATATACATCAGAAAATGGCACATTAAATAAGAAAATGTTCAATAAAATATATGCTCAGCATTTTTACAGACAGTCTGGGCCTCGTCCAACAAACCCTGATGTGAAAAGAAACGCTATCATTAATGTCTAAAGATCCGGATTAAACCCATAATGGGAAATTCTTAAATTTTTGCTCTCTTTACACTTTTCAAGTGCAGCTTTTCACTTCAGGACTTGCATCTACATACTGAGCTCATAGATTGAAGCCAAGAGAAGGACTGGTGTGCATTTCAAGGGAGCAAGAAGAATCTTCTGTTCAAAAAGTGAGAGTACCGCAGATGTTTTTTTAATTTTTTTTTACCTGAGAGGCTTCTGAAACTTACTGTTGTGTTTAGATTTCAGGGGCATTATTAGTTTGATGGCAAGGAATGCTCGAGGATGACACGGATGATCAAATTTATGAAAAAAATCATATTAAAGAACAGCAAAGAAGACTGGGACTCAGCCTGAGAAAAAGAAAAAAAAAGGGGATATATGCTACTGGTCTTAAAATCAGGGATGATGACATAGCAAAGGTAAGCAGAGAAAGATTTCATTTTTCTTTTTAAGACTAGAATTGAGAAGTAGCAGGTGAAGCTACCAGATGGCAGGCACAAAGTAAATAATAGCAGGGGAGGGTAAACCAGCCTCGGAGATAATTCTGTCTGTTCCCTGAGTGAAAAGGGAGCCCAAAGTCAGAGCGCAGTTACTAAAGAAGGGTAATAACATCTGAGAAGCACTGGGACATCCATATGGAACCATCCACACAAGACCTATAGAAGAGCAGTACCTCTCTGTAGCGGCAGCGGAGGGTGGAGGAAGATCCTGGAGCATTTCCAGTGGTGCTGGAATTGGGCCCAAAGCGCTGCACTTTGAAACTTATCACTTTGTGCTGTAGTTTCTCTGGGTCTGCTGGAAAACTCAGGTGTGAATTCCAGCTTTGCACTGTTTCCCATTTCTGGGTGGCAAATCACTGTCCTTCAGGTTTATTGAGGTACCCATGAAGCCATTCTTTAACACAGGTAACAAAAATAGGAAACAACAGGTGGGTGCAGGGAATTTGGCAGCATGCAAAATCAGCACGACAGGGAGATGATTTTTACCTCTGTTTATAGTGCTGGTGAGATTGATATCAGAACACATTTGAAAAGATACTGAAAAATTGTCAAGTGTGCAGTGAAGAGCCAGCAAAAAATATTAGAGAGTTTAGAGAAATGCCTTGCAGTGAGAGATTTAAGCAGCTCATTCTGTCTAGCATATCAAAGATGTATTTTAGTGTAACCTGAAAGTCAAAACTGAATGATTCAAAATGGTAAAGTCAAAAAGCAGCAGCTTTGTTAGGAGGCCTAACCCTCTGTCTTGATGTGACAATGCATCTTAACACAATTACAATGATTTATTTGTAGGCTGGGACAAAGTTACATGGCCCTTTCCTAAATTTGAAGAAGTATACATATATATTTATACATATGTGATGCTTAAAGAATTATAAATATGTAGTACTAGGTTTAAAGGAACCATTATTATTTTATTAAATGTTCAATTTGATGAGTTGTTGGGGTTGTCATTTAACCCTAGCCAACTAGAGCACAACACAGCTGCCTACTTCCCTGTGCCCCCAGAGGGATGTGGAGGAGAATCAGAAAAAGGTAAAACTCATGGGTTGGGATAAATACAGTCTATTGCTTGACAGAAAGTAAAATATTTTAATAATAATAATAACAAAAACAATAATAATAAAATAAAGAGGGGAGAGAGCAAGAGAGGAATAAAACCCAAAAGAAGCAAGAGATAAACAAGAAAATTGTTCACCACTCACTAACCAATGCCCAGATCAACCCCCATGCAGTGATCAGCCCCTCCTGGCCAACTTCCCCTGGGCATGAGTTCTGTGATATGGAATATCCCTTTGTCCAGGTCTTCTGGCCATGCTGACCCTCAGCTTTATGTGCACCTGCTCATGGGCAGAGCACTGGACATTGAAAAGTCCTCGACTGGAATGAGCATTTCTAAGCAGCAACTAAAACATCACTGTGTTATCAACATTATTCTCAGACTAGATCCAAAACACAGCACTGTACCAGGAACCAAGGAGAAAATTAACTCTATCCCAGCCAAATCTAGAATAAGGGGAATTACCATAAATTCAAAAACAATTTCTGTTTCTTCACAGAGAGAAAAAGGAAAAAAAAATCACGTTTTTGTTAAGGAATGTTAGTAAAATATTTTTCTTACTGTCTTATTGTCAGATAAAGTATAGAATCTGGTTTCCAATACCACAGGAACTGACTGAGCTTTCTTCTCTCACCTGTATCTATCGTCATGAAATTCACAAGCATAACAATTGTAAAATTTCTTGAAAAGCTCTACCAATGTTATTTAAAGGGATTCAAGACATTCAAAAGCTTTAATGTAACAGTAAGGAAAACATGGATAATTGTCCTTCTCCATTACTCTCTGAGTCTTGTTCCTCCACAGCACCCCTGCAGTAGTTTGGTGTCCCTGGCTCCTCATCATCATCTGCTCATTGTTCATTAATCAGCTGCATCTCCACAGGTGGGGGCCAGCAGCAAAAGCAATACCCTGGTAGGAATGGCTCTCACGAGATGTGGATGTTGCTCTCCTCACTGTGAAACAGTGCTGATGGCAGAGGAAACCTCCAGCCACTTTGCTACCATGAATTCACATTGCATCTTTTTTTTTTCTTTTTTCTTTTTTTTTTTTTAAATTTAATTTGCGGAAAATGAAATTAAAACTAAGCTCATCGGCACTCTTCAAATGGCCTGACACAAGCCAGGCCTGATAGACAAGAAGTAGAGCCATGAGAACATGCAGTCTTTCCCGACCCATGAGCTCCTACCTGATAATAGAGCTCAGTTCCATGTGAAACACCATCTGCCCAGCTTAGTGGAACGAGCTCACGTCTTCTCGCACCTGGATACATAAATATATTTGCTTATTTGTAAGTGTGTTTTATTTAAATGCAAGCTTCAAATAACAGACTCATAATGTGGCTGGTATATAAATAGGAAGGTGGTTTGCATACAAATATAGCAGGACTATTAGAGGTGATCATTAGTTACTAATATAAGCAGTTATTTGAACATTAGCATACTGTTATTCATAGCAGAATTCATGATGCGTTTAATAAGTAAGTAATAGCTTCCTTAATAAACTTAGGGGCATAAAAAATCCCTGTTCTGTAGCTTGTCAAAGATGGACAATGACATTAGTGACTATTAAGATCTGAAATTTTCTAACAGTTATCCATATTTAGATAAAAAAGAGAGAGGCATGAGGGTATTTTGATCTATTTCAAATAGATTTTCCATTCATATACTTCTATTAAAAACTGACGAAATTAAATAGACAGAAAAGAAAATCAAAAGATAGGAAGAAAGTATTAAAACGCTAAAGAAATGCTAAATACCTCCTCCCAAAGAGCAAAAGTAATTAATTCCCAATTGCATGTGCCTTAAAGGATTATATATTCATAAACTGCCAACTCAAAAGGGAGTATCCCATCAAGTTAGCAAACCAATCAACTATGACAGAAGCTCATATTTAAATCTCCCCTTACCCAAAACCAGGTGTGTTGCTCCACCAGTGAAACTGGGGAAGGAGAGGCTGTAAACTTACCTGATTGCAGCCAAAAACAAAGCCTACTCCCAATGTCATGATGTCTTCCTGCTCAACACTTCCTCACTTCTGGTTTTGTCAACATGTACAAAAAAGAACAAGGAGATGAGGTGTCTTGACAAAGCAACAAGAAAACAACTTTCTCTCCTGATGTTCCTTCTAGGACAAGACCAAGGCCAGTTTTGGTCTTCAGCCACAGCTCTGTGTGATTCACATCCTTGTGACTTAACTAGGGTTGAACTCACAAGTTAGACACTTCCAGGGATGTATCCATAGCCCAAGCCACCAACTTAATGGGCATTAGGAAATGTCAGCAAAGTTAATTTGAAACTTATTTTTAAAAACTCTCCTATGTGATTGTAAATATTGCAATTCAATTTATTTTCAGTGTTTCCAATTAGATTCCAAATGATTTCAAGAATGGCAGCTAAAAAGAAAACAAGCTTGTTTGGGTTAATGCTGACAAATAATGAAATTTAATTGTGATTTAATGTTCCTAATGCTCATTGATTAGTTCATTCAAAACACTCCTTGAATAACCTCTTTTAAATTACAGAGTTTAAATAGTTTTCTTTAGTTTTCTAGTAATGCACTTAGCTCACCCATCCCCATTAATTCCTATTGGTTTCTGGTTTTCTTTACGTACTCTTTTATAAGACTTGCTCATCTATAAATTATCTTGGTTACCCAAAATCCACTGAAACCACGCTGATTTGAAGAGCAACATTCACTGAGGGCCGAGTGAAAAAGAACACCTGTAGGGGCTCACACAGTGTCAAGCCTCCAGGAGGAGCAGGGCTGGGAGGATCACCAGAGGCCAGAAAATCTTGAATTTGCAGGAAAGTGAATTCAGGTAAAACATGAAGTTGGAGGTCAGTGGTGACTTCTGAGTAGCTCCCTTTCTTCTGAAATAAATGAGTCTATTTGGTTCTATTAAAAAAATCCGAACAAACCAGCACCAAAAAAACACAAACAAAGAAAAATCCTTTCCCAGCATAGATACACAAAGAGAAACTCTTGCAAAGTGAAAATTTGGTCAGTTGCTTGTTCTCCAGGTTTTTGGTTTGTTCTTTTTTTGTTTGTTTGTTTGGGTTTTTTTGTTTCTGTGGGGGGTTTTTTGGTTTGTTTGTTTGGGGGGTTTTTTTGTTGTTTGTTTGTTTGTTTGTTTAGCTTTTCATTATTTTTCCTTAAATAAAAATTAAATTGTCATTGTGAATTCCAGATTTCCAGTAATTCTTCTGCGTTCCTTCCTTTTAGCTTTCTCAAGTCATATCAAGGGACACCATTTAGGTAGCACAGGGAAAATTGTGCCTGAGGGGCCTTTGGAGGAGTAAGTTTGGGGCCCACCATCTTTTGTTACTTTAAAATCTGCTTTACAAATCCTAAAGACAAGATTACTTGGTGCTCCACAGCTCTTTCCTGCTGCATTGCTAAAATGAAATGTCTCCGTGTTCTTGATATGAAACATTCTGACATTATCAAAATGCAAGGAGAAGATTGAAATGAATCATTTGGACTTACTCCCATAAAAAATGTCACTGAAATCAGCACATTTTCAGAAATTTTGATTTGGGCAAAGCTGCACATACTTTTTTTTTCGCCTTGGAAAATGATTTCATTAAAAACAAATGACCAGCTCTAATTACAACTCACTGAGCTTTTGCTCCAAAAGTCAAAGCTATTAAAACAGCACTTTGTATGTACTGGGAAACAGATTCTGTCTTACAAGTTGCTATGAAAAATATCTGACTCCCCCTCAGAAAGGCTGGTATTTGATGTCCCTGGGACTGCAAGCCAAATTTGTGTCTTGCCTTTAAGTGGTGTCCACAACCGGTAAGAAAAAATTCAAGAATCTAATAAACAATTCAAAGGCAAAAGGTGAAGGGCGCATCCCAACCCTTTGAAGAAAATTACCATTGACTTTTGAGTTTAGTTCTGGAAATGGAAAGCAGGAGCTACAAAGCTGTGTCTGCACGGCACTGGAGCCTGAGCAGAGATCTGAGACAGGACCGATTGAGCCATCTTCCGAACCAGAGTCAATACGGCCACGCCAGAGCAGCCCTCTGTCCAAACTGATTAGGCTGTTGAAAAGCTGGATTTTGTAACTTTGTCCATGCTATTAAATTAAATGTGCCTTAGCCCACAGCGTGACACTGAGGCCAGCTGGCATGCAACAGCTCACGTCAGTATCGAATCCTCCATCCCCCTGCAGTGGGTGACTGCCCCTTGGGAGGGACGCCTGGCCCAAAATTAACACCCAAAAAGAGTTCAGGCGTGGTTTCTGGGAGCGCCTGCTTGCCTGAGATGAAAATACACCAGCTGTTTATCAGTGCAATTTATCCGTATAGCTGCAGCACCCAACGCTTTTTGATTCAGTAATACAAATATAGCAAATTAATCTGCCCGTGTGACTGACTGAAGTATTTGTGCCTTTTAATGAGTGAATATCCCAGCCTGTCCAGGGTTCTGGGACAGAAGGCCTCATCACTCTGCCCATAGCTTGAGAGAGACCTGCCCTGTGTCCCTCTGAGCCCCCAGCATGTTACAGGGCTCAACACCAGACCTGCTCATGACCATCCGGGGCAGCAGCTGACACTCATCTCCCACCCCAGGCTATGAGAGGTTCACATTTCTTTTAAAACAGCTTTTCATTATGTTACAGGCTGGTAATTTTGTGTTGGGCCCTTCAGACAAATTCCTTTCCTGGTAAGTTTTGGTGGGGTTCTTGGTTGACAAGGACCATGAGTCACAGTCATAAAGAATCGTGGAGTCCAATCATTAACTGTCACATTCACAACTAAACCATGTCTTTAAGCACCACAAATACACATTTTTTAACACTTCCATGAATGGTGGTTTCACCACTTTCCTGGGCAGTCTATTCCAATATTTGAAAACCCCTTCCATTAAGAAATTTTTCCCAATATCCAATTTAAACCTCCCCTAGAACAACTTGAGGCCATTTCCTCTTCTTCCTTGCTACCTTGGAGAAAAGACCAAACCCTCATCTGTCTACAGACTCATTTCAGGGAATTGTAGAGAGCAATGATGAACCCAAATCTAGAACAGAATTCTCAAGGGAAACAGAATCCACTTTTACTCTCCCTCCATGGTGTTGCCTCTTGCTGTCGGTGCCAGACCAACTAAACCCGCTAAGTTTTGGGGCAACCTCTGTCTGTGACTCACAGACAGGGAGGATGTTAAGCTTAACTGGCTCATGCTGTCTCTCTCCTTCCCTGCATCCTTCCCAGGGTGGCAGGTGCAGCCAGGGAGAGCAGGCATCAGTCACCTCACAAGCTCCAGGGATGCACACTTGTAAATCAGTAATATTGTGTCACCGAGCAGAGCTTTGAATAAGACCTTAATTGTAGCATTTCTGTGGAAGAACCACTAAATGAGTAGCAGGGATGGCAAATAAAGAGGAGGTGATGAACATCAGGAAGTGACTCTGGAGAGGTGGGTTGAAGAGCATGGCTGGGTGGGTGAAAGGGAAAGAGCTGGGAAATAAGTCGATAAAAGAAACCTTTGTGTGACACTAAGGAAAACTCTGTGAGAAATTAAAGCCCACACAAGAATAAAGATGAGTAAAGAGCTCCAGACACCCAGCAATGCTTCAGTTGGGTGTCTGGAGTCTTTGACAGAAGATGTGATTCATCAGCTCCCACACACCCCTTTTTTTAAATATGCATGCTCATTTCAACAAATGTGAAATTTCCAGGAAAAGAAAGAGCATGGCGCACCCACGCAGCCCCGAACAGCCTGGCGTGGGCACGCTGGTGCTGTGCCAGGGACGCTGGCCAAGCGTGGCACAACCACTATGCCATCTTCTGTCCTCCTCCCAGGGGTGGGCAAGAGGGAACATTTCCCTCTTCTTCCCCTCCCTTCCACAACTTCACTTGGGAAAGGTCTGGGCTCTCTCTTCTGTGGGTTGGGTGATTCATCTTTTGCACATATATGGGGGAAAAGAACGAAAATATATATATCTATCTCCTGCGGGACAGCTAAGATCTGAGGTTTGGTGGGTAGATCAGCATGCCTGGAGACACAGAAGGCCTTTGAATAACTATCCTGGGGGTGCTGAGAGCCTGCCACATACTGCAAAGCTGTCCGCTGCCATCCACAACTTGTTTTTACAAAAAAGACAACCCACAGAAAATGTTTCAGAGCTCATAACCACAGGCAAAGAAAGAGTCACAAAAAAATCTGATATGAAAAACATGTGGAATCAGATGTAGTAACACCTGACTGAACCTTCAACAATCTCATATATCAGCTTCAGCGGGTGAAAACCAGGCACATCCATGATGACAGACAGCTCAAAAAGCCAGTAACATCAGAAATATGTGTTAAGATTTTTCTCTTTAAGAATATTTGACCAACATTGATATGACCCCTGAACCCTCTCCTCCCTGTCACACCACTCAAAGTGCAATGATCCCTTAGAAAAAACCAACTTTTCCACCTTTGTCCCTCATAATCTAGACACAGGACCAGTAATTTAAATAAAATAAAATAAAACAAACAAACCCTATACTTAAATAGGTAAGTAAATACAGTTAAATGCTCAGCCACTTTTATACTGCCTTATTCATGCTTGTATAAATAATTTAATAAAATCCACTATCAAAAATAACTGAAGCTGCTCCAGACTTTTCATCTTCTTGAATCTCATGCTGCAAAATTTAGGGATCTTTGACTCAGAATTTATGTCTGACTTGCTACCGAGTACCATCACCTCTGTTGGTGAGAACAGCGTGAGTTATCGCTCTGGCTATGAACTGGACTAGATGACCTCATAGGTCTTTTCCATCTGTGCTTCCTGAAACTCTATTAAAGGCCGCTGTCAAAACCCCACCTTAGTGTACACTGCCAGGAGGGGAGGGGGCATTTCAGTTTGCAGTCAAGGCACAAAACTTGGATATGTAAAATTAAACTTCTATCCTTCCTCCTATCCCAGCTGATATGGGTGTGGATATAGATCAGCAAGAGAAAAAGTAATATTCCTCAAAATAACTTGGTGACTTAGACCCATTTTCCAAAGAAAATGAGATATTGAGAAAAGTCAGAAATGTTTTTTTCTTCCTATTGCCAACCTGGTTCACACCAAGAGACTGATAGCTGGGTTATTATGGGGACAAATACTTTCTTTCAAAAAGAGAAAGAGATAAATTAGAAGAGATAATTGGTTTAAGCATCTGTGTCGTAAACTCAATATATTCGCTGTGTGCGAATTGTGTTGAGTGTGGCTGAGAGTTTGAAAGCTATGGACATGAGCAAGCCCACCTTAATTGCCTCCTCCCTGGATGGGGCACAGTCAATATTGCCTTTTAATAAATTTGAGAGGGTTAAATATCCCAAATACATTCCTACGGTAGGTCTCATACAGGGTAATATTGTCAGTACAATACAGTATAACACAGGCAGTTATTTTTGCACGGAATCACTCAATCAGAGAATGGTTTGTGTTGGAAGGGAGCTTAGAGAACATCCAGTTCCCTGCCATGGGCAGGGGCACCTTCTACTAGAGAATCTTCCACCAGGGAACCTCCCACATTTTTTTGTCCAAAATGTATTTGCTGCAACAAATAGGCTTCATGTACCTGGGCCTGAATGTCTCGCTCATACCTTTATGAATAAATTTGGAGAAAGGTCACTTATGGCTTTTTCTACAAGGACCATTGACCAAATCAGCTGTTTGGGATATTTGGCTGCCAGAGTGAACCAATCTGTGGACAAAGCCAACTGCTGTCAGACACCAAAAGCGGACATCACTTCCTGCAGAAGTTGGGGGCAATTCTATGACTCTACCTCTTTCATGTCAGGATTTCACAGGTTTGAATTATGGGTTTATGTAGGTCCTCCAATCCACCAAGAGGGGACCCTGAAGTTTCTCATAATGAGATAGGTGGACGAGTTTAAAAAAAAAGAAATTTGGAGGAAAAAAGAAAATATTTTCTCCTTTCCCTCTATGTTTCAAGGGCTTGTGCAGAGTTCAGATGCCTCCAGACTACAGTAGAGGCTGGGTGGAAATTGTGATTTCCATCTTGGAATGCCAGAGAATGTGAGTGCCATTTAGACATTTTGGTTACAGCTCACATAGATCCATACTGCACATCACACTGCAGATATCTAAATATCTAAATACACTGACACACTGTAGATATCTAAATTCAGGTACAGGCACAGACACCCAAACCCTCATTCAGCCCGAATCCCATCCTTAGGAACCTCCAAGGAGAGATTGCAGTGGAGAGAGGAAGGAAGGAAGGAGTGGTGGATTTTGCCTTCACAGCACTTAAATTTCCTCAGATATACTTTCTGTGCTTTTTAAAATCAGAAACTACATTACTTTGAAAAACTGGAGAGGTGTTCCCTCATGCCTTATAGATATCTGATGGTTTATATCTGGAAATCTCCAGCAAGGCTGCAGCCAATGTGCACCTATATATCTGGGGATTTTGCCAGTCAAAGCTATACAAGAGTTAAACATTGCTGTGTATTATTTTTAGTTGCCTTGAGAAATGTACAGGAAAAAATACTAAAATATAGGACAATGTGTTGCAAAAATAAACACTTAAAAAAGAACTAAATGAAACTGAAAAACAACCCCATGCATATGATTACCATTTCAAACAGGGAAAGACTGACCCATTGGATACTCCTGAGAATGCTCCTCCATGGAAAGGTATTCATATTCATATATATCAGCATTTGTAAGATCCAGCACAACATTGGGGTCATTTTGTTTAAAATATACTGTGAACTCAGCAGGATACGTCTACTTTATATTAGTCTTGTGGAAATACTATAAAGGGCTTCAGGGGGCTTTTTGTTTTTCCTGTTTTTACTTGGTGGATAATTGGGATAAAACTGAACTTGTGTAAAAAAGAAAGCAACTCACAGTAGAAAAAGCTTAGTATCCTAAGATGCCAAAAAAGAAACAGAAGTCCGAAAATTAATTAGGTAGTTTTAAGGAAATATTTACTAAAGTACCCCACGATGTCATTTCCTTTATCATTTTATTGCAGTATGGTGTTTTTATTTCTATTCTGGCAACATGAAAATTTATATTTTGATACTTAATACAACCACAGCTCAGGTTCCAGATCAACTGATCGCTTTTTGGGATTGAGTCAAGTCTGTTCACCTTGCACTGTCATTAAAGAACATGCAAAGCCAGGAACTGGTTTAAACTGATCTGATTTGTGGCATCTTTCCTGCAATTTGTCATTCCCCTTGCACAGATGCAAATGACAAAGGAAGGGAGAATCAGGCCCTCTGTGCTGACAAAGGGCTCTTATCTTCACAATGTTTTGCTAGCTGATCATACTGTTTCCTTGTCCTTTCATTTAAGGGTCATCAAGATAAAAGTGTTTGTTTGAATTCTTTTTTTCTCTTCCTTGCTCCCAAGCCCGTTATACATAATGCTCCTACTAAGGTCGTACTGTGGTTCCCTAAATATGCTTCTGCATGGCTTCATGGGCTGCTCTGCTTTTATGGTTTTGGTTAATTACATAAAGAAATAATGTTAGGTCTTCACGTAAGAAATACAGTGATTATGACAGAGATCTTAAATACCACTCTCTCTTAAGTTCCCCTTCACAGTCTTTCAAACCAACATAATTTGGGAGGATGCCCCTCTTGTCTGTGTCATGTCCTCAGGCCCCCAGCCCCAGCTCTGTTTTGAGACAGAGCAGAAAGAATTTGTCTGAACGTGGTCTTACAGCCTCAGCATCAGCATCTCTTACAATCTGAGATCAGGAGCTGCTACAGTCATCTGTTTACTTTCTTTCTCAACTTAAATAAAACAAGAGGGGGAAAATGTTAGAATGAGATAGCTCCTGCTTATGTGAGCGATTCACGGGGAATAAAAATAAAGATCTATTTACCTTCAACCACTTGCAATGAATTATGAATACAGAGGTGTCACCAATTTGCATAGAGCACGTACACGCAGCTCATTCTTGCTTAATCCTTTTGCTTGAGCTTTTTATTATTTCTTATTATTATGAATTCTAGCACAGAAGGCAATTTCAGCACCTGAACTATTTAGAGAGGAGACTGATTATGTTATTATGGAGAAAACTGTTTTTTATCAATTGATTTGGCAAATTCAGGCTCAGACACTCTCCAGTTCCCTGGTCTCCCATCTTGATTACAGTGACATCCCGCTCAACTTACTTTGATTCATATTTCTGTGGTATCAGCCATTCAGAGCACAGCAGCAAAGCACAGAAATGAGCGACCATTAGTTTACCAGCAACATTTCAGTTTCTGGTCCTTGCTTCTTTTATTCCTTGTCTACCACAACTTTTCCAAGGGCTCAGTTCCATCTTCTTTAAAACTGCTGCTGTTTGGACCCAGGACAACATTGATGCTGAGGAAAAGCTGGGTACAATGGAATGAAAATGCAAAGTATGATTCTCCTTCTGAGGGCAGAGATTATTACAAGAGTGCCTCAAGCTAAGAAGGTTGGCAAAAAGGTATTACTGAGGTCCCAGGGCTTCTTTGTAGAGAAATTGAAGGTTGCATCTTTGCATGTTTAGAGAGGAGAAGGCTGTGAGTGACCTCTCTGTTTGATCACCCCTGGTTCACTGGATTCATGACCTGAACCTTGGCTGGATTCTGCTGTCTTTGACTGCAGTGATGGCACACACATGTAGCACAAGGATAAAGAAGAAAGAGTTTAAAAATAAACCACAAAAGCAACAAGAACAGCAAACCCCCCCCCCCCAAAAAAAAAAAAACATAGTATATGACAAAAATGAGGGAAAAAATGGGAGCAGAGGAAATACAGAAGGAGAGAGGCCTGAGAGGTAAAGGGGAACAGCAAAAGGCAGGGATAGTGGGAGTTGTCACTTGAATGAGGCTAAAAGGAGAGATGAGGATGTGAAAAGAGCCTGCAACATGTCAATCTATAAGCAGAGGAATCAGGTGCAAGAGCCACGAAAAGGTACCCATTGATCTACAGCGAGAGTCATCCACATCAGTAAAGTGGGAGCAGAGGAGGACGAAGTAGATGAAGAGAGCAAGATAGATCGAGAAAATTGAGACCAGAAAAATCACTTTTTGGTTTAGCTCAGGCCAGGAGGTCACTAATGGCTTTGGCCAGGTGGCTTTCAGCAGAGGGGAGGAGCTGTGAGCCAGCAGAGAGGGGATCAAAGGGGAAAGCAGGAGGAGCAGAACTTAAGGCAAAATGAGGCATCCTCTGGCATTTTGGAGAACAGGGAGGGAGGGGTGGGAAGGCAAGAGGGGTGGGTTAAGAGGCAAATGGAAGGTGCAGGGCATCAGGGCAGCACTGAGTGATGTACACTGCAGCAGCACTCTGATGGTACAGAGCCATCCTGAGGCATCGTTACCTCGGAAGAGCCTTCTGTTCCTTTGTTTCTTTTAGCATCCCCAAGACTTCCTCTCACTGGAAAGGGGAAAAAAAAAAAGTCAAACAAACAGAAAAAAGAGAAATTATGACTGGCAAAGCAGGAAAATTAATGGCATCAAGCAGAGCAAAGCACTGTCACGGCCCAGAGCTCCGTCCTGTAATAAGTGAGTGGCCCAGATGTCAAAAGGGTTAGGGCATTCCCTGCTGACACAGACAGGCTCCTGAGGCTCCTGAGAGGGAAAAACATTTTGTCCTCATTTACAGCATGCTGGAATGGGAGAGGGGGAGAAGGAAACGAGGTGGAAGATAACTGAGAAGTAAATTGATTTACATTTAAATGTTATGTTTTTATTACTATTTTTTTAACCACTCCATGTGAAATCTCATCCTTTAAACTAGACAAACCACGGTAAACTATTTTTTATACTGTGAAAAAAAAAAAGATTGACATTCTGAGGTAATACTTTTTAAATTCCTCCAATTAAACAAAGCGAATTTAATTTTAAGTTTAATTAAAAGGAAATTTAATTAGAAAGAAGATTAAATTTTAATTAAATTTCTCCAAAATCCTTATCCTTGCCTTTACTGCTAATATTTCTCTCGGAACCAAATCCCTTTTTAATATTCTTAAATTCTATTATAGTAAACTTCCCCTTTATATTAAAATTATATCTGCCTGGATGTACTCGCTACCAGAAAAAAAAAAATCATTGCCCCTTTTAAAATACTTGAAGAGTACACCTGAGACACAGAGTAACTCAAGAGCGACCAGTGGAACATTTGGATATGCTCTGAGTGCGACATCGCTAAATTAACCTGCCTGCTGCTGAACACTCTGCAGGCAGGGAAGCATCTGTGTGTCACCAGACACTCCTCTCTGCTGCTCAGCACACCCATGATGTCTGTGCTGCTCAGCATTTCCTGTGCTCTGCCTGGGCATCCAGTTTTCTTCTCTTCTGCAGAGTTTTTCTGGGTGGGTTTTAGGCTTGTTTGTTTGCTTTTTTTGTGTTTTATTTGTTTTTGGTTTTTTTTTAATAGAATGGTTTGGGTTGGAAGGGACTTTAATAATCATCCAGTTCCAGCCCCCTCTGCCATGGGCAGGGACACCTTCCACTATCCAGGGTTGCTCCAAGCTCTTTCTGACCTGACCTTGAATACTTCCAGGGATGGGGCAGCCACAGCTTCTTTGGGAAACCTGTGCCAGGCCCTCACCAGCCTCACGGGGAAGAATTTCTTCCCAATATCTAACCTAAACCTTTCAGGTTTTCAGGATCACAGTCTTTCAGTTTGGAATTGTTCCACTGTGTTCTATCACTGAGGACTGAGTCAAAATTCCCTCTCCAGCTCTTCTGGAGCCCCTTTAGGCACTTGAAGGGGCTCTAAGGTCTCCCTGTCGTTTTCTCCAGGCTGAGCAGCCCAAGATCTCTCATCAGCTCTCTCTTCCATCTGCTCTAGTCTGCTGAAACAGTTTGCCTCAGCCACAGCACCCACAATGGACTGAGTCAAATCTGTCTTTTGCTTACCCTGTGACATCAACTCCACAGCAGACAGAACTGTCTGGTGCCACAACGCTTCTGTGAAGGCTTGCAAAGCTCTGCCTGCTGGGTTCTGCAACAGGAGGCAGCTGGAGCCCCAGTGCACCCACTTCACCACCAGATTGTCCCCCTGAATCTCCTAGGATGTGTCTCCTGTGCTCAGCCCACTGATGTGCAACAGCAGGGACTGGACACCCCAAAGCAGATACAGACTGGAGGCAGCCATAGCCAGGCAATGCTTGTCCCGAGCCACACTCCCTCAACTTCAATTTTGTTCTTTTTCCAGCAAAGGCAACCACATCCCATCACAACGAGCAGGTGAAAGGTGAGCTGGATGAGCGGGGGAGTGGACAGGCAGTCGCATTTAGTGCGACTTTCCGGAGCATCCCTGTCAATCATCCCCTGATACCTAAGCGAGGTAAGCAGTCACAGCCGCTGTCCACCCCCGTGACCCCAGAGCCCAGCACAGCCTGGTGAGTCCAGCATAGGGTCACAGCGTGGCACAGCTGCTGTGAAACTGCGTCAGCTGGAGGTTTGTGCTGGGGGCAACGGGTGGGAGGATGAGGACAATGCCAGCCAGCACTGGCCCTTGAGCTGTGGTCAGAGTTTTTGTCCCCAGGACCTTCCACACTCGTCACGAGTATGTGACCCCATGTCCCTGAGAACAGCCCAGGTTTATTTCAACACGTTGTCATGGTGACCACTAGTCTTGCCAATGGATACTGACTTGCAAAACATCATTATTTGTGTAGTTACTCTTACAGGTAAAACCTCATCTGCTGGACTCATATGCTATCTGCCTGCGTCAGCATCCCTACTTTAATAGGAGTCAGGACCAGACACTTCAGAAATTCTGTAACAGGCCATTTACAAAATCCTAACCATAGATGAGGCTTTTTCCACACCTCTGTCAACTAGAATAGACACACTCGAGAAAAAAAAATACAGTAAATGTCCATGAAACTCTTTTTTTTTTTTTTTTTTTTCCCAGACAATAACCTGCATGGGATGCCAAGTGGTGCTGAACAGTATTCAGCAAACTTTTTGCAGGATTCATAGTGCTTCCTTTACATTTCAAGGGTATCCAAATAAAATGCAACTTCCCTGCTGAAATGTAGGCAGCTTTATATTGCAAGGGTATCCAAATAAAATGCAACTTTCCTGCTGATTCTAAAGAGGAGGTCCCAGGAGATGCCATGTGTGCAAGCCAGTCCCAACTGCCTCACCTGCAGCAGACCCATCATAATCCCACATACCACAGCCTGCATCTTTAGAACTCCTCTAACAAGTACCCGCCTACTTTGGCCACTTCTGTTCTACTTGTTGGCATTGCTCAGGTCAGTCAGCTTGTTCCTGAACAGCAGTTTTGGGGTTTTTGGAGGGTTTGGGTTTTTTTTAATTAAATAATCTTTCTATGTTCCCTTACCCTAAAGTCATCTATTTTGTCTCTGAGGGCATTGTGCTCACCTTCTGATCTCCATGCTCTCCATGCTCTCCATGTCTCTCTCCCACACACTGCAAAAGTCAGCAGGAGCTGACCTTTCTCCTCACCAGCTGTCAGACCTGGCTGGGGCTCCTGAACAATGGAATTATTGCCTTGTGGGGCTTTTCCTTTTGTCTTCCCCATCTATCTGAAAAATAAACATGGACCAAATTACAAAAATTCATCCACTACCACTCTGTGCTGCAGGCAGTTACACAGTTACAGAGATTGGAAAACACATGGAGCAAGGATTGATTAAAATATGGTGGGCTAATGGCATTATGCATCTTATTTCTCTCACAGATGTAGTACTAAAAGTATTCTAGGACAGGCTGGAGAACATGGTGAAAATCTTTTATTTGTAATGATTAAATTGTTAACATAATGAAAATTTATATTCTTCTTTCTGTGTGCCACTGTTCATTTCCAAAATCTCTCTTTTGGGTGGATGATATTTTTATTACTAGTTTCACTTACAGTAGGATCAACACAGATGAGGTCTAATAGGCAATGCTAAGATATAAATAGGAATGGAAACAGGCAAAGAAAATAACATTATCACATTTTTAAAGCGAGAAACTGAGGTATAGAGAAATCAGCTGTGGAGACCAACTACCTGAAAGTGCTCTCTCCAGTTAATTTAAAGAGTTCCACAAAATTCACCCAGAAAATCTGTTGCAAAACAGTGAATTCAGCCTTGATTTCCAGAGCCCTAGATTGCTACCTCAAGAAAAAGGTAATTTAACTTTTTAAAATGTAAAACAAAATTAAGAGATAGGACAGAACATTTGCAGAACTGCCAATGGAAATACTTGTACAAATATGGTATTGTATAGATGATGAAATATGATGCTGTCTAGATGTGTTGGATAAAATCATTACACCATGATTCAAAAATGCAGCAGAAGGAGATAGCAAATGCTTATCCTTATCTCCCATTAGATGTTCCTTCTGAAAACCTGGTCTGGGCTATATTTTTAGCCAGTGGATGTTGTGACATAGAGCTGGCCACTCCTCACATGTCAGTGCTGTGTTACAGTAAGCTGTGTCTAAAGACGGTTTAATGTTTGAGAAGGTAAGGCTTTGAAAAAATCACAACACACATGAAACTGAAAACAAAAGCCCAAGAGCATAGTATTTGTCTCCATTTAGTGGACTTGGACTTTTCCAAGTGATAAACCCAACCTGTAGATCAGAATTCGTCTGCAGAGGAGAAGGGACACAGGCAGTGCTGAGCTGCATGAAGCCAGTGGTCAATCTGATTCAGTATGACCCCTGGTAGGGACAAAGGAGGCATCAGAAGAAGGTTCAAGACATTTCTCTCATGAGGGAACTTTCCTGCTTTCCCACAGAAGGTTAAGGTCTTCTCAGTCCTGGATGTATAAGGATTTATTTCCTTTCTCTTGCTCCTGTGGAAAGAAAACTGTTCTTTACTGTTTAGAGTATTCTGCAGACTATCTGGTGAGTAAGGAGCTTTCATCACATAGACACAAAAATAGAGAGAGTTTTATGGGGTGTGTTTCATTCCCGTTGGGTGCCCACCAGCCATGACTACTGCCCTTTGGGCCACACAATCAACCTCCTCACTCATGAAGATAAATGTCGTATCAGCCCTGCAGTAAGCCATCATCTATTCTTGAGAAACAAAGAGAGTATATAGCATGACCTTCCTTGAAATATTGGATCTATTTACACGGGTTTGCGTGGACCACATTACTTATGAGTCACCAAGGGGAAACTGAGCTCCTTGTAGATAAAGCGATCAGTGCAAACCACTGTAAATAAATCTGAAATTTCTATGAAGGTCGCACTGTGTCTGATTTATACTTCAGCACCCTATGAAATAATGTTGACCAGGTAAGTGGTTTTCAATTATTTTTTTTATTCACATAAGAAAAGGGAAAAAAACGTTTTTTGTAGGATAAGGGACTGCTCTATTTTTAAGTGCATCTGGTTAGAGAGATGACACATGCCCAGGAAGTAAGCTATAGTCTGGCATAAGGCTAAACATTCCTGGACCTGATTCTGCCACCCTGACTAACCAGGATGACTTGAATGGGCATACAGGTCAGAATCAAACCCAGCAGCAGCCACAGATGATCCTCAGACAGTTTGAAGCTCCATTTTCCTGATTAATCTATACCTTTGATTTCATTATTAACCCCAGTATAGGTCAAGCCTGAGCAAAACTTTTGTATCACTAAAGTAGGAGCTACCATAAGCACAGACTTTTGGTCTTGCAAAGTAAGAAATGCTCCAGTGGCCATATTATAGGAGCGAAAGTCAGGAATGTTGTTTCCGTCATTAATCTGCTTTGTCACCAGCTTCACTTCCCCTTCCAGCTTTCATCTGACCTCTTTGTTAAAGCAGGAGAGCCCCTGACTGACTAATTGATGCAATCAGGAGCAATAATATGAGGACTCCATTTTAGATTCGGGGGAGTCTCTTGG
The DNA here is from genome assembly GCA_036630365.1 of Acanthiza pusilla. Classification (NCBI taxonomy): domain Eukaryota; kingdom Metazoa; phylum Chordata; class Aves; order Passeriformes; family Acanthizidae; genus Acanthiza; species Acanthiza pusilla. Next base: position 4,036,287 of record JAXCHO010000032.1, on the reverse strand, counting down.
CTGAAAGTATTCACTTGCTTCAGTTTGCAAAATCAGACAAGAAATCTATGAGCAGATTCTCAAAGAATATTGATAGGTTTTCTACTTGCTGTCCATAATATCACTGGGAGGAAAAAATGGTGTCTAGTAAGTGAACTTGATCACCTTGTATCTCCTTCTGAGCCTCAAAATGCATGTTTCAGTATTCTAAAGAGGGTGAAATAAAAACTGTTTTAGAGCACATAAAGTTCTCACAGGAAGAAAAATATTTTGAGAATTACAGCAAGGTTGAACTTGCCTGGATTGTTACTCATTCTCACAGAAGTTTTACTTAACACAGTAGAAAGTCAAGTTGCAGGAAGACTTCAGAGACAATAAGCTGCCTCAGCGATCACAGCAGATGAACTCAAAATCTGGCAAGGCCAATGATGTTGCCTGGAAAAAAAGTTAGAGTTACTCCATGACTCTTCCACAATTTCAGGGAAACATGCCTTCTTTAAAATTTCCTGGAAAATGCACTCAGCACTCAAACTTCAGCCCTGGTTTTAAAGTTCGAAATAAGATAGCCCGAGTTATAAGCTGATCTGAAAAACAGTCTTCCAGGGAGTCTAGCTACAATAAAGCTTTTCTAAACCAGACTGAAATTTTAAAAACAAATTGGTTAATTCAAACCTGACTGGGACCAGCCTTTTGCCAGCCTCAGCAGTTCTGCCACACCTCAGGACCTTTTATCAAATCTATGCCTCAGCAAATTTAAATGCTAGTTTAACTGCTAGTTGTTAGTTAAATGACAGTTAATTACATCCTTGTAGCTCAGATTAATCACTTTAGCATATGAGTAGCTTACACGTTGGACAGGATGTGTCTGAAATGTCTCTGGAAAAGCTGAGTCAGAGCAGCAGTTTTCCCTTCACAGTGAAACCACCTTTCTGCCCCACCAAGGGCAAACCTGAGCACCCCTCAGCTCTCCGGTGCCATCCCGAGGCACAGGAGATGGCTCAGCTGGGCTGGTCACTGCCTTCTCAGGGAAAGGACTGAGAACAGCCTCATGGCACATGAGAATGGCAAAAGCACTGGAACAAGATCCCTAAGAAGGAAACTCTCAAGATCAGGTTGGATGGGGCTTTGAGCAGCCTGGTCTAGTTGAAGGTGTCCCTGGTCATTGCAGAGGTGTCACACTAGATGTAGTTTAAAAGTTCCTTCTAACTCAAACTGTTCTATGATTCTAGCAGATTGGAGCCTAAAAACTTGTTAAAATAGAATGATCACATTAAACAGGTGGGGTTTTTGCTGCTATTATTAACACTGTTATGATGGTGTCAGTTCTTCTCACAAGCACCAGACAGAAAGAAACCCCAAGTTGTCCTAATCCTTGTGTAAGCTCCGATCCACATCCTAGAGAACTGCCATTTAAACTTTACAGTTGAATTATATCAAGTGATTGCTATTTAATTTGAGTGTAATGGCTTTAGAATAATTGCACTGCAAAACCATCTATGAAAAATATTAATTCATATTTTTATTTATTTCATTTGGCAGTTGGTTTTGCTGCCTTCTCTTCACCCAGATTTATCAGTAGTCTGGCGACCCTTAAAGACCATGTGAGAAGTGGTACAGCCTTGGCAAGGGCTAAATCCTAGCAGAAAACTCTCTGAAACTCACTGTAAAGCTCTCCCATTCTGTTGCTCCACAGACCCTGCTTCACCATCTGCCTTGTGAATTAGATTTTTTGTTGCTGTATTTCACAGGTTTAAAAATATGGTTATTATGATCCATAAACCAGCTTTCACAGAGATTATTAATTAAGTCCCAAATATTGTACCGACGTGCTTTGTGAAATATGTCTCCAACGTCAGAGCACTGCTGCTGTTATGACCCATCTGCATAATATTATCTCAGAGTGCTTAAAGGCCCCAAGTTTTGTGTTTGCTGCAGGGGATGGGGGGAGTTCTGTTTTGTTATCCCTCGTAGCCGTTCGAAAAGTAAAACCTGGAGCCTTAAAGTCAGGTGGGTGAGATAAATTGAAACGGATCTTATTGCTCCCAAACACTCTCCTGGAAACAATGGCATCTTGACATTTTATCAGTCACTCATGCGGTCATTCTCAGCGGTATCAGCCAGAGCTTGAAGGATAGAGCCGTAAAGAAAGGATTGTCAGCCATAAACATTCCTCAAAACCATGAAAGCCACAAATGAAAGCTTAAGTAATGGAGGACGGAATACCCTTGATATTTCAACAATTACCTGCAACAACAGGCTTTGTTCAGAGCCCTGGCCATTTTTTCAAAAGCCTTTAGTTGTCATGGCCAGAATAGGATAGAGGAAAAAAAAAATAAACCCAGAAAAATGGAAAAAAAGAAAAAATGAAAAAGAAAGAATGGGAAAGAGAAAAAAGAATGATCAAAAGCTCTGATGTGAAAAGATAAACTTGAGTGGCTGCATATATGAGGAAGTTTATGGAAATTTTTCATTTTTTAAAAATCAAGATTTATTGCCAGATATTAGAATTATTAGGCTGGTAGCAAGATACTTCTTTTTTTTTTTTTCTTTTTTTCTCCGAGAGATCATTAGAAAGACATTCATGCTGCTGAGCTGTTACCTCTCTGGTCATTTCTGATGTCAAATTACATAAGAAAAAAATGACACTTGCAAGCACATGGCAATTTGAAGGAGCTTCAGTAACAGGCAGAAGCAATCAAGTGGAAAAGCAAAAGTGAATTCAACTTCATTACACTTTCGGAAAAAATATCATATTTATGTGCGGGATTTAAAAAAAGGAAAATCTAGTTTTAAATAGCCTTTGTGCCAATATTTTAGCAATTTAGAGCTCATAGAAACTAAGTAAAATGTAGTGCTTGGTATCCAAGTCAACCCAAACTCTGGAGGCAGCAAACATGAAAGGTTAAATGCTCTAGAAATTGCATTTGTAGACTTTCTTAACTTAGGAGATTAATAGTTACTCAAAGCAATGGATAAATATTAGTAAAGGACCATTAGCAGGGAAAAACACATCAGTGAATCAGAGCTCCCCAGCTTATCAGATCAATTTTAAACAGGTTTATCTTGGACTTTTCCAGCACCTTAATGAGGAACAAATTGGTTTTTTACCCCTTTTTGTTTCCTGAGATTCTGTTGACTTTTTGTTGTTAGGTATATCCAACCATTAATATAAATGGGTCAGTGGCATAAGAGCATTAATTCACTCTCCTTGCAGGCTCCTGAATATAGTAATTTTATGAAAGTTCCCTTTTATTACTCTGTTCATGGTCACCTAAAGTTTAAGAACAAATTAGTTATTGTTTTTTAATGATTCCTACAAAGGAAGAAGAGACCAAATAATGAAAGTAAACAAATCCAGAAACAGGAGACAATGGTTTTTTTCCCCTTTAAATATATTCACATATATACATAGACAACAATGTGAACAGCTAAGCTGCAGCTTGTACACTGGCACGAGTAAGCCCATGGCCAGAAAGAAAAGATTCATACTCTGTGTTTGCAAGCAAATATTGAACCAAACAATTGAATAGGAAAGACTTTGTTTTACCTTTTAGGTCTTCAGGAGGTTTTAAAAGACAAAACAAAATTGAACCAAACCAAACAAACAAAAACCACAAAAACAAACAAAAAACCAAACCAAACCAAACAAACAAAAAAGAAAAACCCAAAAACAAATGAACAGAAAAAAAAAAGACAAAAAAAAAGAGGAGAGTGATGAAGAGTGATATTTAAAATACAGTCTTTGCTAAAGCAACAGAACACACTACTTTATTAATGGCAGAGCAGAGAGCAAAGCAAGCGCTCTCTATTTTAATTGCTCGCTTGCTCATGTAGAAACCTGAGTTCATTTGATGCTCCAGGACATGCCCAAGGCCCCTCACTGTTATTCCAAAACACTGCAGGTCCCCATAAATCCTAGACCATTTCTGACACGGTGATGTGGATCTCTTAAACACCCAAGATTGTCTCAGATGATTCAAAATACCCAGGGGAAAAAAACTGGAATTAACTTGGAGAGCTAAACCTTCTAAGACACGCAGACATCTGCCTCTGGGCCAAGCATCTCATTGACTATTGACTTCTGTGGGCTTCAAATGACATTTGGCACCTAAATACTCCTGTGAAGATGACTACAGGATTTTTTTCCCTGGGGTACCTCTGTCTGGAGTTCATAACATTGCTCTGCAACCTGGGGGCTGGGTTTTGCTCTTGACCAGTTGAGTAAATCTCGATGATCCATTACCCACCTGTGCTGTCATTTGGCATTGCATGAGTTTGCTGTATTTAAATCACTGCCTGAAAGACTGAATTCCTCTATACCACTCTAAACAGAGCCCAGACTCCTTCGAACACTGTCAAAGGCTTAGGTAACTGATTTGTTTCCATGGCCTTTGGATTAGTTCGTCATTTTGGAAGGGTGATGGAAGCTGTTTGTGCCCTGAGGTGTCTGTGAGATGGAACGGAGTTACCTTGTGGACCTGTAAAGTCTCATGGAGAAATTTGCCCCACCTCCATCAGCACTTGTACGTCTCCTGGAGGAGGGACATCATGAAATCCCCTTCTACCCACAGACCTCACAGATCACGGACATCTGTTCATTCTCCTCCCTTAAATTCCTGGCCATATAAACCTGTCAGGATCCTGCAAAAGTCTTAGTTTAGATAAAGCATAACTCTTCACCAAAAAATCTTAACAGGTTTTTACATCAACAGTTCATTTAATATATAATTTTGATGTACAAGGTCTAACAGGATAATTCAGAAATGTTCATACCAATTGAAGCTGACAAGCAGATGAAGCTGCCCTTATACATTTTTTCTTATAATCGGCATTGTCTGAGTTCTGGAAATAATGATGTTGGCAAGTTTAGAAATTTAGTTAACGGGATTTCTTTCATATTCATATATTCATCCCATTTCTATGACAAAAAAAAAGTTCTTTTTGTGTGAACACTTGATGTTTTTATAGGGAAAAGAACAGAATTACCATGAGGTTAAATGTTGCAGTATAGGTCTAAGCAAGTTGAAATACAAAGCAACACTTCTACTTCCTCCAATGAAATATGCATTTTATCTTCCATGAAGACTTGTTTCTTGCTAGTCTCTGTCAGCAGGAGCCATCAACATAACAGTGTTTTGCTGACCTGTGAAAGAGCTTCTGGTAACCACTACTCAAGAGCTCCATTAGGATGGAATCATTTAAGCTGATTCTGTAACAATGTGAAACTTTTGTAAAATGAGGTTAGGAGGTTGATGCATTTTATATAACCAAATGCAACCATTTTGGACCTGAACTTGTGAGCAGCTGAATAGTCGCAGCTTCCATTAACGTCACAGACATGCTCAGCATTTTATGAGATCAATATCAATGAAATCCGAAATCTTAAGATAATGTTTTAGTTACAGTAATAGCAATGAAAGTGCATAGGAATTTGAAAGCATTCCCAAAATAAAAGAAACAAAACTCATGGCATGTTTACTTGTTACTGATGACAGTTTCTAGTTAAATCTTTGCTTTGTTTTCGTCTCGCCCTGCCTTACCATCCTTCCCCTTTATTTTGGAATACCTTCTAGGATACATAGTAAAGCTAATCTAATTCAAGACTTAATATATTTTTTTACACTGTTCCTCAACCAATTACCAAGCATATTATTTTTTCAATAATTACCTGGACAGTTCTAGCTTTTAATGAATACAACATAACATGGTCAGCCCATTAAACATAAATGTAAAGGCCAATAACCAATGTAGATTAATGAGACCAGAAGTCTAGCCTAAAAATAATCACGTCCAGTTGCCTGGGTTTTTTTTTCCGGAAAGTTTATTATTTAGTCATATATATATAAATGTACTAAACACTGTTACAAACCTTGTTGAGTCCAGTTGCCTCTTACAGGCAGCAACCTCCACAGCCATATTCCTCCAATAGATAAAATTTTTATCACCTTTTCCATGCTATACACATTAATTTATAGTTTATCCCTATTAAAAAAATCTTGATGATGCCATTAATGCCCACAGAATCTGAACCTATAGGGATTTTAAGTCTTTTTCTGGAAGGTGTTCAAGATCCTCCATGCCTACTGACTGCAGCAGGCCTGAACTGAGTGCACCAGCAAGATCAGGGCTAGGATACCTCTGAAAATTCCATCAGTGCAAGCTGAAACAGCACTGCTAAAAAGCAGGTAAAATTATAGTTTGTGGGAAGTTATAAACCATTTCCCAAAAATATCCTTTCATCTTGAAACTTCTAGTACTTGAACACAGAGATCCCTCCTCTTTCTCAGGCTATTTATCATTTTTAGAGGCTATAAATTATACACACCGAGCACCAATTTTATACACCAACAACCATAACAATGCAGTTGCAAAACAGAACACTCTGAAGGGTATGTTCCCCTTTCAAAGAGGATAAGGAAAAATAATAATGCAATGCCTAGGTCTGCAGTAACGTTTTCCATTCCAAGATCTCAAACGGTTATAAAGGAGTCATTAAGCTCATTAAACACCTGTGATATAGGAATCTAGCCATTATCTTCACTGCTCTCCATGACGATGAAGATGAAGAGTGGGGAGGGTATCCTAACGATTGTGTACATTAAGGGTAAGTTTTACAAATGTTTTCCACTCTTGCTATGACTGGTTCAACTCCATCAGTTTTAAGCAAATTCAGGAGCAATATATTGATTGTTCTGAGCCAAGACAGATTACATGATATATAACATGCTGACAACAATGCTGGATAGATCAGGCTCCTAACACCAACTGACTGACTGTTGTTAGTATTGACATTAAGTTAATTCATTGGGAGGAAAAGTTGTACTACAGAAATCAAAAGTGCACATCACCACCTTCTCTCAAGCCAGGGATTAACTGATGGAGTTTGGGCTCTCCCATTGCCTGGAAAGGACCGTGAATTTCTCCTAGGAGAGCTCACCACAAATTGGAAGTGGGGAGTCACCCTCGACTCCCTGCCAAGGGGGACATCCTGAGCGAAGAGGGCTGAGCAGCAAAGCCAGGGCTGGCAGGATGCTGCACTTGTTTTCCTCCTGGATAGCTCTTGGTGATCGCCTTTTAGCTGAGTTCTGGATCACAGATCAGAGCTAACCTCCCTCTAGTCACTGAAGAGTGACTATGACCTGGGATAGATTCAGGCTTTCACTCCTGTCTATCTGGAAAAGCCTAGAGCTGGGCTTGGCAGCCTGAGCTTTTGTTACATTCAGCAGTGATTCAGTCAGCAGCATATGGAGCACTATTCAACCCACCCAAAACTGGGTACTGCAGTCTGAATGCAGAGCTGAATCCCACCCTGTTTTACACTGCTGCTGTCAGGAATCCATTTTTTCAGATACTGAGATACCAGAGCTGGCTCTCTAAGTCTGCCCTTGTGTGTTTACAGTCTGTGTGACATTTTGACTCCTGCTTTTACTTTATTAACAGTATTTTTTTACAAAGTTTCCTGGGCAAACAGGCCTAGAGAGGCTCAACTGCTTACTTGGGATAATCAGCACAGAATCAGACTCCAAATAATCTGCATCTTCTGCCCCCAGATCACCAGGCATCACCTCCACATGTGGAAGACATGTTTTCCACCAAGAGTTAGTTTATTCTCCAGATAAAGTCTTCTCTGAAATATCTCTGTGGTTGTCTCCACAGTCTGGTTGTCTACATCTGAAAATCACTTATTGACACAGCCACTGGCACAGGGAGGCCTTGCTATATTGCTGTATTGCTGTATTGCTTATCTTTCAACTTTGCTGCCTTTTCTCTTTTTAATACTCCGTCTAGATTCTTAGGAGATTACAGATATTATATATTCACACAGAAATATATAAACTAATGTCATTTCTTATTAACAAATAAGAAATATTTATTTTCAGACAGTACCCAGGAAGAAGTTTCCAATTTTTGCTTTGCTTCACAACCATTATGAAGGTCAGTCTTTGTTCACCCTTGTTACCAAGTACACTTCATGATAAATGCCAAAAATGAAGCTAATGCAAAATGTCTTTTACTTTACTTTTTTTCATGAGCTTTTAGTTGGAGAGATGTGGGAGAGATGTTAGTTCTAGACATTTAGGGAATTTGGGGTTGAGGGATGTGAGACATCAGTTCCTCAAACTCCAGCACAGCTTTTGTGGTAAGAGCTGAACACACCATGAGTCAGAGCATCCCTGAAGCACTGAACAGGCAAGTGAGACCAAAGATGAGTAAGGAAATGTCCACAGAGGCACCTGGTCAAAGTTAAAGGACAAGTCAAGGGGAGAATCAAACACAGATCACAAAGCTCTCGTCTTCTGCTAAGCATTCTTCACACAAGGTGAAAAGGACTTGAGAATTTAGCCTTTCTATTTCAGTACCTATCACCACATGAGACTCTCATACCTGTTTTCCTGCCTAATTATATAGTTTTAAATTCTTGAGGTTTCATCTGGACTCTCAGAAGACAGAATGAGATGCAAACCAAAATGAATCATGAGAAGGAAAACCCATTTACTTTACCCTTTCTGCAGTGATGTGCCCAGGAAATGTGTGTGTCATCTGATGATTTTCTGTGGAAGGCTACATTACCATTTTGCACTGCACTCTTAAACAAAAATGTTTCTCTCCCTCCCACCCTCCAAATGCATATAAATCTCAGAAGTGTGTAGTCCTTGCTCTTTGTAAATATGCTTACCTGGAATATGAATTCAAGTTTGAGCATGTGCTTTGCTTGATCTGGAACTCACTTTGCCAAGAGGATGCAAACAAGAACGTATAAGTGCTGACAGTTCTCCAATGCCATTTCCACAAATCCTCCTCCAGGGACAGATAAATAATGAAACGACTGAATGGGAAATAACACTAAAGCATCTCAGCCTACAGAACCACAGGATATGCACCAGACACACATGGGTGAATGTTGAAATGCTGAGAACATTTAGTAACACAGATAGGACTTTGGGAATCCTCATGCTTGTCTAGGCTAACTGAAGCGTAAATCTGGAGTAAATGGAGCAACAGTGATGCAAACTGTCATAACAGATTGAGAACCAGACTCAGAGTTCCTACTATCTACCTACATGATAGGAAAAATCTTCATCATCTCTATTTCAAGGCATATTTCTTGATATTTCTCTTTTGAATGCCTACTCTGCTGTTTTAGTGCCGCTGAAATGCAAAATATTCATCTTACATTTTCCACAGCTGACTCCCATTCTGCTAATTCAGTTATGCAAGGCTTGACCCAAATGATTCCTCTCTTTTGGGTTGTTTTTTTTTTGGGGGGGGGGTTGGGGGGGGGGTTAGTTTTTTGGGGGTTTTTTTATTATTTTTATTACTTTGCTGATATTGGTAGGCAGTCTTTATGTCTGAGGCTGTCAGTGAACTGAGTTTGATCAGGCAAATCTTTACTCCCAAGGCTGTGCTGCTGAACTAGAAAGGTAGAGTGTACTCTCCGTTAAGTGCATTAAGCAAAACAGCATAACAGCATGCAGCATTTTAGACTTGTAGCCTACAATTTCTCCTCCTGCCCGTATCAGGGAGATCTATTATCCTGCAAGCACAGGGTTTTTCCATTCAGTGACCATTTCGTTTCCTATTCATTGCTAAAATGCTATTAACCATTTCAGCCACTGCTAAGAATTGAGAGGATGTTTGCAGAGGAGTGTCTAAAACTATTTGAAGACTGTCTTCCTGACTGTTAAATATTTCCTTAAAGCCTGGGGGTTTTTGATAGAATAGGGTGCTTTTTCCCTTATTCAGTAGGTATATTTAGATCCCTCTAACTATAAGGGGACCATACACCACTGGGAATCCATACATGAATTCTGAAACTTCTCAGACACATCAGGTCTCCAAGTTGGAGGAATTAATGCTTGTTATTGAAAATAGTTACTTCAGCTTTCTCTAAGCAAAAGACAACTGGAGGACCTACAGTCTTGTGCTGCAGTCATTAGGCTGTGTCATCCTCCTCTCCCACTTAAGGCTTCTTGTTGTCTCCTCTCTTCTCAGCCAGAGAGGTGCTCTGATTGAAGACAATGACATCAGTGGCCCAATTTTCTACTGTGGGCTTTAGATATAACACATCCCTTTTATTCAGTACCCTTTTTTTGCTATCAAGCAAGCCATAGATTCCTTTCTAACATGATACATGTTGTTCCATGTGAGTTTTTCTGATTTTCATGAGAGACTGTCCCACTTGGACCCACCTTTAACAACAAGAGGCAGGAAAGGGTCTTAAGCCCCTTAAAACCAGCTTAAAAGGGAAATGCTTTTCATACAGCAGCTCTTCAGTTTTCAAATGGTTCTTGCTCATTGTGCTCTGATCCTATTGACGCTGAATGCTCTCTTGCTATACCTCAGTGTGATATAATGGAAGGAACACCATGTGGTAGTCTGCAGAAAAGTCGATTAAACTAGCAGACATAAAACTGCAAACAGCTTTTACGCGTCACTAATGGACTGGGACCGCTCGGCTTTTATGATAGCTCAGAAAACCTTACACACCTGAGGTGCTGTAAAAATGAGTAACAGTTAAAACCAGGAAGAAATGTAAAGGACAAGGTGCAAAGCTAGATGGCTTTTGGCATGAGCTGTTCAAGTGTCAGACCATGGTCTGTTTACAGACACAAACAAAATGAGCTCTCCTTCTCACAGGAGAGCAGCCTTTATCCCAAATGTATCCTGGAAACTTGGTGATCAAAAATCTGACTATTAGCAAAGTCCCTTTCCATCTGTTAAAAAGAGGCAATGGCTTTGGTCAAGAGGGACATTTTAACTGTAGGTTCAATGTTTGGCTAACTAAGGATGAGATTCGGCACTTCTCTCAGACTTAGCAGAAACACTGGTCATTAAATATTTCCCCACATCATGTCTAGCTCTGGCTGGTGCTGCCTGTCTTTCACTTTCAGACCCTCAAGGCTTTTTGCCTTGTCACCCTGTTGCAACATGTAATGTCCACATGGTTCTGTCTCTTCTTTTAGAGCTCAGGACTCAGAAGGACAAAAGTTCTGCCAAATCCTTTTTCCTCTCCTCAACCGGCAGACACATTCCAGTGTCTGTTAATTCTCCAAGACAAACTTAACAAAGCAGTATCAGAGAAATTACAGATTTCTATAAATAATGCTGAACACTGCAAATGATATGCCTGAAAAATCACTTGATCATTAAACAAGAGAAGATGCCTTCTGTAAAATAAATAAACCATGAAAAGAGAAGGCAAACTTGCAATTTAATATTCATAAGGTCTGAACCGCTCAGGAAGATCTTGGCCAAATGTGAAGACACTCTGTGTGTCACACACTTTTGACAGATGCTGTCCCCAAAGAAAAGCTGAAGCCAAGTCTGACACCTGACTCATACCAACAGGGAAGACAGAGAAATCTCCAATGCTGGCTCAACTAGGCAGGAGACAGCAGGGTTTTTTATGGCAAAATCTTTTTACTGTCATAAATTTTCATGCTCTGTACCTGGATACCATGATGAAAGGCGATGGATTAGATCCATTTGTCATTATTAAGATTCTTGCTCATAGTTGGAGGAAAAAAGTTAACTTGCAGATAGTATAGCTCAATAAAGTGGAAACCACATATCCTAAAGAAAACCAACCCTAATTGCAGAGCTTTGACCTAAAATGAATCAGGTTTGGTCTTAACTGACTGAGCACCAAAATGTATATTCTATTATTTTTTATCCTGCTGTGGTAATTAATGTAAGAAATGTTTCATGCCAAGTTAACTTCGCCTGTAATGTCCTTAGATTAAAGAAATTGGAAATAGCATCTCTGTCAGAGTGGTTGCACAGTGTTCTCATCCCCTTAAGGAAACCCAAGCTCTGCTGATTAAGAAGACTTCAGCTTTTGATCATGAGTTATTGGATATCGACCCATCATTCAGTCAGGGCTGCAGACTGACTGTCCTGAACTGAAAGGCTTGGAATCAGATCACATCCAGGGGGAACAGCTCTCCAAGCAAAACTTCCTTCTCATCTAAATCAAGTCTGCAAATAGCAACTCACGTTTGTCAGACATTCATCAAATGTGACATGCTTCATGGAGCCAGGCCACAAAAACACAGGAACCTGTCATAATAACCTCATGCAAGACAGTAGACGGTCCTGATGCTGTATGACATGCCGGGGAGCAGATATCGTGCTTCCCGAGCAGGTGAATGTAAAACTCAATCTTGTAGAAAGAGAAATTGTCACTCATAAATTGGGGGGGGTGAAGGGGAAGGAAAAAAAAGAAAGAGGGAGAGTATCTGATCCAATTAAAGTGTACATTGATTACTGTCAGGTTGCAGAAATGCTGACACACAAGGATTGATCCTGCTCGAAGATGGTGCATGAAGCAGCAAGCCCCAAAACTGGGGGCTATCGGTCTTTCCAAACCCACGCCCAGGCACAAAAGTTCTCCAGAGTTAGGCGTGTCAGCCTGCCTCTTAAAAACTCTACTGGTTTGGGAAAGGATTACCACTGTTTTTGTTATTGTTCAGTACAGAATGCTGCAATTTAGGTCCTCCTGCAGCAAAGATCCTCCTGCAAGACTCCAGGCTATGCAAGGAGCAGCTCCACCAAAACACTGCAGACAAGATGCGATGGGCACGGTTTGCCTAAGTCCAGCTGGCTTCAGCAATGCAGCACAACTGCATCACGAGGCAGCACAAGGGGGAGGTTTTGAAATATAGCTGAAATCAACAGTGAAAGAAAGTAAAGTGAAACAGAAATCTTAAAAAAAAAAAACAAAAACAGCAAACAAAAAAACCCCCCCAACCCAACCAAAAACCAAAACTTTAACAAAACTGCCTCCTTTTCAAAATAAAGGAGTGAGAGAAAGTAGGTTTAGATTGGAAGAAATTCTTGGCTCTGTGGGTGGTGAGGCCCAGGCACAGGTGCCCAGAGCAGCTGTGGCTGCCCCATCCCTACAAGTGTCCAAGGCCAGGTTGGATGGAGCTTGGAGCAACCTGGGATAGTGGAAGATGTCCCTGCCCATGTCAGGGGGTGGAGCTGGATGAACTTTAATGTTCATTCCAACACAAACCATTTTGTGAATCTATGAAAATTCTTTTGCCCCTAATGATTTGTTACTTCTGAAAATTTTCCCTTTCTTAAGGGAAAATTTTCCCTTTCTTCACTCCCTTCACCATTCTTCCTTTATATTCCTTTTTTCCTATTTTCAACCTCCTACTATACTATTTTTTCCATAATGAAAGCAGAGATAAAATTAGGAAAATAAAATTACAGATAAACACTTTTAAAGAAATTTTCATGACAAAAACCTCAAATAAGCAAATATTAATCTGTTTTGGAAAGACATATAAAAAAAAATCTTACTTAAGTAGATTTACTGGAAAAGTCCTATAGCCAGTAACAAATTCATTTATTTTCTTGTCATAAAAGAAAAGAAAGATGGATGGGTTTGGTTCACCCAGTGAGTGGTTCAGACACCCATTGCGTCCAGTTGTGTCACATCCAGACACATCCACAACACTCACATGTGGATGTTTCCGTGTCACAAACAGTATAAAATGATATCTACATTTATACTACTCAAAGTGTATCCCCTTGGGTCAAATTTTATCAATTTTCCTTGTGTCAGTTCATTCTCCTTCCAAAAAAGGAAACTAATATGTCTTATGACCACTTTAAAAATTCTATTTAATCCATTGACAAAATTATAGACATAAAATATTAAAATACATGGACCTATATATGTAACATATTGATACATTTTCAATCAGTAAATGAAGTTATGCTACACACCAGAAAAATATTCCAACTGACTGGCCAAAAGGAATGTAAAACTAATCCTTCCCCTGGAAGAAATCATGACTGTTAAAATTCAACTTATATCCTTTAGCAAAACAGATAATTGCTGAAGTAGGTAATAGCTTAAAGATTATTTTTTCATGTAAAATAATAGATGTCAGTAGTTAGCAGATAGAAATTCTTTCCCTTTTGATGGTCAAGTTCTAAATTACTGCGACAGATATTTCATTGGCAACCTGTGATGGTCAGAGCTCGGTAACAGTGCACATCCAGTTTATGCACTGGATGTTGCTGCCTGTGAGCTTGAACTTACAAAAACCTCCCAAAACTGCAAGGCACCTCAGAAAAATCTGCACATAGAACTTCACACAGGCATACCCCTCTTCCTAACACAAGACATAAGAGGTCTTTTATACCACGACAAAAAGGTGATAAAAAAGCCCCCCTGGATGTCTGAGAATTTGCAGCTGGAATGAGGTGGTTTATGATTAATGCCCTGTGAGGAGGATGCTCTAAACAAAACATTACTTTGTATTGCAAATAAATGGGTCTGCTAAGTGCTGTCTAAATCCCCCCAGGTACCAGTGGCCCACAGCTCTGAGAAAAATGCATTTGCAGAGCACTTAGTGTCAAGAAAGCCCATCTCTTGGTGCCAAAGGGTTAAGAGTCTCTCCAAATCAGAGGATAAACTCATTAAAATGGGCCATTACTGGAGAAAGAAGAAGCCCCAAGACTCCTTCCCCATTTCTTTGCCAGGTTAGCATGAGGAACCAAAGAGCATAGTACAGGTTTGAGTGCACATAAAACAATAGTAAGCTCCATAAGGAATGAGGATTCCAAAGTAAATAGAATACTGAAAGTCAGCAGAGGCAAAAGTTAACTTAATATAAAATACTTGACTCTCAGGTAAGGCATTAAGATGCTGTTTTGGCAGCCAGAACTAATAGCAGGCTTGCTGAAAGGGCATTGGCTTCAGAAAGAAGACAAATACAATCCTAATCCCTTTTTCCTGCCACACACTGGAGATGAGTGAAACCCAAGGGGGAAATTCTTATTACAGCAAATAGGTGCAAGTCCACAGGAAAAATTAAGTCAACTTGACAATTTACAAATTTCCTTTCAAGCATGAAAGGTGGATGAAAACAGAAGGTTATTTTTAAATCTGAACCACAGTATTTTGTATCTGTTAATATCACTGCCATAGAATAAGGGACATAGGAAAAGAGTCCATAATGAACACAAGCTTCATTTCACTGGCACAAAGCCAGGACAAAATAACTTTTGTTAGACAAGCAATATTAGAAAATCTAATACCAGGAAGAGACATTTTTCCTTCTTCCCATCAGGGGCAGTGAGACCTGGCAGTTTATCCACAGCTTTCCGGGTGAAGATGCAAACCAAGGTAAAATCTGCTTATCCCTGACTTTGCTGGGTAAGGAATATACAGCACAATGTTCCTCAGGAAAAAAAAAAAAAAAATTTCTCGACTGCGTGCTTCACATTCCTTCTGATTTATTCCCCTGCAGACAAAAGAGGATTAGGGATAATCAAAGTTTGCCATCAGCATACCTGTACTATTCCACAAATGAAAGACCTTGAGCTTTGTGGAAAATACCCATACTGTTAGGTGGGCATCTGCTTGACTCTTATGGACCTTTAACACGTGTTTTGAAATGCTCAGGCATGCCAGGACCTAGCAGTATTAAATCTTGCTTTTGTAGGTGGAAAAAATTGCAATCCATGCTCTGTTACAGTGAATTGACCGTACAGATCAAATTATATCCTACCCACTACATAGAGACAGATATGCTCCTGAATCTTGGGCTCAAATGCTCCCAAGTCCCTTCTGGCATCCAGAAAGCTACACTTCCAGTGTTCATTTTGGGGACGGAAAATAAATACCTCCCTCTCCAAATGCATTGTGGTTTGGGTGTACAACAACACAAGCATGATAGAATCAGTGAAGATTGTACCTGGGGCAAAAATAGCTGGTTTGGGGATGAAATGCCAACTGCTAAAATCACATCTTTCCTTGATGTTCCAAAAAGTGGTTGCTTGGCTTTTTTTCCCCCCATTGTAGATCCAGATGTCCCTTCCTGTTGAGTGAGGAAATCAAAGCAGACCACTCTGTTCAAGTTGCTGTGTGAGCTCTAGGCACATGTGGTTGCCATGAAAGTGCACTAGTCAAGGAGAAAAGATCTTATGCTGAGGAGCAGAGAGATGCTGAGCAGAAAAGAAACTGCATCTCAGGCACCGGAAGAAGGAATTTTACTCTTTTCTTGTAGACCATAGAAGAGTCAAAGGGACATGGCAGATGAGATGAGAGAATTGGTTTGGAAATTTCCTCTGTTGCTTCTCACAGAGATCACATGGGTGGAGAAACATGTCCAGTCCTAGGGGCAGTCTGTGAACTTAAGGCTGAAGCTGTGCAGAGATAAATCCCTGGAGGGAAGAACATCAATTAAAATTCTGAAATGGAAAACATCACAGAACCTCATAAATAGACAACATTTAAATGTCTCTGTCAGCAGATACTCTGGATTATCATCTGCTACCTCAGATAGCAAAAGAATAACCAGCCAATAAATACAACAAAAATGCCCAATCACAAAAGATGCTACAGGAAATTTCCACACCAAAAGAGGAGTCCCTCTAGAGGTATTTTTTAAAATTATTTTTCCCTATATGACTTATAACTGAATATAATATATACATATCTTAGCTAGCATGATAGGTCTAGTGTGATATTTAATAAGTTAATTACATAATTGCTACCATGAATTACACTGTAATGCTATTAATATACAAAAAGAATTTGCAGGATAGGGACCTAAGCTGCTACCCCACAAAACTTACCCCAAATCCCTAATTAATTCTTTTTGTAATACTGTTCTGTTTTGACAGCACGGAATTAGAGGTTTGCTTGGTGAGAGATCTATATCACTATCTGTATGCATCTATAAATATTCATATAAATAAACGTATAAGTATCTACAGATAAAATCTACATACCTTTACATGGAGAGATTTAAGCCAATATTAAAATACAGCTTCTTTCCAGCAATGCCAACAAAATTATTATAACGGATGTAAATTTCTGAAAATTTCAGTCGGTTTCGGTTTTAAGATTTTTTGGTACAGATTAATCCTCTTTAATTTTATCTATTTAGTTAATTGCTCTAGGTTAGGTCTTGGTCACCTTTGTATTTTTCTATAGTTGAAAGAGAGAAGGAGATGAAGATGTTCTTTCAGAAGTGACTCTGATCTTTTTTGGGTTGAATCACCCTCTGGAGGTGCCTATATCATCCCTGCCCAGGCAGCCAATATAGAGTTACTTCTTACTTAGCATGCTGACTTAAAAAAATGAAGTTGAATTTTGTCCCTAGTTCCAAATTCTTTGATCAGCCAAATAAAACAATGTTTTCCCTTCTCTGGAATGGATCAGTAGAAAGGTGTTTGAAGACAGTGAATTTAACCTGGTTTGTTCAGCGGTTGACCTCATCTTGGGACAGGCAACAGGAACTTGTGACATCAATTTTAGAGGTGTCAGCCCAACATGACTGGCCTCAGATGACTTTGTTACAAATTTTGACAGCTGAAGTCGTATGCAGTGCTCCTCTCACTCCTCTTTTTAATATAAGCATGTTTCCACTCATCTGGATAAATCTCATATTTCCTTGAAAAATCATATCTTGAAATTCAAGTACAGCTGGGAGGAAACAGTGGGGTTTTTTTTCAATCTCTTACAAGACTATACCTATCACTTAGGACAGAAAATGATTTAAGTCTGAGACAGACACCCGGGCTCCATCAAGATAATAGAAAGAGGCAAACATCTTCAGAGGGCAATTAATCCCCAGGGTCGGTCTTGATTTTGGTAAAGTAAAAGTCATTTGGGGTTGGGTATGAAATGTAGGAATGTCTTGCAACAGTGATAAGTAGAAGGAGAGGTGTTATGAGACGAGAAGAGTGAAGGCAACAGTACAGCTACTAAACATCTGAGCTAGGGGTGCGCACACTGGAATTCATCTCATCCAACTTCATGCACTCAAAAGATCACCATCAGGTCCAAGTTAATCTAGGCTCTTTTCTAGTTGATGGAGAGAGCACGACCAGAGGGCTCATGTGGTATCTCCACTATTGGCAGCTGAAACACTCCTGGCATGTGCCAGCACTTGCCATCAACTTTAGCAAAAACCTTGATAACTAATTGCTGGGTGGCTTTCTTTTAGTCAATTTAAGTGAGGTGAGATGGATTCCATACCAGATATTTCCTATGGAGGCAAATCTGCTTTATTTAAATGTTGAGTTGAGAACAGGACACAGTCCTTCAAAAATTCTTCTGTGCTTCAGGCTCAGGAAACGTAAAGCCTGGAAAAAAAGTATTAGCTCACCTAGTCTAACCACTTGGATATCATCAGCTATTTACTGCCACACAATTATAACTGCACTAAACCCAGTCAAATGCTTTTGCTTAAACTTAATCTCTACTTGGCTACATTTATGTTTCAGTGCTGGACTGAAGATATCAAAAGCAAGAGAATTTCCCTCATCTCTGTAGTTTGTTCTGAGAGTTAATTCCCTTCTCCACTATAAATGTGCACCTTTTTTCCCCATTTGAATTTGCCTGGCTTCCAGCCACTGACTCTTGTTAAGACTTTATCTTCAAGATTCAAGATCCTTTTACAACCCAGCATATTTCCCTTAGGAGGCAACTTACACATGGTCACAAAGGAAATATATAACAGAGCAAGGAACCAAACCTTACACTCTGAAATCTCAGGATAATGCCCAGATCATCAGCTCATCCATGCTGCTGACAGCACTTTGGAGAACAGGGATGGATAATGGTTATTAATGCAGCATGCAGAAAGGGTTTTTACAGGTGAGACTGTGAGAAAGGACAGTGTTACCTCTGTCTCCTCCGGTGATACACACTGCATGTGGCAGGTGGGGCACCACAGAAGAGACCTGGTTATACAGGACACAAATGTCTCAGGATCTCAGCAATGTATGGCTCTGGCCTCTCATGAGACAGACTGTTTCCCACATTTCTGCTGCAACCTGTTTCTAGCCTAATAGCAAATGTCTGCCTTGATTGTACTCTGACTTTCATGAACCAGACAATGCTCTCTGCAACACTGCGAGTAGCAGGTGCCCCTGAGCCTGACATCCCTCATCCTCTTCCTCCAGCCTCCTCTCCTGGCATCCTGAGGTTATTGTGGCAAAGACACATGAAAGGGCACACAACTTTTATGGGAAGTGGCAAAATTCATATATGAGAAAGCACCTTCTCCCTCCCTGGAGCTTCACCTTGACGCTGTGAACTGATGCTCTGCTCTCTCTCTGCTGCAGCCCCACATAAAAAGAAAATTGTTTCTCATAAATTACTTCAGAAATGCACATTGCATGTTAATTGTAAAATAAACAGTTTAAATTCATTTCATTGAGCACAACATCAGAAAGAAAATGAGCCAACTGCAGTAGATTATTTTTGTTGGATAGGTTTCAATCATCTTTACTGATGCCCTTCATTCTTCTGCTGATTAACATCACTAAAAATCCCCATAGCAAATTTCATCTGAGTATCTAAAAATAGAGATATTTATAACTTAGCTGTTTTTGTCTCACAGTTCTCCTCCCCCTTTCCTCCTTGCATTTCTGATCAGACTTATTTCAGAAATATGTAAAACATCCATACAAGGACTATGTACAGAGAGGAATCTGGGGACACCACTACCTTCTTTTTTATCTGAACCATAGATGGCCAAAGGAATAGGTTCAGTCCATTCCCATTTGCTCTGCCCAAAGTTGTCCCATGAGACTTTTTCTCTCAGCTGCTTATATGAACAGTGCCTATTGACATTCAGATCCAGCCAGGTTAGTAAAGAGTTCCTAATTAGACGGGTTAAACAAATGAAGCTTGCTTTCACCAAAAAATAAAGAGTGAAGCAGACAACACAAATAGTTCATCCCACAAGCCAGCAGGAGCAGAAGTGAATAGGTGCCGCAAGACAGAGAGTAGAATCTTCTTCAGCTACTTTCATTACATCCAGGAGATGTGTGATCAAGGCATTAGTGCAAATTCTCATCTGGAATAAAAGTGCCACAGCGCTGCTGACTTCACACCAAAAAGGAGGAAGCTGATAAGCTGGATGCAAAACCAGCAAGTTTCACAAACCTCAGAGATGGGTGGATGTCACCCTTCTGTGTTTGATCTTTTGTTCGACATCCCAAAAATTAAGCAATTCATGTTGAAGTCAGAAGTCTACACGTTGAGCCTACATGATCACTTTGTAGGTTGCAAGTCATACCTTAAGGCACAAGATAACTTGAAACTTAGCCCAGGCTTGTTTAAAATTCAGCTCAGGTTCACAGAACTACAAACCTCAGTTAACCCTGTGAACTTGGCTCAGTTTTAGGGTTTGAACAGTCCAGGTCTAAACACATTTAAAATACTTTTTCTGCTTTTCAAAAGCAGCCTGGGCAACAACTGAAAGCCTTGGGAAAAGTTCCTCTGCATAGGAAAATAGCTAATGCATCAAGTTATGGTTTCTTAATGGCATTCAATTAACACATCACCGTTGTTAGTTGATTAAAAATTAACTGTGAATACACATTTAACATTTAGTACTTACAAATGTTCCTTGATTTATTAAAATTGTCAGGAGTTAAGGAGTCTTGGGATAAGCAAGGAATATTTTCTTTGCCTATTTTGGTAACTCTGTAATGAAGCAAGCAGCTTTTAATAGAGAATTCAGACTTGTTGAAAACTTTTCCGTAAAGCACATTATAAATCATTCCTCATATATTAAACACTCACTTTGCTCAGTTCATGCTGCTTGGGAAAGTGCCTATTGAGTACCTGCCATTGCACTGGAAGAAACCCCCTACTTCAGAACTGCACAAGAAGGGAATTTGTTGGTAAAAGCATGTAAGAGTTTCCTCTCATACCAAGTCTGACAATGGGAAATCTCCACACTTACATTTTGGGTTGCAGTACGGCCACAAATGCCACCATGATATCCCAGTGTCACTGTTACATCAAGAAGGGAGGAGGTGACACTCCCAGCCTGTGGTTCAAAGCAGGTAGAAAGCCATGCTCAGGAGGAGCACAGCCGATGCTGGACATGATGAGCATCCTCCATGTGGAGGGGTTCCAGTGACTGGCAATCCCACCCCACCTCTGGAGTGACTTACAGGACCACCTCTGGCAGATCCATCGATGCAGCCAGCCTGTGTTCCCTACCATCCGACATGAGTGTAGTTCCTCCTGCATGGGATCTTCCTAAATTTGGACATGTCAGTACTGATGGTGTATACTGGGCTGGCTCTGACTGCACGTGCAGTTACAGCAATCGCATGTTCAAATAGACATTTAAGCCTCTGAAGAAATATTTGTACTCTCAGATGTGGCTAATGTGTTTATTGAACCAGGTCCAGGCAATGACAGGCATGAGGACACTGCGGAAATAGAAACAGTCCAACCAAGAAGCAGTAATAGCAGTGCAAAGAGCTCAACATTTCAGCTAAAAAAGTCAGGGAAAAGAGGACTTTCCTCCTACCTGAGCACTGACATTTCAGGTCTGCCTGCTTTAGTCCGTGATCGTGCCTCTCTGATTAAGTGACATATGGATGCAGATCACGAAAACAAGACCCCTACAATGTGAGCATTTGGTCACCCTGCTCGTGAGATGCTGACAAAAATCTCCTACACACAGAAGTTGACTTCAAACACTACAATTTTCTCTCTTTGCATTGTCACATTGTTCTACCCCCAGTATAAAACAAATGAAGGAAGGAAAAAAAAAAAGAAATTTAAAAAAAAAAAGGAAAAAAGCAAGCTTGGTAGCACTTTTTATCACGTTCCCCTCTGACTTGCTCCCGGGGAACACAGCAGTGTTTTTCCCTAGTTCTGCACCTAATGAAACTCTTGTCATGATGCAGGGATTAATCTGATTATTTATTATTTGCATTAGGATGATACCATCTGCCCTTCCTTCCCCTCTCTTCCCTTCCTCCCTGAATGATTAGGGATCTGTTGTGTTGAGCAAGACGGGCACTGTGTTAAGAAAAGGCAGTTATCCCTATTTCAAGGAAGGGAAGTGAGGTGGGGAGAATTTAGTGATTTAGCTGGAGTTTGCTGAAGCACAGTCAAAAGCATCCTATTTATTTCTGGGGACTCTGTATCAGGCCCTAAGCATAAGCCTGCTCTGCATAAAACATCACTGTGAAATAGTGATTCAAATTGGCTCTGAAATAGCTGAGTGTCTGCACTGCAGCATCACCACCTGAGGAGAGGCCAGTTCTGGCTGCCCAAGCAGACTGGTCATCCCAGCTCAGTGCTGGTAAACTGAGGTCCTGCAGCCTCCTCATTCAGAGTTGGCTCAACATACAGCACTCCAGGATCTATCAAACACAAATGCACAGGATAACCTCCCTCAGCTAGCACAGGGAGCAGTAAAATGAGAAAACATTTTCAATCCTAATACATACTTTACCACCATCCTGCCTCAAAGTGTATCTGCCATGCTGACAAAACAGGGTTCAGGATGAATGGTAAATAAGAACATTGCTTTCACTTTTGCCTGTTCTCAAATCTTCTGCCATATTTATCGTGTCTCTTGTCAGGCCTAAAATTCTGGTTTATGAGAGATGACTGAAAGGAGACCTCATCAATGTGTGTCAGGGTCTGGAGCGAGGTGTTAGAGGATGGACCAAGCTCTGCTCAGTGGTGCTCAACAATAGCACAAGAGACAACAGGCACAAACTGAGGCACAGGAAGTTTCACCTGAACATGAGAAAAATCTTTAATTAAGAATCCTTGAAAACCTGTGTCTTGTGTGCACTAAAAAATGAAGTCTCTTTGCATATCTGACACCCTTGCCATCTGAAGTATTTTGCTGCCATTATTTATCGACAGTGATGCCCAAAAAAAAAAATCCAGCACTAATAACCTTTTTTGCCCAGTGGGGATGCTGACTTTCATACGGGCAAAAGTGCATGAGCTGATAACCAGATCCCCACAGCCTCCCCAGATATACTCTACTCAATAGACTGGTCTGGTCTTGCCACTTGCTTACATGAACCACATGCTGCTGCTACCAGCATTTACTGCTTAAGTCTGAACCTGACATTCTTCAAGGAAATGAAGGGAAAGGGCTTACTCACCCCAATGCTCTTCATGTAACAAGTATGACAGAGCTTATATGCCTCAGAGACAAAGAAGGATCTACCCAGGCAACAAGAAAATTCTGTCAGAAAGCAGGTATTTGTCAGGCTGTGAAATAAAAGGCTCATCTCCACACACACACAGAAGCCCAGAGCATAATAACAGTGAGGGAGGGGCACCCAAACAACTTCAGGGGAGAAATGAGTCCCTTTATGCCTCCTCCCAGAGGTGCCTAGACAGGAGCTGCTCTTTGGAGCACCTCAGGGACAGAGAGGGGTCACTACCCAGGGACACACTGTGAGGTGCACAAGAAGAGTGTTTTGAGATAGGATGGAAATATATGTGCTATTTACTAGAGGTAAGAAAACTAAAAAGGTGGGAAACTGAGGATCAAAGAGGTTTGGGAGAGCCAAATATGGGGAAAATAAAGGAAAAGGGGATAAATCAGTCAGCTGTGTGTAAATAGAACTGGCCAGTGCTCTTGTCTGGATCCTCTGTGTGTGTGGGGGTGTTTGTGATGGTGTCTGCAAGGTGTCTGTGCCACCCTGGAAGGTGACTGCAGCCTCAGGTCCTCCTATGTCCAGGTGCCAGCAACACGAGGGAGCTGGGGATTCACAGGCAGCTACTGGACATTGAATGTCTGAGCCCAGCTCCTGGTGTATCCACTTTTTAGCCAAGTGTGTATCTTTTGCACAGATTTTTCACCCTGACCAGCCAGAGAGGGGACGTGATGGGCTGTGGGTGCTGATTATGCGCAGAATGTCTTTGAGGTGTATGGATCTGGAGGTATCTCTATATAAAAACATGTATGTTTGTGTGCCTGTGTGCTTGCAGGGAATGCATGCTCTGTCTCTGTACTCGTGGGACCTCTGGCGTGGATCTGTAGCAGTCTCATCTCCCCTAGGCTGCTGAATTTGGTTTTTCCCTAGCAATATTTTCAAGCCACTGAAAATGCAGATGTGCCATATGCAACAAATTCAGCAATCTCAGTATTCAGTGTCAGACTTTGGAGGTTTGGAGAGGCTACTATATCGTAATGCTCTGTTTGATAAGCTTTGCCAGACAGATCTAAGGAAAAGGAGAAAAGGAGGTACCTTTGGACAGTCTTGCCAGGCAGATGGACAGGGGAGCTTTTCTTTTCAGTTGAATGATCCCAAGCACAATTGCAGGGAACAGTTTATGGTGCAAAAGGAAAGATAATAAGAATCTAATGTGGAGGAAATTTTCAGATTAACAACTGTCTTCTCACTCTCTCCACAGGCTGATATTGCTTGGTGCTTTCATTTTCTGTTACGCTTTACATCCAAGCAGACTGTGATCTCTCTTGATGAAGGCACTGAGACAAAGAGCAGTTGGGTGCCTAAATATCTCTGAATATCTCTATGGACATAGCTCTGAAGACCCTGAGCATTCAAAATTCAAAATGGGGTTAGATTCCTCCAGCTGCAGAACAATAACTTTTATAGTCCTTTCCCCCAGACAGTCTCAAAGTCTAGACTTTGAGACTATAATGAGAAGTTTAGAGCAATTGAAGTCTCTTATTTTATATTCATCTGAATGAGGACAGCCTGGAACCTGGGATATCTCACTTTTTCGTTTAAATAGCTAGACCTTTTCTATCTATGAAAGGGGCCTTGAGTAAAGTAAGGCCTTGTGCTGAACTTGAAGACATCCGGGAAGGCTCAAGTTATACCTATCAGATTCGGAGGCTTAACTTTACCTAATTCCTGGGATTTAGGTACTAGCCAACCCACTGTTCAGACTTAGGGGTGCCCAGGGTATATTTTCAGGGTAAAAGCAGAGAGACCAAGAGACTTATTATTCCCATTGATTAAACAACTGCAAGGTGGCATGGTTTAGACAACAGTTTGAGAGCATCTTTGGCACCAAATTTCCCTCTCTGAGAGTATTCCTGAAATGAATTTATGAGCAACAGAGCAATGGGCTTTGCAGGCACTGTTTGCAAGTGGAAAAGGTTTCATCTAACCTAGTTTTTCCCATTTCATCAGGTAGCACTGAACCTTCCAGGGACAGAGGTAAGCAGAAGGGACTCCTTCTGCAAGCTTTGCAGCATGAATTACCATCTTCATGAATCTGTCTCTCTCCTTCTCCTATAAGAAGGAAATTGGATGTTCAGCTTAAAATAAGAACATGGAAGAAAAGACGGACCTTGCCTAACAGCACACTCTTTCTTCCCAAAGCCCTGTTCTAACTGGCACTGAGTATAAACCATGGAAAACTCAAGGAACTGACCACTCATTTAAAAATCTTATTCTATAATTGGAAGATGTTCACTAGCATGATGCAGCTTGTTAATTATAAAACATTAAACATACCAGGCCAGATTTTGACATCTTGACAATGATGGCAATCTTGTATACAAATAGTCCTGCTGTAATAAATTGGACCATTTGTGTAATGGGATCTACCCAAGGCTACGAGTGACTCTGTGAATCCAAATCTGACACCTAATATTTATAACAGGGGGTTAGATGACTCAGGGCTTCGTAACAAAACACAGAGTTTTTCAGCCTCCGGCTACCTGCTTTAATCTCACTGCTGTCAACCGTGACAAAAAGTCAGCACCACATGACAGCTGTTCAGAGACATCCTAATGAGCGGGTGATGTTGGAGGTCCCGGTGGACATCACCCCGCGAAGCAGAGCTGCGACCTGGCCCCCGCGCTGGCATTCGCAGCGGAGGAGCGCTGGCCTCCGGGTCGGGGTCAGAGCATGTCGGGTGGCACAAAGAAACCAGTGCTGCCGCCATCCTGCGGCATCTGCTCCGGGAGAAAGGCATGTCTCGGCACTCCGGGCACAGCGAGGATGCAGCACCCCATCAGCATGCACAACCAAAAATAATCCCTCCCCCTCGACAACTTTGGCTCACCAGTGAGGCCTAAACCATGTATTCTTCAGGGAGTGCAACAAACCCGGAGACCATAATTAAAATATGTTAATCTACACTGGGCACTTACCCATGGATAAACACTTCCATTTGGCACAGTTTCCTGCAATCTTCTGAGATTTGTGACTGATCTCAGAACCCCACTCCTTTCCCTTTTGGCATTTTTGGTCTTACTTTTGAGCCAAAAAGAAAGAAATAAATAAAAATAAATAAAATTCGAGGCAAAAGAGAAAGAGAGGAAAAATGACACTTTTTTCCCTCATAAGCTTTGTAATTCTAGTTGGTTTTTACTGAGGGTGGGGGATGGCTGTCACTATGCTATGTGTTCATTACAGCCGGGGGAAAAAATGAGGTTGGCTCCCAGTTTTGCTTATGTTGTTAAAAGAGTCTCTGAAGCTGCAGTTCTGGAACAGGTCTCCTCTTTCTTTGAAAGCATGCTGTTTGATAGACTGTCATTTGTCCCCTCCTTTCAGAAGAGCCAGCTGGCAGCTAAGTGCTAAAGCCAGTGACTTGCATGTGTTTTTCTGACATTTAACAAATGGGAACAGCTTGCAAATCTGCATTAACTCACTCTGTCTCACAAATAATCATCGGCTACGCGGTGTAGACATTCGAACATTAGCGCAAACACAAAAGGGAGCGGGAGTCTGTGGGAAAAACAAGTTGGCAAATAAAAGATGTTTCAGTAAGGGACAGATAAAGCTTTTTGGTTCAGATGGAGGGTTCGGATATAGCTCCTGAAGATGGGGGGTGGGCGGAGGTATGAGAAGAGCGTGGTGAAGGGAACTAATCCTCTCCCTCGATCCGCAGGGTAAACTATCGGATTTACACCTGAAATTATAGTGTCTTTCCCCACCATTGACAAGTGTTTATCACTGGAGCATTTTCATTCTGCAGCCTCCACCTGAGATAGTCTGAGGAAAATACAGAAAGTGCACCCAATGCCTCATCAGTGTTTTTGTGTGGGAGCTTATGGATGTCCCCAATTTTTTCTCTTTGTAAATTAACATAAGAGTCTGCTACTAGCATAATAAATACTGTGGGATTGTTCAGATAATAAAGGAACATGGATAAACTCAAAACATGATCGATTCTGAGGCTAAAATACAGCAAGCAAAACATTTACCTTCTAGGCTTATAACAGAGATTTGGACTTTTCACTTGAAAAAAAAATACATACTGAATTCCTTTAGCCTCTCTGAAAATTATAGCCACAGCTTTCAGGGAGTGAAAGACAAATCCAAATGTTATTTCATCTTAACCTCTCTTTATTTCCCCTTCCTGAAGACTGAGAAAGGCTCATGCTCAAGTAACAATGTGGACATTTTACTCTAGTGTAAGAACATCCCTTCTCTTTGCTGGTTCACACTCTTAAAGGCAATGGGGACAAATGAAGCGCACATAAATTATGGGAGAACCTCACATACAGACCATACAAGCTTGTGGTGATTATCTTCCTTTGAAACAACACTCAAGCAGAACTCCAGCATTTAGACCAAAACACCTCTCTTACTGAACCTGAGAACTAAGTCCTGTGCCTGGGAGTCATCACTCACGGCACCTGCAGGTACATCTCTCAAGGCTGTGAGTAGTGAGTCGCAGTGCAGAATTGATCCCCCTTCTTGGGCAAAAGAAACCCCCCACAACAATGGCTCAGTTATGATTTCCAGAAAGTACCTGATGGATTTGAGTGCAATTAAAAATCATTTTGCCTAGTAGAATCAAAATACTTTGCATTATTTGTAGCTGGGAAGGAAGCATGCCTTGGCTGCCTCATCTAGCATGCTAACATTTCAGAAAATGTTGGTGTTCAGAAAAAGGGTGACTGGACCTGTATTTCTGACATAATTTAACAAAGATGATATAAACTATCTACTATACCACTTTGTCCCTGAATTATCCTCCCCCCACTAGTCACAGTTTAAAATACAGATTATATGCAAATCTTTTACTAATCTCACTAATGCCAAGAAAAAGAAGCCCAGGATCAAACCTTTTGCCACCTTTCCACTAGGTAAAAGTCAGCAGCCTGTAAGACCCCATGAGGACACAGCTCCTCTGGAACCTGCCTGGCCTGTAGGCAAAGCCGTAGTGTGCTCAAGACTTTGTAGACAGATGGACCCTTCTTCCACTGGGAGCAAAAACAGTTTTTTCCTGGGTGTGTAAGGTCTGTCCCAGAAAGAGCATCAGAGTCATAGGTGCTGGCTGGCTGGCTGTGTCTCGCCTCACCTGAACATCTGCAGGCAAGTTTTTGGAGGGTTAAAGATTCAGGTTTCATTGAATGAGCAACCTGATCAAGTGGGTAGCAGCCCTGCTTGTGGCAAGGAATTGGGACTAAATACTCTCTGAGGTCCCTTCCAACCCAAACTATTCTATTATAAAAGGCAAATAAAGAGTTATATTTGTGCTTAGCTATGTTCTGCTTCCCCCCCCCCCAAAAAAAAAAAAAAAAAGTGGTCTTCTAGAAAAAAATCATCTGGTCATTCCAATCAGCTACAGGAAGTTCAAGACCATGACTGATAAATTATACGCACCATCTCTAATTACTCTGTCATCTGTTTTCTCTCAAGTACTGGGCAATTTCAATGAAGCCTTAACTAGGGAACTCAAGTCACACTTCCTTGTCATATAGGCACTGTACTTTCTTTGCCTTTCTGAAATATAAGCACTGCCATTTTTCCTGTAGCATCCATATTTCTTTTTACTACTTCCCTCTACATCCTTTTCTCTCTTCTTCCTTCTCTCTCTTACAACATTTGGCAAATGTATTCCTGAAAAAATGTCCATCTGTAAAAAATAAACAGAACAATAACACCTTGTAGGCATGATGTAAGTGTTGCTTGGGTTTTATTTTTGTGCTGATACTTATATATTTAATTAAACACAGTCCTGGCAGCTTTGTAATTGCTTAAGAGTATTCTAACAAAAGCCTAACTGCTGAAGTGGGCAGAATTGCATATTCCTTCATTTTTCTTGCTCTCCTTTAGCATATTCTGTGCAGTGCAGCAGTGAATGTATGATTTACTATTGTCCTGGAACAATCTCTGCAAAACCTTACTTCTGATTCCCCTCCCCACCTCTGCCTGTACATACACATATCTACACATTTTGTACCTGGAGTGGTCCCAAGGGAAGATGTGATTCACCTTGTACAACTACCTGAAGTCAGTGAAGTTTCACCATCACGGATGAGTTTGGCCCCTTCAAGCAAAGCTCTGTAGTGGTTACAAGATATACATGAAACAACCCAAAAGGTATTCTCTTCCAGATTATGAAGCAGCAGATCAGGCAGACAGATGGAGCAGCAGGCAGACAGGAACAGATAGGATTTTCTCTCAGAAAAAGAAATGGCATATACTTCCATGGCTGAGCTCAGCGCAGTGCAGCTTTGGAACAAATATTTGAAAGGAATTGCAGGGGTTTGGAGGGAAATTGCAACTGAAAAAACAGATGTTACCAACTGCAAGAAAGAGGAAAATGTTCTCAGGTATGCTTGTGCCAGGTTCAGCTCCTTGACGCTCTTGATGCTACAGGACACAACTGGCCAACAGATACAACCAATTTGTGACTTCTGAAGATGCTGAGGTGCATCTTTTTAAAACATCACAGAACAAAATAAAAACTGCCCAGAAGTTTACTTCTGAGCAACCTTCATCCTTGAAAATAAGCAAATCCCAGACAACACCAGGTCAAAATCAGGAACTGCAGGGTAAAAGTCACATTCAAAAGTTTCTCACATGGTCTCATTACCAAAGCCAAACCTTTCAGTGCAAAGAAATTATGCAAGAGCAAATCTCAGTGACGAGATCAATGCTAGAGTTATTCCTGAAATTTTGTTTTTGTGAAAAATGTTCCTGCTCACAGGGGCTGCCTTGAAACTAATGAATGGACTGTGTCCTCTAGAACTTGTCCTGCGCTCAAGGAGATTTAGATCAGGCCCAAAGCTGCTGGTTTTCTTTGATGAAGCTTGCCATGGACAAGCAAAGAAATATGAAGCAGCCGACAGAAACTGACCGTTCCTAAGCAAAAGTTCGGCCTAGGTAACAAAGTCATTTGCTACTAACTCTCTGGATCATTTAACACTTTATAACATTTTTAGATGCACGTTTCCAACCTTAATGTCATTCACGGTTGTTTGTATAAAGATATCACAGGAATGTTTGGGTTTGCTTTTGTTGTTGTTGTTGTTGCGGGGTTTTTTGTTTGTATGGTTTGGGTTTTGTTGTTATTGTTGGATAATCAGAGACACCAAACAAATATTTGGAGGGTTTAGAGCTCAATGACACAGAATACCTCAGAGACAAATCGTTTTAGATACTTTTAGAAAAGACCTAGTGCCATACTTTTTTTTTAGAGAATAAGAATCAGCCTAACCTTTTCATGTACATTGAGCAACAGTATCGATCCACAAACCTCCAGGGACAGCTTATAGGCAGAAGAGGTCAGGAAGAAATGCTCCTCATTGCACAGCAGGGTGTTCATCGCGAGGAGCCATGGAGAGACATTTGTTATTCATGATTTCCTGGAAAATCTCACTGACCTCTCTCTCCAGTGCTACTCTTTGCTGTAAAAAAATTATGTGGGGAATGAAGCCAAACCAAAGCACCAGATTAAACTACTGAGCCCAGGACAGAATGGGAGAGGTTACCCTGCACAAAGAGAACAACAGGTTTGAGTTCATGCTATGAAGTCAGACTGACAGTCCAAAATCTGCAGCCAAGGTACTCTTTTAAATTTCCAGGTAGCCATTGCAATGTCATTCTTAAGATGGAAATTCCTCCCCTAGTTATTTCTGGAAATAGATTGTTATTTCTGGAAACTAGAATGGGAAAAAGAGAGCTG
Organism: Acanthiza pusilla; assembly: GCA_036630365.1. Classification (NCBI taxonomy): domain Eukaryota; kingdom Metazoa; phylum Chordata; class Aves; order Passeriformes; family Acanthizidae; genus Acanthiza; species Acanthiza pusilla. Next base: position 4,005,641 of record JAXCHO010000032.1, on the reverse strand, counting down.
CTGCAGTTGAGCTGTTGTTTCTTTAGACCTCCTCCCTGTCTCTTCCAACCATTCCTCTAGAAAATGTAAAAATTGCAAAAAAATCAAAAAGTAACATGCAGGCATTTATGGCTGCACAGGCATGTGTTTGCATGTATGTGAAAGAGACAGATGGGGAGAGGATTCCTGACCCAGAAGTGTGATTAAATCCAAAGCAGGTTGATAAAGGATCTACTGTAGTAGGATGTATTAAAAAAGAGAGTTATTGTATCTTCTGAACTGATCAAGGTGATAAAGTAACTGATCACACAGAAGAACTGCTGGAACTGCACCCAATTCTACTCTATGAGTAAACAGAGTCCTGTGGCTCATTCAAGAGGCTATAAATTTAGGCTTAGTATTTCAGGTCTATATCTAAACAGTGACAGAACCTCATATCTCCTGATTCATCCAGAAAGAATGCATCATCTTTTTGTACCAATCTAATCAGAAACACTTTTGCCATGTCCATTTTTCTTTTTTAAGTCAAAAAAAGGCACAGAAGATATTTAGTTTTGGGTTTTCTTTTTTTTTTTTTTTTTTCCCTTCCTCCTGGATATGGAAAAAATAAAATCTACCTCGACTTTGCTAAGCCTCTGACACAGATACCCTCACCACACATCTCACAGCAAAGCAACTCATTCCAACCCTGTGCTTTAAGTACCATCTAGTGGTTACAAACATATTTGCATTTCTGTTGTTGGAGGGTCTTTGGATTCAGATTTCTGTATCTTTTAAGAGATTAACTAGTCTTATCATTTTCTGAAATGAAGTAAAAAGAAACGCTCTTCCAATTATTATTCTCTCCCTTTCTTGAAAGAAAATCTTCATGTCTTTTTACTTACATCATCACAGTTCCACTGCAATATTTAGCAACTTCAAAGAAAAAAGGGCTCAAGAAAAATGTAGCTGTGGTTTTTTTCTTTTACAGATAGAAAATAAATGTCAACACATGATCCTGCATTACCTTTTTTTTGAAGGTTTTTTCCATTAAGAGTTCAACACATATGTCTCTAAATATGCATTAGAGAATTGGCCTTCGATTTGAGCCATTTATTATTTTTGAAAGTACTGCTCCATCTATCTGCCTATCCTATATTAATATCTCTCTTTGTGTGCTCCCCTTCCCATATTGCTTGCCATCTGTTACATGATCACCGAGAGATAAGCCTGGTTCACTTGTTTGATTAGTTATCTTGCTTTCTATGTCAGTGGACATTGGTTAAATATACCCATTGTGCTGCCCTCCTGATATCAGCAAAGTTACACCATAAACAGGGAGAGGTGATGTCCTCTTTTCCACCAAATCTGTGTGATTCTCTTCCAGCACAAGGCTCCAAATGTCAGTTAAATAATCACAGTCAGTCCCCTTTAAACAGTGGTTTGGAAGAAATTAGATTTTGTCTCGTTCTAAAATAGATATTTATGACAGATTAAATGAAAATGTTTAAGACACCTGTCTTCTCCCTGATTACAAAGGTTGCTCATCGATACAGGTCAGCTTCCTTGCCATCAACCTCCAGTGATGGTCAAGCTCCTCATAAAAGAGCCTCCAGGAGACTCTCCTCTGCCTGACTGGCAGCCCAGGGCAGGAGGGCACCACAGCAGCTCAAAGGGCCTGGAATCAGTAGGATGAGATGAGTTCTTGCATGCTTCAGCTCTGCTGATGTGCTGTGAGAGCCATCAGTCAGTGCAGCTCGTAGAGTGAGGGGATGATGCTGTTTCCAGGCTCCAGGACTGCTCCAACAGCCCCCAGGAGCCATAGGCAGTGCTGCAAGGACAGCCTAAACACCGACCTGGGCATAAACATCGCTAGGTGTCTAAATTCAAGTGTTTTATTTACACACAGTATCCCAGTCAATACTTCAGTCAGCTAAAATTTGGCAAGACAAACTCCACCACAGAAGGTTACTAATTTCACCTTGTAAGTCTAACTGGCAAGTGATGTGAGAAAAAATACAGACAATAAAACATTTATCATTCTCACTCTGCCACAGCACGGGTTATTACCCTCTCTGAGTTTGTCCCCACAAACATTCAATTTGGTGTTTGTCACAAGTGATGGAGCAGGATCCCACAAAGAAGGTCCTGCTGCTGACAGAAACATGGAAAATGTTTCTGTCCCTGGTTCTCAGTCCCAGCTGCTTATGCCCTCTCCCCCATAGTGGAGATTTCCAGCCATATTTGCATATAGCCGTAGTCTGGAGATACCAAGTCTATGTGCATGGGAAGAATTCTTATATGACATCCTATAAAGTCAGTTAAGTTCCTAATTGAGAAAAGCATCATTTAAAAACTTCCTATTTGACAAAATTTAGAGATCCCCCTTTTCCTGATTGAATACTGCTCATGCTGCTTGCATCATACATCATAAATTGCTGCCTAATGTTGAGCGGTGAATTTTCATCCTAGAAATTCTGCTGGAGACATTTTGACATGAGCACAAGATTTATTGCTGGGCAGCCACTGGATCTGATGTCTGTGACGACAGATATTCTTTCTTCAAATGAGTATAATGACACCAGAAGGAACAGGATCAAACTTAATGTCCCTGAAGTCTTTTCTTTGTGAGTTGCAGATGTACCCGCATGCAGATTTCAGAGGAATCCCCATCAGCAGAAGCAGGGGCACTGCATAGGGTTATGGGAGCAAAAAAAAAGTACGTTTGTTTCACCAGGCAAATGCATCTTGCCTGCAGGGGTGGGGAGGGCAGGAGGGTGGAATGTGGAGACCTGGACTGAAGCTAGTGGATAGATCCTGCTCTTACAGGCAGGATATGGCACATCTGTGGGCTACAGCACATTTCTGTTACGTTACCCAGAGCGAATAGTTTATTACGTATCATTACCTCCGAACAACAGATAATCAATTTGGATGTGTCCTTATTTACCTGGACAAACACTGGAAGGCTTTGCAATTTAATGGCCTAACTGTTTGTTAGAACAAATAGACCTATTCAATTCTGAGATCACAGTCAATCTGACGGTTTATTGCTGGCTGGTTTCTGCTTTCGAACTGTGAAACCCTGATTTGTTTTCAAGGTGTAAAATTAGCAGTAACATTTTCACATGCTAACGGGTAAGTCCCTTATTGAAACATATGACTGCACTTGCTCGCTGCAGAGTGAAAATAGCCTTGCTCAAAAACCCAGCACAAAGCCTATGGCCTGCCTGAATTTCACACAAGCCCTGAAGTGATACCAGGTGTGAACTGGCCCAGACACCGGCTGTCTGCTCAAGAGTAAATTTCAACTATTAATTTACAGGTTGGAGCAGGAGGTTTTCCACTCATTATTAAATTATATTATTTGTATACAGCTCTGTTGAGTAGCAATGGAGTGCTTGAACCGAGCATGGGCATTTAAAACAGTAATTCTCTGAAATTATTAACCTTGGTAAATCATTCCAAACCCTGAAAAGGGGTGTTAAATCATCTCCCATTGGTTTAGTAATACATTCCACCTCATAATCAAACCAGTGTAAGAAAGCACAAGGTTAAAATATGAAGGAATACCTGAAATCAAATCTCTGTCTGCAGATCATCAAAGCCAAATGAGTGAGAACAGCATCAAGGCAAGGAAAAACAGCAAGAAGAGAAAATGCATTTTACCATCTTAAAGCACTGGTTATTTTCTTCTGTTTAGTTGGGTAGGCCAAACTAAATTCTCAGAATCAGAGAGCCAAGATAAATTTTGAAAATATCAAACCAGACTTCAGTGAGAGAATTTAAGATGAAGAAAGAAAAAGTCTGGCAAATTAAACATCCTGTAAATCTGGCCAGTGTGGAATGAGCTGCTTTTTCCAGTAAAAACACCACCTTATCCAGTAATATCTCAGCATTAATCTACTTGAGAGACCTACTGGAGTTCAGACTTATAAAAAAGACATAAGGATGGACTAAAAAATATACATGGAGTGTATGTGATAAAGGAGATACTGGAAATACACAGTGATGTTCAAAGAGGATGCTTCAAAGCGGCATGTGGGTGTTCCCAGCAGTCTCTGTCCAGAGGACACCTGCACCCAGATATGCAATTTATCTGCACCTATCTGCATTTTTCATTGTTTTTCTTTAACTTGCATACCATTTGCTCCCATGAGGAAAGATAATTATTTGGTAATAACATCACTCCCCGCCTTGCTCCTGCCCCTTTTTATTTAAAAGTCCAGTGTCTTTTAATGTCTCCACATAAAATAGGTTTTGTATTGCCCTGTTAATTTTAATAGTCCTTCTCTGTAGCCACTCCATTTTGGATTTGTCTTTTGTGGCCATTAGTTCCTGTTGGATTTTTTTTGCACTTGCCTTTCCTGTAGTTGCATCACTGCAATGATTCACAGCAATCACACAACTTCTATAAAGCTCTTTTTTCCCTTCCTCGATAATAACCGATGATCTGTCTTTTTAAATCAGAAACGGCTAAGTTACAATTCCTCCTAAGCTCACGAATGATACCACAGAATTGGTTCAAAAGGAATCCTACTAGCAACCTGAAGGAAAGTCCACATCTGATGCCATGTTTTTATAAAGTCCATTTACATTTTGGTTATCTCACCCTTGGCCATGCTGAGATGGATTACTTTTAATCTAATAAATAATCATTCATTTAAATTCAATTTAAATCATAGAAACTGGACATAACAATTTTCTGAATTGTGTGCTACTTAATCACCAACCTACAAAGAGCAGATGCCTTATTGGATACATCACAAGCACCTCAAGAAGGTGAGGTTTGTGAGCAGTAAACCCCCACACAACACACAGAACACAACTGCCCCAGTAGCTCTAACTTGTGGGGTGTATCCATGGACACAGGGTGCTTCACTGCCATCTTCAATTCCCAGTGAATGATACCACTAACACCTCAGTTTAAAGACTAGATGACCCCATAGTAAAGATAACACACTGTCACTCAGATTTTCCCATAAAAGAGATTCTAAAGCCTTAGAGTTTTTTTTTGTTTCCAGCTCTTGACATAATTGATTTTTTTTCAATCTCTTACTACATTTTCAATTGAAGGTTTTCATAAAATGGAAGAAAGAAAAGCCACAGTGAATCCTTTTCCTTAGTGCCATTAACACTAATATTAACATTACCATTATCTGATACAGAAGTGAGTTATTTAGCATTTTACAAAGGCTTCTTGCCTCTGTATATCTGTGAGCGACATAGGACAGGCTTTTATTGGAGGTCCTGAGCAAACTTAGAGAAACATTTTTGGACCAGAGTGCTACAAGGATTTATTCAGTGATTGACCAGGATCCATCTTTAAATTAACTGTGTCTTTATAATACTAAAATTCTGCTTTTTCATTATTGACTTAGCTTAATTGCTTCACATCCAGGGGAAAAAAATTAGAACTAAGAAGAAGAAAGAAAAAAGAAAAGCAGAAAATACCTGCCTGACTTAACCACATTAAGCAGCATGGTGCAGAATATAACTTAACAGTCCAGTGAACTGTCAGTGGCAGAAGTAATTGGAAATTGGTGGGATAGTTCCCTATGTGATGGGGATAGGAGTTTTTCATGCCTGTTTTTAATGGGCAAATAGCTCTCAGGGCAGCTTCATATTCTGTCATTAATTTGTAAAGATCCTTTATAACGTAGAAAAGTTAAGATAGCAAAAAAAAAAAAAAAATCCAATTACATGTTTAATGACTTGGCATTTGTGGTAATGCTATCTAGCACTAATTCACCTGTTAGAAAACAGTCTATCTTTTAGTCCCTGGGGTTAATAGAGTGCAAAAGCCTAGTCTTATCTGAGGGTGGGAGAAAAGTGAGTAATTTTTTCCTACCAATAAGAAAGAAAAGCAACGACAAAATTGATTATGAATTTTCAACTTTCCTTTTTGAGTTGAGCACTTCTATTTGTTATTAAATACTTTTTAAATGAAAATAACAGGTTTCTAATTGCTGGTGTCTGACTGTTCCCCAGGATTTTGCAGAGGCACGTGGGACTTTTTTCCCTTTGTAGCCAACATGAGCACCCACTGGAGTGAGGCGTATACCCATATCATGTCACAGGGCTGCCGCGGCAATGCTGCAGAGCCTGCCCTTGAGATCAAGGCCTACTTCACTTCCATATGGAAATGGGATCCATAATAAAAATGGTTTGATCACTCAATAGATGGACGGGAGGATTTATCCTGGCTTCAGCTGCATGCTCATAACTACACTGAAATCAACAGCGGATGCTTAAATGGGACTAAGAACAGAATTTGTTCCACAACAGCAAAGAAATACAGCTTATGCAAAAGCATACATATTCATTTTCATGTCTCCCTTTATCAGCCACTGCTTTATTTGCATCTCACCCTGAATAAAAGGTTAGAGAAGGCATTTGTAATGAACGCTCCCATTTTAAAACATTTAAATAGTCTGCAATATAAATTGCATATTCTAACTGACTGCTCTGCTGTGAATTTCTGAGTCCACTGAAAAGAAGAGAGGCAGCATTTGCTCTGTTTATGCAACAACTTCTTTGCTTAATACCAGATTTGTCTGTGTCACAGCTAAATCAGGATTAGCAGCAGAAATACTAAATTATGTTAGAATTCATACACTTTGTCTAGCTCATGTAAAACATGGAAATACTGTAATGTCAAACAAACAAACAAACCAACCAACCAACCAACCAACCAACAAACAAAACAATTGTCATCCATCCAGTGTCTAAAACCAGGAGTTTAACACTAAAGGTAAGTTCTGTCTAATGTTGGAACACAAGCCCTGAAATCAAGACCTATCACTGCTGTTCCTAACTCGCCTTGTGGTTCATCTGGCTGGAAATGGCTAATGAGGGCTGAATACTGAGCATCCAGACTAAGGAAATCCAGTGAATTCTGTAGCCTTGGTTTTTCTGAGCAGGAACCCCCACAACCTGCACCTGAACAATTTAGGGTCAATTATGGTTTTGTCCTTGATGTTGGTCGGAGAACAAAACATTGTTGGTTTGTTGCTGTTGAATGTGAACAGAACTTCATATTCCCAGTTCCCCAGCACCTTTCCTCTGTGGCACAGAAGCTACAAAATCCAACCCACTCTGAAAAATTTGGACACGTCTGGTGCTTAGAGAATTAACACTTCTAGTGTGACCTTTAGTGATGTAGATGTTACAGAGAAAATACATAAACCTCAGCTAAAGGAGGCAATTCATCCCCTTTAATATTGCTTATAAAAAATGGTTTAACACAAGTAGGTCATATAGGTTCCCTTTACAAGCATTTTAGAAAAAACAGGACTGCAAATGGTGGTATATCCGGATCTCACACAACTATTGAAGGTGAGTGTGATTGTATTGCTCTTGAATATTACTGTCCCTTTCCCTTGACTCTAATGCAAGGGGAGACTAGACCAGACTAGGGAAAATTATGTATCCAAACATAACAATTTAATTTTAAAGAAAATAATAATCTTATGTTTATGGCCTGAATCCTTATTTGGATTTGGATGCTATGAAAATGGGAGTCTTCTGTAACTGGATGGCTGGATGGCTGGATGGATGGACTTAATTTTGTCGTTACTGTGTTTGTGGGTTTCATATTTGTGGGTTTCATGTTTGTTATGTTTTAAAGTTGTTATTATTGTTGCTTCTTATTTGGAACAACCTAAAAGAGATATTCAGTTACTTTGGGGAAGCATGGGGTGCAGAGTCAAACTTGTTTTCCCTAAGTTAGTTGAAAGTGATGTGCCCTCATTCCCATGGCAAGGAACATTTCCTTTAGTGCAGCTGACAAGTTTTTCAAGGTGTTTCTGCACATCCTGTAGGGAAAGCAAATTGTCATCAAAATTGAAAATTCAGAATATGTTTTTTTTTTTTTTTCCCTGAAGGTCCTTAGGGCTCTTGAAATGCTAAGTAGAAAACTGAGCTCAATGCATATGGAGGAGATTTTCATATTTTAAAAGTCAGACAGAGTGTCAGCCGGCAGACACAGCAACTCCAAGAATCTTCAAAAAGGCAGAAGCAGGAAAGTTTACTGCTTGTTCGGCGGACACATTATTTTAGCCTGTGTTCTGCAGATTGAGAGGCAGATTGCCTAGGGTCAGAGGGTGACCCTACCCTGCAGCATGAGTATTATTCCTTCCTTTTTTTAAGTGCAAATTTACATTTGGCTGCAACCTGCCTCCTTAATGATGGATCAGCCTTTTGTGCAGGTATAAGCTCTGATTGATGGGGCACGGGGATAGGAGAGGAGAATGGAGAAAACAAGTTTATAAATTTGACATAAGATTTGAATCGCAGCAGGAACTCTGCCAGTCTCCTTAGGCATAAAATTGGACTGGCTGGAGATATGTACTGCATGTGTGATGTTTCAGCACTTATTGCTTTCATTATATCTATACTTACTCAGTTAACAGACTACTGAACTTGCAAAATTTAGCAGACTGGGTTTTTTAAAAAAAATAATTTTATGATGGGGGCAGGGGAGAAAGAACCGAAAAACCTAAAATTACGTAACTACATTGCTAGGTCTTGATCAGAGGTAATTGAATACAATTTACTTGATTTCACTGAAGTTACACCGATTTTCTCTAGGAGATGACCTGACTCAGTATTCCTGTTTGGCTCTAGCTTTCCCCCCGCCACCTTCTGAACTGGCTGTGTTGACATTTCATGTTTCCTATTATTACTATTCCTTCCTCTTCTTTGTTTTGGGAATTATATGGCTTATTGACTAAACAGCATTAGAAAACGAAAGTTAATGGGCCAAACTCTTCCCTAGTGCAACTATTGAGTTCAAGTTACACAGAGATGAATGAGTTCAGAGACTCCTCCAAAGAGAGTTATTGCAGAGGCTCATTCTATAACAAAAGGAAAAGTCCAGAATTATGTTGTCTTTCCAATGGAAATTAAATGTTTAAAGAAGTCCAGTGCTTCATATTCAGCTGATGTGATGAAACCTGAGGGTACTGAGCACAAAAAGGTAAAATCATACCTTGTTTCAATGGATTAGAACAAATATTTCAGTATTATCAAGAGTTCATTTAGTAACACTCTTGTTCATGTCAGCCTATTCCCTGGAGAACCCAAGTTGTAAGGCCAACCAGAGTGCCCATCTTCTCCATCATTTCATTATTCTTGGAGGGATTTTAAGGGCATGGAGATGAGGTCCATGGGGACATAGGTACAGAAAGTTTGGCAGTGCTGGATTAATGGTTGGACTTGATCTCAAAGGTCTTTTCCAACCTAAACAATTCTATGATTTTTAAATTCTATCAATGGCAACTGAGGGCGGAGTGGACTGACTGGTATGACAAATGTCCCAAGAGGAATGTGAGACTGTGAGGATCTGGCTCCTTAAATTAGCAAAAATGCAGCACTAATCTGGATTCAGCTCAGAGAAAACAGACCCCTATGCCTTTGTCAAAATCAAAAAGGTTGTTTCTAACCAGGAGGTAGCACACTCATCTCATGGTCTTAGTGGACTTTGTAAAATGGAATTCACTGAGATAGAGAGAACAGCTAGTGCTGGTAACAGCAAAGGATGGGACTGAGTGGGTGAAGAGACGCCAGCAAGTCCTGGGTTCATTTGAGCACAAGGAATGATGCTCTTGGACAGAAGGCTGGGGAAACAACAACTTGAAACGTCCGTTTAGTTATAGGGTCACTTAATGAGAATAGGCTGGGCATACACTAGGCTTAGCTACAGAAAAATAGAAAAATATAAAATCAAGTGGAAGATGGACCTTATTAGGTAAAATATCATTCCACAAACAGAAGCAATTGGTGCTCTGAGTCTTCCAACAGAACTTTATATACTGCTTTTTGTTTTCCGGATCAGGATCCATGGAGTCAACTTTGTTAGAGCCTCAGCTCTCTGGAGGGGTATAGCTTATTGGCTGAACACTCTCTGTTAGACCTTGGGCGTCTACTCCCTGCTCCATATCATCTGCATCTGAATTTTTCTAAGCACATTACCAGGACAGCTTTGTTCCAAGGCTAGAACTGTTAGAAGAACTGGTTTTTGGACCAAGTAATAAAAAGATGTTTGAACTTAACTCCAAAATAACTGTTTCTTATGGACACTTAAAATCATTCAGCATCTACAAAATCAATTAACTTTTAATGCACTTACAAATAAAGGTAAAACATACATTTCCAGAGGGGAAGGGAAAGGGAAAGGGGAGGGGAAGGGGAAGGGGAAGGGGAAAGGGAAAGGGAAAGGGAAAGGGAAAGGGAAAGGGAAAGGGAAAGGGAAAGGGAAAGGGAAAGGGAAAGGGAAAGGGAAAGGGAAAGGGAAAGGGAAAGGGAAAGGGAAAGGGAAAGGGAAAGGGAAAGGGAAAGGGAAAAGGAATGAGTGCTCTTTTCTAAAACTCCATTCTTATCCATTTTTGAAGGAAGTACAACCACCATGTGCTAACCACCTCTCACTGTGGTTCTGAAAACCTGACATCACTGTGGTATTTGAATACCAGAAACTCTCTCTGCTGTACATCCAGCATGTAAAGCCTTTCTCAGGATATTACTAGAGGGAAAAAAGCAGTTGCCAAGTCAGTTTTGTTCCAGTTCATTAATGACCGAAAGTCATTATCGTCTGACAGATGCACTAAGGGTTACGTATAGTTCCTAGTTGTCTCAGTCCAGTTTTTAGTGGACAGATGTCCACATTCAGGAAAGATAAAACAAGTCTGATAACACAGCTACTTTCAGCAACTTTGCTGAAAGTCTTTACAAAGAACGTGGGACCTGTCTGAGCATCTGAACTGATCAGCCCTCTTGCCTATCAAGGTAGTCCCACTAGCAGAAAACAGATGGTGTATGAGGAATCAGTGCTGTCCTCTGGAAGATGGCATATATTTCTTGGTGGGATTGAGAGGTTACATATTTCTCTGTGGCTATCAGTCGAATGTGAACTGCGAGTGATACTTCTGCTTCAAAACAAGAAAAATAGCTCCATTCCATCCAAAGGGAATCGTGTCAGCAGCAGACCTCTCTATTGCTCCCACTGTTTTCTTGATGTTTCACCTCATCAGGCTTCTGGGAGCTGACAAACTATCAGACTGAAAAACAGAAGAGGGGTGGGGGAGATTCTAATGCATGAGCAGAGCAATGAAGAGTGTCAATCTCATGCTTGCTATATTTCTTTCGAATGACAAGAATGACATAATATCAGCAAGTAACTAAATCTAGGTGCAGCTAACCAGTTACTTATATTCTTCATGAGAAAAAAATTTATTTTTCCTGGCATACTTTTTTCTAAAGAAACTGTAAACACTTCCATATGCTGAGTTAAACTGGTGTTTCAAGATCAAACACTCAGGTTAATGTTAGAGCACTACAGGAACATGTGTCTGGGCTGTCCTGGGGCAGAAAGCCAGGGCCTATCCCACTGCATCCACTAGAAAGCAGGCAAGACTTGCAGAGCTGTCAGGGCAGGTCCAGACCAGGGCATCAGGCACCTCTGTTGGAATGGAACATTAGTCTAAGAGTGGGAATTGGCTCAGTGGAGTCCATAGCTGGGCCAGACAGGGCTGTGGTAGAGCAGGAGACTGATTTCTATGGCAATGCTAGGACACAGAACTCCCAGAAATGGGGTCGTGGGCCCTAAGCAGGGGGGACTGGCCACCAGTAAGTCCTAATAGTCCCTCATGTCTCTCTCAACTTCAATCCAAGTCTAGAAGAAACAGATGTCCCTTCCTCTATTGGCACAACGAAAGTCAGAATTTGGTTCGCAATGCACTTGGAGCATCAGGAATCCTGACACTCTGCTTTGCTTCCAGAACTTGTTCCCACTATCACATGCATGCAATTGCCTGTACAGTATGTACACTAGTTCACTCCTGGACTCCCTTCTGAAATATATCTATTAGTCTCCTTAAAGAAGAAACCCAAGCAGAGTTGCCAGGAGAGTTTGCTTATGGATGTGCTGCAGATGAGGAATAGGAGGATAAGTGCAACACTTGGAATAATCCTGCCCTACTTCAAGAGGCCAAACTCAGAAACATGCAACCATCACAAAGCGCCCTCACAATGTGCCCTAGATGTCACACCATAAAAACTTTTCTGCAGGCAGGAAAACACTGTATCATGCAATCACAGAACCACAGAGTGGTTTGGATTGGAAGGGACCTTAAGGATCCTCTAGTTCCAACCTCCTCTTTCTCCTCCCCTCCCATGGGCAGGGACACCTCCCACTAGACCAGGTTGTTTCAAGCCCCATGCAATCTGGCCTTGGACATTTCCAGGGATAGGGCAACCAAAACTTCTCTGGGAAACCCAACCCAGAGCCTCACACAGCGCCTGCTACAACATCAGGCACTTTGAGCTGGCAAACACGCACATAAATAATCATATCATTTGGCCACAGGAGTGGTCACTGAAGCTTAGAAGAGAGAAGAGATGGACCAGCTGGGATATGGATGGACCAGTCTGCAGGGGCCAAATCAAGAGAGGGTAGATGTGAATCATATTCACGGCTTAACTCAGGGGCAACCTGAGGGGCAGCCGATGGTGGCTGCTTTTATCATTTAGTACAGATGTTGCCACAAGTGCCTTGAAGGACACACAGAAGTGGCAGCAGAGAGCAAATCAGAATAATGCCCTTATCTATTGCTGCTTGTGCTCCCCAGGAAGGGTCCCATTCAGCTTTACTCGCAGTACGTGTGTGGTAGCATAGACACCCATCACCTCCAGCCAGAGCCCTGTCAGAGGACAGACAGTGCCTTGCGATGTTCGTCACCACCTCTTACAAGTGCTCCAGGACCCTTCAAGGTGAAAAATACTCTTCCTATCTGCCTCTGTGGCAATATTTGAGAACCTAGGAATGCAAGGTTATTAATATGAGAAGCTAGTATAAAGTGACATTTCTGATTGAAATAGCATCTTTCTTCAATTTTATTGTTAAAAATGTCGCTCCCAAACATTTTTCTCTTATTTTGCCTCACGTAATTTACTTATCTAGTTAGACACACTGGAATCTGAAGGAGTTAGGAGATAAGCCACTTCAGAAACTTTTTTTTAATGCTGACTTCAGAAGACTTATGTGATTTTTTCCCTCAGCTTTTTTTTCCTTTTTGTATTTTAAATAAAGTTTCAATAATGACCTAAAAATCCCTGCAGTGGTGAAATATACTATGAGATTATTAAACTGATACTACTAATTCCATTAAATCAGAAAGGATCTAATTTCTCCTGACAAAAAAATCATACCAAAACAGGTACACAAATATGAATGTACTTGTTGTTTGTGCACATACAGACATCCATTGCTTAGCTTTAAAATGGTAAGATTTGTCTTTTAATCTTTACAGTTTCATGTTTTAGATTTTCTTCATGCCCAAGAAGAACAATATGCTTATTTATTCCTGTTATGGAAATCAGAGATTTTAAAAACCAAACAAAACCAAACCAAACAAACTCAAAAAACCCAAAACCAAAACCAAAACAAAAAAAACCCCAAATAAAAAAACAAACAAACAAACAAACCCCCAAAAAGCAAAAAAACCCAAAAAACCAAAAAAACCAAAAAACAACAAAAAAACCCCCAAAACCAAAACCAAAACGAAAAAAACCCAACCCCCCCAACCAAAAAAAAAACAACAACAACAAAAAAAAACAACAAACAAAAAAACCCCAACCAACAAAAAAACCCCAAAAACAAAAACAAAAAAAAACCAAAACAAAACCAGGGCCGGAACCAAAGTAATAAACAAATAGGAGCCATAAAAAATTATGAGGCAGGTCACAAATGAATGGCAGCTGCCAGGGCTGCCAAAACTGTAAATGTGATCAGAAAATGGAGAATTAAGATAGAAAACGATGGATAAAAGATTGCCTTTACTGTGCAAAGGAATTTTTAAATTTTATTATATTTATGTTTACACTCGTGATACATGCCAGCATGGCAGTGCTGGAAAGCAAAGACCTGATTTTAGTGATATATGGTTCTGGGTTATGGAGTTCTCTGGTTTTCTGTTTGTTTTCAAGAAAAAGGAAGGAAAGACCTTCTGGTCACAGCACCTGAGGGAGAAAAATACTGCTGATGTGAAAAAGTCTTCTTCTCTTAAAAGAAGCATTCCTCCCCTGCTTTGGCATCTTCCCTCACAGCTGCTGACTTGCAGGAGAAGAGGACTAGCTGAGATGTCCTTCCACATCCACCTGTTAACCCCTGTCCTGCTGTGAAAACGGAAGAGAACATGCTGTTTCCAGGTGACAATTATTGTTTTTTTTCTAGTCTGAGCTATGCTGGGAGAAAGCATTTCTGCCTGGATGCTTCCTCAGGACCAATGCTGTTCTAAGTACAGTGAGCTAGAGCAAAACAGCAGTTTTCATACTTTGTTCAGCAGTGCTGGAAAGATCAGCAGCTGTGGTGGATCACAAAGCACAAAACTTTTCTTTGTCACTGCTGGTTGCTTCACCTACATAGAGTAAGTGTAAGATAATAATACCTAAATGCATGTAGTATCTTTACTTTTGTCACTTAAGGGTGCCCACAATCTGTATTAATTCTCAAAACACTAAACATTTTTAAAATTAATCTGGGTATTTACAATATTTTAGTTGTGGGTAGTTTCAGGTTGCCTGTGCCAGAGATAGGATCATCCTGTACTTATATTTTACAATATCATTTTTACTAGGTGGTGATTGCTGATCACCTACTGCTGCTGACAGATGAGGTTTCAGGCAAAGTGAGGAAAAAACAAATGAGGAAAAAAAGTACTGCCACAGTCAGTGTGGTAATAATACAATAATCACAATTAACGCAGTGATGTGATGCCCACATCCTGCACAGGTGGCAGAAGGGCACAGCTATTTCTGCTCAGTCTCCTTCAGTGGTGTCAGTAACGTAATGGGCAAGAAAGGAGACCTACTCAGTGGAACAGCACCCCTGAGTGAAAGACATCCAGGAACTGACAAGCTCTAAGGATGTAGCAAATCAAGATGTTGATGTGTGTCTACATATACATTGCTAACTTGGCAAAATATTCAAGGCCCATGCATCCCATAGCTGAACGATGCTCATTATAATTCTAAAAGTCATACCTACCAAAAGACCCCTGCCCAGGTGAAGACCCTTTCCTTGAGCTCAGATTATCTATCTCGTATGGAAACAATTAATCACAGCAGAGAGGCTTTACCAGAAAAGTAACTAACTCTGAACTTCTGTGTATAAATAATGGCATTGTCGGATGGAGCTCTGAGCTCTGGGGGGAGCCCTGGTCTAGAGGATGGAGCTAGCTAAAGGAAGGTGTCCCTGCCCATGGCTGGAAGCTGAAAGCAGAGGAGCTTTAAGTTCCCTTCCAACTCAAACTATTCTGTGAAGGGTTCAAAGGAGGCCATGAAGATGGTGAAGGGTCTGGAGATAAAGCCCTAACAGCAGTAGCTGAGGTCAGTTGGTTTATTCAGCCTGGAGGAGACTTAAAGCAGACCTCATTGTGGTCTTCGAGATCATCGTGAGGGGAAGAGGAAGGGCAGGTACCGATGTCTTCACTCTTGTGGTCAGCAACAGGATCTAAAGGAATGGCATGAAGCTGAGTCAGGGAGGTTTAGGTTGGATTTCAGGAAAAGGTTTCTCTCCCAGAGGGTGGCTGGGCACTGGAACAGGCTCCCCAGGGAGGCTGTCACAGCACTAAGCCTATCTGAGTGTAACAAGAGCTTGGACAATGCTCTCAAGCACACGGTTCCTACCATGCAGTTAGGGTATCCTGGGCAGGAGCTGGACTCCATGATCCTTGTGGGTTCCTTCCACCTCAGCATATTCTGCGATTCTACGAGGCTTCTGCCAGGCTTCATCCCCCTCCGCCTCAGGCGGCACGGGCACCATCCCGCACGCCCCTGAGGCCGCACTTATCCCGTACCTGAGGGCTGCCGCCTCCATATTTGCGGGGGAGGTGGGGGCCGCGCCGGCCGGCGGCCATTTTGGTAAAGGGCCGGCACCGGTCCTTCCTCCCTTACTCAAGATGGCGGCGGCGGCGCATGCTCGGAGCGGGCCCGGAGAGGCCGGCGCTGCTGCCCGCGGGCGCTGAGGGGGCGGGCGGGGAGCAGCAGCGGCCGCCGCCATGGGCGAGACCGAGAGGCTTTATTATGTGTACAGCTGCGACCTGGACATCAACGTGCAGCTGAAGATGTGAGTGAGCGACGCCGGGGCTCAGTGGGAAGCGGTCGCTGCCGCCCTGGGGAGGGTACCGGGCCGCCCGCCCCTCGGCGGGGTGCGCTGGTGCCGCCGCCCGGCGGTGCCCGGGGACGGGCGGTGCTGGCCCAGCTCCGGTGCCGCGTCCCCTGACAGCGTCCCGGCCCGCGGGGAGGCGGCGGGACGGGTCGGGCGAGGGGCCGGGCTGGAGCTGTGCTGCGAACGCGTGTCAGATGTCCCGTGTCCTCAGGTGCTCTGAGGCAGCGATTGTCGGTGGAGGCTCCCGGAGCCTCTCAGCTGTCACAGGAGCACAGACTGGTTTGCGTTATAAGAGGCCTTTAAAGCCCATCCTGTTACATCTTCTGCCATGGGCAAGGACACGTTCCACTATCCCAGGTTACTCCAAGCCCCGTCCAGCCTGGCCTTGAACGCTCCCAGGTAGGGGACAGCCGCAGGTTCCCTGGGCAGCCTGTGCCAGTGTATCGCCATCCTCACAGTAAAGAATTTTTTTCTAATTAGTCTGAAGCTACGCTGTCTGAAGCCATCCCCCCGCCCCCCCCCCCCTTGCCCTGTCACTACATACTCTTGTAAATAGTCTTGTGCGTTCTTTCCTATAAGTTCCTGTCAGGAACTGGAAGGCCACCGCTGTGTCACAGTTCAGTCCTCAGTGTTAGGGGAAGGTGATAAACTGGTGACACCGTTCCTGCTTTTTTCCGTGCTTATGTGAAGGTATGGTGGTCTTAGTGGAGTGTTTTATTGTAGGAATGCCCAGGTGCTGCAGCACGTAACTATGTTCCTAGCAGGGCATGTGGAAGCACTTTTGTTGAAGTTGGAGTTACCTCACAATGATGTAATTTTGTCTTGTTTTTTAAGTTACTTTATTCATCACAGCAATAGGAAGTTTCATGTAGGAGGGATGTAGCTGACTCTGAAATGTCGCGTACCCAGTGGTGGTACATTAAACTGTGTTGCACTTTGCTGGCAAACTAACTTGGAGAATCTTATTCAGGGTTTTTTAACTTCTGAACAGGTGATGGTAGTGGAAGGTGGACCTGTTCATGACAGAGGTTGGAACTAGATGATCTTTGAGGTCCCTGCCAGCTGGGACTGTTCTGTGCCATCAGGAATCAGTTTCATGTGACCTCCTCAATAGTTGATTCCACCAAACAAAATTATAACTAACATTTTTTTATTTTAGCACATAGAAGTATATGTCATCCTAGAATGTGCAGGGCTAGTTTCTTGCAAGTAACTTGTTCATTTACTCTGAAGTAGTTTTGTGAAACAAATAGATTTTTGTTTGGTGGAAGATTGATGTTACATGTTTTCCCATCATTACCACCTCAGTTCCGTTTTTGCTTTTACACGTGCATCCACAGTCAGATATCTCATGTGCATGACTGTTTTCATTGTGGTATAGCCGAAGCCTGAGCAATTCCATCAATTCCATCAATTCCTCTTAACAGTAACAAAGTGCAAAGTGTTGCAAGGCTTTAACCAAATTTTTTTTGACCAGTTTGCTTTAGTGAACTTTGTTTTGTTGTGAATTTGAGAGATAACTGCTTTCCAAAGCTAGTAATACATTTCATAGATCTTAAATATTAAGACTTACTTACCATAGGTGTTTTGGGTTTTCTTTTATTATTTCCAAATTATATTTGGAGCACATGTAATCTGATGTTTGTTTTCTCTATTTTAATAATAGCAGCATATGTCATCTCATTTATTATTGCCCTACTTAAATGCTGTCTGAGAATCCACAGGTTGTACTAGAAGAAGTTACTTCCGCTGAAAAGACAAACAAGTAATTCCTGCCTTCCCTGCTCTGCCCCCCACCCACACCTAAATCTGTACGGTAATACATTCCGTGTTTGCTCAGCATTTCACATACGGAGTTCTTCTCTGGTATTTGGATTTCACTACCAGCAAGTAATGCAAAGTGAGAATAGCCTCAGTACTGGGTAATCTAAATACAAGCTACAGGAGTGCAGTAGGATTTCTACTATGGATAGAATGGATTCTCGTTTATTTGTGTTTTCTCTTTCTTCTCCTCCTCCCCTGCCCCCTCCCCCACAGAGGAAGCCTGGAAGGGAAAAGAGAACAGAAAAGCTACAAAGCTCTCTTGGAAGATCCGATGCTGAAGTTCTCGGGACTGTACCAAGAGACTTGCTCTGACTTGTATGTAACTTGTCAGGTGTTCGCAGAGGGGAAGCCTCTTGCTCTTCCAGTTAGGACTTCCTACAAGGCTTTTAGCACTAGATGGAAGTAAGTGGCTTGCCTTTTATTTCATATTCCTCATAGTCACTGAGGCATCGAGTTTTTATTTCTATCAGAAAGATTGTTGTCTTCTTCAAAATGGCTTATGTTTCTTCAAGTGTCTGTATGGTCAGTGCTATCTTGACAGCACAAAACCAGCCTTTTTGTGTAAAGGGTAAGTGATAAAATTGCTACTTAAGTAACTGCTGTGGCCTGGAGTGGTACATATTCATACTGTTTGCTGACAGCCTGATCCTTGCTACTCAGTCATCAAGCCAGAGTATTTTTCTTTTGGTCTGTAGCCTTTTAGTCATGCTCCAGACGGGTATTTGAATGGTTAAAGCCCACAGGACAGTAGTCCATCTGCTGTAAGAAATTTTGATTCTGAGAAGAATCTGGGTTGTCTAAACTAATAGAGAATAACTTGAATTTTAAAGCTTTATGACTAATAAAAAGTGTTTCTCTGCAGCTGGAATGAGTGGCTGAAACTGCCTGTGAAGTATCCAGACCTGCCTCGCAATGCTCAGGTGGCTCTGACCATCTGGGATGTGTATGGACCTGGTAAAGCCGTTCCTGTGGGAGGAACAACGGTCTCGCTCTTTGGAAAATATGGGTACACTGCTTTTTCTTCTCTGGCGCACGTTTGAAGTTCACCTGTGAATAGTAAGGTAGCAGGGGTTGTGAGAGATATGTTGTTAAATTTTTTTCCAAGTCAGGTTAACTATTCCGTGTTTGAAAAGTCAGATATGTAGGTGATGTATTTATTCGTGACTGTATTTCACACTTGCTGCAGTGTTGTGTAAAAGAAGTCTTCTCCTGTGTAAAGTCAAAATTTAGGCCTTTTTTTGTTTTTTTTTTTTTTTTTTTAAGATTTACAAGGTTGGATGTTGAGATGGGAACTGCTGAAATCTCATCTACACCCTTGTAATGCATGGATGCCAGTACTGATTACTTAAAACAATTTATTTAATTGGCTTGCAATTAGGCTGTGAATGTGGTGTTATTTATAGGGAATAAAATGTCACTCAGTAAATCAGCACTTTTCAAAGTTAATATGCTGTGATCGAATAGAGGGTGTGTTCAGTAAATTTGTGGATGGTAAGACTAAGTGGGGAAGGATTACAAGTGTGCTGGAACGTGTACAATATCTGGAAAGGATCTTGCCTAAGTGCAAAGGAGACTGAAAAAATAGGATGTAGTCTAAGGAAGATGGTGAGGCACAGGTACCTTTTTGCAATTGATTGTTATTGCATACAGAGTTGGGAGCAGCTGCCCAGGAATACAGGAAGAGGCTTGTAGTTTATAGTGAATCTTAAGTTTTGTGTGGTTCAGCATCATGGTGCTCCTGTAAAATGTGCAAACAACATAGACTACATGAACAGTGTACAAGTATATTCATCAGGGACACTGCTGTATGCTTTTCCTTTCCGTATCCTTTCCTTTTCCACACAGCTGGGTTATGTTCTGTTCTTTGCAACCGACTTTAAGCAAGTTTCTGACTACTGCGAATTTGTATCATTGAATGTCTAGCAAATAGGTGGGATGGAGTAGGTGTTAAGCCTAGTGAGGCTGAAAAAAAAGAATGTAGGAACATTCTTGTAGTGTGTACATAGTGTTGGAAAATGGAGAGAAATAGCCTGTTTCATCTTGCCAGTGGATGAGAAGTAATAAGATTAAACTGAAGTGCAGGAAAAGTTTAGATTATCATTAGGAAGGCTGCTCTAATGATGCTTGAATGCAGAAAGTGACTGTAGAGAGAGGTTGTATCTCTCTCATTGAGGATACTGCTTTGACAAAAAGGAATGATATTGCCTTAGGGCAAAATATTGAACTGGATCAATCAATCCCAAAGAATGCTGGTAGCTATTAAAGCATTGGAGCACAGTACCTGGAAAAAGATAAAAATAAATTCAATTTATAAATCTTATTTCTACCATGTGGGATTGGATGAAGTAGATGGAGAGGAACCAAGAAAAAAAATTTTTGATTTTGTAGTTTGCAAATGAAAACCTTGTATTCTGTGAAGTGATGGTCATTCCATCAAGGTCAGATGGTCTTTCTAATCGTTACTTCTCATTTTTAATGGTTCACTTTTAAAAATGTCCTACCAGTTGTATTTACCTGAAGTTGTGTGGGTTAGGTGATTAGTGCTTATTGGCAAAGGTAATGCACTTGATTTCTTGGAGCATCTTTTATGGGTGGATCAGCACAAATATGCAAGGGAAACAGGGTTTTGCAGAGAAAAGCTGTGGTCAGTTACCCTGCAAAGTTCTGTTTACTGCACACTTTCAATTATCAGTTCAATTTCAAGCATTGATGGAGAAAGTGGTGTGTGGAGGGTTGTGGCGTTTTTTTCCTTGGTGTGGTGGGTTTTTTTTGGGGGGGTGGTTTGGTTGGTTTTTTTTTTTTTTTTATTTAGCAGCTCAGAAAGTTGCTTTATGTCAGTTGACCTTCAAATGCAACTTAGGTGGTTTTTTAGTTGATTTTTCTTTTTTTACTGGCAGACCTAGAGTTACTATTATAATGTGCAAGTCAAGAGGAGTACTTTCTGCTTCATTACAAATAATAAGACTATGAAGGTCGAGCTTTCTCCTCAGTCACCCCACTGACTATGGGAATTACTCATTTTTCTTGCACTTGCTAAGTAAGTTATCTCAAACTTCACAATTTTCTTCTAAAGCACATGTGCTAGTAAAGTGAAAGCTGTAGAGGGCACAAGGTGCAAGGCACTTTTGCAGTAGAGTTCAACCCCATGCAATTTTGTAGTTTTGGCTGAAGAAGCCACTTCACTTTCTTGCAACTGCTGCTGAGCTTTGATTCCTCACAGGTGTATTATTTTGAATTTACTGAAGTGATTCCTCTGTTTTCCCTGCAGTATGTTTCGACAAGGAATGCATGACTTAAAAGTCTGGCCCAATGTAGAAGCTGATGGCTCAGAGCCCACCAAAACTCCTGGGAGAACCAGCAGCACAGTCTCTGAAGATCAAATGAGCCGCTTGGCAAAGGTAATGGAATAGCAAGTAACCTTTAAAATGTATGTGACAAGCAGACACTTCACTGGAGTGACATGAAGACAGCTTCCTGTGCTGTTTTCTCACGTGAGAGCTCTCTTCGTTTGGTTATTCAGGTTTTTTACAGGATTTGTACAAAGGAGTGAACTAGATCATATTTAATTGCTTCTGAAGTGTTCTTTAAAAGGGGACTTGTAAGTACCTTCTAATGCTCGTAGCGTTCTATTGGAAAAACTTAAGATCTGAATTCTTTGTAAAGAATGAAAACATGAAATGCCTTGAGGATGCTTAAAGCCAAAATTCCATCAGGTTTAATACTAGCATCTCCTAACATGCTCGTAACAGTAACATGTGAGGACAGTCTGGTTTCTTTCAGAAGCCATCCTTTAGCTTTGAGGCTGTCTGGCATAGTGCTCAGAAGTGTGTGACATACCTCTATGTTAGAAAACTTAAATAGAATTTAATAAATTAACCCAAGTTTCATTCATTTATGCTTATAAATATGTGTATTAGTATTTTCACCTCCAAGCTTTTGGTGGCAGAGTATATTCTTGCCTTCAAAAACTACTGTAATTGATCAGAGTATGTTAGTTACTGGACTGTTTTACTATCTGATCTCTGATTATTCAGGTAAGCTTACCCCAAGCTTTCCAAACCTCTCAGTCCACTTACTCAGTGAACTTTCTTCTTAATCTTGGTCTCCCAGGTTTTATCCAAACGTCTGTGGGACTCCCAGTGAAAGATAGATCCATTTTCTCATCTAGCAATTTATGACAGCAATAAATTAATTTTCATTTAGGGTCTTTGTTTTATTAGTGTAGTTTGCATTGAACTTATACTGGAAAGCTCATTAAAGCTAGTGTTGTCCCATTTCTTGATCATGGTAGAATAAATACCCTCTTGGCTTAAGGAATCTCTGTAGACAGACACGAAGTATCAAGTCTTGTTTACAGTTCATCATGTGGTTACAGTGAGTTTCTGAGAAAGGTTTTGAGAGTGTAGGCCAATCCTTTCATGTTAGTTCTCTTCTGTAAACATTGTTACTTTCTTACTTACACTCTCTAGCTCAAAAAGTACAAATAAAGTGGAGTACTTAAATCTTGAAATAGCTCTTTCTGGTTTAGACTGTTATTTTGGCATTTGGAAGATGCTACCTCAAGTCTTCTGAGGAATAGGAGGGAATTCTTTCACATCCCATTTCAGAGTTGTAGTTAATGGCTAACAAAAAGCTAATAACATCACTGGCCCCATTCTTCTCTTTTGAAAGCTGTTTTGGGAGATGCTAATTTCTGAAAGTTGAGTGTTTTCACTGATGTTTTGTTGAGGTCTTTTATAAAAATATTTTACCATCAGATGCTAGGGAAATTAGTAGGGTTTCTGGGTAGTGTGTCTATGGGAGCTTTCATTTGCACAGCTGTTTACACAGCAGATGAGGTTCTTGTGATGTGTCACTCCTAAATGGCTATTGTTCAAACACAATCAGCTTCAGTTTTTCTGTGACTTATTCATCAGTTGCTGAATGCCTCCTCATGCTACTCCTGTGAAGGTATATTTAAATAAAGGAAAAAGGACTAGGACTAAGTACATTCACAAGAAGTTTGGGTGGAGTTTATTACTCTTGTTTTGGGGTTTTTTTTCTGTTTCTTGAGTAGGTTTGTCCAGTGCTGTGCTATTGATTGATATCTGGTACCAGAGCCCAAACTAGAGTCCTCCAGATAACAAGTAACTTTTAAGAAGAGCTTGTGGAGGATCTTTTCTTCATCTGAAAGATAATTCTTTCTTGACATGCTTCTGAACTTATGTCTGTATGCAGCTTTCATTACTACAGGGAATTTGTATAAAACCAGTGACTGGCTGGTCTACAAGTTACATCCTTTTACCTTAAATAACTGATATTGTGGCAAGTCTCCCCTTTCATGTTGAGGTGCCATATGGTTGTGCTCTCACAAAACACATGAATAGTGCTAGTAAAATTGCTGCTGATGAAAAAACCATGGCTTTACATTCTGGAGGCACAATGAATGCAGATTTTTTGTGTACTAAGGAATATTAATGGGAAGAGTGTGGAATATTTTAGCATACTCAAACATTAATGACATTAAGATATTTCTCCCATGAGTGGTGTGTTAATTTATTCTAGTTTAATTTAAAGTACTCTTCAGTTCTTTTTGATCCATTCATTTCCCTCGCACCTTCTGCTGGTTGAATGAAATTAGATAATAATAATGCTGAGATACTATCTAAAGGGATGCATTTTACTTAGTAGCGGATGATGAATGCTTCTTTCCCTGAAAGGGATACACTAGTTTTGCTCTTATTTTAAACTTTAAATATTAATCCAAGACAACAGTTCTTCATATGTATGTATATGCCCCCAGATCTTCCAGGTCTTGTATGCAGACCTAATTAATTGGTGTATTATGACTTCTTTCTTCTATAAGGGAGGTTTAGAGGTTTAAGATACAAATAATTTTCTCCTGAAACATACAAAATTACTTTTATTTTCGTTATTCTCTAGTGCAATGAACAAGAAAATGAATTCAGAATTTGTGACCAAGTTTTTTTCCCCAAGACTGTGATTAGATAATCTTTAGCGTCACATACTTGTGCCTGTACTGTTAAGACATCAGTTTAGTGGGGATTTGAGAGAGAATAATGAACCAGTACAATTGGTGTGAGCCCTTCACTTCTTCTATCTTTATTTATTCGAATAAATCTGGATTTTATTTGTGGTGTACCTGTAGTGTTGAGCTATGGAATGTCTGGTGCATGTATCTAACAGACTGTACAGCCTGGACATCTTCCAATGTGTTCCAAATCTTGAATCTCCTGTGTTGTTTTTTTGTATTAATACCATCTCCAGTTGTACGTGGAAGCAGCAGGCTGCTGTTGTGTTCTCCTGCATCCAATACCTTCCATTCCTGTACTCTCCTAGGTCTCTCTGTATATTGCCTGTCCCCTAGATGGGCAGGAAGTGACTGTTGGTGTGACTGTGTGGCCTGTTCACATTTAGATGCTTGTGGGTGGGCAAGCTGAACACAGAACAAAGTTAAAGAAATACTAGTTGAAGCCTTTCCCCTAAAGAATAATTTTGAGTGGTCTCTTTGCTAGCCATTTTCAAGGCAGATACTGATTTCTTTGAGAGTAGAAGGAACTTCTTGTCTTCTAGTCTCTCTGCATCTCTTCCATTCTGCTATAATTACTGATTTATTTTTTAGAACACTTGTGATTTCTTAGGAGCCAAAAAGATGATCAGCAGTGTGGTCTGCTGCTGGATGTTTCATAAACAATTGTGTTAGTGTATTTGAAACTACAAGTAGCACGCTCTCATCTTATCTTCCATTCTTAATGAGTCCTTTAAACAACTTCCTTGCTATTGCTGTAGCAATTTGTAAATGTAGGAATAAAACTTGAGCTACTTATCTCATGACTAAAAGAAAGAGAGAGCAAGTCTGTGATTTGCTCTAAGATCTTCAGTTGATCTAGTTACAGTCCCAGTCTGGAAACCTGTTTAGGTAAGGCTGACATGGACAGAATTATCCATATGGATAGTTCTTGAAATACTTTATTTTTGTTTGGTTTGGTGAGTTGTACTACATAAAACATAGTAATACTAAAACCAGAGTGTCTTTGTTACATGAGTTTAGTTAAAAAATAGGTTCCTGGTTTTGATATGTTAAAAATGCAAAGGTGATGTGCTTGGATAATTATTATGGTCTTTCCTGGGATTGGTATTTTAGATAGTAGACATTTTTATGGCATTGTTTGGTGGTTTGCAAGGTGTGTACTGTGTTAGTGTGCATGTGCTGTACAAGGTGAGGGTTTTTTCAGTTCCTTTGTTTTTTTCTCTCTGATTTCACATTAGTGTCTCTCATATAATTTTGGTGTTCTTTTTCTTGCTCGGAGCAATGTAAATGTTACTGTGTTTTTTTCATGCAGCTCACCAAGTCTCATCGGCAAGGTCACATGGTGAAAGTGGACTGGCTGGACAGACTCACCTTTAGGGAAATAGAAATGATCAATGAGGTAAGTCATTGTACATCAGATTTGGAATTTTGGGGTGTTTAACTTGCTAATATAAACCTTCACTTGTTTAGGAGACTAACTCTTAACTGCTTGTCCTGTTTTTTTTTCAACTGCCAGTGCATATAATAAAGGAAAAAGTAATTCTTTGGAAGCCTAAAGTTGGTTTTGCTTTAGCAATAATAAGAATCACTGAATAGTTTGGTTTGGAAGGGACCTTTAAAGGCCATCTAGTCCAGTCCCTCTGCAGTGAGGAGGGACATCTTCAATTGGATCAGAATGCTCTGGGCCCCATCCAGTCTGACCATGAATGTTTTTTGGGATTAGGTTTCTACTGTTGCACAGGACAGCCTGTGCTAGTGCCTCAGAACTCTCACAGTAAAGTCCTGTCCCTCCATGCCATTTTCTAAAGTCAAGTCTCCAGCTCTCTTGCAGGTCCCCTTTAGGCACTGGAAGGGCCTCTAGAGGCCCTGGAGCCTCTTCTTCTCCAGGCTGAACATCCCCATTTCTCCCAGCCTGTCTCCAGAGCAGAGGTACTCCAGCCCTTGGGGTGTCTTAGTGGCCTCCTGGACTCCCTCCATCAGGTCCACATCTTTTTTGTGTTGAGGTCCCAGAAGTGGATGCAGCTGTGCAGGGGGGAGTCTCACAGTAGAGTAGAGTCCCCTCCCATGACCTGCTGCCCACTCTGCTGAGGAGCAGCTCAGCACAGAGTTGGTTTTGGGGCAGCACATGTCTGGGTTATATCTGTCATTTCATCCACCACAATACACAGCTGTATTACCTGTTGTCAGGTGAGCTTGATCATCATCAGACTTTATTAATAATTTGAAATAGCTTGGAGCAAGCACTGTTAGGCATGACTTACTTAGCTCTAGGATTTAGATTGTGATGGGAAGTTTTTTGGACATATGGCCTGTTCCTTGGCTTCAGACCTGTTCAACTATGTTTTTAACTTTGGGAGCTGAGAAAAGGCATTTGCAAGATTTGAATTAATATTTTTAAAAAAGAGAACAGTCTGTTAGTTTAATGCCTGAATGAGGTTTTAACCCTCACTGAGCAAAATCACCTCAAACTGCTGAATTCATTATACTCTTCTTGCACCAAAGAAACTCTTGTTTTTTCCTGTGTTGTACTCGAGATTTTCGTTGTCTCTTGTAATTTGTAATTAGTCCTTTGGGAATCATATTCTTTTTTTAACTGAAATCTGTGTTTTTACAGACCTCTATAAGTATTTTAGGGATTTTTAGAAATAAGCCTGTCCTCTTTTTTTTTTTCTTTTTTTCCCCTCTTCACTTACAGTAAAAGGACAGAGAAATAAGAGTTCCTAGACCTGTGCTTTAAATAGAAAACCACTTTGCCTGTGGTGGGAAGTCAAGCCATTATTAATGCATAAATGAACTGAAATTGCTCATTGTTACTGTTTCTTGTTTCCCACCTAGTTTTTAAAGTTCTAAGCACTTTTTCTAGGGAAAGCATTTAAAAATGCATACATGAGCAAATCTTCCTGTGAAGGTGAATAAGATGCAAATCTAATCTTGTAGCCCAAGTTTATTTTGTCTCTTTTATGGTGTTGTCTTTAAAAAGTGATTAGTTTTTTTCCGTGTCTTCTGTTTTTTTCTTCGACATACATAATTGTAGGTAATGATTTAGGAAAAAAAGCAAACATCAACTACCCAGTGGTCATCTGATTATTCTACATTGCATTTTTTTATATCTTTAGCCCACAGTTGGGAGCTGCTGTTGAAAACAGGCTTTCATCTGTTAAGTGTGAATGTGTTTCATGAAGTGGGAATGTGATGTAGTAAGAATATCAGGAATGAGGTGATGTGGTCTTAAGTAGTTCTATGAAATGATTAACTGAATAATTGCTACAACAGCTGATAACCTAATTAATCAGTTACAGCACAAGGGAAGTAGGGTAATTGCTGTACTGAGAATGCTGAAGATTGATGCCCTGCAATAAATGATGCACATCTGTGGTGGCTCTTTCCTCAGAGGGAAAAACGAAGCTCCAATTTTATGTACCTGATGATTGAATTCCGTTGCGTCAAGTGTGATGATAAAGAATATGGAATAGTTTACTACGAAAAGGTATGTGCCCTGCAGGCTTTATGGTTGTCTTTAAAAAGCAACATATGCACCTAAAATGAATGGGCTTTTCTGCTGAGATGAAATATTCTGCTGCAGGATAGCAGCAGACAGCTGTCAGTGGCAACTGTTTATGTACATACAAATCAAATAGTATAGATGCAACAAGATTGCAGATGTCAGTAATTTGTGTAATAGAGTTCAAGATTACAGAATTTAACAAGTGTGAGTGATTAAAAACTTTCTGATTTATAGTTCCTTCAGTCATCCAGCAGTACTTTCAGAATATCTGTATGTAAAATTATGACTTAGATCAGGAAGAAATGTACCTGTATTGAGTGGCAACTTTATAAAAGATGAGTTATGAAAACTTTGCCCAGGAGCTCTACTGGTGAATATTTTCTGTAAAATGAACAAACACAGAAGTTTAGTCTTTCATGCTGAAAATACTGTGAAGTAATTAAGTAAAAGACTTTTGAATTGGAATGTCTTGCATCTTTTCTTACTTTTTGTGAAGCAGATGTGTAAAGCAATGCCTTCAATTTTTTTTTCTAAGTTAAAATTTAATAGGATGAAGGATTAACAGTGAGCTTAACAGGTATCATTGTGATGTTGGAAGGCATTATCAGTACTCTTAAGGACCTGTGTGTTGTGGAAAGACCCACTGAGATGGAAAAAGCAGTGTATCTATAATCTGGTTTCAAAGAAAATTGTCTCTTAAATTTTTCAGCATGTTGAGATTCATAAGAAGTCAGAAAGTTAATGAATAATGAAACTTTATGGGGAGGAGAAAGAAGGTAGAAAAAGAAACTGGAGTCTTCTTGAGATCAGAGGCACCAACCTTAAGCAGCATTCAGTCCGAGATTTTTAAAAAGTTTAATTCAGTACACACAGTGTTAGTATCATGGGAAATGGATTACAAGTATTTCTGCCTATGTGACAATATCAATAGTTGGCCTGGACCAATGAGCTGTGATCTAATTTAAAATCCTTGAAGAAGGCAGTGAAAAATACAGTAATAAATAGCCAAGAGCAGAATTCCCCCCCCCCCAAAAAAAAAAAAAGTCTGAGAAGAAACAGACAGAATCTGCTTCAACTATATGATATGGTGCCAGTTAAGGCTTGGGGTTTTTTTACTTTCGTGGTGTTTTTTGAGAGTATTGTTTGTGGCTTTTTTGTGGTGTGTTTTCGTGGTTTATTTTTTGGTTGGTTGGGGTTTTTTTTTGGTTGGTTGGTTGGTTTTTTTGTTTGTGGGTTTTTTTTTTTGTTGTTGGGTTTTTTGGTTTTAGTTTGTTTTTTGTTGTTGTTTGTGCATTTGTTTCTGTTTTGGTTTGGGGTTTTTTTGGTGGGGGAGGACCAATTTAGTGTTCTTGTTGTCTTGTTTTTCTTTTGGTTTAGTTTCTTGGTAAATTTTTGTAATTTTTGTCAAGGTGTGTCTTAGGCAGATGTCTAGGTTAGCTGTTTAGCATTTCTTTTTGGGGACTGTAGTTGACAGTGGGACACCTCTCCACACGTTTCAAAATCTTTTTGCCTTTAGAATAGCTTTTTTCGTGGTGCTTCTGTACACTTGTCTTAGAACCAGAAGTTGTAGAGGACTGTGCTGTTACAAAACTCTCTTGTGCTAGAAATCACAATGAAACCTAGAACGTGTCAGATTTCCCCATGAACAAAGTCAATGTATTTACTTCTGTGGAAATCAAGGAAATACTTGTCTGGAGGGCATAACGGAATATGATCAAAATATTAAAACTTTTTACTAAGCTTGCTTTTTGCATTAAAACATGCTGTACCTTTCACAGGTGCAAGCATACAAGTAAGTGGCGTTGTGTCCTCTTGGCTTTTTTTTTTTTTTAATGAATGAACATGACATTCCTAAAAATGACTTCTCTCCCTTACCTCCAGCAACCTGCCGTTATAGATGACTTATTCCTGATTTACACACGTGACTTCTTTTTTTTTCCATTGTGGTTTTATAGATGTGCATGATACAGGAAAGAAGATTCAGACCCTCAGCATGCATCTTTCTTTTAACAGATATTTCTGAAGCATATTAGAAGTGCATGGAGCAGAATAACTATGAATTGGCTGCTCTTGTGGAAATAAAGTAATTGAATGTGTAATAGTACATATTAGAGCTATAACTAACTGCAGTTTGAGGGATTTGTTGTTAGGAAGTAGCTTTCCAGCAAGTTCTTGACCCTTTTCTGATAGCAGTAGGAATTGGTACATAAATTAGTGCCTGTTTTCTTAGTTTTGTCATGCTTCCAATTACAGTCTGCAGTCTATGTATCGGGCATCACCAATCCAGTGCACTGAGCATAATGAGAGAAGGTTCTGTTGTCACCTGTCTGTGACCGATAGTCGAAGCGGAGATTACTTGTCACAGTTTTGTTGATATATTTGTTTTCAAGTGTTTAGGAAGAACTAGCCTGTTAAACAGTGGCTGATAGAATTTGAGGTTCTTTGACTCGACATTCAATTAAAGTGAAGTGAGGTGGCAGTGTCTCTTTCCATGTTCTGTGTTAACTTCATTTTAATAGTGCACTCAAGACGTGAAGGATAGGGTCTGCTAGTAATGACAGCATCACTTCTGATTCTCCATTTAGGCAGAATTCATTGTGACTTACCAAGTACAAATAACACCAGCATTTATCACTAATGTATTTTTGTGCAGGTTTCAAGTGAAACGTATCATTGGGTAAATGATTGCACTGCTGCATCCACTTTATTAAAAAAGATAAATAGATTTGATTATCAGAGACCTTTGCATGGATTTAAAGGAAGAAAAAGTAGTGTCTACACGACTGGTTGTCTGTCCTTTTTTGTGTGGGAGATGTTGGTATGCATCGCTGTTACTGTAAATGGTGTTTCTGTTAAAGATTAAGTTAAATAGAACCTCCTTATGTATTTATGCTCTGAGGCTGATTTTCAGGCAACTACAGAAGAATCTTGCTGGTTTGGAAAATTCTGCCAATTTTGCGGACAGTCTTAAATGGACTCTAATTTATATAAGGTCACACACACTGTTGTTATTGTAGTGAAATATCTCTAGAGCTCTGTAACACAGCAGTTTAAAGCAAGTTAGTGCTGTTTAGTATTGATGTTGCTTTTGTTTCCTGGTGGCAGAATAGCAGGTCATCTCAGGTTCTGCCTGTGCTAAGAAGCATTGTGGCCAAGAGGAGCAGATTCACTGAGGGAAGAGGCTGCAGAAGGCCCAGTGTCTGCGCTGTGTTCTTGTGCTCGGGTCTGGCTTTCATCATATCCCACATGGTTGTTGGCAGTTGGAATATGTCAGGATTTCCATGACATGAACAAAAGCTGTCTACATGGGCATGATGAGGAAAGACACTTCAAAAGGATGCACTTGGCCAAATTCAAGTGCTAATTGAGGCAGTGGTTTGGTTTAGTAAGTTTATTTGGTCAGGATTGTGGTGCTGCACATGATGCTGTCAAGGTAAAACAGAGTTACAGAAGGGTAGTTAAACAGCTGACATCTTTCACAGGACAACTAATGTCATTGTGCCTTCCTGAGGATTTCATTAAATAGTCTGTTTCAAAACGTTCATTCCTGACACAGTAACTCCCACAAATGCTTGGAAAAATTTGGTTTCAGAGCACGTTTTGGTTGAGCTTAAGGCTTTGTTCTGATATACAGTGAAACACTGGGAATGGTTGTCCTGGTTCTTGAGCTGAAGATCTAGAACTTGTCAGCTTCACTTTTCAGTGTGTTCTGACTGCATCCAAAGAGTTTAAAATAAACAGTCATTATCATGATTCTTTTGGAAGGTTCCAAAAAGAGTTGCAGCAATGAGTGTACAAATAATTTTTTTAACATCAGTCTTGGAAGAAAAGTCACTAATCTTCACACTGCAAGGTTTTGCTCTTTTTTTTTTATTTTAGATTTTGTAAGTAAGCAAACTTTAGGCAATAGTGCTTTTCTCATTCTCATCTCAGCAAATTCTGAATTTTTAATGGCTGCCATAGACTTCTAATTGTGGCGTAGATGCTCCACTTTTAGCAGGCTGAAAGCTTTCCTGTTAAGGTATCTGATTTTTTTTTCACTGAGGGGAAAAATATAGCAATGGGTGTTTCTGCTGCTTTCTAGAAAATCCTCATGGGACATGGATGCTATAAATGCCTCAGTGGAGTTTGAATGCTTGTTAGTAGCAAGTTAGTAGCTTGTTGCTGCTGAAGGTTCTAAGCAGGGTGGAAACTTGTCACTGGGACATTGGAATCCTTTGTTGTTTTTATAAGAGGCAAAGTCAGATTGCAGCCTTAGTATAGTTTTGAATTGGAGGATAAAGGATTGGTAGATGGAAATCGGTCTGTAATCAGATATGTTTGTGAAGAGAAGGATTCCCCCCACCCTCAACAATTTCATGGGTTTTTCTGTAATTTGACTTTGTGAAACTGCTGTAACATGATCTGAGCATTCTGCCTGGTGAGATAGCAGAGGCTGAGTACAATGTGAATGCTGATCTGTCACTGTGACTCCAGTTCAGTCTACTGTTATGTGGATGTGATGTGCTGTATTTTGTTATAATGGAAATACTTCAGTACTATTAATTCTGTGCAGTGAGGTCAGAGCTAAGTTCATTATTTAGGCAAAATGCTTTTAGTGCAGCGATATTGTAAGCAAATCTCATCTTTGCTTCTTCAGTGTTTGCATGCATGCTTTTTTTAAAAGACTAATGAGAAAAGTAACCTTCTCGTGTTCTGGGATCATTACCAGCCACAGGCAGACTGCATGTTTATTTCCCTTAACTGGGAAGGATGTGTATGTTCTTACTGTTTTTAACTGTAGAATTGTTGCTTAGAAAGGCATAGGACACTAGTGAATGCAATTAAATGTGTCCTTCTGAAGAAGTGTTTTAATAATAAGAGCTACTTTACTGTAGTCAGCAATGCAGAATTTATATAGTTGGGAAAAAAAAAGTTTCTTCAGGGAGGTTAATGGCAATTTTAACTCATGTATCTTGTTAGTGATGAATGATGATTTTCCCACTTGAAACAACTTCTCCTTTGAAAGTTACCTCTGAAAAGTATAAAAGTAAAGTTATCCCGAGAGGCATACGTGATTGGAAAAGCAGAAAAAAAAGGGCTGGGAGCAGAAGGAAACCTGAGCAGATTACCTAAAACTAGTAACTGAGGGAAATGTTGGTAGGTCAAAAAAATTTTATTCTGATCTGAAATTTACAGCAAAATAAATGAAAACAGGGTGAATATAAATGTAGCAGAGCACGTTATGCTGATCTTGTTTTGTTTTGAGTTCAACTGTTTTATTCTGTGTTCTAAATGAAATGTTCTTTCATAGATTTTATTAATGCTTAGTTACCCTCCTAAGGTTAAAAATCACAAAACCACGCTGCTGTGTGTCTGGAAGACAGAGTTGCTGGTTTTGTCATGTGGTGTCTGGCTTTTTTTTTTTTTCCCCTTGTGTCTGTTTCGAACAGGAACCTTTCAGCTTCTCCCTTCCTTTATTGAGGCAGCACAGGTTAGACTCAGCCTGTAGAGCCTCTCATAGATAGGGACACATATATCTTGCTGTATTTGTCTGTGTTGAACTTATAGGAGATGTTTTCTGCAACATAGTGTTTTTTTCTAGGAAATTCCTTTGTTTGTGTGGAAATACAGAGCCTGGTTTTGTTTCTCTCTGTGCGTTCAGAGGATACATGTGACAATAGTGGCAAATTTCTCCGCTCACCTGTGTACCAGCCTAGTAATGAATTGTCAATCTGCTTCTCCACTGGTGAACTTCCATCTGTCTTGCACATTGTTTATCATCTGGAAAAAAACCAAGAAGAAGAATCTATTTATTATTTTCTTTTTTCCCTTAAAACTGTCAAAAGTCAGTGAGGTGCAGTTGCATCATTCTTTCACTCTAGTAAAGTTCACAAAGCCTTAATATGATATGTTGTTTTTTTCCTAAAACGTGAGATATTTAATATGTCTTCAACTTTTTGTCATTCAGGATGGTGATGAGTCATCTCCAATTTTAACATGTCCTGAAATTGTTAAGATTCCAGATCCCCAAATGTCTATGGTAAGCATGCTCCATAATAATGCCGTCTGTATTACAGTTACTGTTGAACTTTTCATAAATTTAGTTGAAAGCTTGCCATCTTAAATATTTTAAAATTCCAGTGGAAAGATATATTTGACCAGTTGAGAAATATCACTGGGTTTGAATTTTATATTTTCTTTTTCTGCTGCTGCTAGATTAAAATACAAGAATTGATTTAATGCTTATGTTTACCTCCTCCTTTCCATACCTAATGTGCTTGCTTCTGAGGTGTAAGAAAGCAGAGAGGGGGGATTGTTGGCAAAAGGGGTCAGAGGGTGGGAAGATAATGGGGAGCTGAAGAAGGGAAATGTAGAATTTAGAGACTGGTGCAGTAACTCTTGGTCGCTTCCTCTGTTAAAATATTTTCTTCCTACACTCTCTTGTATGTTGTCTTTCATGTAGACAGTGCCTAAGTACAGTTCTAGAAAAGATTTCCATTATTGTGGATGCCAATTCAGTGGGACTGGTATTGGCAGCTTTGGGAACATTAATGTAAGTGGGCTTGTACTGGCAACACTGTTTGAGCACCGTGTAATCTAACACTGCAAGAGCAAGTCTGACAATGCTGGAAACTGCCTTGGCTGCTGAAATCTCGTTGGCACTGTGGCTCCTATTGTGGCTCCTACTGTTGCTAACATGGTATTAACAGTGGGACAAGTTTTTGAGATGTTTTTCTTGCATACAAAGCTTTATGCTGCAAACATCATCCTAAAGAAAATGGTTGTGAAGTGTCTAGCACATTTGAGTGCTGTCAATCACGGATGTATTGACTGAAATGCTTACATTTTGCAGCAATTCACCTAAAGGCAAGGTAGGGTTTGTTAATGTTAAGTCATAAACTGACACAGATCTTCAAAACTCCCAACAACCCTCCACATATTATTAAAGAAGTTGTTTTCTTTTAAACAAACAAATGAAAAAAAGCCAGAAGATCCTGTACTTTCAGATTTGGATTTTCATTGCCATGCATTTTTCAAGAGACTGGCGAGTCTTTGCTTTACGGTTTCATTTCAATAGTAATTTTCTCTGAAATTTAGTATTTATAAATACCCTCTGCATTTAGGAGAACTTAGTAGAAAGCAAACATCACAAACTTGCTCGAAGTTTAAGAAGTGGACCTTCTGATCATGACCTGAAGCCTAATGCAACTACACGAGATCAGCTTAATGTAAGTCAGTCATATGATGGCTAAGTTCAATTTTATTAGGTAGGTTGGTAATAATATATGGTGACAGTTTAAGGAAAGTACAGTTTGTTTCTGTTTATGGAAAATCATTAATGAAATGTTCTGGTGTTTCTTAAGAGTGCTTAGTTAGAAGGGCCCAATTCAGAAAGGAACACAAGTTGCTTATTCATGTTTTTATTTTAAACTGTTTTGGGAGGTTAAGAATGTGTATTTTGTGCATGCCATGTAGGTGTGAATGGTACACTTAAAGCAGCTGTATGTTTGCCTGCACTGTCGGTTCAATCAACCATGTAACTGAGGAGCATCACCATGATAGCATAACTTTGTGTTGTTGGAAAGCTTTTTTTTCCCTTAGCTATTTCTGTGTGTTGTTAGTGTTGTGATTTCTCACAGTATATTTTGTTAACTTGTTGATTATGCTTGTTTATTTCTGACTATGTATCAAATAGATCATAGTGAGTTATCCACCGACAAAGCAACTAACATATGAGGAACAGGATTTGGTGTGGAAATTCAGATATTACCTTACTCATCAGGAGAAGGTAAGTTGAGTTAGAGAATGGTTATAGAATGGTTTGGGCTGGAAGGGACCTTGTCACTTATCAATGAGCTTTTCCAGGTCTGTGCATATGTAAATGTAATTGAATCTAGTTCTGCCTTTGTGTGAGACATTAATTTTGAAATAATTTCTTTAGGTTAGCTTTTTACTGATGAATTGTCCAATCTCCTATTTAGGCCTTGACAAAATTCCTAAAATGTGTCAACTGGGATCTACCACAAGAGGCAAAGCAAGCCCTAGAGCTGCTGGGCAAGTGGAAGCCCATGGATGTGGAGGACTCTCTAGAGCTTCTGTCATCTCACTTCACCAACCCGACGGTGCGGCGGTATGCTGTGGCCAGGCTTCAGCAGGCTGATGATGAGGTATTCACCAGTCTGTGGGTACATGGAAAAGTCAGCTGGTCTCAGTATTTTTGGTTCTCTTTAAATGTTTGCTACTTCTTAAGGCGTTTAAGTGAATATTAGTAAAGGAAAACAAAAAATTATTCGCTGTGTTGCTATTTATTATAAGCTTTTTGGGGTACAGTCTTCACATTATTAAGTGTCACATGTTGATAGTCATCTTAGCATGAACAGGCAGTGGTAGCTGGTTTTGTTAAACAAGGTAAAACAACTGTATGTTCTCACCAAAAAACAGTAATGAATTTTGAGTGTTAACCTGCAGAAGTGCTCTGAACTTAAATAGTCAACTGAAAGATTTTCAGCAGATTCATGTCGTGAATTGAAGCTGTATATCATCATACTCTTCTGCTAAAGAAAAAGTAGAAGAGCATCTGTGGAAATAAGGTGTTTCTAATTGTATACTGATTAGACTATGATGAGCTGTGATTATGAATAGAACCCACTTAATAGAATCTAATCTGTTGAATTTCAGTGGTTTATATATTTTATTTTCTTTTGACAATAAAAAAAAAGCAAACCCAGGTTTGAATGTATTACTATAACTCTTGAATCCTTGGCAATCAATAGAGTTTAAAATAGGGAGCATAAATACATAATATTTTTTCAAGCCTACTTCAATGGCCAAGGTCATATTGCTTTGACTTTAAAAATGTACCTCTTACAAAGTATTGGAAGATACCTAAACAAAACAAGTTGAATAGTAAACAAGTTCCTTTTGAACAGCAAGTGGGTAAAATTCTATTCTTTGAAATAGATTAGATATGTTTTTTCCCCTTAGATCCCCAGCTACACAAAAGATAAAAAAAGATACGCCGTAAGAGAGGAGAGAATCTCCATTCTTGATACCGTAGTCCAGATTTTACACTTGAGTTTTTTTCTTGGGTGACACAAATTTAAAGATTTATTGTGTGAATGCTGGAAGCAATTAGGAGACTAAAGAGAATTTTAAAGTAGTAATTGCACTTAAGTATTTGCTAAATTAGCACTTACTGTCTTAGTAACACAGAGTAGTCTGTGTCCAGCACCAGTTTTGCTATTATATATTGCTTGTTAGGGAGACCTCAGTTTCTGTGCTGTTAGAGGTCACTAAATCCTGATTAAATTGATCTGTAAATTAGAGTTTTGAAAACAGGAGGAGTTCTAGCTTGCTTTGACTAACACCCTTTTTTCACTTGGATTTTTTTTTTTCCTTCATGAGGATTTGCTGATGTACCTGCTGCAGTTAGTCCAGGCATTGAAATATGAAAACTTTGATGACATAAAGAATGGCCTGGAGCCTAGCAAGAGAGACAGTCAAGGTCCCATGTCAGAAACTATGACAACATCTGGATCTAATCCTCCAGAAATAGACAGGTAAGAAGCTTAGACTTCGAGTAGAGAGGCAGAATCATGTAACATTCTAAGGCATAAAATTCTTTCTTCTTTTTAGGGTAGCACTGCATATTCAACATTTTATTTTGTAATCTGAAGTATTAAAAAATAAACCAACAAACCCTGAGCTTTATGAAATGTGTTTCCTGATCGTGCATAGTTTACAGAGCAAACAGTGTTAAAGTTGTGGCCTTTGACCTTAACACACAAAAGGAAGAAAACTTCTGCAGAGCAGGAGAAACAGTGTGGTTGCTTCCTTCTGTACTTGCAAAAGTTAGGATGTCTTCACTGAAGCTATATGAGGTTCCACTTCCCACTTTCATCAGAGAACGTGGATCTAAAAGTACAGTCAGTCTGAAGTGGAAAGAAATTTCATCCTGCTCCTGCAAAAGGAGGTACAAGGGAGAAATCTGTGGAAGTACACTTCCTGTACTTGCAGGAGTCCAAAAGAAAAACTGAGATACCTAAACAAGTATTAAGCAAAGTGCAAACGAACTTGGTAACCAAAGTCTTCTGTGAATATTTATTACAGATTTTCAGTATGTTTAGGCTAAGCTTCTAATGACTTGTATCATGAGGGTGTATTTTTTGTGGTACGATTCTACAGCTTTTCATTGATCTTGCTTCAAAGCTGTAAAAGTGGGTGTGGTGGGAAGTGTGGTGTATTAGCAGGCCACAATGATACTTGGATGTTAGGAGAGCTATTAATTACTTCCTTTCAGGTAAATTTACCGTCTGAAAACTTCGCCTTGCAAATAAGCATTTGTCTACTTTGTGTAGTTTCATTCCAAAGACTAATGCCTGCAGGTGTTGTGTATTAGCAGTTTCATCTTAGAACATTTGAAAAAAGCTCCTGAAAATGCAGATTTGTTGAATTCCTATCTATGTCTACTTATTTTGTATGGAAGATGAAATAAAATGCAGAGTTTGATGTAAGTGAATGTCCTTCACAGGCATAAACTATATTGCTCTCCAGGCACAGATTTTGGCTGTTTTCAGGAACTGCAGCTGTCAAAGTTGCTGTTCATGCAGTTTGTTCTGAAACAGGGTTGGGATGCTACCTTCAAAGATACTTCTCTTCCAGTTTTCTGAATTTATTATGCTGTGGAAGTGAAATTCATTGCGATTTCCATGCATGCTCCCCGGCCCCCAAGCAGGAACTTTGAATCATGCCAATTACATGCTTTCCTTTGTGTAGTTCCCAGATTATGAGTCCTATTCCACCTGTTTCCTCTCCACCTCTTACTTCTAAGACAAAAGAACTTGCAGAAAATGAAAACCTTGATGTAAGTCAGATTATTTTCCTTGTATTTATTGTACTTTTCTAGTGACCTGGTACTGTTTCTTGCTTTTGTTTGTGAATATTTGGATCCTTCGGGTGTATCTTACTGAATATTTAAAGTGCCCAAAGAATATAAATTTAAAGTAAATGCTAATAAAAGAGCAATAGCTTAACTGAATTTTTTTTACAAGGCGTCTGTCTATGTACATGATCACAGTATCCAAAATTGGGGGACTGGAAATTGAATTCTTCATGAAATTAAAATACTCTCCTGTAATGGAGAAAATTATGGCAAAGGTTATCACATACTGATTAGACACTGAGAACTGCATGTGTTCGAGGTGTTTTAAAACAGTCTTTTAATAGAAAACAGTTATCCAAATATTTCAGTCTCTGCAATCTGTTCCTTCTGTAGCCATATTCTTTGGCATGTCATCTTTTTTGAACCTAAGTGAGACACTGTGTTGATTTACTTCTGCCAAGGACTATATTCAGTTTATGCCAGAAGTAGACGAGTAATAGGAATGGGACTGGAGGAAGGGAAAGACAGAAGGTAAGGGCATTTTTAGGGAATCTGATTTTAATCTGATATGCAGATTAATTGGTCTTTGAACTAAAGATCCATTCCCTGTTGCAAATTGTCCTATTTGAGTCTTAATACTGCATAGAAAATACGTCTTAAATTGAGCCTATCAGTAAAGATACACAGATTTCTTGCTAGCTGGACTATTAAACCTTAAAGAAACAGCTGTGTATCCTATACAAATTTGCTTTCTGAAAATGTAGAACATGTTCAGGATTGTTAGATGCTATGGCTACAAAACAGAGTGGGAAATCGCTTTGGTGGTTATATTTTACAGCATTTACAGCAAGACATAATTGCATAGGAGGAAAGAGTAACATAAATAGAAGTTACATTAAAGGTTTCCTTTTGGAGAACATCATGTGCTTTTTATGTGTTGGTAAATATATTACTGGAGTAGCCGACATTTTACTTATAGTGGTTTTGCTAGATCTGAAGTAATGTTTAAACTAACAGGATTTAAATATTAGATTGGATTGGATTCAGATATTAGAAGGGAATATGTCTCTCAAAACTCTTTTATTTACTTGTGGTTTTTCCTTAACTGTGTCTGTCTCTCAGATGCTTACATTTCTTTACACCTTAATTTTTTTTTTGCTCTTCTTAAATCCCTTCCAGCAAGACCTTTGCACTTTCTTGATATCACGGGCATGCAAAAATTCCACGTTGGCAAACTACTTATACTGGTATGTTAGAAACTGTTTATTTATACTATATCAACATGTACCTGAAATCAGATCTATAATGCCCAGAAGCATGCTCAGCAAAAGATTACCTGTGTTGAGAGCTTCACAATCTCAGTTTTTCTCGGGGTGAAGTGGTAGATCTAAAACCATATGCACTTGAACACAGTGATTTGTAAGAGGAGTCTTTTAAAATGCAGAAATATGCTTTACTGTTAGACAAAAGAAAGTGATGTCTAGGACATTAAGTACAATGTTAGAAAAAGCAGCCTGTTATTGTTTATGGTGTTGGGGTGAAGATTAAGTTCATCTTTCCTCTGCTTTGCTGTCTGGTTTGTGCTTGTAATTTTTGAGAGTATTGGCTAGAATATTGAAGTTATGCACTTAAATATTTATCAAAGATGTATTTTATGAAGGTTCATAAAGCACTAATTTTCTTTCTTAAACTAGTTTTTTTATTATTCCATTTGTGGTTATGAGCACAAACAAAATGTCATTGCAGATATGTGCATTCTTAAGGGGGAAGGTTAGTTGTAAATATTAGTTCATCTATACAGTAGAGAGGTAGGATTGCTTAGGATCTTGTCTCAGCCCAGTGGTTTAAGAATAAAATTAGATGCCTAAATTAGTAATCTGCAAGCCTTCCAGGCAAACATCTGCAGGTAGGAATTTTCTCATTTGAAGCAAGCTGAGATGAGTAGAGCTGTACTGTGTTAAAATGTGTGTCTATGTGTGTATCAATGTAAAACTATCTGCATATGCACAACACTCACAGCTTGTACATACACATGTATTTTAAAAGCAAGAACTTGAGTGCCTTTTACATGGCTAAACCTAAGTCATGTGGTTCTCATTTGTAACCTTCATAGCTGCATCAAATAACTAAAGATACTAATGCATATGATCATATTTTAGTGTGCTAAGAGCATTAACCACAGATAAGTTGTGAATTGGGAGCTGAATGTGATATGTGGTGTAAACATAGCAGACTGTTCTTATAAAATTCTTAAAAGAAACCTATAAACTGTCCTGAGATATTCCATGTACAACTTTTTAAGTTTTGTTGTTTAATTATATTTCAGTAGCTTGAATTTTAAGATATTTAAGTGCATGACTTAAGTACATTTGCAAACAGTAGTTACTTCTGTTGCAGTGGACAAAGATAATGTTCAGCTTCATTAAAAATGGCTATTCAGTATAAATTATTAAAATAATTGCAGGCTGAATTGGTGTGTGTAGAATCCAAGTGCTTGACCTAATCAAATATTCTGCATTAAGATAAGTGTTCATAGTTTAGCTTATTTCTGTCAGGTTGGTAGGAACCATTCCCTTACATTTCAGTAACATCTCAGACACTCAGTCAGCAGAAAGTTCAAACTTCCATAACTCTGTAAAGTTTTTGACTTACAACTTAGAAATAAAATAAATTCAACAAAACAAACAGAAGTCCACCAAGCCAAAAACCTTAGTCAATTTGTTCTTTGTTTTCTTTCCAGACATCTCAATTTCTCAGTGACAAAATACAAATGTTGCAGCCACTGTTTGAGCTGACGTAGCCATAAATCCTCATGGCTGCTGATCAATTGTATGTTTCAACTATCCAGACACAGCACGCACCTAAAATAATCAATGGAAAAAGTACAATAACCCTTGAAAATGAAACCTTCTGCTCAGTCACTTGTCATTGTAAAGCTATCCTGTCCTTTAACAGTGGCCTCAGAAGTCAGTGCTACTGCTTTTTCTATCTCCTCTTTGGACATACAAGACACCTACCCAAGTATGAAGTATTGTTCTTACTCCTTGTTTCAAGATAGGTTTGAGAAACTGTCTTGGGCTTTTTAACAAATGACGATTAAAATGGCATATTTCAATTAATTACTTCTGCTTTTCCTTGAAGTTTAGGTGCACTGACTTTGTAAATATGGACTTACTTTTATACACATTCGTGAGAGAATGGTCTACGTCAGTGCATTTGCAAGGCCCTAGAAGGAATCTTTAGTTACGGATTTCATTAGGGTTATACACATGGAATAAGCTACATGTGCCTTATTCTAATGGATATAATATATTGTGTATTTTTAAACAAGACCACTCAAATCTGATCAGCTGCAAATGACAATCCTCTAGTCTTGTCTCACAGTTACTCTGTCACAAAGGGATTCTGCACAAGTACATAAGGAAGGTGTAATTCTTGCTGTCAGTGTGAAGTCCAACAGAATTTCTGGAATTAGTCACTTTTTTGTGTTTGAAAATTGACTGACATGCTAATTTCTTCCTTTTTTTATTAGTGTTTTTAATACTTTTTACTTTATTATATCTTTATTGTATGTTTTTGCTGGTTAGTACTGGGAGATCTATTGACTAACAGAAAGACGACCTTCAATTCATAGCTACTTCTTGCTTGTCAGTGCTGCAAGTAGAAATTAACACAAAAGCATTCCAAATGACTGCTTAACATCAAAAGAAATTTTCTGTATAACTGTTCCAGATGGTACTGTTAAATCTAGTACTGGATTCATAATTTTAGAAATTAGGAATTCATAAATTTAGAAACTCTGGCATGTAGACTCTGCAGAGCTGCCTTAGGAAAAATATCTTTTC
Source organism: Acanthiza pusilla (assembly GCA_036630365.1). NCBI lineage: Eukaryota > Metazoa > Chordata > Aves > Passeriformes > Acanthizidae > Acanthiza > Acanthiza pusilla. The sequence continues at coordinate 3,963,449 of JAXCHO010000032.1, read as the reverse complement.
TTCCACCATTTCTAATGGTAGAATAGGAAGCAGGTAGGGTGAGATTCTCGTTGTATTTGCAGGTACTATTGAATAGGAAGTTGGCAGCTGCTGCGTTATAAAGCAGGTTGTATCATAGACGAAAACGTGCTCTGTTGCACTTCTTGGCTGGACAGTTCATGTGATTTGGACTTCAGGCATATCTTGTTTGAGTGATGACACTTCACTGTAAGTGAAAAACCACAGAAACTTTGATAGACTCTGCTGATCCAAACGGAACTTGGGACTATGCAATTTGGAGCAGTTCCACTGTTGGTTGAGCTAAAGATCTCGTTCAAAGATCATCTTAATTTTTAGTTCTGGGTCTGTAATACAGGGCGACTGTGTTTCACTCAAATTGTGTAGCACCAAGAGTAGGGTATAACTTGGGTTGTTTTTATGCTGCAGGTATGTAATAGTGGAGTGTGAAGACCAAGATACTCAGCAGAGGGACCCAAAGACTCATGAAATGTACTTAAACGTGATGAGACGATTCAGTCAGGCTTTGCTGAAGGTAATGCTTCTGTGTGAGGAAGTATGTCTTGGCATAGTCCTTCCTTAAAAAAGTGCAGGGCTTCTGCGTGAGAAAGTATGTGATGTCTTGGCATAGTCCTTCCGTAAAAAAGTGCAGGTGTCTAAGAGGATGAGTTGGGTATTTTGTGTATGTATGTCACATGCATATTTGAAATTTTATAAAAGATTCCACTTCTGCTTGAATTTTGAATTTGTAGTAAACTGAAGAAACTACCAAAAAGGAACAGAGCAAATATTGAGAACTCTTTCTTCTCTTTTATTGCTTGTTTCTTTTAGTAACATACTGGTTCTAAAATCCTCTGCCTTGTACTTGATCTAAAACCTTCTAAAAGCCTTGTGTAATCAATCTGGTTTATTTACTACTTATTTATTGGAAATGCTTGTCCTTGAAGTGCAAGTAGAGAGACCTATCTGGACCTGAGAAACAGCACTTGCTGTTCTGTGTGTTGGCAGCAGAGGGTGCTGGAGCAGTAGGGAATAAAAAACTGAAACAAGGCCAAAGAAACTTCTGTGAGTTGAAAGTTTTACTTCATACCAGATATGCAGTCTTTCCTGATTTTCATGTATCTCACACTTAATATTATTTCCAATTTTAGGGGCGTTACTCGAATCTGACTCTTGCACTTTATATTTCGTGCTTATCCTTACTAACTTACTTTGGTTGTGTGAATAGGTTTGTCATGCATGACTGTTCACCTCTGAAATTGTTGAACCAAATTGAAGTGCACTGTTAGGTCAGATAATTGATTGCCAGCTACGGTGACTGTGATTGTGTTGTACAGAAAATACCTTTTGAATTGACGGGAAATTGATCATTATTCACTTAACCTCTTAAAAGCCCAAAGGTCTAAGAACAAAGGAATGATTTGCAGATAAAATAATTACAGAACAAGGAACTAATTTTGTTTCTTTTCATTCTCTTAGGGTGATAAGTCTGTCAGAGTTATGCGCTCACTGTTGGCAGCCCAGCAGACGTTTGTAGATCGGTTGGTTCATGTAATGAAGGCAGTGCAGCGTGAAAGTGGGAATCGTAAGAAAAAGGTAACTAAAGGATTGGAAAGCCTGTATGTGGCTTGAATTTGACAATGGGTTATTAGCGTTTCATTAAAGTTCCTTAGCACTGAGATTTATAACAAATGTCCATTATTCTGCAATAATTTTGGTTAACCGTAAACAAACTTTGGAAAGGTTTTGATAGGTCGAAGTTTCAAAGTGTTTTCAAAGTTTGTAGATAAAAAACAGAAGAAGCCCTTGAGAATGCTAAATAGTTGACAAAACCTAACAAGTTATGAGGGGTGTGGGAAAGTATCACATTATGATGTGAGCAATATGGCAGGATAGATAGGGAAAATCATTTAGCAGCAAGGTTTCATTTGTTTCAAGAGCAACAAAACTGTTCTATAAGGTATGTGTTTATCAGAACTCTGCTTCTGTTGGATTTTAAGGAAACTGCTTTCTATCATAGGTACATTCTAAGAAGCTTTGTCCTTCTTAGCTAAAGTGTTTTCAGTGAACCTGACAGGCAAGTATGGGAAGGAAGTAGAAATGGCAAAGGGACTTCTCTTTGTGTATTATTTTTTCTTTTGACCTACATCAGTATTTTTAGGTATTTTTCAATGTGATGATTTCTGCCACTTTCTTTAAATGTGTGGGGTATATTTGTGCAGAAAAATAAAACTTACTAGCAAAAAGTGAGGCAACTTGTTCTGTGTGTCAGTAGTAAAGGCATAATCACTAAAAGAGGATTTTTCAGTTTGTAAGATTCTCTTTCCTTCTGTGCAATACATTGGTAGTGTTCAGTCATATATTCTTTTAGGAAATTTCTATAAAATTAAGTAACACTTTGTTTTGACTTTCAAATTGCAATCTAGCTAGCAGCAATCGACCACTAGAACTATTACTAGCAGTTCTGGGTTTCCTTGGTGTCTGTTTGGGTCTTGTTACATTCAGTAAGGGAAAAGAGAGACTTTATGGTATTCAGCCTTTACTATGTATGACACCAAGTGTAAAATTCTCAAAAATTGATGAGTGTTGTGTTTCTCATAACTACAGAGGTAGGCTCTCTATAACTAGAGAGCAAGCCTGGAGATCAGATCCATGCAAGCTATTGGCTATTTAGGTCCTTGGTGGTAGAAATTCTGTGGTGTACATGAGGGATATAAAGTATGAGTTAGACTTTAATTAATTTCTGAAAAATAACTAGCATTTAATTTTGGTATGGAAAACAAATCATCCTGTGACTTGTGCAGGGAATTTAGAAATTAATTTTTCTAATACTGTTATGTCTGGAACTTACAAAATTGCTTGACTATACTAACACTAGATGGAATATCTGCTTTATTATTCAAATTACTGCTAATAGAATTTTTATTTTCCTGAATTTTATGAGTGAAACCTTGATTCTTTGTACATATAAAGAATTGAATAAATTGAATACTTGTTAGTAATGCATCCTTTGTTTATGGGCTTTATAGATACCTAGTATGTGCTTTATGTTTTGTGAGTTCTTTTCTTAAACAAATTTTCATTCTTTTAGAATGAGAGGCTTCAGGCATTGTTAGCTGATAATGAAAAGATGAATTTAGCAGATATGGAACTTATTCCACTTCCTCTGGAACCTCAGGTGAAAATTAAAGGAATAATCCCCGAAAAAGCCACACTCTTCAAGGTAAATGAGATTTTCCGAATAGCTGAAATACAAACAAATCTTGTGAGCACTAAGCTTAGGAACATCAGTTGAAAGATTTAAAGGGACAGACATAGTCAAGGCAAAATGTAACTGCAGCATGCTCTTAAAGTGGTTAAACAAGTCCTTATTTTCTTTCATTTTTCAATTTAAAGTTTCAAACTGTAAAGCAGCTTAAGTTCATAGAGAGTGGAAAGCAGTAAGGGGGTCTGTTTCATGCAGTTGCAGTCAGCTGATTGGTAAGTCCAGTATCCCCATGGTTGGTAATTCATTAAACCAGTCTGTAGCAGCTGCTTGTGCTCATATAATAGTCAGTGTACTGTTAAAAGGGCTAGGGGTATTTTGCTTATTATACTGCTTGAAATGTGAATTACTACTTGTACTTAGTGTTGTTGGACCTTTTTATAAATTTGCTTTCAATCCCAATAGGTGGCTGCAATCTAATTTTAAGATGACCGAAATTTGCTGTAGGGCAAAATACAAAGTCGGGCCTATGTCCAGGAGGCTTTCTCTGCCAGTTAAAAAACTGATACAAGCTGCTATGACAGCCAGTATTAATCTGTCATCTCTAATAGGTCCTAAATTTATTATGCTCAGTAGTTCTGTCAGGCTGCTTGTTGACTGTGTTATAATTTGAGTTTACTTAAAATCAGAGATTGATGGTTTTGCATGGTTTTCAACCAGTTACAGCTTGCTTCTTTCTATACCAAGTTAGTCCCTTTGAAGGATAGCCTTCTGCAGTTGCATGCCTCTTGGACCTTTGGCTGGAGGCAACATTGAAAAGATTTTTCTTCAGGAAAGCAAATTTCTGCAAACTTGAGCCATCATTTTGTTTGACTATGCTTTAAGAGTTGGGGAAAGAATGGGGACAAAAAGATTGCTGGAACATCAACTAAGTATTTCCTATCCATAATAATAGCTGAAGTTCTCCAGGACAAACTCAAGGCAGTATTTCACATATTGGTCTTCTGTAGCTATGCAAAAAATGTAGTACCGAAAATGTGAGATGTAATTTGTTTCAAAATGAGAGGGTTTTTTCTTTTTCTTCTTCTCCTGATTCTGAAAGCTTGCATATTTCCATTTAATAGCTCATTCTGGTATATGGGATAAAAAACCAAACAGACTTAAAAAGGGAAGAATTACTAATTTTTGGTGCCATTGGACATCACATTAGATTTCGTAGGACTATGTAAGGAATAATTTTGCCTTTATTTATGGAGCGTAATAATTTCAGACTATTAATATGAAAATCTAACTGCTCAATATTAAACTCTATCCTCCACTTTTTTTGTTTGGTTTGCTTTGGAGGGAAAGGACTGGGTCATTTGCAATAGATTATATCATTCATGTAGGTAATTGATCGCCTTTGACCTATTTTATGCAGAAAAATTGTAAACAATTAAATGGGCTTTTTGAAACAATAATGTAAAAAGACATTTTTGCTTGTGCAAAATAGATTAAGGAAGCAATTAATTGTTTAAGATGACTTGCCCCCAGGAATTCTTTGTTGCTTATCCTGTAATCGTGTCTGGTTTTGATCTGATCAGTTTAAATTTGTTTTGTTGTGACCTTTTGCACAGTGCTTTTTTGTTGATTGGAATTACATGTACGCAGGAAAAAAATTGAATACTTCTGTCCTTTCCTCTTCTGCTACTGTGGGGGTGCAGGGAGGGAGAATGTATCCTTGATAAAAAGGAAGGAAAGCATTAAGGTGTTTTTCTTTTTAAAATACAGTTACACTTTTGGTAATTGGAAATGGTGCACTCTTGACCATTGAGGCAATGTAAATACAATGCAAAGACTTACATTTCTGAGCTTCGTTGTAGCAAGGTGTTAATATGAGTACTGCTGTGAACCAGCTTAGTAGAATATTTCCTTTTCCAGAGTGCCTTAATGCCTGCTCAGTTGTTCTTCAAGACAGAAGATGGAGGCAAATATCCTGTTATTTTTAAGCATGGTGATGATTTACGTCAAGATCAACTTATTCTTCAGATTATTTCACTCATGGATAAGGTGAAAATTATTAATCGACATCCTTGTCATTTTGTTTTCTTGATTTTTTTGTCAAAAGCAAGGCTGTTAAACACTGTTAATGCAGCTTATATTGCTAATACATTCCAGAGTTCTCAGATCTCTAGGTGGCCTTTTTCTTTTCTTTATAGACATGCAATTACCATGTGTAGATTAAGGGAAAAAAAAATTGCCAAATAGGCTTTCACTCATTATCAGTTTCAGTGAATAACAGTGGAGATCAATGTCCAATACACTTCCTTTTAGTAATAGAATCTGCCTTTCTGTTATGTTCATCTTTGCTTTTTTATATTGGTTTTTTTCAGCTGTTAAGAAAAGAGAATTTGGATTTGAAGCTGACACCCTATAAAGTGCTGGCAACTAGTACAAAACACGGTATGAATACATTTATTTCCTAAAAATACAGTATGGAGAAAAATTTCCTCCTTGTGTTTTTAGTGTGTAAGAAAGTCTTGTTACAGTGTAAGCCACTAGAAGTAAACAATCTGAGTCGCCACAATATTCCATAGGTGACTCAAATATCTTCGTTAAGGAAGTTTGGTCTGCATTTAGGAGTATTTGTAATATCAGTAGTTATCTATCTTTTCTGCTGTCTTACTGTGTGATTATGAACAAATAACACTCCTATTCAGAGATCTTTGCATGAAATAGAGGAGAAAAACAAAAAATCGAACTTGGCTAATTTTAGATGCATTCTGAATAAATATTTAGAAAGCCATCAACATATTTTCTCCTGTCCTGAAAACTTGTAACAACACACCTTTTACCAATTAACTTGGTGTTAATAACAAGTTGTCTAAAAAGTATTGCAGGCAGGAGATTGAAGCATGGTACAAAGGAGCGGGCTTTTTTTACCTATGAAAAGCAGTTGAATGACTGTGTATGAGTGCTGTCGATTCATAAACATGTATTACAGAGTAGCTTGAAAGTTCTGTGCATTGGAGATTTTCTCTTTTGGCTGTTTTCTGTCACAGGCTTCATGCAGTTTATTCCATCAGTACCAGTTGCTGAAGTTCTTGCTACTGAGGAAACTATACAGGTACGTGATGGGGGAGTTGTAAGTTGTCTTCTGATCAAACAGGGTAAGCTGCAGGCTTAGGTCTCGTGCAAAATCCTTTTAGTCTCTCAGCTGATTTTTTGATCTGTTAGAAGACAAATGACAGCTGGAAACATTTGGGCTTATTACAGCAGATGTATTGCTTTAAAAAGGTATACATAAATGACCACTTGAGTATCTCATGTTGTGAAAGTAACATCATTTAAATAAATCACAGTGCAGTTTAGTTACGATAATGAAATTACGGCTTTGCCATGATGATGAATAGAAGATACCTGACACTTTCTTCTGCACTGTTTTGTTTCAGAGTGTTTGTCTTCCATTCATTAGTTTTGACTTGACACCTTGTCAGAGTATGTTTTGATTAATTTTTTTTTGACGGAACAACTAAATAATTCCTTCATATAATTTCTAAAGCCTGTTTCCTTGTAATAATGGATGTATAGATGCTGTAATTTGGTTTTTTTAGCAGATTTTCTGAGTGTGGACAAAATTGAATAGTGGCACACAAAACTCATAGTAGTTTCAAGCACAGCACACAAGCTATGTAGCAGAGCTCAGCTGGTTGAGATAAACATAGCTGGATAAAAATACACCAAATTGCTATATGAGGTGAATAGCTAATAGGTTTTTAAATGATAATAGAACATATTTATTTGGATTTGGTTTGTCACGGTAGCTTTTTTTCTTTTTGCAGATGATACTGAAGTTTGCATTTGTTTGTAGCTCAGTAACTGTGAGCCAAAGCAAACTAGCTCTCAGGTCCTATAAAGTACATGTATTGAAAATACGAAGATTAAACTTGTTCATCATTTTTCATTATCATTTGCTGAACAAATAAGCTTTTCAAATGCTTATCACATATAAAAAATTATTGTTGTTAATCACTGACCAGCATCAAGTTGCATAAGTTTTGGGTTTTTTAGGTTTCCATTCCATAGAGGTTGTCATAAGCAGCATCTGTATAGTCAATAATCATACAGGTTATGAAGTGCTTTCTTGACAGCCCTTTGTAATCTTGGAAGTGCACTATTCATAATTTAGTCCATAACATGTTTTTATAAAATAATACATTTAGAAATGCTTGTGAAACTGTTATTTTTTAATTACTTATTACATCATATTATGACTGGAAATAGGTGCCCTATTGTTTAGCTGCTGTGCAGACATAAGGAGCAATTATTCCTATGAAGAATTATTAATCTAAATAGACAATGAGCCAGGAGAATGAGATTACCTGTGCTGAGGCATGATAAAATAGCTGGGCATTGTAGGCTAAGGAAATAAAAGTAATTGAACACTTCTAGGTTTTGTGGGAGTTTGGTTTACTCTTCTCATAAATGTTCATTTTGCATTTCACAGCTGTTCTAGTAAAGATGAGCACTGTATGTAAACATTAACTATGGTAAAGATTTAAAGCGAGTAATCCAGTACTCCCTGGTAAAATGCAGATCTGCAGGAGAGAAAAGGTGTTTCGGTGTTACTTCTATCATCAACCTTAAAATTACAGTTCATATGTTAGAAGCTCATTGACATAATTGTCTTAATTTCTTATTATGATTTTAGTCTCATGCCATCCAGGGGACAACCACACTCCTCTTACAGTGCCTCCTTAGCTTTTGCTTACTGGAAGAAACTTCGCTTAGGCTTGGATATAATTGAGTTTTCTTTTACTCAAAAAGAAACGGAGTTTTCTTCTGGCTGATGGGAGGACTGTTTTGCCCTGTCCACATTTCACAGGAAATCTGAAATTTCCATTTGATGACTTAGGCTTATTTTCTTTTTAAACTCAATAGCAGCAGTTGGTTTTATTGATGAATAGGGAGACATATAAGGATGATAAACCCTGTAAGAGTGTGTTCCCCAAATGTAGTTATAAAGCAGGACTGTTAATCCTGTTTTAGTTTTTGTTGATATGACCTAAGCAGTTTGCTTTGGAGGTATTGTCACTCATAGTTACTGATCAGGAACTTTTCAGTGCATTGTTAATTTTCTGAAACATTTAATCAAGGAAACAGCTTTTCAGTTTGTGTAGAGTATAAGAATGTGATGATTGAAACAGAATATAAATTAGATCTTACTAGGTTTTTTGGAAGTGGTTGTTATTTTAAGAGATTGTACTAACTGCCATGTGTGGTCTTGTTTTGTTTTTTTTTTCTGAAGACCCAATTTCTAATCATGTGTAGTAAATATAATAATATAACTAAATATCTTCATGGCATTCTCTCCAGAACTTCTTTAGGAAACATGCCCCTAGTGAGACTGGCCCTCATGGAATCAGCGCAGAGGTGATGGACACATATGTTAAGAGCTGTGGTGAGTTACAGTCTAACAGCTGGTAACTTCCTAGGTGAAGTCTGAACACTGTGCTGGATGAGGTGGTAAGGTATTTCAGTTTAGGTGACTGCAAACAGGTCACTGTGCATATATTTGCTGTCAGAAGTCCTGTGAAAAGGATATTTTGAGCCTGGCATGTCATACATAAATCCACTCTTGGTGGTTCTTAAAGGAGATTATGAGTTAAATACTCCTTGCTTTCCAGCAATAATCTTATCTCTGCCCCTCTGCATTGCGAGTTGGGGTCTTCATAATGCAGGGACATGCAAAGCATTTATATAATGATAAGTCATCTGTATCATAGTTCTAATTGGTTTCGAAAACATCAAGGGTTTTAGGGGCTGTGGTTTCATTTGTATGACAAGGAAAAGTGATAGTGTAGTTCATATTCTGTAAACTGATGGCCATTTTAAAACATAACATTTGTAGTCCATAAAATTAAAAAAAGACCTTAATTCTAACAAAAAAAAAAAAAAAAAAAAAAGAAAGAAAGAAAAAAAAATTCAGGTGTGACCACACAGTATCTTCTCCTTTCCCTGTCTCTTTTTGGTGGTGCAGTCTTTAGAACTGCTTCAAACTGTTCTGGCTAGTGGGTGAAAGCAGCAATTAAAACAGTTTGCTCTTTATCACTGTTGATCCTGTGAATGCTGCGGACATGTATATCCAGGCTCATAGCAATGCCTAATGCTCATTTACAGTGGCCTTAAAATAGCTTCAGTTCAAAATTGTGTACTTTGACTTCGCTCAAAAAATTCCAGCTTGCTTTGAAGTACCTTAATGCCAATACTGCAGGAATTTAGTCTCTTAGGGTTAGGTATGTAATTGTATAGTAAGAAATTAAAATCTAGGCAGTACTGAGTAAGTTTCACAGTTTTATTACTTCAAATGTACTTCATAGTGCCGATAATCTTTGTCACCAGCATCACTCCTGCCCCAAGTCTCTGCGGTATATTTGTTGTTAGTGAACTAGAGCTAAGATAATGTAATCTGTTGTTAATGTAAACTGTTGTTAATTGTGTGGAACTTGTTGCTCTCCAGGAAAGGTACTCATACTGATGTTTACAATTTACTTGTTACAGCTGGTTATTGTGTGATTACTTACATCCTTGGAGTTGGAGATAGACATCTGGATAATCTGCTGCTAACAAAAACAGGTAATTCTTTTTAGCAGTATAATTTTATAGCAACAGTTGTTTAATTTCTAATGTGTTGGTACCTTTTTGTTGCATTTTCCTTGTGAATATAACCCACTGAGTATTGTAGACTAGATTATATATAAGTTATATTGTCTCATTTAAGATAATATTTACTCCAGTGTGTAATAAGAAGATGATTTCTTAACTAGAGGAAATGAAGGATTTGAAAACAAAGCTACTTCAACTGTTAGAATCACTGCTTTGGGATAGAGAGAATTTCAAGTGTTTTCATTGAAAATGAGTTCATGTGTAGCTTCATGAGCTTCACAAAGTTTTGACAAGTAACATTTCTTATAGGGGAACATCTTTTTGAATTTTTGTTTGGCTTATTTTTGCTTGCTTGCTTACTTTTGAACTACAGCTTCCCTAGGAGTACTGATTGCTTGAATACCTTCATTACATAGTGGTGGAGAATTAAGAGTTGTGGTTAAATGTTTATTATGAAGTGAAACGTTTATTGAATGAGAAACGTTTAAGTAAAAAATGTTACTTGGAAAAAGAGACCCATCCACCTGGAAGGCTTGTTAGTTACAGGTAAGGCTGAAGCGTATGCTGCTTTTAACCATGGTAGTCTGTCTGAAAGAGTAGAAAATTAATAATTGGCCTTGATTAGGGTAAAAGATCTTGCTCTAAGATTATGAGGGAACAACTAAAGCAGGTGTATTTTACTTTATCTGTTTGAAAATGTACAAACAGTAATTTAAAAATCTGTCTTGAGAGGTCTCTCATTGATCTATGGTGGTGGTTATAAATCTTTTCATATCAGGCTGTGCTGCTTGCTGAGAGTATTAATACTTTAGTGTTTTGATTTGAGGTAAACTGCATCTTACCTGTCTGTGTTAGGAAGTAAAACACGGTGGCTTTAGTGGAAGAATTTGGGGAGTACAGCAGAGGGCAGTGCACATCCATCATACATTCCAAGTCTGAAAACCCATGCTGTGTCACAAACTAAAGGCTTTTGTGAGCTATCGAGAAATCCTTACGTTCCAACTACAACAAAGACTTGCTACGAAGGCATATTTCTTGCTAATGAGAATCCCATTGCCTTAAGTTGGAAAAAGCTAATTCTATTCTTCTCTTGAAGAATGCATGCTCCAAGTACCTCTTTCAAAATTATAGGATTCTATATGCATCCTTTCCTGATGTTATTTATTTAATGAATTAAAGGTTTCCAGCAAGTTAAAGAATGTTGGGTACCAGCTGTGGGTTCATGTATTTCTCATAATATATCATTACCTTTTTTTTGTCTCAACCTTTCAGTCTGTTGAATGTAGACAAATCTGTCAGACTCCTTCCAATAGACTTGGATTCATCATCTTATAACATACAAATGTCTGTGCTTATAATAGATAGAGTATAATTTAAATATTAAGCAGTAGATACTGAAGTTCATAAAAACAAATCGTTTCCTACACATTAGAAATGTACTTTTGGAGGAGATGTCAGTTATGTTATGAAATAATTTCTGCTGTCTTTCATGACTCTCTTATGCCTCTAGTCTTGGAAATAGAGTGACTCTTTTTGTGATAGTAATCTTGAATAAGACACATAGATATTTAGATTTTTAAGTGCTGTATCATTATACTTCGAGGACAGCTGTGTTTTTAAAGGGATGTAGGAAACCTTCAGTCAAAACATCCTTATTTGTCAGTAATGTTAAAAATTACAAAAATACTTGCATCAGTTTCATAAATGTGCCTTGGCTGGTAACCCAAAGGTCACATTATATAGTCAGTATTGCATGACAGGGATATTTATTTTCTCTGAAAACTTTGGACTTTCCACTTCTTCTGGTGATGAAATGCATTGTCAATTGCTTTGTGTTTTAATATCTTGTTTCCAAATCTGTAGCAGATATTACTGTGACCTATAAATAACAAGAAACTGTTTTGCAGCTCTATGCCCAGGTTCAGGCAACATCAGTGCTTCCTTTTAGGATTGTGGACTGATTTATATATTGAAGCTGGCATCTGATTTAACTCCTTTTTTTGCCTTGGAAGGAAGAGCTGGGTGGTTGTGAAACCAGATTGTGATACAATGAGGTGTAGCATGCTCAGTTAACTTCCATAGAATATGTGCTAGGCCAGTATATTGCAGTTATGCTGTTCCTTCTCCAGAAATTCTGCAGTTCTTCCACTCTCTGATTTGACTGTAGAGTCATGGTCTAGGTACTAATAAAATAACCAGATATGTCTTCATATTTGCTAAGCCTTTTATCAGTGCAAGACAATCAGTACAGTCATCAGTAGAGTTAGAAAGTATTTCAGCTTTCACCGACAAGTGAAGTCTCCTGTCCCATTAGAGGTATTTTTGTAACTTCAGCTTGCTTTATAGACATTCAAATGGCCGCCTTGAGTATCACTGCTTGCGTATGAGTGTGACCAACTTAGCCTCACACTAGTGATGGTCAGCCTGTCTTTCAGTAACCTTTGGTCACCTGCATGGAAATTCAAGTTCCCAGTATGAGTTCCCAAAGTACAGGGGCTTTGACCTGAGCCATACAATTGAAATTGCTCTGTAGCAGGAGGAAAAATTGCTACGTGGATAAAATTAGGTTATTAATATCTAAGAGCAGGTCAAAGACTGGGTGTGCAGAACTTGAAAATCACATTTACTTTTGGCATCATGTGTAAATAGATGAAAGAACTGGGCTGTCTTCTCATTAAATGTTTAGAGGTAGAGCTGTGGTCTTTCTTCAGTGTGAAGTGTACCAATTGACACCACATTTATTCTTCAGTCTTGGTTAGAAAGGTTGCCGGGTAAGACAGGAAGGACCTGAACCGATTCATATGTGAAATGACACGTGTGTTTATACCTCCTGTGTTTTTCAGTCACAAAAATCTATCCCAGTGCATGTTTGAAGATGGTAAAAATGGAAAACCTGCAGGATTCAAACATTTGCTCTGTATCAGTGCTTAGACAAATACACTGTTAAATACATTTATTGACACTGTAGTGTATTAGTATAATATAGTATAATTAACACTATAGTATGTAAAATACGATACCATTTTTAAAGATGTTTTAATATGTTACTGGTCTTGATAAAAGAACATACTTTTTTTTTTTTTTTTTTTTTAAGTACAAACTAATACATACTTTTGTCCTTTAGATTTCTCTCTGGAATTCCATTTTCTATGATGCTTATTGCAAAAAGAGCATAACATTTTAGCTTTTGATCTGCTAAAACACTTTTTCTTCTAGGTACTTTGGACAGCATTTATCATCTAGTAATATATATCAGACTTATTTTTTTCTTATAATATGCCTGAATGGAATGGATGTTGAGAATGGACAGTTTGGGGGGAGGGAGGTGAGTGATAAACTCAGTGATAAACTTTACCTCCATCCATTGCCGCACACTGACTTAAAACCTGTGTTCTGAATAAGTCCTTAAAAATTCACATTTCTTTCATTGTTTTGTAGTTCTGGAAAAGTTGTAAGATGCTCCCAATGAAAATGATGACAATAAATTAGGCATTCTGTTTTTTGTCAACATGGCAGTGCTCTGTTAGCAAAAGAGAGATTTTGACAGTAATATCAGAATTTTCTGAGAAAGCAAGAAAAACAGCTCACCTATCCAGTCATTTTCATCAGAGGAATTTTTATCCTATTGCTTCAAATTTAAAATAGGAATTCAGTTAAAATAATCACTAAATGGTACCTTTTTGATGTGGGCCAAGTTAAAATAATAGTGGTGCTTGAGGGTCACAGAAAAAACAGCAAAATTTGACGTTTGTGTTTTTGTTGGTTTTTTTTTCATTCTTCCCCAACAATGGGAACAGAGAAGTTTGAAATAATTTGCTTTTTTACTGTTAAGAGACAATTGCTGTTAGAAGTACTTTATTTCAGTAATTGCATCTAATTTGCTTTGTTCTCTGCATTTTGTTTAAGGTTTTCAGAGTTCTGTCTGATTTTGCATAGTTTTTCCTAGCAAAATGAATCAATTTCTGTGCTGCTCTGTAGGAACTTTCTCCTGAACTAAAATCTAGATAATAGCAGTGAAAGTGATGGACAAATCAGCCTCTCCAGCTTCAGTCAGGTGTTACTGGCTATTGCAAGCACCAGATACCAATTTTTAGTCTTTACAGGTCCGTGCTTCACTAATCAAAGATCACTCTCAAGGCTGAAATGAAGTCAGATGGACTTTGAAATCCCTGGTGCCCTGACTGGTAGTCAGGGTAACTTCCATGTTTTGTGCCATTTCCTTGAAGTCTCCAGTGGCCTGTCCTCTTTATTCCATATCTTAGAAAACCAGGTGTTAATTGGAAAAAGATAGTCAAACTCATAGAATAAAAGAATTAACCCAACAGTATCAGCATTTAGATTTTGAATTAAATAATTTTATGTGTGCATGCTGCTTACTCCTGGAAGGTTCTCGTCCTGTTCCAGTCACTAAATGCCTTGTGTCTTGCTTTTTCTATGGTAAAATAAATGGGGAGTGCAGGGTGATTTCTAGTACACTGTTTTTAAAGATGAGATCTGTTTCTCCTGTTGTCTTAAGTAACTCTGGGTTTTAGTTTAATCATGACTGAAACAAAAAACAAAAAACAAAAAACAAAAAAAAAAAAAAAAAAAAAAAGAAAAAACCCCTCACCTTTATGATTTAGAAGTCATTTGCAGCAGTAATAAACCAAAGTAGAGGTCCAGCTTTGTCCGTAACTTATAGGCATGTCTAAAAATTAGTAACCCTTTAAATTAAGGTGTAATAAATCCGAAGAAGTTGGATCATGGTAAAACATGATGGTCTAAGAAGTGTATGTGTTATGACACACTGTATATTGAAGGAGAGAGCTGTAATGGCTTTGTAAAACGTGGTAGTTCAAAGCCTTTAAAAAAAGTAGTGTTGCACGAAGTTCAGATGAAGGCTGGATTGCAGGGAGGATAAGTGATTACTGTATATAAATATCATGGTGTGAGTATGACCTGTAAATCACAGGGAGGTGGCTGATACAGAGCCCAGCCCTGGGGATACTCACAAACTGGACATGACCCTGGCCAAGGGTCACACCTGGCTCTGGGTGTCTCTGCTCAACCAGGAGATTGGACCAAGTGCCCTCCTTATTGTTGCAGTTGGGGTTATGTTGGGTGAAAATTTTCACATTTTAATATAATGAAAGTGGAATATTCAGTGTTACACCTAATACAAATGTCACTTGGAATGATCACTTGAGATACTTGCAACCTTTTTTCTTAGTATTGAAAGATTTCTAATCATTGAGTTTATAAACTTGATAAATGTATTATTTATTAACATAAATGAGAATATAAACATCACCTAATTTTCAGTAATAAATATGCTGCAGCCAATTTAATTTGTCCAAAGCAGGCTTGTTCTTCACTTGTTCGGTTGTTAAGTGCTCTAGGGTAACATGAGTCAGGTTTATCTGTAGAAATCTCTAGACCTGCAGTGCTCCCTGAGGCTGCTCCTGGTGTAGCAGCTTTGGGCAGGCACCAGGGACAACCTTTTGATTGTGTTCTGTGACACGGTGTGCACATTTAATTGATCTTACAGGAGCTGGATTAAAATTAGTCAAGTCATGTTTAGTACACAGGTTTGAAAGGTATTAAATATATTCATTTAAATTTAAGTTTTGTACATACGCTTTCAGTCAGCCTAAAAATCTGTTAAATTTTGAAGTACAGCTAGGAAAGCTATAATTTTAATACAGGATCCCACTTTCATCCCACTTTCTAAGTGTCTGTCACTCAATTATTGAAATATTTTTGAATGTTTTAGATGAGTCTTTGTTGCCAATGTAAATTATTAATTATTGTCTTCCATTCCCTATCTCCAGAGCAAACTGAAAAAAAAATTACTGCTAGAAGAGTTACTGTTTTATTCAAAATGTTGTCTCTTGACTCTTCAAGGTGACAGGTTTGAGTAAGTGAACAGAAAGCAGGTCCCCAAAATGCTTTAGTTAGAATTTTTTTCCAGCTTAATGGTGGGTGGGGTTTTGTATGTGGTTGCTTCAAAATGTTGGTGTATTAAAGTGAGCTTTAAAAGAAGCTCCCGTACCAGACCAGAAAAAATGTATTGAAGTAAGTCTTTTTTTATAGCACATTTAGTTACGCTAAATGTAATGGCTGTATGGCGTTTATCAGTCAGCAAATACTTTGTCTCTTCTTGAGGATCCTTGTCGTCTCCCTTTAAAATTGGACTGTCCTGGAATTTGTTTCCTTGGATTGAAGAAGAGTGCTTATGACAGATCTCAAAGAGCCTTTTATGTTGATACTGCATTATTATTCAATGAAACAGTCAAAGAGCAGTGATTAACTGAAAAATAGGACTGCTCAATTTTTTTCCAAGAGTGCAGAGAACCTAATCTTGTGAAAATCTCAGAATGAATACAGATGCTGCAGGTTAAAATACTCCATGGCAAATACAGCATGCTCTTCAGTTCCATAATTCTGAAAAAAGACTCTTATCTTCTGTACTGTGTTTGTCTAGATAACAATCATGCTAATAATTTTCTGCCTTCTTGTTTAAAAGATGTTCTACCTTGTATCTGCATGCATATCTACAATCTCACCATCTTTTTGTAATGTAGCTCTGGTGACTCAAGTCATTGCTTAAATTACACATTCCAAACTGAAAATACATTTGCAGAAACTTTTAAAGACTTTTTTTTTCTTAACATGGACAGTATTTTCCACTTAAATGAGTTAAGCTTGTTTCTAAAAAAATGGCCACTTAAGAATTATGAAATGGTCTATTTCTATTAACATAATTTTTTGGTGTATTTATAAACTACGTAGTCTTCAGTTAATCTAAATATTACAGGTTTCTTGAAGTTGCTGGTAAACTGAAGTTTACCCACAGAGGTTCAGTTGTTCATTTTGACACCTGTTGCATCCCATGAATAGTTCAGCGTTCTTGAAAAGAAATACATTGAATTCTCCCCAGTAAATATGACAGCATTATGGTGAGCAGGACGGCTCTTGGTTGCCTTATGTATTTGAAGACAGGAAGCAAATACAAGTTTTTGTCAAGTTAATTCTACAGAAGTGTTTTAAATGCAGTCAGTTGCACTGAGAAGGGAAAGGTAGTGGTTAAGTGACATAATTATTTTTAGTACTGAAAAAGTGTATTACAAACTTTAGATTTGAAATCTAGTTTCAGGTTTGGAGTTCTAGTGATGTTTCTTCAGCGTATTTTGAAACCACTGATAATTTTTGATGTTAATTGAACAATTCAAAAGACTTTTGAAATAGCATGTGTGTTGGTTTTGCTTGGCCCAGTTTTTGCTAGTGAGTAGGGTGGGGTACAGAGATGGCTTCTGTGCGTCCTGTGTGAAGGTTCTGGAAGTTTTTCACCATGTCGAGCAGAGCTAATCTCTGATGGCTCTGAAGATGATGGACATGCTGCTGGCCAAACCTGGGCCAATTAGAGATGTTAGTCATGCCTCTGTGAAAACATATTTAAGAAGAAATCAAAACAATGTGAGCATGCACTTCTTTTTAGCCAGAGAAGGAGGAGGAGGAGGTAAAAATATGTGAGGGAAACAACATGGAGGCACCAAGGTCAGTGGAGAAGGTGGGGGAGGAGGTGCTCCAGGCGCCGGAGCTGAAAACCCTCTGCCAGCCATGGTGAAGACCGTGGGGGAGCAGGTGGTCCCCCTGCAGCCCATGGGGTCCAGGGGGATGCAGAGATCAACCCACAGCCTGAGGGGAGGTGCCCATGCCAGAGGAGCAGGTGATGCCTGCAGGAAGCTGTGATCCAGTGGGAGTCCCAGAGATTGAGAGTTGCAAAGGCCTTGCAGGAGAGAGAAAGGCCTTGCTCCCGGGATGGAAACAGCCTGGCCTTGGCTTGGAAATCTGCACCCTATGGACAAGAACTCGTGCTGCAGCAAAATTTGGGTGGGTTTGCTGCTCATGAGATTGGACCCACGCCGAAGAAGTTTGCAGAGGACTGTCTCTCGTGGGAGGGACCCCATGGCTAAGTAGAGAACACTTCTCTCTAATGAACTGACCAAATAAAACCCCCATACTTTGCCCCTCCCCAGAGCTGTTGGTTAGTTGGAAGGAGGGAGGGGCTGAGCTGAGAAGCAGTGCCTTAAGAGGGAAGGGGTGCGAGTGAAGAAATGGTGTCTTAAGAGCTTATTTTTACCTCTCATTTATCCTCCGACTCTGTTAGGTTAATAAATCACAACTTTTTCTGTCCTGTTTTGCCTTTTTCTCAGTGCATCTCCCCATCAATTCCTTATCTCAACTCATGAGTCTGGTGTGTTTGTGTTAGTTTTTTCTTCTCCTCTGCACAGCTGTGGCAGGAGAGAGCAGAAAGAGCAGATGTTGTAGGTACCTGGCATTTACCCAGGGTCAAACCACAACACATTGAAGTCTTTGGTGCTTAGTGGCTTTGAATATTTGTTCATAGGATTATAAGTCTTACTTTTTCCGTGTTATATTAGTTGTATGTTAAATTTACCATATTTCATGCCACAGCAACCAAATGGGATACACATGTTAAGTATTAATGTTTAAATTTGCTAACAAATTTTAAAGAAGGTGCAAAAAAATAGTATCTATTATGTAAACTGTGCATTTGGTATCTACTGATCAGTTTCAGTATTAATGCAGTCTTTGTGAATATATTCCACATGTTTAAGAATCAAAAGAGCAGGAAAACTGATCTTGTTAGTACTCTTAATGAATTTGAAATCAGCTTTACTTCTTTGAAGCCATCGTTTCAAGTTAACAGCTGAAGATAAAGAATAAACTGTTATAAACCTTACAGAAAGCTTTTTGGGAGCTGCTTACTATCTTCTTAATGATTCTGTTTTTCCAAGTTTTGCACTACAAGCTGATACTATGTGCGGTGTTTGCCTTTCCTTCTACAGGTAAACTGTTTCACATTGACTTTGGTTATATTTTGGGCCGGGACCCCAAGCCCCTTCCTCCCCCGATGAAGCTGAACAAGGAGATGGTGGAAGGCATGGGAGGCACCCAGAGTGAGCAGTACCAGGAATTCCGTAAGCAGTGCTACACAGCCTTTCTCCACCTCCGCAGGTAACAGCACTGGTTTTGTGCTAAAACTTGTTAGAGACGCTGTAAAGCAGGAGAGGAGTAAATGAATTGCTGAAATGTTTCTGTTGGAAATTCAAAACTTGTATAAGCGTGAACACAAGAATTTGTATGAAACAAAGGAATGAAAACACCACAGTGTTGATGTAATGTGGAGGGTGAATATAAATTGTTCAAGTTCAAGCTCCCAATTTTGCTTGTTTAGTAACTTAAACAGCTCCATTTCATCACTCATGGGATATTAAATTATATTTCTTTTTGGGTATGTTTTTGCCCTTAAGCTTCTTTTTCTCTGATTATTGGTGATCAAGGAGCTGTCGTTTTAATTCTAAGTCTTTACTCATTTGCTGCTTTATCCTCCTCCAGTTTAAATTAGTGATGATCAAATTCTTTGGCTTGAAGATGAAGCACACATATGCTTAGTTCAGTTCAGCTCCTGTGGGACAAAAATTAGCAACTTGTAGTGACAATCAAGCATGTTAGAAAGTTCTTTAAATACCCAGAATTGTGGCAGCTAAAACCTCTTTAGACTCTGTGTCTATGGACCAACAGATCTCTCTTTTATATTTGGAATCAGCTTCATTCTTTTGCAGTGAATGTATTACTGTATTACTTAGCCATCAACTTTCTAAGCCAAGTAGCTCATCTTTGTTCTGTTTGAACAGAACATGGGTAAGCACTCCTGGTCTGTCCAGGGATTTGATTTAGCACATCTTCAATGAAGAGGAAAGATTTTCACTTTAATATTGAAGATTACTTAATGTAAACCTTCAAATATGTGTAAGAAATTGGTAATGTGGTAAGCAGACGTGAAAAGTACATGTAATATAAAAAGCAGCCAGTGATACAATGCTGTATTTAGTTCACTTAAGAGAGATAAAAGGAGAAAGGTTTAAGGAATTGGTCTAGGAACTGACATTAATGGGTTGAAAAGCCATTCAACAATTTGAAAAAAACAGTGACATGTTATCAGCAAGCAAAATTCATGGCTTCAGAGAACAATCAGGAAGTCTAGTGTATATTCTAACTTCTGAATTTTGTTTAAAGCTGTTTTGTAATGCTGTATTTCTTATTTGTCATATACTTGAATTTTTTTTATAGTTTAAACCTAGCTGTTTCAGTGGAAAGGTCTGTTGTGTCAGTGAAAGATTGTTCATTGAATTAATTTATGTAATGATTTGCTACAAAGATCATCATTAACTGTTTAGTATACTGGTAATTTGGGAATACAACTAAACGGTAAATCAAGTTGGTTTGATTTTTAATATCTGGAATTGCAGTTGTAATTATAGGATCTCCAATATTTGTTCACTTCAATAGAAAAATATTTTTAAATGGTTCTGGATAAACATCCTTAAGGCTTTCAACAACGATAGTGTATGCTAATAATACAATTACTGTAGCTATTACTTCAAGCAGCTAGAACTAAAAGTAATTAAGATCACTTGTTGAAAAAAGGAGTAATTGGATGTAGAACAGTTTAGTTGTAACAGTTCTGCATATTGATAGAAACCCACTCACAGACATACGTGTCCAAGTAGTGTGGAATCATAACCTCTGATTACTAAGACAAAATGCAGATGCTGTCATCTCCATCAGATTGTACTTTGGTTTTGTTCTTTATTTCCCTGGGGAGTAAACAGTTACCTGCATATTCCAGGTACTGTATCTCAGTGTATCAGGATTCCTGGCGGAACAGGTGTTGCGTTGTGAAAAAAATTTTAGGAATTTTAACATTAGAAGTGAAAGAATAGTTCTGTTCATTGTTCCTAGTTGGAAGCACTTTGGCCTATGATCTTTATTGTGTGTTTTTTAGTTAATTTGGGGGATTTTCTTGGGAGGGTAGGGGCTAAGGAGACGCTTTCTACTTTTTTGAGCAGCAGTAATCAGTTGTGTATGTTTGTCAGCAGTGCTGCAGTGAAGGAGCAGCTGCTGCATTCTGAATGCGTTGCAGGGCAAATTGTAGTTGTCAGCAGGACTTGCATCTTCACTTGGGTTGTAGCAGCCTTTTGTACCTTCGTTACACACACTGAGCCTGTTAAAAGATGTTTAAATCTTGCTAAATGTCAGCATTTCCTTTCCACCAAGAATTCCCTGCTTACACATCCTCAGCAGGTTCCACAGAATCACAAAATGGGTCATCTGTCCCACCTCCCTGCTCAAGCAGGGTCATCCCAGAGCACATTGCACAGGGTCATGTACAGAAGGTTCAGGAATATCTTCATGGAGGGAGACTCTACACCCTCTATGGGCAATCTGTTGCAGCAAAGAATCCAGTCACAGCATTCCAGAGTTATTTTCCAGATGAGACTCTGGATTGTGGTGTTCCTTCCAAGTAAGGGTTTCCCCTGCGTTAGCCCTGTGAGAAGCTTGCTGTTCAGTTTGAGTTAGTGGGCATAGGTAAGGACAAAGGAGTAGGAGGTAACTAGGGACAGAAGCTGTAAGTTTGGGCTCGGATTTTCTGTGTGTGGATGGGATTCTCCAGCTGGCTGGAGCCAAGTTTTTCCCCAGTCTGTTCTCAGTTCAGTGGACTGATGGTGCTATCCCAATCTCCATGGAAACACTGTAGGTAACAAGTGGAGAGCTGTGATGGCCCTAGGGAAGTGGTAGTCCTTTAGAAAGCTTGTAGCTAGGCTGTGCCAGGGTCTTGATAGTCTTTTAAAAGCTGGGATTAGATGGTGAAAAGGGAAGAGCAAAAGTGAAGCTGGATCAGGTCCATATTCACTCAGTGCGGACTGTGCGGAAATACTTTGGGAAGAATAAATGGCATAATTTATTATAGCTGACTGTGACATGACAGTAATTAGGGAGTATACATGCTCTTGAGAAGTGAGTTGTGGGGGATCCGATGTTCCACTGAAAGAAAGGTAATATCCTTGAGGCATTTTAAACCTAGGAGTTTTTGAGTTAGACCAGGTAGGCAGGGCCTACCCAGGAGGCCCTACTATCCCAGGAGTTTGGGACTTCAAATAACTTGTCTTTATAGTGGATGTTTGTAGCTTCAGAGTTGGTAGAGTATTGCAAAGTCAACAGCCTAAATATTTGATTGGTTGAGAACATCCATATGCAATGGGACTGGTAAGTATTGAAAAAATAAATACAGGAATGCTTAGGATCAAGAAGGTATTTGAGATATTAGAACTTGAAAACATTTGAAAACAAAAGTTGCTGTTCTCAGAAAACATAGCAATGAGAACTTGAGCTTTTGTCTGATGTGGGTTTCTTTCTTCATATGTGAGGCCTCTTCTATGTAGAAGTAGAGGTTTTTTGTTTCATTTCTTTACCAGAATTTCATGTTCAAACCAGAAGTTAATCAACCTTCAGTGCAGCTGAGTCCTCATTTATTTTGTGAGTTAATTTGTACTGAGTTTGAGGAAAGCAAAGAATTATGTGAGAAGGATTTAGGTTTGGGTTTAGGCACTTAATTTAACCTCCTTAAAACTGGAAAAAGCTGGCTCAGGGTTTGCTCTGGCTGTGGATGGATGGCAGCCATTCCAGAGGCCTTTTTAATGTAGATGTCAAAGATGAGTGATATCCCTTCCTTGACAAAGGTATTTGGTTTTTACAGCTCAGACTCCTAACTCAGGTGATTCAGCAAAATCACTCCTCTTAGATGAGTTTGGTCTGTCAGTTCCCCAGCTGTGAACCTCATGGCATATTTGCCAAAGTTGTTGTCTATACAAAGGATGGCAGTTGATTACTGAGTTACAGAAATGTTGGGGTGAGGGGCAGAGGACAGACGTGCAGATAGTATAGTGAGCAATTCTTCCTTAATTTTTAGGGGTTTTTTTACTCTATACTCCTCCCAAATTACCTTTTCTTGATTTTTTTTTTTTTCCTGCAAATGACGTTCTTCAGATGATCTCATTCTTCAAGATGACTTCATTGTGTGGAACAGAACCATCTCCTAACTGGCATCTAGCAGTTAGGCCTAGACCTTTAAAATCTCTTTTTGCAAACCTCCATCACACAAATAGCTGCAATAAGCTGTAGTGTTTATAAGCTCTTGTGCTCTGTGTGGTTGAAGAGCAAAAGTGACTCTGAGACTTTGGATTCTGGGTCAGTTTGAAGGAAAAACTACTGACAGAAGGTACCAGTAACATAAGAAGAGACTTGAGAGCGTGTACCTGAATTATTTAAGCATATTTAAAAAGAGATTTGCTAGTTTCAGCAAAGTAGAAGAAAAATTCATTAAAATCTGTGGTGTCTGTTCCTAGCAGCAGAGCAACCTGACTGCCAGATTTCTTAGCCAGACCTGAAACAAAATGGTTGCATTAACTTTTCCTCTTTTCTTTTTAATTTGTCGTAAAATCAATTCTCCAAACTCCAGCTGCCTGTACGTGGGAAAGGGACACAAAACTGCTTCAAGAAATTAAGCACTGAAGATTCCTAGCCAAGCAGTTGATTTTAAATGCTTTTATTACAAAGTCCTGAAACTTACACTGGAATGCATTAGGTAGTGTTTGTTCCAGTTAATAATTAAGTGTCAAGATTTTTGGTTGGAATTAAGCTTCTCTAGAGAGATGTTTTTTTGAGCAGTATTTACTTGGTAAAATATGGCTATGAAGCAGACCTTTTGTGTAGTTGAAATACTTCATATTCCTTGCAATTGTCAGCTGATATTTATTCAGCAGCTTCCTAATAAACAAGTTTTGCTGCTAAGAATTCATTTTCTATAATCTGTGCAGCTCCTGGTTCTCTTAGCAAAGCAGTATTTCAAATACTGAAGTCAGTTACATATTCTCTGTCTTAAAGAGATCTTGCTCTCTTTGCAAAGGAAGGGGAATTTCAGTTTATGTTGAACAGCTTGAAAATTATCCTTTGAAAAAGCAACTGACAGCTAATTTTCTGCAAGGGCAAAATGGTGTTCTATAAAAAAATAGTCAGGAGTACTTCCAACACCATTTTAAAGCTGAAAGCTGTTCTCTGATTTGTCTTGTTTAATGGTTATAGATGACATTTGTACTTCCTAAGTGAGCTGTGCTACCACTATTACTGTAGCTTAACTGAGCAACTGAACTCTTGGATCTGGTTAAATATTTAACTTGTTATGTCAAAAGCCCATGCAGTGATTGGAAAAATAATTTTGTGTAATTATGAAGACTTCATCACTTTGACTATATATCATGCTGCTGTATCATGTCCTAATGAAAAATAACCTTTGAATTGGTATTCTAGCATATGTTTGTCCTGCTAGAGGTAGAAAATTGAATTAAAATATGTGAAATCACAGTTTATATTTGATGTGTCTCTGAGTAAGTGTTCTGAAAATTTTAGGAAATTGTAACAAAATCAGAGTACTTTATTCAGTTTTGGCAGTTTGAGAGATTTTGAAGGTTAAACCTTTATAGCTAATGTCAGTATCTTATGTTCTTAACATAAATACTTTCAGTTAAAATGTTACAAATGGATCTCTGAGGCACTAACAGTTCACTCTAAGATGATGAGTTCTTAAGTTAATTACAGAATGTCTTTTGTACAGTTTACAAAGTGTTTACCTAATTTGCTCTTCTGCTTAGGTATTCCAACTTGATCTTGAACTTATTTTCCCTCATGGTGGATGCCAACATTCCAGATATTGCTCTTGAACCTGACAAGACTGTAAAAAAGGTAACTGGGAAGCTTTCCTTTTCTTTCAGTAACCCTCACTATGAAATTTTCAGTCACTTGTGATGACTTACTTGTGTCTCACCTGAAGACACTTGCTTCTGTGTCATAAGATTTGAGCAATTTCTAGAATCATTAAAGTTAATGATAGGAGAGTCTACTTGGAGAGCACTTAGCACACGTGCTCATGAACACAGAATGGCTTTTTATCATCCATGCAGTGGTGCAGACTCTGCTCTAGCACTCTGTTTCAGCAGGTATTTTAGCTAAAAAGTGTTCCCACCTTATCAAACTTGGGATAGGTGAAGCAGTCAGCACTGACTATATCATGAAAGATGGTTCCATCTAGTCTAGGAACCTGTAAGTCATGGATGGTTTTATAAAAGCAGTCTTCTTCTAGATATAAAATCAATCTACTGAAGATGTAAAACCAGTATGCTGGTATATCTTCATCACCAATAAATTTTTGTTTATTGTGAAGACAGACTTGTGTCCCATAATTCTAACTTCGTCCTTTACACCAGCTTGAGTCATTCTTCTCCATTTGGTGTTTGAGCAACAGTTGACATGAAAAATACTGCATACATGTCCATCTAGATTTCATTACACTTACATTTTAGAAAAATGCTGGCTTTTTTATAATCTGATTTGTAGTGAAGGGCTATCTGTTTTAATTCCCCAAAGGACTTTGTGGAGCCTGTGCATCCAATGGAAATTAGTTCAGTGTAATTTTTATACGAGGGTTGGATTGTCTTTCAGGCTGTTCTTCACTGTTTTCTGTAAGCTATGAAAACAGAGATTCAGAATCTTCAAATAAATATTTCATGTTCTGGTATAATTTCATTAAAGAAAACTAAATTGTGACTCACACAAGTTTTTTTCTTTCCTCTTCAAGGATCCAAGCATTTCTGTTTAGAGTTTCTTGGTTTCAAATTGATACAGAGACTTCTTGTACCTATTCATTTTAATTTTCAGGAAGCAGAACTAGCCACAAGAGCTGTGTTCTGTGGTAAACATGACAATTTTCCCTCCACTTGACTGTTTTCCTGAGAAAATGACAGAAAATTATTTTTTCTTAAAGTATTTGAACCTCACCTCTGTCCCTAAATGCTCTTCAAGTATCGAGTAGGTCACTTACATAGAACATGGGACATAAAGCCTAAAGTACCCAACTGAAATGGTTCAATACCTGCCAAGTTCTAGGAGTAACTACATTTTTGTAGAGACACCTTCTTTTCAAGAAAGAGATCTACCCAACATAATGCAAGTCATCTATGAATTTTATCTTTATAAATAAGACGTATTTGGCTCTGGCTACCCATGGGAAACACACATGATACAGTAAGGAGGGGAAGATCTTTTTGATTTCGAAATCTGCAAATAGATGCACCATAAATCCTAGTAAAATTTGAAGTGTGCATCAACAGGTAGAGCAGGGGTGGATTTGGGGTAAGTTTGTCATTGAAACAGTCATTAGGATTTCAAACCAGTGGTTTCACTGAACTTCAGAAATGCTGGTTCTTTAATATTTGCACCAGATGTATTTTAATCTTACTCATTATCGGTTCAGAGTTCCCTGTCATTTGATTACAGAATACCAGAATAGCTTGGGCTGGAAGGGATTTTAAAGATTATCTCATTCCATCCCCCTGCTATGGGACACTTCCACTACGGCAGGTTGCTCGTATGACACTGTTACTCATGCTTGCCTTGAACACATTCTTGTGAACTCTGATATTTTTTACCAAGAGTCTTCTGGTACTTGCTGCTAATTAACATGCAATATCCTTGTTTCTTATTAGTATCTTGGCATTGCATTTTGTGGTGGAAAACTCTCTAGAAATGCTGTCCAAGGGTATATGCTTTCAGTAATTAATGGTAACAGGATTTGGGTAGTGTAAAATCCTTGTAAAGGTTGGTTTTAATATAGCAATAGTTGAGTATTTCAGACACTTCTGGAACTCTCTTAGTCTGTGTAAATTTCCAATATAATTTTATTGACTTAACAAGTAAAGATACTGAATTCAAAGTCAGTCTTTTCTACAGCTGAGAAGTTTATTACATTCCACTTACGTATAGTTAAAAATCAAGATTATGTAAAGCATGCCAGTATTGTATGCATTTGGAGATCATGGAAGGATGCAAAATGTAAAAGGGAGTTCAGAATCACAGAATATTCTGAGTTGGAAGGAACCCACCAGGATCATAGAGTCCAACTTTTAAGTGAATGGCCCCTGTGGGATCAAACAACAATGGTGTTACCAGCGCATGCTTTGACCGACTGAAATCTGAATTAGGTCCATTTGATTACTTCCAAATTCCATTACAAAGTAAAAATAACAGTGCTTTCTTTGCATGAAAAGAGCACGAGCTTAGTTGTTACATGACAGATCACTGTTAGATCAGATGCAGCCATTAGTCATTGGGATCCTGAGCTCTGACAGTGCTGCAGCTTGGTGCACTGTGACTTTTATCCTCATGGGTGATTCCAGGCTGTCCATTCACAGGGGCTTTAAAATCTGAAAGCAGATAGAACTGAAGCAGTAAGGCCCTTGTTGCTGACAAAGCATGCAAATCACTTTGAGAGGAAAAGATTATATTTCCCCAGATTCTCTAAGCTAATTTAGAGTGTGCTTGTTCCTTTAAAAAAATAAAAAACCCACACAGTAAGGTATTGTTAAGAAGATAGCCAAACTGTTCAGCTCTCTCAAGTTTTTTTATTTTATAAAAACTCTCTTTTTTTTCTGACAGCTCAGCTATTTCTGACCCCTGTTGACAGTTCATGTTTGGTCTTTTTGGTTCAAAGTTACCCTCAGAATATACTCCTTAAATTTGTGCAAAAATAATACATCATCCTGGGATCCCTAAGGGTAGGTGAGCAGAGGAGCCTTCCACAAGACAGTTGTTGATATTATGATCAACTGGATGTTTATGACAATGTTCAAAGCTCCTGTGACAGAACTGCTTTCTTTAGTTCTCAATTTTTCATTTTACTATTTTACTTTTTAAAAAAACAACCAGAAAATATCTGTAAATGGTTTAGGGACAGAATCATCTTAACCTGTTATATAACAGTAACTAGGTCATTGTTGTTCAGGATTTTTTAAAATAATGTGCTAGAAAACTTGTTTGGGGTATTATATACCCATTAGCCCATCTGAAATAAGTTATAAGCTTTGTTAGAAGTAATAAAAAAAGGAACAAGGTGCCTTGCGTCTCTTGGGGTGAGTGGCAAGTTCATTCAGTCATTTAACAAGGTAATACTGTACCTTGTTGTAGGAAAATTGAATAAATGCTTTCAGCATCTCAATTGATTTTTATTTTTTTCCTTAAAGCTTTAACAAAAAATCCATATATATTTCAACAGACTCAAATTAGGTAAAGATCCATTTTGGACTGACCTGCAAAATTGAATTACCTTTGATTGGTGAGACAAGTCAATAGCCATTTCAACCATGGCATCACTTTCACAGAAGCAAAGGTGGAGATTTACCAATGTTTCTGTAACTAAGGTGGTGTCCTGGTGAAGAGTGGAGGTGGAATTTCATAGCCAGGGTTTTCCTCATTGGGGCTGTAGTAGCAGTTCTCATGCTCACTTTTGTGCAGAGCCCTTTAGGATTTTGCTTTAGGGGCCTGGAGCCAGTGAGGCTCTGGGCTCACAGGCAACAAGATAGGTTACTTTTATTTTAGTTTGGAGATTAATCAGAATACTAGTTTCATGATTAAACTGCAAGGAAAGTAATTTTCTTTTTTGTAAAATGAATGCTTACTGAAGTACTATATATATATTATGTACATTGTAATGCATATTGAAATATTACCCTGCCATTATTTTGTCAAAACAATTTGTTTGGCATAAATATCTTTGATACTGAAACTTTTCAGAAGTACTGAAACTTTTCAGCTATACTGCTGTTATGAAGTAATCATTAATTATTGTGAAGGTTTTATTGCTAAAAAAAGACCTTCCTTTAATGGCCACAATTTTGCTTCCTCGAAGTGAAAACATTGAAATGCTAGATGGTAGCTGAACTCCCAGTCTCATCTTTGTCTTCACAAAGCAACATCATGTGCCACCTCCTCACTTCCAGTAGGCAGGGAAGTGCTGGTTACAGTAGGGTGTGAAAACTGCCTTCCCAAAAAATTTTTGTGTTGCCCTTTTCTAAACTTTCAGAAAATAATCTGCTGTGGTCTCAGAGCCAAAATGGAGGTTTAATTTTAGTTATCATATACATATTCTAAATAAAAACAAAATTTGCACCTACCATATGGTAATGATGTCTAGAATAAAATAAGTTGAAACAAAATAAAAAGCACTACTTTGTTTTTCTATGTCCTGATTTCTTGTATTGTCTCTTGTCATTTCCTGAGGCATTCAGGTGTATGATAATCGGATGCTCCTTAGAGCAGTTAAGATCCTTCCTTTGGAAGTCAGGATCCTTAGACTTTCCCTTACTTTCAGTGAAAGAAGGAAACCAAGTACGACCATAAGGAATCTTCAGTGAAACATGCCCTCTTTCTGTGAGGCCTTGGGTGATTTGAGTTGTGATTACATTTTTTTCTTAAGAATTTCATATTGATATGTTTAATGAGACCTTTTAGAAAAATCTGAGTGTGGAAAATATTCAGAAAGACTATAACTACTAACCTGAGGAACAAAGGCAGACTTCCCCCCCCCGCCCAGTTTATCCTCTAGCATCTAATAACAGCATGATATCCCAAGGAGCTCACTGACAGAATGCAACTGTATAATCAAGCTTAAAATCTAACAGAAGGCATATTGTCCAAGAGTTGTTTTTGTCCAAAAGTTGTGAAATGTCTTGGGAGAAATACAGATCAAGTGGAGGCAAAATTCAAACAGCAGCTTCTATAAAATAGGTATAGATTGAACCTCTTTGACACGGTTTATTGGCAGAGGGTAGTGTAAGCACATCTGAGTGCTCTGTTCCTGTCCTCCTTGAAGGAGCTTTGACACTCTTCTTGTTCAAAAGAGAGCAAACTACACAAACTGATTTTATTTATCAGAGAAAGATGACAATGGGATAATTTTTTCCTGCTAGCATGAGAAAAACCAGAAACTCCCAATGGCTTCACGTGAAGATACAGATTTAGAGCACATCAAAATTTAGCAGTACCTTCTTACTTGCCTTTCATAGCATTTGTTTCTAGAAATTAGATCAGTCCTGACCTTAGCAATGCATTCTCACAGCTAAAATTGGACTGAAAATGAGTGAGTCAGCATTAACCTGAAATACACAAAGCTCTGTTTGAAGTTTCCCAACTACTCTTGAAGAGCGTATGGAAAACTGTTTTCTGAACCAGCTATCTACTTGCAGTGGGTATACCCAATATTAAAGGAAAAAATAGGCTAGTATCTTCCAGTTGTAAGAAAAGCTTGTTGTACTTATTCACTTCCCTCACTCCAGTTTTGATCACTACTTTTCCACCTAGGAAAACCCTACGAACTGCACAAAATTGTCTCCATCCTCAAACCTGGAGAAATTCTCTTCAAATTCTTGGTATTTAGTTTTATAGTAAAAAGCTTGTCAATTTCTGACCAAGAAAAAGTAACTGCAAAGCTTAAAATTAATTGTCTTTTTGATCCTTTCATCTTTTATTGTCCTCTCCATACTGTTTATAAAGAAAGCTGTCAGTATAGTGTGCTTCATCTTACGGTTCATGACACCATATCCTACTGCCACTCCGTGATTTAGGCTTTTCTGAAAACCTGCCATGGTTCAAAAATGTCACAAAATGAAATTAAATTGAAAAGTAGCAGAGGATTCTCCCCAGTTTGCGTCTCCTTTTCTGTGGCCTCTGAGATAATTGCCTTTAAATTTTCCACTCTTCACATACGCTTTTCTGTTTCTCAGTTTTCAAGAAAAAGACTGGGCTGAAATCTTTATATTGACTTGTCAGTGCATAACTGATAATACAGTGAAGATACTGCTACACTCACTTTTTTCCCTGCCATTGCTCCTTGCTTTTCCATTTCCAGCACAGCTGCAGTGCTAATTGCTGGGCTTTTTAAAATTAGCCAGTGCTATAAATTCTAAGTAGTAATGACTAAAATCTGGAGTCAATTATGTAGTCAGTTTTGCGTAAGAAAGAGGTGCACCATCACTCTTCAGATGTAGCTAATGGATTCAGCATTGTCACCTCCTAACAAAAAAAGCTTTTTGTTTTTCTACAGGAAAGCCAGATGGTTTCTATCTGTCCTTCATAGCATATTTGACCTTTAAATGAGAAATCATCAGGGACCAGTGATTCACTGGCAGACAAAGGACTCAGCAGGCATTAAAGGACAGTGTCCTAATTGGCTAAGCTCTGTTTCAGATGTCCATTGATTAAAGAAGGTGCTGCAAAGATGCTGTGTTAGAGGCGAGGTTGTTGTCAGCACAGACAGCACAAATACCTGGCTCCTGTAAGCAGGAACTTAACTCCTGTTTGTGAAATTAGCCCCATTAATTTTGATAACACCTTTGGACAGACACAGAAAAGGCTAAAATCAAACTGTCCAGAAGAGGGGAAAATCATCTGTGTGTGGGCTGTAATACTGAGAGCACCCCCTCTGTTTCCAGAGCTGTGTGAACACTGATGGGGACTCATCCCTCTTGATAACAAAATTATCAGTGTAATTGTTTGGAAACTAGCAAAAAGAGAGAGCAGATATGTTTTGTTCCTTTAACGTTAAATGTATCAA
Source organism: Acanthiza pusilla (assembly GCA_036630365.1). Taxonomy (NCBI): domain Eukaryota; kingdom Metazoa; phylum Chordata; class Aves; order Passeriformes; family Acanthizidae; genus Acanthiza; species Acanthiza pusilla. The sequence continues at coordinate 3,932,256 of JAXCHO010000032.1, read as the reverse complement.
AGTAAAATTACTTTTATTCTACAGGTATAAAAGCTGAAGCAGAGATGGGACTGGCAGTACAGAAAGCTTCTGAGCTAACTTGTTTCTAAACCTGAGCTAATTTTTTCCATCTGGCATGTAGTGAAACGCACACTCCTTTCCCCCTCCCCTGTGCTCCCTAGTCAGACAAAGGATAACTGAGAGTTGAGTTCCCAGGTTAGTGAAATGGAAAGGACTTTCTAAGTTGGAGCTTGATAAGCCCTTTTAGGCAGGGGATATCTGTCCCTTTTCACCTGACAGAAAATGCCAGTATTTGTTAAAATGTGGTGCTAGGAAATTTTCCTAAAATTTATTAAAGCTAGGAGGAAAATTACTTTTACAGGAGAAGTAAAGTCACTTTTTCTTGATTAGAGTCTGTTTGTTTCAGTAGTCATATTTTCTTGCTGCTCTGGGGAGGTTCATGCTTTGTAAAAGTGTCACATTGCCACAGAACTTTGCTTTGGCAGATGCTCATCTCTCTCTGTCCATTTGGGTAATGATGCTGCAGCTGCAGACACAGCTTTTTTGTTTCTAGACTGTTGATTTTTCATGCATATTAATTCATTTCAAAATATTTAAAAAATACAAAAGTTGGAGTAAACACCAAAACATGAACCTAGTGTGAGAACACTCTAGTGCTCCTGTTGCTTTATATCACAGTTCCTAGTTGATTGTAAGTTTTTGGCCAGCATGATGGAATTCTGAGCTGGAACAGCGTCATCTTTGAGTACTGTAGCGGCTGAAACCCTGATTCTTACAGGAGTTCAATTTAGACATGTTCATTAACATCTTTGTTGTCTTTTACGTAAAAAAAAAAAAAATTAGGGACGCTTACATGGACTTCTATAGAAACTGTATTTTGTTCAGATTAACCCCTTGGAAACAAAGACTGTTGTCAGAATAGTCTCTCAAATGAAATTGTTCTTGCAAATAAATCATCTGAATAGTTTGTGCTGTGAGTTGTTTGGACTGCAAGCAAAAGGGAAAACAAGAATGTATTTCACTGAAAAAGGTGAAACGTGAGAAGGATTAAGCCAAGCATTATGACCCACCGGAAAAGGACACTGAGGTTTCACTTTAAAGAAGCTGAAGTTGCAATGAGCAATCCCATAGTAGTGTGATAAAACTACACAAAAACACAAGTAGTGTTGCATAATGTTGCTGGAAGAATAAATATTAGAGCAGCCACCGTTCTTTACAATGTCTGACTTGCAATTTGTCTGAAAACTAAACAGGATTGAGAAAGGATTCTCTTACGTACATGTTCTGTGTCACCTCAAAATACATTACTACCTTCTTCAGTAATTCTGAAAAATAGAGCTACAAATGTTTATGAAACACGGATTTGGATGTTGCCCTGAAGATTATAAAAGCTTCCACGGAATTTCTAAAGTTTGTCATAATCTTGAGCCTTAAGTACCTAATCCATTTCAGGTAATGCTTTCCAAGTGAGAAGATGCTTGCTAGTGAAAACGAAAAATTCCTGAGTTTAATATGTTAACTGGTCCATATTACACAGTAAGTCAGATGTGAGGACACAAAAAAAACCTGCCACACAAATCTGCTCTTTCATGGAAGGGAGAGAGCAGCCTTGTGCTTAGGGAACAAAGGCCCAAGTGAAAATCTTGTAACTTTGCAGGGAAGTGCACTTACCCACAGTAGTACTATTCCCAAATCTCTTTTCTTAAGAATTCTCAATCCTAAGCCTGTCACACTTCCAAAAACACAAAATAGCCAAAGACAGAGGTTGAACTTTGAGATTCATTCAACTAAGTGAAGACACTGGCCTGCCATTTTCTCAAACCTTTAACTACCATTTTTAATAAGATGAGTAGTGTTTTCTTGAATATTTCATCTTCTCTTTCTGTCATTCTGTTTCTTGTACTTTACACAGTTCTGTGGGGCTTGCTGGGAGTTTTCCAAGTTTCCTGTGAAATCAGCTTCATAGGACATCTTCGATGCAATTGTCTAGACAGTACTCATTTTAATTCTTCTCAAGGACACTTCAAGGCAAAAGCAGAGTCTGAGTTTACCATCAGTTAGCATAGCCTGTTATTCTGGTAGATGTGCTCTTCCCCTCTGAGTTAGCTTTTTGGGATAATCGTGGTGTGAAGCAGTGCTTCTTCTTTTTATTCCTGTAAAATATTTTTCCCCTTCTTTGGCTTGTTGCCTTGCTAGGTTCCCATCTTCTGTGTGATTCTGCTGCAGGTGATGATTAGCTTCTTTTTTCATCATCAACAGTTAAGCCACAAGTAAATTACACTGAAGTGCTTCTCCCTTCAACCTCACTCCTCCATATTTTCTTCTGAATTGGCCTTCATGTTATTTTCCCCTTTTAATTTTTGTCTTGAAAAATGAAAGCAGTATCATTGTAACTGACAGAACCACATACAAAGTGCTTCAGATTTAACTGAAGTATGGCAAAATTCTAGTGACATAATTTCGTATAACTGCAATCCTCTCGTACCCTTTGATACTAAACTATCCTCTGTGCAGGGGGACAGGAAGTGGACTTTAGTTTCATGTTGAATGTCAGTATCTTGGTAGACTTTACTTATTCATTCAACCTGTTCATCCTTGGAACATTCAAGTTCTGCTGTTGAGACTGGATGTTTAAAAACAGTATTTTTATATCGTGTGGGGTTTAATGTATCCTTTTCTGGAAACAAAGCAAAAGTTCAAACAGATGCATCAAGCTTATTTCCTCTCTGTTTTACAAATCTATAATTGAACTATAATCAGGCACTTAATGTAAGTATCAAAGTAGGGACTCTAAGTAAGTCTTCAAGTGGGACATCTCAGATGCTTTTATGGTGGTCAACATACGTAAGTGTGTGGAATGAGATAATTGTCTATCTCACCAGAATTTGAACTCCTCAATCTCTTTTTCAACACCATGCAAAAACACTTCTGTTGACCTTCTCTGTGAGAAACTATTGACTTTTAGAACTCATCTCACATTGGAACTCGAGATTTCAAATAAGAATTATTGTTGCTTTTGTACAGGAACTAATGTCAGTTCTCAAGAAATAATTTGTAATTTTGCCATGTTTCATCTCATCTAAGTTTCAGCAATCAGTTTTAATGCAGGGCTGAAAAACTTTGATGCAAAGATCTAATACTGGGCATCATTTGATCCTTCTGTTAATTGCGAACTGATTGCAAGATCTAACCACGGGTGAATTTCTTTGCACATACATCAGTGAGCCAGTGTGTTTTGAGGAACATGGATTTAATCAGTCATTAATTCCATAGAATGAAATTGCATCTTAATATAACTAACTGCAAAAATTCTGAGAAGGTCTTCCATGAACAGATTAGAAGAATGCCAAAGTGTTTGGTTACTAAAGTTGTGTAAAAGATAATTTTTCTTTTTTTTTTTTTTTTTTTAATTGGAGTTAGTGATTTTGCTGAATTCTCATTAACATCACCTTTTCTGTGAACACTAAAATAGATCTGAAAGAAATCTATGCTGTAATTTGGGGATGTATTTAAGGTTTTGCATAATTGCAAGCATGTGAGTAGTCCATTAAATTCAGTTGGATTCTACCATGTGCGTCATTCACTGTCTAAAACTTTTGATGTGGGAGTTAATAAACTTCCTTCTCATTGTGTTTGTCATGAAGATAAAAGTTCTTTATAAAAAGAACTTCTTGGAATATCTGCTGAATCTCTCACTGGTAACGTGCTTCATTGAAAGTTTTAACTTTTTCAGCTTAATCCATTTTTTCATACTGATCAAATGTCTCTCTGAGAAGAAGTTGAGGAAAAACTCAAGTTATGCTTACTTCAAACATATCAGCAACAGTTATAATAGTATTTTGAGTGAAGAAACTTTATGATTATAGAGCTCTTTTCCAACCTAAATGATTCTGTGATTCTATAATCTTGCTATATCATGCTGGCTAACTTAAGCTTTTTATTAAAGTCCTGAAGGGCACTGTTTTATAATATGTTGCCTTTGAAAGGAACACAGAGTTATATTAAACTGAAATCTGTTACCCTAAATGAAATCTTGGAGCATTTTTGCTGCCATAAAAAGAGTGGTAAAGCATGTGGTATCCTTGGTGCACAGAAAATATGCAAAATAGGACATGAAGGTAGTATCATCTCACAAATTCAACCTTATTATGGAAATTGTTGAAACAATTTGGCTCACATTTTTGTCAATGCCTAAAAAATAGTGAATTCATGAAGAATGTTCAGGAAAGACTTGATTCTTTCTTACAGTCACAGCCACGAGAAGGTTAAGAAGCAGCTTAAATGATTTTATATTTGCCTATATGAGAGAGATTTCTGATAGACAGCTCTTTAATATAAAAAGTTTTAATGAGCTCTACTGTTTGAGATGGAAATTGGACAAATTCAGATAGCAAATAAGTCACAGTTGTTAAACAGGACAATTAATCATTGAAACAATTTACCTAGGATGTGAAACATTCTGACTTGGCATAAAGATAGGGTAAAAGAGATGGTTTGATACCATTTTACCTCGTTCATTATGCAGGAGGCTGAAGTACTTGAATATGATGGTCTCCCCAAGAGCTTGCATTGTTTGAGATTTATCTTCATGAGACTAGAGCATGTGACTACATGGCTGCAATAAATCTTCTACAACTGATGTGAATTTGCTGGGCAATTTACATATTGTTACCAGCACTACTTTGCAAGGTAGCTAGTCCTTTAAATGATGGGGATAGTATTGTTTAGGCAATGCTAGGATCTAGGTTCATCAGAAGAGATTTGAAGGGGGAAAGGCATAAAACTAGGCTTAGTGGAGTTAGGGCTGGGTGGCCGTGTATGTTAGGGAAGGTTGCAATCTGAATCAGTTTTGAGCAATTTTTGTGGAATTAGTTGGAAGTCACAGAAAAGCATTTATTGCCCCTTCATAAATGTTCTTTGCATTGCCAAGATGGATATAGGAAAACGTAGCTATTGCTGTATTCTTAATTCAGCTTTTAACTTATGTACAAGTTGAAAGTACTAAGCAGAATGTCTTACTGGTACAACATTGCTGTCAAAAGGAAAAAACAATGTTATGCCTAGGAGTGTCTCCAACCAAGTGTTCATGGACAGTGGATTCAATCAAAGTTAATGAAATTCACACTCACCTACAAAGGTCAGTTTTGACAGAGTTGATTTCCTCACACCTTCCTCTCATTCTGTATTCTTTATTTAACTGCCTTACAGTTTCTGAAAGACAAGCGTTACCTGAAAGTAGGTTTAGAGTAAGGAAGCGTTACATGCTTTCAGAAATCATTAGGATCATCCAGACTCTTCCAAATTTGATACACAAAATTGTGTGTTTTTTCTCAGCTGGCATTTTATTCTTTAGTGAACGTTGAGTATTTTCTCTTTTTCTCATAGCATTTCAGTCCTTAAACTTGTATTTGCAAGTGCTTCGCTTGACTTTTTGATGTTGAGCTTTGAAATTATTAGTTTGAATGAGAGACTGTTCTGTCTTATTTAAACACTAATTCTTATTGAAGTATTAAAAATAGATGTTTTAAATAAAATTGTACATTTCCAACAATCTTCTGCAACTTACAAGTAAAAGAGAGATTCCCCACTAGGCAGCCAAAATCACGGTTTCTGCTTCTGTGTACATGGATAGAATAATGCATGTTTTTAACCGTTGAACTAATTTTATCCATTTCCACTCTCTTTCCAGGTGCAGGACAAGTTTCGTTTGGACCTGTCTGATGAAGAAGCTGTCCATTATATGCAGAGTCTAATTGATGAAAGTGTCCATGCCCTCTTTGCAGCTGTGGTGGAGCAGATACACAAGTTTGCACAGGTGAGGTATTTTCTATTCATTTGCTGGTCTCTGTGAAAGCTGAGTGAGGCGAGAGGTTGCAAGTGGTATGTTTAAAGCATGACTTCACTGTTTGTGATGTTTCAGTTCATTTTCCTACAAGTTAAAACTGTATTTTAGCTGTCAGGACTGTAGAACAAGCTTGTAGAGGTCCTATAAAATTTTTTGAAGCATCTTAGCAATCATGCAAGATCTGTCACCTGGAACAAGGTAATTTCTGGTGTCAGACCTGTCCGGGGAATGAACAGAGCGTGAGGAGCCCTGCCCAGAAGGACTTGGGGGTGCTGTGGGTGAGAGGCTGGACATGCCCTGGCCATGGCACTCGCAGCCCAGAGATCCAAACGTGTCCTGGGCTGCATCCAGAGCCCCATGGCCAGCAGGGGAGGGAGGGGATTCTGCCCCTCTGCTCTGCTCTGTTCTGGTGAGACCCACCTGGAGCACCGCATCAGCTCTGGGGTCCCTGCATGGGAAGGGCATCGAGCTGTTAGAGCGAGTCCAGAGGGCTACCAAAATAATGAGAGGGCTGGAGCACCTCTGCTAGGGAGGCAGTCTGAGAGAGCTGGGATTGTTCAGCCTAGAGAATGCTCCAGGAAGACCTTATAGCAGCCTTCTTGTTGATGATCTGGCTTGCCTGTTCCTTTTGTTATTACAATATATCCTGTATGAAGAATGAAGTGTTTAACCCCACATCTTACTCTGTGCTGTCTTACTATAATCCACAGTAAGACAATAAAATATTTGATTCCCATGTTGAATAAAACTGTGTTCACAAAAGCATTTCTGCTTTGAATTTCCAATGCTTTTTTTTCCTTAAAACCATCTGACATTTGGTTTGTGTTTATTAGAGATTTAAGATATTACACTGTTTGCCTTAAGTTATTAGAGTTATGACAAGAAATGGAATTAAGAGGAAAAATAAAACTGCTCTGAACAGCCAGTCATTATCCTAGATTTTTTATTGATTCTTCCTTCAAAAGCCTGATCAAATTCTGGTATGAACTGAGGAGTACTATTTTTATGGCTATCCATTTTGCTAAAGATCTTCTGTTGTTTTCTTCAAACTTAGTTTTATTTTGAAGAATTGCACTATAGTGCAGGATAAGGAGAAATAATGTCATTTCCGTCTGCCTATATATTTAATAAAGGTGATACTTTATGAGATGTGATGAAAAAAGGAAGTGTAATTATACGGAAATGGTGCAAAATTTGTTGTCATTCACTATGGATTACTTTGAACTTTGGATGGAGGATGGTAATTTCATAAGACAAAGTGAAAAATGCCTGGCATCTACCTTGGGGTTCAAACTCAAAAAAAAAAAAAAAAGCCGTTAGAAATATTCAAGATTAAAGTTTTAAGTTTGTCCAGTCTGTGTGTATACCTTTCTTTTCATCACATACTGACAGTCACTTTTTATAAGACATACCTTTTTACTTCATTTGCCTTAGGAGACTGCCACACTCTGCCAGGTAATTGTTATTGCATTTGTGAAGGTGTATTTGTAAGTCAGGGTTTACAGGTTTGATTCAGGTGACCTTTTCTTTTTTCATTCAGGCTTGTTTTCACTTGATCTTTCTTCAGCTTTTAAAATCGCAGGACAGATTCATTCAGAATACTTGAAAGTACCCAACAATGTTACTCCAGGCTTCTGTGGGGTGGGGCTCTGAGCACCCTGGTCTCATGGAGTGTCCCTGCCTGTGCAGAGGGGTTGGAATTAGTTGATCTTTAAGGTCCCTTCCAACCCAAACCATTCAGTGATTCTGACTCCCAGGAATGGTGTTCTAAGCAAAAAGCTGATCCACATTCCAGCAGGAACCAATGACATCTTCCATTCATATTTTTGGTAGTTAAAATGCAAGCCTACTGGTGCATTACACTTCGGATACCAAATAAGCAGATGTGACAGCCACTAATGTAAGATTGACTAGTTATCTTATTTTGGGGTTTTTACCTCTCCAGCCCCCCCTTGCTGAATTTCAGCAGAGAGATGTTTTCATGAGGCTCTGAGCAATCTTTGTGCACTGCTGCAGAATGTGCAACCTGCGTGCTTTTAGCTTTGCTTTCTGCTTTGGGCATCTGGTGCCTAGAATGAAAAACAAGTGTCTTGCTTTGTGAGTGCTAAAGGCACCTCTTGACTCCATGTGATGATTGTTTTGGAGTTCCAGTTATTGCCTTTATTCATGCTCTAAAAACTTAAGACTTCCAGGCTTTGTCCTGCAATGATACTGGATTGCAAGTGTGAGGATACAAAAAGAATAGACACAGATTAATCAGCAGTTGGCAAGTCTTAAGGATCTGTGCTCTATTAATGTATTTTTAAAAAATACTTTTAAAAAATCATCAAAAGTAAGTGTAATTAATGTCTATTCTCTTTATATTGTAGGTGAGATAGGATGCTTTTTAGCAATATTTAGTACATCATTAGTAGAAATCATTATCTTTCCCTTTTGTCTGAGGCAGTCTTAAGAATCGCTGCTGGAGTCCTCATAGAGTCTGTAAATCGTTAAACAAATGAACAATTAATGGGTCATGAATTTGCTGTAAAGGAGTCATCTTACACAATGGCCAATTGAAGCTTTCAATTTGTTCATTTATAATTCTGCATTGAATTGCCAGTGGCCTTGCTTTAATAGCATTATAAGTTGTCTGAAAAAGCCCCAACTACACAGGTGTTACGGCACAAGCGTAAACAGCAGATTTGGCCTAATGCCATGCAATATTTCATTTAAAATGCTGTTCAGCACATTTTTTTTTATCAGTAGATACTTACTCTTTTACTGCCTCCAAAATAGGCCTGCAAGGAATCTGTGCAGTCTACTGCAGCACTTAAGAGCTTTTTAACAAGGTTGGTTATTATAGTAACCATGGTGTTTCAGCATTCTATATGTCACTCTGCAGTAAGTAAAGCTCTTGGACAGAGTACTCTGGATGTTTTGAAATCAGCTCAGTATTGTTCTTTTATAACAATATTCTAAATTGAGTTCAGTTTACAGCTGTGTTATGAAGCCTTTAGTTTAGTTTCTAATGTGTCTCTAATCTGTTATTTTATCAGATATTTTACAGACCTTTTCATGCACTGCTCGTCTCCTTCTTAATGGTTATCAAAAAAAGTTGTCTCAAAAGTAAATAAATTCAGCATTTAGAGTAAGCTAATGGTGTTGTACAATAGTTCTCAAGAGGAGAAAGAAGTGTATACTAATTTTAGTTGATACTAATGAAGACTGGATAGCCATTTCTCCCTGGAGAGTCATTTTCATTTTAGCAGCATTATTTATTTCTGCAGAGGAAGGAAACAATCTACAGTTGAAGTGTCTAATTTCACATTTTATTTCCCTTGTAAATTTACAAATCAAGTCAGTTGCATTCAGGGCTGAAATGGTAAGCAGTGATTAGAAAAGTGAAAGCTTGTGGGATGAGGGGTGTCTCACCTAAAGTGTAACTCTACAGTTTTGGGGGTTTATTAATGCTTGGCTGATATCTGTTCAGGAGCAAACTCAGTTTCAGCTACAGAAGTTGCATGGCTTTAGAATATTTCCAAGCTGAAATCCCAGTGCTGCTGCATTACAGGATACAGGCACCTCAGCACAGGACTTCTGTTTTTCTTCCTACTGGATGCCAAAATAAAATAGGGAACATCTACCAGCAGGAATGTGTGGTTTGGATTAAATAGTTTGTCAAGGGACATATAGAGTTGGTTTCCATGCTGTTTTTCCCCTTAAAAGGTTGTGAAAATCACCTGCCCGTAGGCATTTCACCATGTCTTAAAAACCAGAGTTCAATTTGCACATAACATTTGTTCTTTTAGAGTAGACCAGGTTGAGTAAACTTTGTGCTTTGTTTTTGTCTTGTCTTTCAGTATTGGAGAAAATAAACTTTTTGCCTGCTCATGGTGGAAACAAGCAAATGCTCAAGATAGAGACTTTCTCAAGCCCTTGTGGACTTCACCAAACCATTTTGGAAGGCAAAAGCTGCCGATTTGGTAATGTGAAGAGCTGAGAACTCAGAAGCTAGAGAAGATTTTTGAGTCTCTGTTCATTAAAGGTTTAAAACCAACCATTTTTTAAAGGAAGACAATTGTTTGTATCATCCTTGGGGGCCTCAAAGGTTGAAGAAAGCAACTTCCTCTCAAGCCAAAGATAACTGGAAGAGGTTGGATTTAATGGTGAATTCTTGTATGTGTTAATATATTTTCTTATTTTAAAATAGAAGTAGATACAAAGCTAAAGCAGGGAGGCTACGGTTCCTCGGTGCAGAAAAAACCCTCACAAAAATATGGCAATCCCCTCTCATCCCTTCCCACCCACTTTGTTCCTTGAGTAAGTTTTAAATTTAATTCATATGATGATCCTTTATTTCCTGCCTTGGGCAATGTTATCGTTTAGAACGGACAATCATTTCTTGCCTGCTTACAAAAGTGTTTTTAAGTGCTGATAAGTTACCCCAGCTGTAGGCAGCCAATTAAATGATCACTAACAGGCTCAGCAACGGGAATGCACAGTGAGCAGTTCAGTATTTCACGCTTTAAATGTTTTCTGTACAGTGATTATATATTCTTCACTCTAATAAAACCTTTGCTGTTGCATTCTTGAGGTGTTCTGTTTTGTCTTTTAATCTTACCTGCTGAGACATGGTACACCAGAGGATTATGTTTATGATTATTGGCTTTTCGCAAGGATTTTCACTTCTCAGTTCACTCAATGCTGGAATAAGGCCACTTATGAAATGACTTGTGCCACATGTTGAGTTCATAATGAATCTGGTTAGTATGATCAACAATGTAATTAGCTCTTCATACATGTGTGGCTGCCTTCAAAGGGTGCTCTAATACTCCTGTATTTTTTAAAATAATATTTTAAGTCAGGAAGAAATCCTTCCCAATTTTAAAGATAAGAGGGTCTGATTTGAATGTGAATATGACTGGTATTTGTGAGTCAATCTTGCTTTGTGCTTTTGTCCCTTTTTTCCCCTCTATGTGTGACTTAACTGCATTACCCTAGTTACTTAGTGCACGTTAGCTGGGAGCACACAGTGCCACAGAGGAGCCACAGTAGTTCCCCTCTTATCTTTAGCTCCCTCTTCCTTGGAGAAATAGTAATTACCATTTTCTTGTGGTTTATTTTTCTTTCTTTTCTGTCAGACTTACATATTACTGTACTGCATCTGTTTCCCTTGAGCTTGTTCTTCATACAATACTTTGTGGTGTCGTCCAAGTATAATTCTGAGAGCCTGGACTTCTCAGACATTCAGAGACAATTCTGCAGAAAAAAATTGTCCTTTTCCTTTTTTAAATATGTTTCGAATGTGCATCCACTGTGCTCAGACAATTTTGATCTTTTTGAAGCAGCCACACTTTATTTGACGTGAGCTCTTGTCTCTGACCCCCCAGCCCTTTCTACTGTATATATTGTAGAATTTTTCCTCTGTTTCTTTTGAAGAAAACTTCCTGTTCCTCCTGCTCAAGTCTAATTATGAAGGATGTAGGCATGACCCACTGTGCACCAGTTCACCAGACAAGCCAAGGTTGTCTCCTTATTAAAACCCAAAAGACATCATCAGTTCAATCCTGCAGCACTTTTCACTTTGTGGAGATGTTTATAAACTGTTAAATACTGGCCTTTATAAACACTTTATGAATTAATGCATGATTATTTACTATGTCTTGTGTTTTAAAATTAACCTGTTCATATGCTGGACTATGCAATAGCCTATTAAAACTGTACTCTTAAGTAATAAATGTTAGCATGTGGACCCAAGTGGAATGTGATTACAGTAGGCAAAGCTTAGGGAAGAGCCTGACTTCAGTGTAGTTCACTGTCCACTTTTTAAATGGAAAACATCAACCACAAAAACAGAAAAGTTTGCCTGAATCCGGGGAAAATAGTGTGTTCATACGTGTTTCTGCATGTTGATTGACCCTGCCTATGTTTTCAGTGTATTTTCCAAAGAGTTTTGTAAAATGGTGAGCACTGACAAACTAAGTCATCATCCAGCTAAGTGGGTTTTTTAGGCTGATGTGCATATTCTGTTCCTAGCTCTTAGGAACCCTTAGAGAATGAAGAACAGGACAGCACTGAGGCTGCTACCACATACTAGCTGTAAGTAAACTTATATTTTAAGCCGTGTCTTCTAAACACCAGGTATTGTTGAAAATTGAAAAACATCAATAGTTTGGTTTTTTTTGTAATCTTATGCAAAGTTCTCACTTCGTTTTGTAAAATCAGATGGCTTTTCATGTGGCATCATTTGTTTAAAGTAAAACTCACAGTTGAAAAGAAGAAAAACCAAACAAGATGGGGTGCTGAGGGGGAATAAGTTCCTTTGTTTTAAATGAAAGGTTTTCTCTTTTTGGTATGTTAGTCTAAAGCTTTGACTTACTGGAGTTCCTATAATAGGTTATCAATGTAATAGGTTATCTGTCATGCTTTAATATCACTGTATAATACCGTGAGTGTATTACGTGTCTGTTGTCTCTAATAAATTCTGAGTCCCTTGAATAGCTACTGAAAATTCTGTCTTTAAGAGTACAATTCTTAAAGGTGAGATCCTTGTATGTTTCACAAAGGTAGAACCCCGGTCAGGTGAAGGTCCCCACAGGAATGTCAGACAGTTTTACCCTGCACTTCTGTTTGTGGGAGTGCATATGCAGGGGATAAAAACACAGAGTGTGGCAGGGAGCTCCATCACGTGTACCAGAGCATGGTGCGGTGTGTGGTAGGAAACCAGGCTGTACCAGTTGTGTCACAGAGTGACTTGTCAAGAATCACCCTGTTAAGTCTGTCCAGGAAGCATTACAGAGCAAAAGAAAATAGGACAGTCAGTAATTTTGCCATGGGCTTGTTTTGCCCAGCAGTTGTGTTTTATGTAACTAGAGATAAAGAGTACAATAAAGCTACCTTGTGGGTGCTTTATTTGCCTTTCAACATTCATCTTAGTCTCATCCTGATTTTGTTTTCTTACAGAATCTCTAGTGTTTCTTTGGGATTGAGGGTGGGAGAAGCAAATGGAATAATTTCATTTTTCCTTTCTTACTGTAAACTCATTAGTTGTTTTCAACTGCCATTACATCAGGAGCAGAAAGTGCCACAGTAGGCTTTTCTTTTGGGAGCGAAGAAGCAATAATTGCCACAGTAGTATTTTTGGGGAAGGCAGGGTAGGGGAGTGAGAAGGAGGTGGATGTGCTCTGCTTTTAATACAAAAGGCCTCTATCCTTTTGGCAAGAAATGTCCCAGTTCTTATAGAGAGTTACCTCATTTTGTTGTTCTTCTGTGCAATTTAAAATAAAAAAGTGCTTTTTGCAAGGCTTTATAGGAATAATGACTTTGGAAAAGGGAAGGAGGAGCAGTGAATGGGAATCTCAACATCTTGCAGAGTGGAGATAGCAGAAAAAGAGGTAGTGTAAATGGCCTGCCTTTGTAGTAAGGAGAAGTATTACTCACAAGACCTGGTATCATCAGCAGATGGTAAAATACTGTGGTTATTATGAAGTATCTGAAGCGCCTACATTTAAGGAGTCTTAAGGGAGTCATTGAAAACAGATTGCAGGTGAATTGTGTTAAAATAGATTTTTGAAACCTCGGTAGCTGATGTGATGATTCTTTGTAATAGCAAGGCTACTTGAAGTGTGATTTTAGTGTCCTCCATGATTTAAATTGGACCCTGCCAGGGGGAAAGGAATTTTCATTTTGGAGGATAAAATGCCTAACCCCAGTTCCTTCCTGGGCATTAACAGTGAAGTGGTTCACCTGTCTGGATTCAAACCTGAAACAGCAATAATGCTGCTTTGGGAAAGAGTTCATAGCTCATATACACACATTAATCACTTAAGCTTTGTGTGGGACAGTCCTTTCCTTAGGGAGTTAAGCTACACTTCAGGGAGGTACTTAAATTCCAAATAAAACCTCTCTGCAATTAGAAGCTGGACAAAATTTAACAGAACTGCTTTGAATTACTTCCATTGATAGAAGAGTCTCCTAAATTTTTCCCTACCCTCTTCATCGGTGGTGAGGGATCAGCAAGTGGCAGTTTACAAGAGTCAATGTTCATAACCTGCAGTGCAGGAAAAGTGATGTGAAGGTGTGGCTGAACCAGTGTGGGCACTCCTGGTAGCTCTGGAATCCTTTCTTCTGTGGTCAAGCAATTCACCTTGATCCAGCTTCATAGTGGTCCTAGTCTTCACAGTGACAGATAATTCCACTTTTCTTGTCTTGGGGGGTGCTTAGATGTTGATTGGAATATGTAACAGGTAGATCGTACAGATGCACATCCTGCAGTTCCAAACAAACTGGATTGTCTCTAGTTCATCTATAAAGTGCGGCAATAATATGCCACAGTGCTGTTTTTGGTGTGTCTTCTTTCACTGGTCAAAATATAACATTAATTGTAACCAAAGGATTTTCTCTCTCATGTCTAATGTAACATCTCTCACTGGTTACTGACTAAAAAAATCACATTACAAAAGAAAAATTTTTAAAAATAAGTTTTTTAAATAAGTTTCTTTTCTTGCACAGACACATAAACAGTTTTCTAGCTGAGAAGATAGGAAGTAGTTAGTGGAATCTCTGCTTTTAACAAACAATCCACAAACTTCTTCTGTTTGAACTTTAGGTGGAGTAACCTCAGTTCTGTGCCTGGGTGCATGTATAGAGAGAGATGCCATTGTGCATCTTGCCTACCTATTGGTGTAATATCTTGTGATGGGACACTGTGTCCTCAGGTCAGGGATAAAGCTTTTTTTTTTTAAATTTCCAGTAAATACTGGACTGTTCTTTCCCCCATATCTGGTGATGTCAGTTGTACTTGTTCAGTGCATTCAGCTGTCTTGTCATTTTTCTAATGCTGTATTTTCATTAACTGACGTACAAGTGAGATTTTTGATGAAAGCACAGCTGGTCTAGTAGCAGTGTCTATTCCCTGAAGTAGGCAGCTTCGATTTCAGCTTAAACTTGGAATTTTTCTCCCTTTGTCTATCCCTGCTGGGAGCCATTCTTATGTAGATAATTTTCCTGATGCTGCAGTGACAAAATCAGAGACCGAGTTTTCTGACCCAAGGGAGGTGAAGGGGAGATGGTTGATGCAGTGATGGCTGGCTGACTCATTCACCGACCTCAGGGATGAGGACAGTGCTGGCATGGCAGCAAGCTTTTTCTTCAAGTGATTCAGCTGAGGTTTCTGGTCAGGTTCTGCTTTTCCAGGGGAAAACACAGCAGCAAACCTTGGGATAGTGAATAAGGTTTCTTAAAAGCAAACCACATGCCAGAGACCTGGCTGCAGAGACCTGTAAGACCTGTACTTGTTGAAATCCTGAATATGGGAAAAAATGTAGTTGTATATTTCAGAGATACTTTGTGTAGTTAATCCACAAAATTTACTAAAACCTGTAGGTGGTGTCTTTTCAAGAATATTGGGCCATATTGCATTTATCTTTTCCAAGTTGCAGCATGCCAGTAACAAGGTGCTGTTACATCTTACTCTGCAAACGAGGAGATGACAGGTCTCAGCTCCTGTTCTAACTTGACAGATGCTACTTTTGAAACAAGAACTGAGAGTCTCTGTGCTACAATCATGGCATGTTGTCCATTGGCCTTGATGATTTTTTGCTTCTTGAACTTCCATTTCCCTCCCAGCTCTGTAAACTCAGTGGTGCAGAACCTATTTTTAACTTGTCTCACACAAGAAGTACCATAGCTTGGGGCTTTAATTTGAGATGGATCTGGGAAGTGCCATTATAACTTGCCAAACAGCAGAGTGTTTTGATTGCACTTTACATTCAGACTTGGTTCACTGGCTTGTGTTTGTTCCATACCTTAGAGCACAAAGGTGCCTGAAGAAATCTATTTGCTGGAACCCTTTTCCTCTCAAACAGTGTTGTGGCAGTTCTCTCCACCCTTCTGTCTCAGAAAGCTCTAGTAAAAATAGGGAAAATGAAAATGTTTCTGTGCTTTCATTAATTAATCTTACAGTTCTGTACATGCACAAATAAAACTGAACTGAAATACAGTAGTTTTTCAGCTTAAGCAAGCAATAGCCACAAGACATATTGTCAGGCCTCTTTATGAGGATCCATGTTTCCTGCATCCGTGTCCTCCAGTTTGGTGTGTACCTGATCCTGATTTAGTATGTTGAAATAGATAAATTATTTTCATTCAATTAAGAGATCCAGCTGCTAAAAGCTGTACATTTTTTTTTCTAGTTTATCACCACATGGAATGCGAATGGGGCTGTACAAGATCAACTGAGAATTACAAGTCCCAGGGATTATTTTCTTGTTTACATTTTGGGATATATAAGCAACAACAACTCATTTAAAACTTGGAAATCATCAGAAATCAGGATGCCTACAGCTCAGTCTTAGATCTCTATTATGTGTATATACCAAAGCATATGCTTTTCCACTTTCATTATTTGGTTGCCCCTGTTTATATCCTTGGCCATGTACCTACCAATGTTCCTCAATAGTACTGAGCCTTCTGTTCAGTCATAAAGGTTTTTGGGTCTGTTACTCAGTTTTTTGCATACTGAGTTCTGTTGTAGCTATTTTTCAGCCCTGGTGTTGGTGCAAAGGCAGGCACAGCTATGATGGTCACCAGCTGTCCTGAGATTGTGGCTGCAGCATCAGTCTTGGATTAGACTCTCTCTGAAGGTGCAGGCACTGGTTAATACTGGAGTTCAGTTTGCACAATGAACTGTAATACAGGAACATAAAGAAGCAATGTGAGACCATTGCAGGTGCTGTCGCATTGGCACAGATTTGGGGCAATTACCCCTATTTCAATTATCCTAGATTAAAGCTGCCAGCTGCATGCATGTCCTAATCCTGTGCATTTCAGTATCTACAAGATCCTGTTCCGTTCTTCACTGCCCTTGGATAGCTACTCAAGAATCTCTTCCTTCTCATTTGCCTTGCCAGGCAAGCATGTAAGGATCACCAACCTTAGCTTATTGTTGGATCACAGATTAGGATGTCTAAAGGAAATTTGTTCCTTTAGAAAGGTAGGTCCTGGATTTAACCAATATCCCTCCTGGTCCCTACCTATTGCTCTACCGGAGCATGGATTACCTACATTTTCTGTATTGTCTTCGTCACCCTGCCGTGGCAGTCTTGGCTACCTCAGGCCATTTCAAATGCCATTTTGTGCTTCATTTTAGGAAAATTGGATCAAGGCCCAAGCTTCTGCTTTACTATGAGCTGTCTGTGAAATTACTGAATTCCACTGACTCTAATGAATAGATTTCCATGGACCATGCTGGGAACTTGATGTAGGTATATTCTGTGAAGCTGAAATACATGTATGGCAGTTCCGTTTTCCAGTACTGGCATGTTCCTTGCAAAGACCAAACAGAGGGCATCCCTAACTGGATGTCCCAGCCATGGGAAGTTTGGACGGTTTTAAGGGAGTTGGGTCCTCCTAGTTGTCAGCAGAGACATTCAAGGCACTGGGTCATTTACATCCCTGAGAGGAGTTCACAGCTATGTCACAGACTGTGTGAGCAGTGGAATTCACCGTGAGGTGTGGACTAAGTGTAATTCCAACTCGCGTTTGGGCTTTGACTCTATAGTTACACACTTGTTTTCCAAGAGAAGTCATAGGTACAGGAGTGTTCAGGGAAAGGGTTCATCCAATTACATTTTCATCCAGCTTGTTGCCCCTTTGTTTCCTTGAGCCCACTTCACCAGAAGTTGAGACTTTTGCATGCAGTAAAGTATAAGGAGTACAAGCCCCATCACTGAGTACCGGGATATTTTCCCACACTCAAATGCTCATGGATGAGGCTTGGAGCAACCTGGGCTGGTGAAAGATGTCCCTGCCCATGGCAGGAGCTGGAATGAGATGATCTTTAAGGCTCCTTCCAACCCAAACCATTCTGTGATTCTGCAATTGCTATAATGAGCAGTCTCCCCTCAGAACCACAGGAGATGGTAGTGTCCCAAGAAGACAGACCGCTTTTCCCTAAATTTATTAGTGGATGATGTTGCAGCAGAGGGCACCATGCCTGCTTCTCAAGCTGGAGCAGAGAAGTGTATTTCACACAACTGAGCACATCAACCAAGCGTAAATCACGGAGGAGATAATTACATGGCCCCAGGAAATCAAGTAGCTGTTCTGTTGTGCCCAGCTTGGGCTCTGAATCTTCGCGTAGCATCCCGTTGCCATGATAGCTAGGCTTCAGATGTGCTTTCTCTGATGTCTCTTATTTACCTGCTTTCAGGTATTTTGTGAAGCTTAAAATAGCAAATGTGTTCAGTTCCCGGTAGTGGAAAGATGCCAGGCAAGGTATAAATTATTAACTTTTCCAAGGTAGAGATTTGCATGAATTATGTGAAGTTAAACATGAATTTCTACTCATACTGCAGTTTTCAAATGTCTCTTGAGGATTTTATTCATTATTTCCCTCATATTTTCTTTAATTGTATAAAATCCAGCATGACTGAGAGTGAGAAGGAGGATTCTTTTTTTTATTAATACTTGCTTAAATCATTGAAGAAATGAGGTTTACTTGAATTTGAAATAATTGCAGTGAATTCCTGCTTGCACAATAAAGGACAGTTTTCATCCCAGTGCTCCATGGATATCATGCCAGCTGTTTTCCATTTCACATGTTGGAAGAGTTTTGCCAGTGTCCTTTAAATCCTGTATACTTGGCATCAGGTATCCAAGTGATTCTTATTTCATCTGTTGCATCCGTCTGTGTTGTCTTCTCTTGACCTTTTAAATCTGCAAGCTCTTCTGGGCAAGGATCATATCATTACATTTGTGTAGTGATTATTAGCAAAGGTCTGGAATCATTGAGCGTTCCTGTACTATAAATAATTATGGAAGAAACCAGCAATCCAAGGCCAAATGACAAGGCATTTGTAAATAACATAACTAGGTTTTAATAGTTAAATTAACTGTAAAATGGGAAGGGACAGTGGATAGTTACGTAAAAGTCTGGAAAGAAAATGTGTACTCACACATTTAAACTTTGGTCATCCTGAAAATACCAGAAAAAAAGAAATTAAGGTTTTGTTTTCTAATTCACATTGAGAAGACGTGTCAACTGTTGGTTTTAAACCAAACTGTGTAAGCACCCAGTAAAATCATTTAAGCTTGCTACACTGTGCCAAATTACTTCTGCTGGAGAACAAAACAAGTAATATATCCAGAAACCCTAATATTACGCAAGATAGAGCTGGAAAGAAATGTGTTGTCCAAAACTTGAGTCTGAAAAATGTTATTGCTGAGGGGGTGATAATGCCCTCCTGTGACTATCTGACCCCACACCATGACGTCATGTGTTGGATTGCAGAAACAGTTATCCAAGGTTTATCTGTAACAAAATGATGGAATGATAGAATAATTTGTGTTTAAATGGACCTTCACAGACCATCCAGTTCCAAACCCCAACACCTTCCACCAGACCAGGTTGATCAGAGCCCCATCCAGCCTGGCCTTGGACAGTTCCAGGGATGGGGCAGCCACAGTTTCTCTGGTTGGCCTGTGCCAGGGCCTTACCACTCCCATAAAAAGTATCTTCCTAATATGTAGTCTACACTGACCTTCTTTTAGCTTAAAAGCATTAGCCCTTTCTCTCTTTCTAGAAGTCTATTAAAAAGTCTGTCCCCGTCTTTCTTATGGGGACATAGTTTTTCAGTTTTTCAAAACTCCGTAAGTTTTGAAAATCTGCCTGGTGGAGCACCACCACCACCACTATAGGGAAGATCTGGCATTATACAGATCCAACTGTTAAAATGCTTATTCAAGAAAGAGATTTCAGAGTTCTGATACACAGAATATTTTTAGGGAAACATCTATTCATGCCCAATAGCAGTCAGGGAGCAGTTGAACATTAGGATTGGTTAGAATTAGAGAATGTACATAAAACATTCTCGTGCTGCTGCATGTGTGCATGTGCATCCCCACACTGAATGCAAGCAAAGCTATGGCTGTCCCATTCCAAAATGGATTCCAAAATGGGTAGGGCCTAGAGAACAGGAAGATGAGTAAAAAGCATAAGCAAGAAAAGAAAATGCCTCCTAACACAGGACCAATAGCTGGACCAGGAAACTTCAGTCTAGGAAAGTAATGAATGAAGAAGGATGTGATAGAGTTCTTTAAAATCTGCAGTGCCTTGTCCAATTCTGGGCTGCCTGGCACAAGAAAGATAAAAACTTGCTGAGGAAGAGACTTTATGTAAGGAGAGGCTGAGAGAGCTGGGGCTGCTCAGCCTGGGGGAGAGAAGGCTCAGGGGTGCCTTACCCATGTGTATAAACAGCAGTGGGAAGGAATGAAGAGCAGGGTCAGACTGCCCTCCGTAGTGCCCAGTGGACAAGAAGCTGGAGGTTCTAGGGGGACAGGTTGCCCAGAGAAGTGTTGAGATCTCTATCAGTGGAGATGCAGAAAACCCAACTGGACAACATCTGCTCCAAGTGTCCCTGAAGGGTTGGACCAGGTGGTCTAGAGAGGGTCCTTCTATCCTAAGCTATTCTGTGAAAAACGTGAGTCATAAAGGAAAAAAAGCAGTGAAGAAGAAATTACTCTATTTTTCTCTTTCTTTGTGAGCAGATGGTATCAAAAGAAAATTATCAAGACAAAGGTTGGAAACAAATAAAATAAAGGGCTTTTTATACAGTGCATAATTGAATTACGGAGCTCTTTATCATAGTGTTTTGTGGATGCTAAATAGCAATTAGATAAATCCATAGAAGAAACATTTATCAAGGTCAGGTAAGTACAGTATTACCCACAAATCCTGAATTGCCTGAATGTACAAGTCTTTGGAAACTGAAACAATAAACAGAAAAATTCATATATTCTTACCAACACAGTCTCACTCTTCTTTTGACTTTTGTTACATGTCACAGTTGAGGACATGACATGATACACCTCACCTTGCATAGCTGATCCTGTAAGTACAATGAATGTGCACTCTGTGATTCGTTTCACTGTAAATGCTCTGTTTAAAAAAAAAAAAAAAAAAAAAAGATAAATCAGTGTTTGTCTTAGAAGAAGAAAATATGCCTTAAGAAGAGAAAGAAATTATTTGCATACAGGTCAGGTTTGTTCAGCAAGAAAATTCCATTCCCATATCTGCTTTTGATGAGTGCTGTATTCCAAGGCTTTTTTAAAAAATTGATATTTAATATATAATACAGGAAATTCCATACTGAAAACTGTTCCAGCTCAAGTGAATATTTTATATGCTTTTCAGAGGCTTGGTGTACTTCTAAAGTATAGAAGTATAAATAAAATTACTTAAATGACTTAACATCAAATGGGAATTAGGAAATCTGTGACTTTTGAAAAACACAAGAGTATATTAGGAGAGCAAAGACTTTCCTGTTTAAAAAAGCACATCTTACAGTTTTAGGAAAACTGAAGCATGTGCTGAAGGAATGTTTTATCATAATTAATTCTTAAGCAAAATAGGGAAGAACTTGATTTGCATAATCCAGAAGATTGGCTATCTCTGTAATGGACTAAAATTGAGGCGATTGAACCCTGGGGCTTATCTTTAGTTTTGATCATGACAAATAAAAAGTTAATAAGCACCTACACCGTTGCCTTGCATCACAGGGCAGGAAGAGTCTGGGTAAGAGTTTTCATACTTCCTTTTTGGCTGAAGACCTGTGTGCTCAAACAGAGAAGAATAAGTGGATGTGACAGGATTTTGTGCAGAGAATCTGTACAAGGTTGAAAATGTTGAGAAATTGGACAGTGTAAGGAATAACTGAAGTCTGGGCAAGCAAGTTCTCTCTTGAAGATGAGAGCAGCTGAAGCTGCCTTTGAACTGATGTCAGTGGGACACTGTGATTAAATACATCTTGTTTTAAAGCGCTGCTGCTCCCCGTGGAGCAGTGATTAGGAATCAGATCAATTATGCTTCGGTATTGGTTAAGGCTGCCTTTTTTCCTGCTGTTGCCTGAACTCCAAGTCTTTGGAATGAGATGGTAGAAAGGAGGAACTCCAGGTTACTAATCTGGGAATGCTGTTAGTTTTGCTTGGGTAGGAAGAATCTCATGGAATATCACATCTCTTCCTTCCTTTAACTTCATTTAGAATATACCAGCTTTGGGTTTTGGGGTTTTGTTTTCTTTTTTTTTTTTTTTTTTCTTTTTTTTCCCCCCATGTCTGCCCTGGGTGAGTACTGACTTTTGTGGCCAGCACCTGAGCCTGATGCATGCTGTGTCTTGAAGTAATTATGATCTTGATCTGAAGAGCTGAACACAGCTGTAACTGTTCTAACTCCCTTTGTTTGCAGTTTGATTGCCTTGATAGCATTCTCCAATTATGTGTGATGATAATTAAAGAATGTTTAAAACATCATACACAAAAGAAACATGTAACAGTGCTGGAAGCAGGATAAAAATTGCCTTTATTTAAATGCTGAGATTGTAGGGAAAGAAAAGGAGGAACCTGAGTGCTTAAAATGGCTTTTAAGCAGAATTTGAGTGTCTGTGATGCTGGCTCCACCCACTGAGTCAGATCACTTTGACAAATCTCTCAGTCACTCTCTTTGACCTTAAAGTTTATGCCTCAGGTTGAGCATGATATTATGCCTGTTTTGCTGGGTTTAAACACCACCAGCACTTAAATCAGGACTCTGGGAGCAGCTGAGCCTCAGTTTGTAGCAGCCTCAATCTGATGGGTTTGCTCTGAAGAAATACGGAAAAAATTGCCCTTCAGGAAACTCAGACATCACACAGAGTTTCACCAGCCATGGTACAGCAGTTGTCAGCTACTGATGAAAGCTCTCCAGAAGGAAAGCCAAAACCTGTGTCCTTCCTGGGCTCCAGGCTGCAAACCAGGGGCTGACATAATTTCCCTGAGTACTGCTTCTTCCCATGGGCTGTTCTGTGATTTCCCTCAGAAATCTCTCAACTGAGTGAAAGTCCAACCATATTCCAGGGAATGGAGCAATGACACGGCCAGAATGTCTCTGTGTGGCATAATCCCCCAAGCTGTTGGACTCCTCATTAATTAGACCTCACGAAAGCAGCTAGTTTTGATGACTGATTGATATTAATTATCTCTAGGATATAATCCCTCCTGTCTCTGACTATTTCAATACCCACCTGAAAAGCCAAGTGAGAAAAAGAGACAAAAATCCCTCTTGGAAACTGCTTCTTAGCCCATTGGCTGTTAATTATTCACTGTGTGTGAGCTCACATTGTACCTTGCAGAAAAGGCGCCATGAAAGATGTTACAGATAGCATTTATGCACACAAAGAGCTTTGAAATACCACTTTTAGTCCATAATAGTCAAGCCAAGCCTACACTCCTGTGAGTCAACTGCCTCTCAGATGGTTTGGACAGACTTTTCTGAAACTCAGCACACAGTGATTTTGTTCTCTTTAATCACTCTTCCACAGAGGGACTTGCTATGAAGGCAAACCCTGACCATGCTGACAAATGGAACTGAGGGTATTAGGGTATTCTCCCTTTCCCAAAAGAAGTCAAAACTACAGAT
The DNA here is from genome assembly GCA_036630365.1 of Acanthiza pusilla. Classification (NCBI taxonomy): domain Eukaryota; kingdom Metazoa; phylum Chordata; class Aves; order Passeriformes; family Acanthizidae; genus Acanthiza; species Acanthiza pusilla. The sequence goes on along the minus strand of JAXCHO010000032.1, from coordinate 3,908,977 downwards.
ATATTTGTACATGTATGTTTTGTTAAGTTTGTTTTCAGCTCAATATTTTCAACTGGTGGAGCTGTTTGATTAGCTGAAATCAACTGCAGTGTATGGAAATTATATCTGCCGCAGGAAAAGACCCAGAGTGACACAGCAGGACATGAGAGGCTGCTCTGGAAGAAATAGTTTTCCCCTGAAGGCAGTAGAGCTCATTTTGGGATTCCACTTTAATCATGTGCTGTGGTCTCTCAGTATGTAAAAAAGACCCCAATCAAAAGGGAATTACTGCCTGCAGATCACAAGGTCTGAGAGACATGAAAAATTATGCATTGCTTCCATGGGGAATGATTTAGTGGCTCAGCACAGGTCCCTTAGAAAAAGGGCTTCTTTAATTTTGTTTCTTCCTGAAGGATGAGGAGAGGACACCTGTGCTGTGGCTCAGAATACCTCTTTCAGATCTTACTCATAGTGTGTTTCCATGGGAGATTTTCTCTAGCAGCAAACCCAGTTTGGGACAGCCTTTTCTTTCTATTGTCCCACAGCTCATTCCTGCCTCTGTGTTACACTGTGAGATTGTGTGCGATGAAATCATATGAATTAACATGAAACACCACGAAAAATACAGGATTCTCCTGAATGAAGAAATTGGATGAAAAAAGTTCAACTGAGAGAAGTGGCTAATGTAGTTAAAGTACTTCCAGTTCAAAGAAAGATATGCCTTGTTAACACTTAAATGAAGATAAATCAGTTTCTGTGCACTGGTTAGAGCCCACAAAAACTGTGATGTGAGTGAAAAAACTCATGTTGAGGCATGCACATCCCTGCTGAGCAGTGCTATGGAAGGAAACAGAGACCCCAGAGCTCTGTCTTTCCCAGCCTTTGGGGAATATCTCCATATTTTGGAAAGGCAGCTGAGCTTCCAGAATAAGTCCAGTTCTTTCTCCATGATCTCAGTGCCTTCTAAGGGCTTTCTGTGAAGGGTTGAAATGCTTTGGAAAAATTTCATTGTGGGCTGAGGGTGGTTTAGAAGATCAGTACCCATTCATCTTGATGTCTAGTCTTTTAATAGATATGTGGTGGGATAAATGAATGGCAAAGAGACATTTAATGAGATGGATTAAAATTCTTGGAAACAAGGGATTTAATAACCATTAAAAGTCATCAGACTTCTCTATGTGCCTCAGGCACACCAGCAAAGTTATAGGAGACTGCTGTGGAGTTTGAATTGGGTGAACTGAAGCTGTCTGCTAGGAGACGTGCACATGTGAAGGGAAGTGAGCAAAATAAGAATCAGTTACAAAAGGAGAAGAAAGACAGTGTTGGCTTTGATTCCTTCCAGGTAAAGACCAAATCCAAGGGGGCATCTCTTGGACACCCAAAATAATGCACTGGAACAAATGGTTCTTTCAACATTGGAAGTATTGAAGAATGGAGGAGACTGGTCTGCTATAGAGTGGTCACTCAGCTGAATTTTCTTGTGCCTTCCAGAGTGCAAACACTGACACTACTTCTTGTTTTAGTTTGGGGTTTTTTCTCCTAAAGCTAGGGGGTTTATAAAAATTTCTGGTATGCGTACTCTGCTTAATGATTCTTGCTCTTACTGCAGTTGTTTTAATCAGCAGAGAAATTAATACTGTCTCCCTTATTGATTAAAGATTCATTTCCATTAAACATACATTCATAAAATCTCTTTGTGACCTCCCCAGTCCCCCAGATATCATTGGAACCAGCCGGAAGCTTCAGCAGTTATACTGTGAGGAAGCTCAGATGGATGAGAAGTGATAACATAAACCTTCCAGCACTAAAAATGTTCTCCTCAGCTTTGATCTCTGTCAAATAAAATTTTTCTAGCTAATTTCTCCTCTACCAATCCGCAGAATAAGGGATATTAGGAGCTTGGATTTTATAGTAAAAATAATCTCTGAACTCAACATGGTGTCTTATTGAAAAATTCAGTTTTATCACCTTGGATCCTGGGACAAAATGATCACTTTTGTTAGGAAGCATTAGCCCTCACTTCTTATCACCTGTACTGAACAAACTACTTTTTTGGACAATTTATTGTTGTTAATATTAAATTTTTAAAAATCAACATTGTCTGCATTTTCACCTTCTGTCTATGCCCTTCCCACTGTCCTTCAATCTCCTTTTTAAGAGCATGGGGGAAATTTGGGCAGCAGTTTCACGAATGCAAATGGACAATATCCATGATAAAGTCTGGACCTATCCCCTGTAAAGTAATCCTTGCATACATTTTATTGCAAGCAGCTTGAGCAGTCTGAGCCTGATGAAGGCTTTGAAGTCCTGCTCTGCAGCCTGAGGAGCTCCTCAGCTTTTCAGACAGCTCAAACAGGGCACTTGGCTGGGATTACACAAAGTTCAATCAAGGCACAGCTGTTATAACAGCCTTGTGCAGCTTTGTGATTTGGCCTTCAAGCTTTCCAATAAATTACTATTTCCACAGCCTTGATGGTCTGTGATTTCACCTTCCTCGCAGAGAACCCATTTTTCCCAAGTTTCAACACCTTCAGAGGAGCTTGAGTGTCTGTAGGTGAGGCAAGGGGGCAGAGGATGATCCCTCCAGCTAAGGCAGCGATACAGTTAAGGGCACAGCAATCTTTCTCTCCTGGATGTGATGGAAAAGCTCCATAATGGAGCAGACATTCCCTGAGCTGCGCAGATGTCACATTAGTGCCATACCCAGGTGTGCAGTGGGAGCTGATGGAGGCAATTGAGCAGGATATCGGAGCGTCGCAGGAGTCGCCAGCCCGGCACGCGGGACCCAGGTGTGCGGCGGGAGCAAATTGGATCAGGGACAGAAGGCGAGACAAGGCTTTGACAGGGGAGGCTTGGGAGGCTTGGGAGGGAGGGAAGACAAAAGAAAAGAATGATTAAATTAAGGAGTTCGGTACAGCAAGTAGAGGCGGGTAGTGCTGGAAATAAATGCTCAGCATGTGGCTCAGTGGAGGGCTCAGAGGGCAGTCAGCAGGATTTGATGGAAACCCCCTGATGATGATTAGGGAGGGCTGATCCTCGCCCAGCCTCCCTGCTGCTGCTGCTGCTGCTGCTGATGGTGCTACTTCAGTAGGTGCTCAGCATCACCATTTGCTTCCTTCCATGAGAGCCCAGTGTGCAGTTTGAGAAGGGAGGAACGGACTGGGAAGCTCCAGGGATGTGTGTGCTCCCCAGTCCCCATGGTTGAATCACTGAGGTTGGAAAAGACCTCTAAGATCATCGACTCTGAGCATTGACCCAGCAATGAGCTGAAACGTTCCTTGAGCAGACAGGATAGGGGTCCTGCCCTTCTGATAGAGGCGGGTGTCTAAAATACTCATTTCACCCATATTTTGAGAGATTTTAACATTTCCTCCATTTTAAAGACAGTTTGAAAGCTGCTCTGAGCTGCTGCTGGGGAACAGACCTGTCCTCTACAGGGGAGTGTGGAGAGCAAGGGTTGGGCCCTTCCCACCTCCGATGGCAGCTTAAAATGAGCTACATCCTGACTTAGAGGTAGTATCTGTTTCGAACCGAGTAAGTTTGGCCACCCAAAAGCTTTGCTGCATCAGGCTCCTGTTGCTGTAGGATGTTGCAACATCTGCCTGGAGAGTTTGTTTGGTCCATGGAGTTACCCACTATAATCTTTGAGCTGTTTGCAGACTGAGCAAATGCTTTGTGCATATTAAGCTGTTTTACTGCTTCTGTTTTTTGATGCAACTCAACAATGATGTGAAAATAGTGTCAGTTCTGAGTTTCCCATGAAATTTGTCTTGTTTTGCCACCATCTGTCTGCGTTGCTGACTTTCAAAACTGTAGGCTGTGAGATAAAGACTGATAGTTTATCAAGCCACCTTTCCGATGTTCAGCTTTTTTTGGGCACACTGATGAAAACATGTGTTGAATCCTCATCCTATCTTAGAAGCAGAGAGTCATGGCTTTCTAAAGAAATCAAGCTGAACCAGGGGACATTTAGATTGTATATTAGGGAAAAAATTCTCCTCCATAAAGGTGTTCAGGCACTGGAACAGGCTGCTCTAGGGCAGTGGTGGAATCACTGTCCTGGGAAATGTTCAAAAATTGTTACATGTGGCACCTGAGGATGTGTTTTCATGGTGAACCTGCCAGTGGTGGGTTAATGGTTAGATTTGATGGTCTTAAGGTCTTTCCAACCTTAATGATTCTGTGATTCTAAGTAAAAACTATTCTGTAATGCCCTAGGAAAAGCTAATTAAGTAGTTTAGACTTCACTACACTGGGTCTTGTATGACTCTTTATCTCCTTTAAAGGAGAAGGTTCAAAACAAAATATACACAGAAGGCTAGGGAAGGAGTGGTTTATTTCTCTGAACAGTGATCTCTTAAAAAAAAACCAACAGGTTCTGTAGAGGACATGATGACACTGTCTTTTTAAATTGGGCCTTTTGTGTGATTTCTGACACCTAAATATCAAGAAATACATTCAGCTTCTCATTCATCAAAGGCATCTGATGGTGCTGGTGTGATGGCAGACCTGTGAAGTGCTCTGGGCTCCATATTTTTAGATTACAGAAGGGTCTGCAAAGGTGATTTTTGTGCTGTTTTATGCAGGAGTGGACTTCAGAGGGTAGGATTCCTAGCCTGCCTTCTACTTTGTTGTTTGGGGAGGCTCAAGAGTGTTTCCAGTAATAAATTGAGCATTTACCTAGTTCACAGTAATGTTCATGACACCCTGTCTTGGGTCTTTACGTGACTCCTCGGATTTCCACTTCGCCTGTGTAATTTCTTCTCATTCTCATTTAGATTCTGCAAAGTCAAAATTAGATTAGAGACTCTAGTTTTAAAAGACCATTTATGTACATTAACTCAGGGAAATAAAACCCCACCACACAACACTTTGGCACTGAGCAAGGTCCTAACTGCCGTGCAATCACACTGAGCTGAATCTGTCCTAAAGTTTGTTCTCCCCAGGCAGAATGGGCACAGCAAACCATTTGACTGAATGGCTCCCCTGGGAGTAGTTATAGCCTACATTTTTTCTGCAGCACACAAAATTCCCTTCCATCCCTTCAGCCCTGTTGATACAGCCCTGCAGTTTAAACCAGGCCTGTGAAATTATTTGGGTTAAAACAAACAGCAAAACTCTATTTATTGCACCACTTTTTTGCCTTGTCCAACATCACTGTAGACTCCGTTGTGCTGGTACAGCACATAGGAGGGAAAAGGGAAGAGGAAAAGGAAGGGGAAGGGAAAGAGAAGGGGAAAGGAAAACCTTTAGAGAAAGAAACTGAAGGAGTGTCTATATCTCCATCCTTTCTTGAAGTGCTCTTTTCTTTCTCGATAGACAAGAGTTTGAGCTGAGCACATCAGTAATAGCCAATTCCCTTTCAAAGGGAAAAAAGATGGACTGTGACCCCCAAGTTAGGAGGGAAGCGCAGGAATGCTGTGTAGTGCATGCATTTTCCTGGCACATATGATAGATTTCTTTTTAATACCCACAGCATTTTATAATTTGAACTGCTGCCTGCTATTTGTTTTCCTTTAATCTGTGTCATTTCTCTGTGTTTATTATCTTCCTTCCCACTGTCCCTCAAGTTCTGCATTTCTATCCAGACTCCTACAATACCAGCAACCCTTTTCATGAAGGGAGACTGTGTTTGTGGCGAGAGAAAATTTCAATAAATTATCCATGCAATTTGTAACTGTCAGAGTACAAAATACAAAGTACTTAAAAAAAAATAAATAAAACAAATGTTTGCATTTACATTCCATACTGGGAACTTTAATTTTCAGCTAAAACTAAACCCTTTATCTGAACCGTCAATGTTATAGATGGTGCCTTTATATATTTAAAGATTTGCATAGTTTTTATCAAATTGATGCACTTAACTGATTTAACATTCCAGTCGTTTATTTAGAAAGGGGGGAAAGATAATATTTTAAAAGAATATGAAAAATGGATCGCCTTTATTCAGGTCAGTTCATTAATCTGCCTTGCATTAGTTCACTTCAGACACAGCAGCTCTTTCTGATGTTTGTTCAGGATATTGTGTCTGAGAGATGCATTCTGGGATTGGTCATCCGTCTTGGCTTTCAAACTCTATTTATAAATTGTCACTCCTCCCATGCTCTTTTGTTACCAGAAGTCCACACATGGTGGTAAATGCCCTGACCAACACTTCAGATTAATTCAGGAATCACTAGTTAAAGCAAGGAGGTTTGGTTTGGTTTGGCTTGGTTTGGCTTGGTTTGGTTTGGTTTGGTTCGGTTTGGTTTGGTTTGGTTTGGTTTGGTTTGGTTTGGTTTGGTTTGGTTTGGTTTGGTTTGGTTTGGCTTAGTTTGCTTTGCTTTGCTTTGCTTTGCTTTGCTTTGCTTTGCTTTGCTTTGCTTTGCTTTGCTTTGTTTTGCTTTGCTTTGCTTTGCTTGCTTTTCTTTGCTTCGCTTCACTTTGCTTTGCTTTATTTGAAGCCTACTTTAAGTTCAAGATTGCATTTTCAGATCTTGAGGTCAGCTTTAACCTACTGGCTACTGTGTGTTTTGTGACCATCCTCTACAGATGGCGCAAATCTGCTGCGGTTCCCCAAAACTGTGAACTCCTCAGAGCCCGACTCAGTCTGTCAGAGCTGCCATTTCCTGTCCCAGTGCTGGGTAAGGTCTGTGCCTACCCAGTTTAGGCAGCAAGCCAACAAAATCCTGATCCATCACTTTTATAGGATTGGATTTCCTGTGGCTGAACTCACTGAACTGATTTACTCAGCGAGCTCAGGAACACCACAGGTTGTGCAAGTGGGTCTGGGTGCTCCTCTGTGGCAGTCCCAGTTTAACTTATCCTGCCATGGAACAGAGCCTCTGAACTACCTCAGACTGTTGATACAGCAGATTTTATCACTGAAAGTGCCCATTTTGGTCCCTGGTGTCTGCTGTGTGATAGTTTGTTTAACAGTCTTAACCAGGGACATGATATTAAGGAGTGTTCAGTCCAGCGCACTAAAGCATAATAAAATTGGATAGCAGGAAGGTTAGGTCAAATAAATTCAAATGGAAAAGAATTAATTCTGTCAAGGTGTTTAAGCACTTTGTAAGCTTGGCAAAGAAGGTGGTAAATTCACAATGGAGCATTTACACCGAGACTGGATGTCTTACTTAATGATAAGCTATAGTTCAGTCACCAGCAAGTTATTGGGCTTGATAGTGTTCAGTTAGTGAGCAAGAAAGAATAATTCCCTCCGCCACGGTAGGTGAAATCCTATGGCCTGTGTTAAACAGAAGGTCATGCTTGCAGAGGGCTATGATCAATTCTCCTTCGAGATCTATGAATCTCAGCTGGTAGGTGTTTTAGGTTTCCATTTGCTCTGTGTTTTACTGAATATGTGAAGGGAAATCCTGGACATCTTTATGTGAAATTGGTTGTAGCTGTGTTCATCTCTCAGAAGCTCTCTGGCCTTGGAAAACACACACCTCAATGCAAACAGTGACAAGCTGCTGTGTCATCTAGGCACTCCCAGGTTGCTAAAGCCCTAGAATTTGTGTTAGCGTATTAAAAGTTTAAATCCTGCTTCTGAGATGGAAATGAGAATTGGACACAGACTCTTTCAAATTTAGACTTCGGTGCCCCTTAACCAAAATGAGTTTTGGACCCTGAGCATTAGGCAGTCTGGATTCACATCTGGGAGACTCCAATGACTGAAGAAAGGCAGCAGAGAGCCCATAGTAGGTGAGATGTGTCTGAAAGCAGTGGGTGTGTAAGTCCCTGGAAAGTCCAACTCTGAAACTAATTCCTTTTTTTTAACCTCATGAAGTAACAGTTTTTGTTCTTCTACCTGATGTTCTGTGTTACATCACTCAGGAATGGGAGTTCAGACTCTGCCTGGCTGGGATGGCAGAGTTCATCCACAGCGCTAGGCTCTCCACAAGCATCATAGAATCACACAATATCCTGAGCGGGAACAGACCCACAAGGATCATCGAGTCCAGCTCCTGGCCCTGCACAGGACACCCCAACAATCCCACCCTGTGCCTGAGAGCGTTGTCCAAACACTTCTTGAACTCCATCAGGTTTAGTGCTGTGTCCACTCCCTGAGGATCCTGTTCCAGGGCCCAGTCATCCTCTGGGGGAAGAACCTTTTCCTGATATCCAACCTAAACCTCCCATGACACAACTTCAGGCCATTCCCTCAGTCCTGTCACTGTCACCACAGAGCAGAGATCAGTGCCTGCGCCTCCTCTTCCCCTCACAAAGAAGCTGTGACTGCAGTGAGGTCTGACCTCAGTCTCCTCTTCTCCAGCTGAGCAGACCAAATGCCCTCAGCCTCTCCTCTCACAGCTTCCCCTCAAGATCCTTCACCATCCTCATGTCCCTCCTTTGGACACTCTGTAATGGCTTTATGTCCTTCTTATACTGTGGCACCCAAAACTGCACACAATATTCAAGGTGAGGCTGCCCCAGTGTAGGACAGTGGGACAATCCCCTCCCTTGCCTGGCTGGCCATGCTGTGTCCCCTCCCTCCCCCCAGACAAAAAAAAAGCCAAAAAATCCCACAACATCCCCCGCCACAAACCTAACCAACCAACCAAACCAAAACACACCTACACACAAAAAACCCCCCAAATCACTACATGATGACTTCCATTTTAAGATTATGGGTCCCATTATCTTCAGTCTTCAGTGAAGTCTGTGCTCTTCCTGAAGCCTCCCCAAGTTCAATATGAAGCTAGAATCAGAGTTCAAATGTTCTTTTGTCTGCAAAGCTGGTCTGTTACTGCTGCCCTGAGGTTTCACTGGTCTATGGAAAGAAACACTAACCCAGTTGAGTGAATTCCTCTTTCTGACAGCATCCTATGAGCATTAATGACACTGGAGGATCCACAAACATATGTAAAAAGTGTTATGAGCTCCCATGCCCTTTAGTCCCTTTGTATGTAACGCCTTGGCATCAGGATTTAGGTCATTCATGTAAGAATCGTTGCTTTATTTTTTAAAGGTGAAAATCTCTCTTGAGTGCAAAGAGGAATTCACAATTGCCACCCGAGTAGAAGCTGGAAGCTCCAAATTGCAACACAAGGACTTTCTTCCTGAATGCTGTGATTATTAAACTTGATTTCACCATTTTTGGGGTGGGAAGGGGCAGACCACTACTGTTATCCAGCCTCTCTCAAACACCTCTACTTCCTGCTATTCACTGCCATTATAGAGAAAAGTGAGTTTTACTGCTTGTCAAGATGATGTGGATCCAATACAATGGCGATTATGATGTGTTATGGCAGCTCTGAGCGCAGGGCTGCAACTCTAACGTGGGCAAAATCCCCCACTGCTGTCTCTGCCTAAGCAGCAAGCATCTCATCCATTTTCCCTTGTTTCCTTTCTTTGATGTTCTTACTGAAATTAATCACTCGACAGCAGCAAAGGCTTGCAACTGGCCTCCCGTGACTTAGCTATCTATCATGGATTTTATTAAATATAATAGCACAAAACCTTCCTGCATTCAAATCTGTTTTGATGTTTGTTTAGGAAGTTCATGAGTTATTATCTCCCTCCCAGCACCCGATGAAGCCACGCAGAGCTTAGGAGCTGAGGGTTGGAATTGCAGTCACAGCCGTGGTGGCCATGCAAAATGCTTGTTTCCTTAGGAATTAAACTAAGCTTGTCCTGTTCCTTAAGCCCAGTTTGCTGCCTTTTTATCTCTTGGTAGAGATAAAAGGGAATCTCTTTGACAGGTTTGCACAGAGCCTGTGAGACACACCAGGGCTGTAGCAATTCTGTCATGCGATGTACATTTGGGTCTGGGAGTGGTTCTCTCTTCTGTGTGTTTTCGGGGCTGTGATCTCCCTGGAGCAAAATTCCTGGAGTTTTTTGACCCACAATGAGTCTGGAGTGTAACTCTCTGTGAAAAGGCAGGGCTGCATTTCAGATAGGGAACGAGGTACATGTTAACTATCTAAAAAGGCAGAAATTTAGTCGAAGTTAGTAGTTCAATGTGATGCTAAACAGATGTCAGACAGGAGAACAAGGAGCCTGTTTGAGTGGCTTGGACTGGATATTAGATAGGGCCATGAGCAGCCTGGCCCGGTGGAAGGTGTCCCTGCCCATGGCAGGGTGGAATGAGGTGGTCCAAGTTCACAGAATAAGTGTGTGTCTTGTTGGAGAAGCCTGAAGGTCCTTGCCAGTTCCTGACTAAGAAGCTCATTGTCTTGTTCCCCATCTCACTGAAATCAGTGGGATCCCAAACTGCTCTCATAACTTAACTAGGGAACAGTAAATGGAGACTGTCTGGGAATCTGTCCCTAAATCATGCAACCGCTCCAAAACAAACGATTGCAGGCACTGCCAAAATCAAAACTTGATCATTGTTGCAGTGGATGGAACCATCCTGGAGAAGCTGAGAGGGTCCCACAGCAGCAGCAAACTGGTGGGACAACTCTGAGGTGTGAAATATCCTCTGAGTGCTAGTTGAATGGTCCTTCCCTAAGGTTATGTTAATCCTCCTATGCTGATTGGTTGCTGTTGTATCCCTGACCCTGCCCTTCCCTTCCTCTCATTGGTTCTCATTTTACCACACACTCCACCCCTCCCTTCTTCCCATTGGTTGTCATTGTATTTCCCCGCCTCCTCCCCAACCCTATTGGCCCTTCACCCCTACAGCCATGGTCATGCAGAAGGGCCCTTCCTCTTTCGTCCCTGGATCCCTTTGAAGAATAAATGGCTTTGAAATATATCCAGATGACTGAGCTCTCTGAGTTCTGTACTCCTGGTAACGCTGAGCCCATCAAAGGCTCTGGTGTGTGTGGTGTGTTTGTGCCTTCCACTAGCACTAGTGATAGAAAAGGTCTCCCTGCACACTGTGGAATACAGCGGCTAGGAGCGTCTGTCTGGGAACTGGGATGCTCTTGGATCATGCAGGAGACCACATCTCACTCCACCACCTAATGCATGATCTGCATTAGATCATCTTGTTTTCTTTTCTTACGTGAGTATAGCAAAGGGACGTGTTGCTGCTGGAGACAGAACAAAGCACCAAAGCAGTGCTCCATAATGTGGCATTGTCAGTGCTCCCATTTCTAGACCACAGTCGTCTGCTTCATTCGGTGATACCATGAGGAAAAGAAATGTGTGCGTTTCCTCTCTTTAGCAATTGGCTCCCGAGCCTGTGGCTTAACCATTGAAATAATATCTGAGCACTAATCCTGTGGTGTTGAGGCACTAGGTTTTTTTTGGTGTTATTGTTATTGGGGTTTTTTTTGTTTTGTTTTGTTTTTTTAATAAAAATGCATTACATTTGCTTTATTTTCTGGAAGTGTTTTTAGAAGAAATACCTATTAGAACAGATGAAGTAGATAACTAATGGGATCAAATAGCTGGGAAAAATAACATTTAAAATACTTTTAAGTGGCTTTGCCAAAAGATTTTCATAGTTTCTCTTAAAAATAGGGTAAATCTCTGCAGTCAGGTGGTAGAATGGCAGTTTGGCATTCTTTAATTCTTTAATAATTTAATTCTTTGTGAAAGCTTTGTCACTGGTTAAGAGAGAAGATGACCTGGTAAAGGAGTTGTGGAAGTTTGGACCACAGCTCTGCATTGGTGAAAGATGGAAAGAATGGCATATTTTCGAAGAGAATGAAGATGATGTTTGAAGGATCAAACCTCTCAGATTTGATTCAGTTTGCCAGTGTCATTTTAAGTGATAATTTTGGGTTAATAATGGGGAAAGCCAAGTTAGACTGTAGTCATCCTCTAGTCTGTGGAGACAGGTGCCCTCAGAGGAAGAATGGGGTCAGTAGTGCTGAGTTTGGAACACCCTGTTTTTTTAAATTAATATTGTAGAGAACTCATTGAACTGGGGAGGAAAACATCACAAATGTTGTAATCATATATAGAGCACTTGCTGGTAAAAATATAAAATCTTTTTTAAGTTTTTTGAGATCAAAAGCCATTAGAATTAGTCATTAATTTCTGCTCCTGATTTTTTATCTAAGAAAAATAGTGCATAAGTCTCAGTAGTGTATATTTATTTACTTAATTTCCAGGATTTCACATCTGTCTTGTTGCCACCACACCTTTCTATCAAATGCCTTTCATTGCTTCAAGAGCATTATCTCTGCTACAGCTACATTGGCAAACAGAAATGTACAAATTGATTCATGAGTTTTCTTCTGTGGCACAAACCCTTTAAAATTAACACATATTGACTGAAGTCCTGGACCATGTTGAATATTCAGAGCACTTGAGTTTGCGCACCTGTTGACTACAAGGGCAAAACAAGCAAAAACAGCTGTTGTGAAATCTAGTATTTTGCAGAAGCAGCATGATTCTTGCGTTCTTTCATATTGCACATGATGGAAACCAGATTCCTAATTTTTTGATTCATTTAAAGGAGGGATGTACTCACTTGGTGTTTAAAATACCATGATGAGGGTAGTATTGATGACATCTCAATAATTCTCTAAATAAACAGAAACTTTTTGTGGTTTATTGAGTGGATTCTTCTGTGTTAGAGATGGACTGTTATCCAAAATCTCCACTTACCTGTGTCTAAATTATCAATTCTGGTGGATTCCTAAGGGAGATTCTGTGTTACACTGCTAAAACAGAGGGTGGTAATTAAGAACAACTGCAGCAAAGTGTTAATAGTAGTGAGAATTGAGGAGGGACTGTTAAAATCCAACAACAAGAGCTGTTTCTTTTTCTAATCTCAGCCTCCATTATTGCCTCTTAGATTTCTCCCAGGGAAATCCACCAAGAGGCTAGCAGAGCCATATATGATGATATTTACTTCCTTTATCTGTTGGGCCAACATTCTTGGTATAACACCAGTGGGGCCTTCCTGGAAGGAAAACACCTCTGTTAAATTCCAAAGAAGTCAAAGATTAGTAATTTAATCTGCTATCAAGCCCACAATTTCATTTCATTATGTATTGTATTCATGCAGTGACTTGATCATTCTGAGTCTAGTGATTTACTGATTTAATTTTAATTGTGACCTCAATTTGACCATTGCGTTGTTCAGTCTTTAATCTTCCCAGTCAAAATGTAGTATATTAGCTCACTAATAGGTGCTCTTAAATGAACATTTGCTTGCTCATCCTTTTGAATAAATCCATTAGAAGTATACAGAACTGTTTTATTCTGCCCGCCTGCAATGTGGGTCACATGTTCTGAAGAGACAATTAACCTCAACTGAGAAATTTGCAAGCACTAAGTTATTGTGCTGAAAAGTAAAACCAAGGTCTTTTCACCTTATTATGTAAGACAATATAAAACCTTTAGTTTCTTGCTGGAGAGAGAGAGAATTCCAGAGCAGAGATTAAAAGATAGGATGAAATTAATAGAAATGCTGAAGTTTGGGGTTTTCTTTTTCTTCCTTTTCCTGTTAGGATATTACTGAGTGAATACAGTTCCACCAAGGGCCCATCTGGTGGCACTGTTTGCTGAAGTCTTTATTTCACAGACAGAAGGACAAATCCTACACAGGAAAAAGAGAAGAAAAAGCACAAATCTCGCTAATGGAGCTTTTCATGTTGCAGTGGTCAAGTGACATGGTCAAGCCTCACTTTATGTGCCTGTGCCATCATGTTCTTTTCTGTCCTGTTCCCAGGATTCCTGCACAGGGAGTATTGATCTTTTTCTTTCTCCTTTTTTTTTTTTTTTTTTTTTTTTTTCCCCCCAGTTACATCAAATACCAGAGAATAGAAAAGTGTCTATTTTTAAATAAATGCCCAAGTGTGTGAAAATCTACAAATGTATCTGTATATATCACATACTTTTTTCTTCCTATCAGAAATATGGTATCACTGAGCCTGTTAAACTTATTAACATTCCTAAATAGAAACTCAGAAATTTGAAATGCAGATGTGCTGAACATGTAGCTTGAAATCTCTTATTTATTAGTTCCTGCTTTATACCTTAAAAAAGCATTCAATATGCCCATGCTTGGAACTGCTTGTGAAGACACTTCTGCTGTTTCACACTTTATGCAATAATTAAGAGTTAATATATCCCCTTTCCTTGGATGGAACACAGCCCTTTAAAGTCACTAATATTACTGAAATTTAGTGGCATCACTTGAGGCTGCTGGTGGAGAGATTCAGGTGCCTAAACAGACATGTCCAAGGCTGGTTTAGATGCCATGGGGCAAAACACTCCTGCAGGTAAAACACAGGAAATCTGGGGCACCCAGGATCCCATTGGAAAGCTTATGGGCACCAAGTGGGAAACCACATGGGATTATCTCTCTCTGAGTGTTACAAGACCTCTGTGAACTCAGGATGCCTCAGTCTTCAAGGGAAAGGATTCGAAGGCTGCTCAGATCGGTGTGGCACTGGGGTAGGAGCTCTTTCCAGCTTCCCCTCCTGGGTGTATCATCCTGTTATTTGTTTGGGCTGCCTTTGGCATTCTTAGGACCATGTCTCTGGGCAGGAAAGAGTTTTCTGCTGTTTTATTTAATAAAATTGGTACAGCCAAGGTCCAGAATCAGCTAGAGGGAGGGTGGGACCTCATGGATGTGATGAATGGACAAGAAAGAAGAATGGAGATCTCTGCTCCTGGCAGCAGAAGTCCATTATGGCATTTTGTCCATTTGAATCAGCATCTCTTTTGTTTCCCCCAGAGGTCTTCAGGGCTCACTCCAGCAGGCCAGCTGGCTGTTTTCAGGCCCCAAGTCACCATCTGTCCCCCAGACGTAATGTGGGAGGATATGTGGCGTCTCCCTCCCTCCTCTCCCTCCCACCCCTTGTGGAGCTACTCACCAAGCTTTGTGATGTTGGGCGAGTCATGTGGATTTTGACGATGGGGTTTAGCTGCTTTTACATGAAAAGTATCTCACAACTAAAATTGCAAGTAGGTATGATGGGATATTTCTGAAAGCATCAGCAAACTTTGGGCACCCAACTCCAGAGGAACACTTGGGAAAGTCTTGCTGTAGTCCTGTTCAGAAAGAGATGTGACAGCTCAGCTTATCCTACCCCTCTTACTTCCACGCTCTCCCTCTAAAATACTCCTGGTTAAGTAGGGATAGATTTCATTTGTGCTTTCTGTGAAAGTTTGATTGAGTTTAGGTCCCCTTCCTAATCAAGCCATTAACTTTTAAAGATGCAGCAGAGAGGAGCACAATGTAACTGCAATAAAAATAATTAGGGTTGGAAATGAGTCTTTGTTGCTGCCTGGGAATTTGCAAAGGAAACCTGAGTTTTGACATACATTGTTATTGTCATGCTGCATTGATATTCAGACTGATGGTTGCTCAATGAATATCTCTCTTCTTTTTCTAGTATAATGTGAGACAAATTTGCACAAGATGAGAATATCTACGTGTTCAAAATGCAGGCTTTCAACCTGATACTGTAAGGAAGGAAGTTTGTAATTGAAAATTAATTCATACTGGAAAGTGTAGTCAATAGACAATTACTGAGATACAGCTTGTGTTTATTGCTTGAGGAATTTTACACAAGATTTATAACAACTAAAAGCAATTACCTTTACATGTAAAGAACAGTCTAAAAAGATGAAACTTAATTAATGTAGAAGCGTTCAAACATTCTTTATCTCATGTAAATAATCACCAACCAAACAGTAATTAAAAAAAATTGGATGTGAAAGTCAGCCTGTTATTCATGTCGAAAAAGATTACAGAAAAATCCCCACATTGTACACAGTTCTTGTCGTATTAGTTTCACAGAAGTGTGGCACCACCATTCTGCTCCAGAAGAGTGGGAGGTGAAAATTGGATATAATGTTTGTGAAACTGAAGTCAAGTAGGTACAATTTTTTTTTAAGTATTCACGTGCATTGCTGCCTCTTCCATCCTCTATACCCACGCTCTTGTCCTCGCTGAAAACCTGGAAACATGGGAGTTGCATTCTTCATGCAGACTTCAGGAGGAGTTCCTCTGGGTGTATTAATTCTGGGTGTAGGATTGGAAAACAGTATTTGGCCATTGATCAAAATCAGAATCAATATCCTGTTCAGAGTTCTGACAAGAAATTCCTAATAGTATCAAAATGGGACTCTCATATTGGAGGCCACTCTTCAACCCCTTTCTCCTGACCCATGGTCGTGTTCATTAAAAATACTTCCTTGGGACAAGTTAGAGTGGGACAATTTTCCTGCTCCTGTGAGGACTATGTGTTACCTTGGAAAATGTTTATCTGCAGTGCTGTGTCCTGCTCTGGGCTCCTCAGGACAAGAGGGACATGGAGCTCCTGGGCTGGGGCCAGAGGGCTGCAGAGATGATGAAGGGCCTGGAGCATCTCCCTGGTGAGGAAAGGCTGAGGGAGCTGGGGCTGCTCAGCCTCGAGAGGACACAGCTGAGAGGGGACCCCACCCCTGGGTGTCCATCCCTGTGTGCAGGGAGGGCCAGAGCAGGGCCAGGCTCTGCTCCAGGGGCCCAGCAATGGCACAGAGGAACGGCAGGGACTGAGCCCAGGGAGTTCCACCTGGACAGGAGGCAGAACTTCTGTCCTGTGCAGTGACTGAGCCCTGAACAGATTGTCCAGAGAGGCTGTGGAGTGTCCCTCACTGGGGATATTCCAGACCCATCTGGTCATAATCCTGTGCCCTGAGCTCTGGGATGGCCCCGCTGGAGCAGGGGTGTTGGACCAGATGTGATCCCACTGTGGTCCCTTCCAACCTGATCCATTCTGTAATTCTGTGAAATACTGAATGCCTTGCATTGCAAAATGCAATTTCAATAGCTTTCAATATAACAACACTTTTAAAATATCTCAAAGATAAATGATCTTAAAGTCATGAAGCCAAAGAAGTGAGATGCAACCAGAAGTCTCAACACCAATTATGGAAGGTGGTTCAGAATATGAAGTACACCTCAGCATAGCTGGTGACCAAGGGCATTGACCAAATTGAAATAGTATTGAAGAATGGAAAAGTGAAGCCTCTTTCTCCAGAGTCCTGGGTTGTTTGTTGTCCACACACCCAGAACGAAATGCCTGCTGGGTTCAGGTCTTGAAAGATGATGTTCCTAGACTTTGTTCCTGGGAATCACAATTTTGTTTCAGATATTGAGGGAAGTATGAGGAGTCTTTCAATTTTTGGTTGGTTGGTTGGTTTTTTTGTTTGTTTGTTTTGGTTTTTTTTGTTTGTTTGTTTGTTTGGTTTTGTTTTGTTTTGTTTTTTGGGGTTTTTTGTTATTTGTTTGTTTGTTTGGTTGGTTGGTTTGGTTGGTTGGTTTTTTGGTTTTTTGGGGTTTGGGTTTTTTGTTTTGTTTTGTTTTGGGTTTGGTTTGGTTTGGTTTGGTTTGGTTTGGTTTGGTTTGGTTTGGTTTGGTTTGGTTTGGTTTGGTTTGGTTTGGTTTGGTTTGGTTTGGTTTGGTTTGGTTTGGTTTGGTTTGGGGTTTTTGTGACTCTCATACTGAACAGATGCTGGTATGGCAACTGAAGGGCCTTTGGCACTAGTGCTATCTTTGTTTTTCTTTTTTCTTCTGTGAAAGACAATAGTTTAGGCTCTCAGTGACTGAAATGCCTACTTTTAACTGAGGTGTGGGATCAGGATAAAATATGGAAGACACATACAGTGGTCTGTAGAATACCAAAAGTTAGACAGGATAAAGTAATTAATCCTTTTCTTTCCCTTTAGCATCTGTGAAATTCGACCTGTGTACTTTGGTCTTTTGGTGAGTTAATATCTTTGTAATATTTTCCTCTCTGTCCAAAAAGCCTAGCAGAACATCCAGAGTGAGGGGGGTGAAAACTGTCTTCTCTTCCTAATTGTAATGACCATAATTAAGTTTTAGACATGCATTCTGCTTTCTTTTTTTCATTTCTTTTACAAAAGAAGAGCAATATGGGAATTAGTGGCTTTTGCCTCTTGCTTAAGAAGGTGAAGATCTCCAGTCTGAAACGCTGTGAATAAAAGTGTGGTCATTGCAGGGGAGTTTTGCCTCCATGCACAGGCACAGGAAAGAAAAACAATGAGAATTGCAGTAGATTCTTACCCTGGAGTGCAAAGAAGCTGCAAATTGGTTATAGAGAGAGAAGTCAGTGTGTGTGAGTGGAAATTTTTCACTGATCTTCCCTCTTAAAATTATGAGATTTAAAGAGTAATTAGAATGGGGGGAGAAAAAAGGCACAGGAAGATTTATTGGTCAGTTAGTATAGAGCTTGGGGTTTGTGCTGCTTTTTTGGAGCTGCAGCAATCTTAGAGTTTATTTTAGGTGCTGGGAAGGCATCTTCAACACCTGCACCAAAACAGAATTTAGTGCTGAAGTGACCCAGGAGAGGAAAAATATGCTGAGGGGAAGCGCAGCTTCCTGTGAATGTTTTCCATGTGAAATGTGTGAAAAGTGCAAAGCTCTCCTGTGGAAGTCACTCTTCCCTTTCTCCTGTGTAAGGGGGGAATCAGGACCTGATGGCAGGACAGATTTGGTGCTTCGTGAGCAGTTTTGGGCACAAAAGACAAAACGTGTGCATCGGCTATTATGCACAGACCTCCTGGGTGACTTCTCAGCACTTGATTACACTTTAATTATTTTTGTAATGCGAAAGTGAGCCTACTCTCCTGAGAAGACAGAACTGCTTCTATTAATCTATCAGGTTATAGCAGGGGATCAGCAATTAGCTGTGTGCTTT
This sequence comes from Acanthiza pusilla, assembly GCA_036630365.1. Lineage (NCBI taxonomy): Eukaryota > Metazoa > Chordata > Aves > Passeriformes > Acanthizidae > Acanthiza > Acanthiza pusilla. The sequence continues at coordinate 3,890,450 of JAXCHO010000032.1, read as the reverse complement.
CTATTATGCTATAATTATTAATAATGAGGGGCCTACAGGAGCTGCGTTTTCCACAAATGCAAATCCCATTCCATCCAGCAGTTGGATGGCTTGTTTTGGTCGAGGTTTGAGAGATGGATCCAAGGCTGTGCTGAACTGAACAGGACCTGGGCAGGTCCCTTTGGTGTGTCCCCTGTAACGAGGTGGCACCAACAGCACCAGCCCTGGGAATGGCACAAACAGGCTCAGGAGAAGCTCCCATCGGAACACGATCCACAGCCTGATCAAGGAGCTTCCTTCCTTAATTTCTGTGGCTGTTATTATCAGCACAGATGGTCTCTTGTTGTGGTGGATGAAACCATCTCTGAGAAACCGAGAGCTTCCCACAGCAGCAGCAAACTGGTGGGACAACTGTGAGGTGTGAAACACTCGCTAAATGGTCCCTCCCTAAGGTTATGTTAATCCTCCTATGCTGATTGGTTGTTGTTGTATTCCTGACTCCGCCCTTCCCTTCCCCTCATTGGTTCTCATTGTACCACGCACTCCACCCCTCCCTTCTTCCCATTGGTTGTCATTGTATTTCCCCGCCTCCTCCCCAACCCTATTGGCCCTTCACCCCTATAGCCATGGTCACACAGAGTGGCTCGCTCTCTTTTGTCCTTGGGTCCCTTCGAGGAATAAACGGCTTTGGAACGTACCCAGATGACTGAGCCCTCTGAGTTCTGTATCTCTGGTAAATTAATTGAGCTTATTATAAACTCTGGGGTGTGTGAGTGTGTCAGTGCTACCCAACAGCACGAGTGATAGAAAAGGTCTCCCTGCACACTGTGGAATACAGCTGCCAGCAGGGTCCATCTGGGAATCGCTATGCTCTTGGATCACGCAGGAGACCACATCTCACCCCACCACCGCCCCTGCATTAATCTCTCCAGCAGTTAAAGCTACCTTCACTGCCTTTCAGTGAAAGCAGAGGGAGAGCATTTTGGGGGTGTATCATAACTTCTGGTCCTGCTGCTCCCCAGTTAATCTGCCAACAGAATATCCTGGGGGTGGCTGATATGTTGAAGGCTGGACTTGATGATATTGGAGGTCTTTTCCAACCTCTGTGATTCTGTGATAGGTGTTTCATATTCCAGCACCATATTTCAAGGTACCGATGACTTGCCCAAAATTCATTCAGCCTCAAGGCTTCTAAGCCAAGTCTCACAACAAACTCAGGGAGAACAATTTATGAATATTTCTTTTTTAAAACAGACAAAAACCATTCTTACCACTGATTTACTGAAAACATGCCATTACTCAGAATTTCTCCAAGAGAGGCTGAAATGCCACTGGCAAGTAACTGCAGTATCAGAGATAGTATATGTTGGGTCTGAAAAATACCACATGTGCAAAAGAGATTTTGGGAATCGTATTTTTGACACCTCCATTTGGTTTGAACATGCCCCTTTGGTAATTTTCCCTTTCTCAACTGTTTCTTGGTGTGAAAATTTAATTTGTGGGAAAGAAAAAAATATATATGACCAAATCACATGCACATACAGAACAGACTGTGAAATAAATCCTCAGTTCTAACTTATCTGAATTTTCCAGATCTTGATGCTGCAGCCTGATTTTTTCTTCTAAGAGTGTTTTTGGCAAGTGTTTCTGGACCAAGTAACTTCCCAGCAAAAGGGAGAATTTAATAACTGTAATTTTATTAAGGACTCCTGCTTCTATTTGATAACTTCTGCTAGGAAAAGAGCTTTACAAGATTAGTGTCCCTCTGAGCAATTAAGTAGCAGGGTCCCCTAATCTCTGAAGTCATACACAAAACAAGTAGAGTAGTAGATTTTGCTTCTCTGGGATCATAACAATTATTTATTGCTTTTAATAAGTCTGAGTTTTCTTGGATCTGTCAGAATATCCTTTTGTACTAGTGTCAACGGGAGTAATTCCAGCAGGCCATGGCTCTGATAAGGTGAAATCAGAATTACGACCAATTTTTAATTTCTTGCATCACGAAGGAAAAAGCCTAGAAAAACTCCATGGAACTTCAAACCCTGTGGATTTCTAGGTCTTCCATAAAAACATGTTATTTTAAAGTTTCAGCTTTATGGAGCTTCTCTCACTTTTCCGCTACAGAGCAGGTTTATAGTGGACTTGCACTATTCAAAGTGTTTCAGGACAGAAAACCATTCAAATTGATCTTCTTTCATGGTTTTGGTGCAGCTGTGAGCAGGAGGGTGGGCAGGAGCTGCCAAGGCTCTTTCCCTCTCACACAAGTCGGGCAGGATGTTCCTGAGGAGATGGAATGTGATGTCCTGCAGCAGCAGCTGATCATATGCTGCTGTATATTCTCAGCGGGATCATATCCCAACATGAGGGAGTCAGTCAGTCATTCCACTAATTCCTGGAAGAATAAACAGGAAAAAAGGTATTGTGAATGATGGAGCTGGTCATGAATATTCTTCTCCACGTTCTCAAGTGAGCTGGGAGACTCCAGTTCTGTGGGCTTTTTCCCCTGGGAAGTTGCACTCTCTGTATCCATCTTTACTTGATCGAGGTGCTTCGTCACCTCACTTTTCTGGGCAGGAAAGGTCCTTGCAGGTGGGTTTTGGCTCAGTTGTGTTTACTCTTGGAGCCACTTGGTGTCATCCTCTGGTGTAACAAATCGTGTGTAGACCCATGTGTTTGCCTGTGTTTATAATATGCACAAAGAGTTGGAATCATTTCCCAGGATCAACAGCAGCCTATCACTCCCTACCTCACTGTGTTTTGTATGCTGTCCTTTAGACACAATGATTTTCCATGTATTTTCCTAGATTTCTCATTCCCTTTTCAAAGCATTCCCCATCTCCTGGAAACTTTCCCCCAAAAGTCAACACTCTGGATGAAGCCAGGCTGTCCTTGAAGAGCGGCTATGTTTGAAAACATATTTTCACAGCCATCACAATCAATTACTTTCATGATGCAGCCTTCAAAACTCGTAAGTTTGTCTTGTAGGACACCTGGGTAATACTTGAATGCAAGGTGTGTCCTCCCATGCAAAATGTGTTTTCCTCGAAGCTTTGCAGAAGCACAGGCTTCTAAAGGAAATCAGTAAAGGGCAGAAGCACCAGGCTACCAGGGAGAGGGGATTTCCCACTCAGTTTTTCACCATTCTAGCTCTGGTCTCTCAGTCCTGAATCCCAAAGGAAAGCTACTCTACCCCCCACTCCTTCCAAACAGCCCCACCCAAAATCAGTCAAAAAACAAACGTGTGAACTGGAATTCAAAACTGCTCTGAACACTAGAAGCCCTGGATTCAGGAAAAACACTGGCTTGAGGTGTGCTTTGTTTTCCTCCTTCCCCTTGCCACCTTTTACCTTTCCTAAAGGAGATGAATCACCTGGCTCCTCTCCATAGAAGATTATCACCTTTTTCCTTGTGAACACTAATTTTTGCTGTACAGATTCCAGCAGCGTTTTCACTCAGATGATTTAACTGCTTACCATATCAAGTATAACGCAGAACAGTTGTTCTCCACCCGAATCTGACACTGACAGTCGCTGCTGCTCCTTCAGGTCCAGAGAAGTGCTTGTGTGTCAGAAAGCTTGGCTATTTCTCCATGCATGGCAGATATTACCTTTCCCTAAGCCCTCGTGAGCCCTTAAAAACACAGCAGAGCTCTAGGACTGGTCTTCTGAGGCCCATGTTTCATGCCCTGAGGATTATGGCAAGCATTTTAAATACAATTATTTGATACAGTGATTTCAAATGAATAAATTACCTTTCCCTATTCCAGTCCAGGATGAAATCCTGATGAAGGGAACAAAGAACTTTGTTTCAAGGTGGCTCTGCTGAGCCCAGTGGGAGTGCTGGAACATGGGTCTGTGAGGTTGAACAGTTAAATGTTGCCTGGGGTGCAGCAGGCAGTAGATGTGACTCATCTCATGTCAGGACTGGCCTGCCTTTCCTGTTTGTACAGAGAATGAACTCACTGCCCACTGCAAATATTTTCTTTCCAGCACAGATTTTCTATGTGTTATTTGCACTAGGAAGGGAAATTTTAGGTTGGCTTTTTGTTAGATTTTGCTTCATTAAAGGCAAATGATGGTAAGCAGAGCTCTGCAGAGGGTGAGGTGAAGGAGGACACAGAATTGGCTGCTCCTGAGACCATCAAAGGATCATCCCATTGTCCTTCCTCTGAACCTCACCAAAGGGAGACAACCAAACAAACTGTCCCCAAAAACCATTCAGACTAAAAACCTTTAGGGGTTCTGTGTGGCTTTGTATTGCCTACAAAAATACAGGACCTATTATAGTGTGTGTGGGGAAGAGAGTTGGGGAAATGAGTAGAATTTATGGTGATGTATTTTGAGGTTATTGTAGGCATGATTAACCTATGGGGTATTTAGGGTCAGGACAAAAAAGAGAAACTGAGCCACAAAACCCCACCCACCCTGGAGAGGAATTTGCCTCCACGTTTAGACTTGCCGAAATGTTTGTGTGAAGTTGTGTGCTGTGGTTTCCATCAAATTAAATGTTTTAAACATAAACTTGCTCCAATAGCAAGATGCTTCTTGGTGAATTTTATGCTGGAGGTTTCCATTAAATCCCTACAAACAGGGGTATCTGGAATTGCTGTAGGTGTTTTTCACACTCTCAGCTTAAATACCAGCAAGATTAAAAGTGCTGCAGAGCTGAAGACTGAGAAAATGCATGTGGGCTCATTCAGCAGTCTGAGCAGGGGGCTGGTCCAAGCTCCATGAAAACACATGGAAAACTCAGCCTAAGCCCCTGGTGAAGGAAATGTGGGAGAGACCACAGAATCACAGAATCACACAGTGGTTGGGGTTGGGAAGGGACCTGAGAGATCATCTCATTCCACCCCTGCCATGGGCAGGGACACCTTCCACTATCCCAGGCTGGTCAGAGCTCCATCCAACTTATTAGAGGATTTCAGAGGATTCTGACCTGTATTAACAAATGGAATTACACCTGAGACCAGTGCTAGCCGAAACAATCAATTTTGATGGGTTTTGAGATTCTGATTGTGAGTTCTTCAGAAAGAGCTGCCCAAAGTCAACATTCAGGTACTGATTTGCAGATACACCACTATGACAAATTTTAATTGGGAACCCAAATAATGATTTTGACGTCTCCATTTAGACACAAATCCAAACATTTTAAAAAATGTTGACCATGAGCCAGCTCATATAAAGATCAGCAATTTTTGGCTCTGAAAATCCAGCTCTTCTCTCTTTCCACTGCCATGCTCTTCTATCACCTGCTCTGCTTGTTTTTCATTGCATTTGTTAATGCAATTTATTAATGCATTAAAAAATACATTAGATCCAGACATGCACCATCTGTTTTTAGCTAAACTGCAAATAAACCACTTAGAGCTTATAAGTTAGGACTTTTTAATTCTAAAAATGCCTTTTTTTTTATCCACAAGCCTTCACAGCTCTGTATCTCCTTTATTTACCTTTTAGTACCCTCAGAGCAGATAAAATGGAAGGTGACTTGTAGCTGTGTTGTCTCCAACCAAGACAAAGGTTTCCTTCACCAGCATTACTTAAGCTGAGATCTGCAGACAACAAATGACCCAGGAGGTGATCCCTAACCAATCTCCAAAATCATAACAACCCATACTATTCCTTTCCAAATAAAAATTCTGACACTATGAAAGTGTGTTGTTGGAGGAAATACTTTGAATCTTAAAAGTCATCCACTGCTTTGGGAGATTTGATAAAGCTGCCAGTGCCTTGTCATTGCTTTTACACAATCCTTTCTCTGTTGTATAACTCAGAAAATATTTAATATGGGTAATAAGTGTAATTTGAAATTATTTCCAAAATCTATTTTAATGGGAAAATGATGTATTTAATAATTTTCCTTAAGAAGCACTAGGTGTTTTAAGTTTTTTTTTTTTCTTTGCAGATATTTAAGTTCTCTGTGTGTTTATGCATGTATGTTCAATATTGTTTTCTTTTCTCATTACGTAATTTTCTGGGGAGAGAAGAGGAGAGAAGAAAATATCCTACTGTAAACATCATTGATTTGAAAGAAAGTGTAAAATAAAAAAAAAAAATTAAAAAGTAAACCAAGAGATAGAATCTTTCCAAAATTACTTAAATAGGAAAATTACTTTTTTTCTCCTTTATTATTTTAATTTAAGGTAATTTGTGATCAAGTTTATTCTGTTTATCTCAAATGGCAAACATGGGGTGATGATACACACTGAAAAACACCCAAACTCTGGGGATCTAATTTGATGGCTAATGTGATTACATCAGACAAGCTTTATCTAAAATCTCTGTGCCTTCAGAACATGCAGTGATTTCACCATTACTCAGAGTCTGGATTAATTTCATCCATCTCTGTTTCTTCCTGGAATTTAGCAATGCCCTTTGTAGCAAGGCTGTTCTCATCACAGTGGTGTTGCTATACACACATCAGCCTTTGATAATATATTCTTGTTTCCTGCATGGTCTGCATCCATTTGAAAGGGATGCTCTGATTTAATTATGGACTCTTACTGGTTAATCCAAAACCACAGAGCTCTGAGTGGTTCCCTCACTCTTCCCGAACTTAGACTGTTTCTCAAGTTTCTAGGTTGAGGTGGAGTAGCCAGTTGAACAGCCTAACTTGCAGTTATCTTTATATAGAATCATGGCATTTTTTATGTTGTAAAAGACCTCTCAGACCATCAAGTCCAACCATTCCAACAGCAGTGACAAGCCCACCACTAACCCATGTCCCCAGGTGCCAAATCCACGCAGCTTTATCCCTTTGAGATGGTGGCTCCACCACTGCCATGGGCACCCTTTGCCCGGGCTTGGCCTCCCTTTCAGTGAAGAAATGTTTTTTAACATCCAGTCTAAACTTTCTGTCAGGAACTAACTGGTGCCCCACACTGAACAGGGGTAAGGAGAGGCAGGACCTCTGCAGTACCACCCCAGAAGTTATGGAAGTCTGTGGAGCTGTGTGAGCCTGGGAGCCACACAAAATGTGGCATTTGGGTGGGGAGGAAAAAAAAAAACCCAACCAGGAGAGATCAATATATAGAAATTAATGTGCCTTTGTGAAGATTCAAAACAGATGGGGAAAAGGTCAAGGATTCTTTGTTGCTAAGTGTGTTTCTATGACAACTGCAATGTGTATGTTGTGAGTGAGCAGTCATTTGTTCCAGCTGCTGGATCATTAAAGGGGCTGCGTTTCCCACAGAACTGGGAATGTTAGTCATGGATTATTTACTCTTTGCTTACCCCTCTGTAAACCAAGTTTCAACAGGTAGGATGCAGTACAGGAAAGCTTCAGCCAATTGCAGCTACACAGCTTCAGCACAGGCCTGGATGAGTCGGGATGAGTTGGGATGGAAAAGTGCCTGCCTTAGGGAATGATGCTGGGGGAGCCTTGTAAGAAAACCTGGGAGATTAATTTAGAGCCAGTCATGAAGTTAGGTCTGCTCGCTCATTATGAGATATTCTATGACTCCGTGATGCTGCACTGTGTTGGAAGTGTTTCTGTAGGACTTCAGTCATGATTGGACAGACACATATAACTTGTCTCATGGCATGCACAAAGGCTCACAAAATGTTTGGTTATTGGCTTAGAAAGTGTTAATTAATTAGAATGATGGTAGAAAACTATCTATTTCTCCACACGTTAAAATAAGGGAAAAAGCTGTAGTCATGGCCTTACCCACTGCTCCAACAGCATGGCAGTATGGCCCAAGAAACATAGATTTTGTTGTTCATAGCGTGATGGGTTGACCCTGGCTGTATGCCAGACACCCATCAAAGACACTCTCTCACATGGGCAGGGGAGAGAAAGCATAACAAAAGGTTCATGAGTTGAGATAAGGACCAGGAGAGGTCACAAACCAATTATTGTCAGAGTCAAAACAGTCTTGACTTGGGAATATTAACTGAATTTATTGTGAACCAAAATCAGAACAAGGTAATGAGAAGTGAAACAAATCATAAAAACACCTTCTCCCCCACCCCTCCCTCCTTCCCAGGCTCTCCCTCCTGCCCCAGTGGCACAGGGAGATGGGAATGGGAGTTATGGTCAGCTCATCACGTGCTGTTCCTGCTGCTGCTCAGGGAGAGGAGTCCTTCCCCTGCTCCAGGGTAGGGTCCCTCCCACAGCAGACAGTTCTCCATTAACTTCTCCAGTCTGAGTCCGTCCCATGGGCAGCAGTGACCCACGAGCTGCTCCAGCGTGTGTCACTTTTCCGTGGGGTCTGACCCTTCATCCACAGCCTGCTCCAGCATGGGTGTTATCACCTGATTTTTAGAGAGACGCCTCTGCCCGAACTAAGGTGCAAACGAGACCCCATGCCAAAGTCAATAGTATGGATTTTATTTAACAGCAAATGTGAAGTAGAGAGAGAGAGAGAAAAAAAAATAGAAAATAAGGGGGTGGGGGGAGGAGGGATAAAGAGAGTGAAAGAGAAAGATTAAGCAGAAAGTAAAGATATTACCACCCATGGATCCAGCAGCGTTCCATTGGTCCTTCTCCACCCTGGGCTTCTCAGCGGTGGGTGAGCTTGTTCAAAAGTTTTCACTATTTATACATTTTAGCAAACAAAGGAATGAATGCTCATTGGCCGAACTTACAGTCCAAATTCCAGGAATCCATACTCAGGGCATATTTGGGGGTGAGGGGTTGTGCTACAGTGGTTATTGGTGGCTGCAGATGACATTTGTCCCATAACTCAGGGTGATCCCTGCCTGGCCAATTACATGTGTATGAGCAGCTGCCTCTCCACACAGTTTGCTGCAGTGGGAACCCTTTTCTGGGTATATAACTCAGGATGTGCTGAGTCACCTGATTTTACTACTTTTTTTCCACTAATGTTTGCATTAAAAAGAACAACCAAACAAAAAAACCCCAACCAAATAACACAGCAACACTAGAACAAGGGTGATACTGAGTCAATATCCATTGCAAGTTACACTGAAAAACTTAATGGGTAATATTTTTTGTTCTGTGACTAGTGAATCTGGAAAATGCGACAGCTTCAGTGTCTCTGGCAGTGAAAACTGGGAAATAAACTCTCCAACCAATTTTCTGTGTTAGAAAACTGACAGTGCTGGATGCATGGGGAATTCTCCTCAAAGCGTGGGCAGCAATCTAGCGGCCCAGGCTATACCCATTGAACTAGAACCTGTTCATCAGATTTCTATTACTTATCATTACCTTTCCTGGATACATACAGAGATGCTAGTTATTTCCATGAACTTATTTGGATATGAGTAAGGGTCTTTTGAGGGTCTTTGGTGCTTGTTTGGGAACATCACATTCCTCAAAATTCCCTTTTATGGTTCTGGACCTTTGGATGAATCTTTTTCCCTTGTGAGTATCTCTGTTATGTGGTCAGGTTATGATGCGCTTCTCTTACCACCTTTTGCTCTGGCACTCTGTCTCTGTTCTCAAAATTAAGATATCTGCTGGCACATATTAGTCGCTGATACAATTAAACCAGGAAGCTTTACCTGGCACAAGATTTATTAGTCACGAAGTAAGGAGTTAACACAAGGCCACGTTAATCTCTGGCATTTGCACTAAGCACTGCGTGGCACAAAACTAAACATTATCCACAAATATAGGGACTATGCAAAATGTGCTAAAGGATTTTCCAGCATCTTCCCCAACTGTTGCACAGATTTCTTCCTAAAGAGATAAAACCTGGTTGGTAACACCTCTGAACCCATCAGACACTGCTCGTGGCACGTGCAGCCCTCTGCCATCGCTGCTCTGAATTGCAGTGCTCCAGCCAATGGCCAGAAAGTGCTGCTCTCTAAATATGACATCTTGTTGGCTTCCGGCTGCTTGTGCAGTTTGCCTATCTTCAATAAGGGGTTTTTTTGTTTGTTTGTTTGGGGTTTCTTGGTTTTGGTTTTGGATTTTTTTAGGTTTTTGTTTTTTGTTTTTTGTTTGGTTTTGGTTTTGGTTTTGGTTTTGGTTTTTTTTTTGTTTTTGGGTTGGGTTAGGTTGGTTTTTTTTTTTTTTTTTTTTGCATATATCAATAAAAAAATCTACTTTTTGATTAAAAGACAAGGGAAAAGCAAACAGTCGCAAAATGTCCTCTGGGATTGACTGCTTCTCCAGACTGATGGAGAACACTTTTCTAGACTTCTTTTTGATCCTAAGAATTAAAATGTCTCCAACCATTTATGGCTTTATATTATTTCCTTTGGAAAACTGACTATTTCCCCTAAGAAATAAAACTTAATTTTATGCAAAACTTAAGCTTTATGCAAGAAGCATTAAGATGGTAGATAGGACAGATGGTACATGCATGATGGTAGATAGGACATTCCAGTTGCCATTAAAAGACTCATATTTGCATGAGAAAGAGAAATTGTTCCATTGCCATGACTTGCTTTGACCAGGCAGTAGACTTCATGCTATTTAGTTGGGAAGTTCAGTTTTGGGCCCCACACTGCAAGAAGGACATTGAGGGGCTGGAGCATGTCCAGGGAAGGGAACAGAGCTGGGGAAGGGTCTGGAGCCCGGGTCTGGAGCCCCAGGAGAGGCTGAGGGAGCTGGGAAGCCTCAGCCTGGAGGAAAGGAGGCCCAGGGGAGACCTTTTCGCTCTCCAAAACTCAGTGACAGGAGAGGGCAGCCAGGGTGGGGTTAAGCTCTGTTCCTTTGGGAGCAAAGGATAGGAGGAGAGGAAATCATCTCCAATTGCACCAGGGAAAGTTTAGGTTAGATATCAGGAAAATTTCTTCACTGAGAGGGTGGTTAAGGTCTGGAACAGACTGCTCAGGGTGGTGGTGGAGACAACACCCCAGAAGGTTTGAAAAAGCTGTGTAGATGTGGCACTTGGGGATGAGATTTAGTGGAGCTGAGGGAATGGTTGTCCTTGATTATTTTAGTGGACTTTTCCAACATAAAAGATTCTATGACCTATGACGTGGAAGTTGTAGTAAAACCAGGCCTTCAACATCAGAAGGTCAGGCCATAATACAGACTTGGCTAAGAACTTTGTCTTCTGACAAATATTTTTTCTCTTCTTGCACAGATTTTTTTTCTTCCTCACGCTTTCTTTGTTGCAGCTGGTGGAAGAAGAACAAAGCAAATCATCTGCTCTGTTTTGGATTCTGTCCATCTTGCCTTGCTTCACCATATGGAGTGACAATGGACTCCGCTATTCAGATCTTGTTTTGTTCTTTGAGAAATATGGAGAGGGAGGCGTTTATTAAATTCAGTCGAGAGTGTCAGGAGCAGGACTGAGCATCCCTCAGTGATTTAACATCTCTGTGGTTGACAGTCTTTCTGGAAGACTGGGGTCAGCTGCCCTCTGCAGCTCTTTATCCCTCAGTTTAACTTTCTCACAGCCTGCCATAATGCACATTTCTCCACGTCAGCTCATATAATTTTGCTGATGCAAGAAGAGTTTAATCTGCACTTTGTGGCCACAGCCTGGTGAAATAATTGATTACATTAGTGACTTCAGCTTGGTGTCTGCGCTTGTAGAAACAAAGATCTGGACTCACATCTGCTCCAAACTGAGTATAGACTGAGAAACTTAACAGCACAGCGTTGGACTGAAAAATCCCCAGGGTCGTTCCTGTGTTGGGTCACTTGCCTTTAGAGAATTGGAGTAGGAGATGTGGGAAAAGATGAGGGACATCTCTGCTGATAGCGCTTTTGGGGGGCACTGGGACTAGCTGTACAAAGATACAGAGATGCGATGAAAACATCAGATGAGCTTATGTTAAATCAGCTACTCAAGGGGAATAGCAGAGGAAGAATGCCTGGGTGGAATGAGACTAAAACATCAGATGTGGAAACAAAGAAGTAAAAGTGGGGAAGTCCTCCAGATGATGCTGACTTCCAGAGTCTTCAAGGTGAAGTCAAGTTCAGTCTTGTCATCTGTTGTCAGAAAGTCTCCTTTCCATGTCGGTATGTCCAAAAAGACATGAAAACAGTTTATTTCTTGTTCCAGTTATTCCTCTAACTGAATTACCTTAGGTAACACAGTCCTGATTATGATGGTTGGGTTCCTTTAAAAATCTTGGAGGCGTTTTTTGTTTTCCTCTGTTCCTTTTACCAGCACTAATCACAGAAAAACCTTTGCTCAAAATATGTAAATCTTTTACCCTCACTATAATATCAGATTCCTTGCAAGTACCATCATCAGATGCCTTCACCACTTTGTGCTTTATGCAGGAGAAGAACGAGGGGAAAAAAAATTATGTTTATTTTGTTCCCAGTGTAGCTTAGACACATCTCAGCTAGCTGAATATGAGCTGCTTTGAGCCACATGCAATCTCCCTGTCTCCTGTCACACAATTCCCCAGCCTTAGGCTGCACACATATGTGGGACAGGGCAGCACGGATAGCCTTCTCTGGAACCTTAAATTTAAGAAATTATAATTTCCACTCTGTTATGGGATCTCCCGGTACAACCCATTCTGGAACGAAGAGAGTGGAAAAATGAAACACGAGTCAGAGCAATAATCGACGTGTCTCAGGATGGAGCTAAGTACTGTGTGCACAAATGTGAATATTAACAAGCATTAAAAAGGAAATATTAGCAAGGAAATGCCAGGTTTTTTTTCACAAGGCATGTGCTGTAAAATAAATTCTTTTCAGTTAAAGGAAAAGAAACATAAAAAAAAAAAAAAAGAAAACAAAGCCTCAAGATATATTAATCAAAACATAGCATAATTCTAAATTATTTATTGGTTTATTTATTTTGCTTTTTTTACCCACTGGAAAACTCAGGGGCTCAGATAGGTGGAAAGATCTGATAAGAGCCAAAGCCAAAACAGAGTTCCCAAACACTTGCAAAAATTAATTAGCCCATAGGAGTTACAAGAGGAAGCTGTAGTAGCACTAATTAATCCTCAAATCAGGGCGAACCAGATCACAATTCTTAGGGCATTTCAGAGCAGTGCTGCCGTGAGTTGGAGGCTGAGCTTCAGGGGATGCCAGGAGGGACCCAGGTCTGCACCAGGCATGTCCCACTCCATCAGGCTTGGCAGCTGAATCCACAGCACCGAAGGATGGCCCTGACACTGGAAAAAGTGCCCAGCAGCGAGGCCAGAGGTTCTAGGCACGGTGTCAAGCTCCCAGAGTGTTTGGCAGCTCTTTTGGAAACCCCCAGAACAACCTCCTTAAGGACTGCACCAACAGGTTGGGAAATTGCAAGCTGCCAGCTTGACAGGAAGGTAACCTCAGGCAACATGCTTTGAATGTCATAAACATCCCTTACATCATTTGCCCTTAACCAGTTTTAGTTCATTTTTTAAAAGGAGACATTTCAGAGCTGAAAAGTTATACAATATTTATTTTGTTAATTGCTTAATTTCTTTATTGATACTCAGCTCTGAGGTGTACCTTTCGTGATTTACTGCATAAAAATAAATTGTGAAATATTTTTCTTTTATTAAATAACTTCAAAATAGCTCTCTAATGACAGGATGTTTTCATTGCAATCAGTAATAAAATCCCCCTTAATTCAGAGGAATTGGTAAGCAAACACTCTGCATGCTTCTAATACTTTTCTTAAAGAATTTTCTAATTCCAATTCCAAGCTTGTCACTTTAGAAAAAAAAAAGAAAAAAGGCTGTAGGAAGCCAAAGTAAAGTCTCTCTCATTTAGGACTTCTAGCAGAGAATTCAAATAGGCCTAAGCTCAAAACAGCAGAAAGAGAAGAATCTTTGTGAAATGAAGGATGATCTATCACTCTTCAAAATTAAAACTGGAAGCTGTTTACTTTTAAGGAGCTAATAATCTTTTCATTAATCCAAACACATCTTTTTTTTCAAGATATTATGAATTTTAATTGTGCACTTCTGAGCTGTAATGTGCTAGAGAAATGCAGACTGTCACTGCAGCTTGTTAACCAGTTAGGCTGAGTTTTTCAATTACCTAGAGAGGGTAATTACTTTCAAAACTATTGCAATCATAATCCTTACACACCTCTGCTGACGTCAGTATGAATTTCATCTCACTAGGAGAGTTTTATTCTCTGCGTTATTTCCTTTGTCTCATGATTATTTCTTTAAGTTCAGTGCATCTGAAAATCACTACGAAAAAGCAATTTTTTCTGTGATGGACCCCACAGATATTTTCCTCACAACAGTTGAACTTTGTGAGGCAAAAATAAAATAAGCAAATGCCATGGTGGGTTTCTGGTTTGTTTTGCAGGCTGAAGCTTTCAGGGCCATAAATATGAAAAGCAAAAGTTTGTAGCTGATAGTACTGCTGATTTCAATAATGGGCTCTCAAGAGTGTGTGTGAGTATTTGCAGAGGAGGAGTGAGTACATTTGCTGCCAATCCAGGGACAAAAAGAAGAGGGAAAATGACCCATAAGGACAAAGTGTCGTTCATATTGAAGCAGTTAAGAGCTGAAGTACTCTGTGAAGGTCTAAGGAAAGTAAATAATGAATGGTGAAAGATTGATTGAATTGGAATGCAGCCGACATGGAAGAAAGGCAGTCCTAAAACCTCTTGGTGTTTCAGTGCTCAAGGCCAGGCTTTGTCCAGTGCTCAAGGCCAAGCTGCCCTGAGCAAGCTGGGTTAGTGAAAGGTGCCTTGTCCAGGGCAGGGGGATTGGAACAAGATGATCCTTAAGGTCCCTTCCAACCCAAACCATTCTGTGACATGACGATTAAGAAATGAACCTACTACGGCTCAACCTCTACTTTTGTTTCCACAGATTTATGTGATAGACCTTGCCACTCCCACAGTGTGTGTTTGAGACAGTATTTCTTTTTGAGTAACGAAAAAATGGCAAAAATATTAATTCATTTAATTACAGTTTTGGATGCCTCTGCAGCTGATTAAAAAATTTAAGACGAAGAATATAAAGATTGATCTTATTAAGTCTTGTGAATAAAACAGTTGGGGTTTTTTTCAAGAAAATAAGATGTGTTTTATAACTGTTATTTTTCTGCAGGCTGCATCAGAAGTTTGCAATAGATTTGACAATTTCTAAGTTACATTCCCCTGTTAAGAGTCAGAATGCAAACTGGTATTTATGGGAGTAATGATTTTCAATACTCAAAAAGTCAATATAATATGGTCATTTCACTGACAAAGTAAAACACATTTTGGACAGACCAGAGTGATATAAAGCCACACCAGCTCACCATCTGACTATCAGGCTCTCCATTAACTACCTTAAATTAACATTTAAATATCTTCAGCATGTTTAAACAGAGAGCTGATTAAGCAGCCAGCACCCCCTGACTTTCTGTGTAGAGCAGGAGCTAATGACTTCTCAAGTGTCAGTGGCTGGAGCCTTACAAGTTAATGGATGCGTGCTATGCAATCTTTTTGCACTCTTGACAAATTCAGGGGAAATGGCTCTTGACAGAGATTTGTAGCTACAAATCTCTTTGTTCACTTGGGGGGAACACCTAGAAGGAGGAAGTGCTCTACCACCCCTAGCAGAAACAGGAGTTTTGACAGGAGGCAGGTGGAGTTAAGCTAAAGAGTGAAGTAATTTCACTGAAAAACTTCCTTGGAGTAAGAGCAGTAGTTGAAGACCTTCAAATGCAGAAGAAAGTCCAGCAGAGTGTGGGACAGAAGGCTGAGGGCTTCCAGCAGGTTAAGTAGCAAATAGGTCTTTTGGAGTTTTGTTAAAAAGGTGTTCTTGACTCGTGGCCCTTCAGTCCCTCAGGAGGTCTGCATCACACCTTGTAGCATCTTGGTGTGTGTACAGGCTCATCTTCCACGTGGTGCACTCTGGTTTTGAGCTTTGACAGCCTTGTCATCTTCTGAAGCATTCTCAGCCTGCAACTGCGGCTAAATGCAGCTTTCAAATAAAGCAAGTGTCCTAAAGTAGCAGATTTCAGTACATGAAGGAGAGCAGAAATTACCTGTGAGGATCTTCCCCATTTCACAAGTCATGATATGTTTTCTACCTCTCTCCTCTCTTTTTCTCACAATGTTCCAGAGTGAAACCCTACAATTTCTGAAGCCAATGGGAAGTTTCTTTTTGATTCCACCCAGCCAGAATTTAACATTTTTACATTGTGTTGCCTTTAGTTGTGTTGATTTCCTTTCTTCTAGTCCTATCACAGCAAAAATCCTCTGCATTTATCTCAGTTAACTTGATTACAAAAAAAAAAAAAATCCCAAACAATCAAAACCCAAAAGCATAAACCAAACAAAATCCCAGGATAGTTTAGGATAGTTTCACGTTGTTGTTTTGATGCCAGAAAGTCCCAGCTGAGGTTGTTCTCCTTGCTGCAGTATAAGATGAAAGGTGAATGAAGTAAATGCGAGTTTGGGGGCTGAATGTCCAGAAACAGACTCTCATTAATAACAGGTGCTTTGCAGATGTGTCTGCAAGGCAACAGCATTAGAGTGAAGCAACATGGCTATTTCTTGGCATAGTTTACATCACCTTTTGGCACCAACTTGCTTTTCACTGTACTCAGTGGATCTATGTATGCTTTAAAAAATCTTGGGGTTTTTCATTAATATTAATATTAATATTGAACAGTGTTATGGGGAAGTTGAAGAATTTACTGGACGTCTGTTGGTTTGATTTCTGCATTAACTCTTAACATTTGAATTGTAGCTGCTAAAAAATAAAAAATAAAAATAGGAAGATCCTAATGGTACAAAGTAGAATAAATATTTCTGTTCCTACTCATTCCAAATGAATGGCTTTTCACTGGTGGCTTGGTAACCCTTACAGAAGGTGACCTACTCTGTTCTCACCTGAAGGACACCTGCATGAGTAAAATCCCTTAAATATCAGACTGAAGCTCTGAACTATGATCTATGTAAATAACTTGTTGCCAGCATTCACAGTTTTATCTTGGATATCAGTGCTGGGTTATTTTTAAATGCCCCAAGTTCATGGATAATGAATTGAATTGAAAATTCTATTTCTCTTCAAAAATCAAATGGAAAAAGTCAGAGTCAAAAAGCAAAAGCCTGACCCTTACCTAGGACCTCAGAGGAAACACAGCTGCAGCTGCAGGTTTAGCTCAAACCACTGCACGGGTGAGTTAAGAAGGCTTTTTGTGTCTCAGTAGATTAAAGGTGCCTGTAAGGGTTGTTTTCTGAAGGCTCAGAGTTTTACAATAGAACCAATTTCCTATATACTTGGTATCATAGTGATAACCCGTCACAAAGTCCCATTGTACCGCAAATACAAAGGACTGAGCTTGTTTTTTATGCCTTAGGCTTTTTCCACTCCTGTAACCGGTCATGTTGTTCTTTTTGTTATGATCTTGCACTCTTTTTTCTGCTCCTTGGGTTCTGATTTTTTTTTCCCCTGATGTTTTAGTTGGGAATATCAAAGAGGAAATCAGGCGAAAATGCCAGGAGCCCTGTGTGGATGAACAAGGAGCTCATGGACAAGCTCAGACACAAAAAACAAAGCCTACAGAGGGTGGAAGCAGGGACAGGTAGCCTGGGAGGAATACAGAGAGATTGTCTGAACAGCCAGGGATCAGGCTGGGAAAGATAAAGTCCTTGAAGAATTCGATCTGATCAGGGGCATCAAGGGCAACTCAGAAAGATTCTATAGGTACACTGGTGATTAGAGGGAGATGAGGGAAAATGTGCTTCCTCTTCAGAAGGAAATTGGAGGTCTCATTTCCTGTGAAGTGCTCCAGCCACACTGCCCAAGTTGTGGAAGGCAAAGGCAGGGACTGAGGGAATGAAGAACTGTCAAAGATTGGGTTTGAGACCATCAGAAGAAATTGAAGGTCCATGGGGCCTGATGAGATACAGCTGCAGAACCTGAGAGAAATGGAGAAAGAAATGGCTAAGCCACTGTCCATCACACTTGAGAAGCCGTGGCACTCTGATGAAGTCCACATTGATTGGAAAAGGGGAACCATTTTTAAAAAGAGAAATAAGAAAGACCCCAAGACTTGCAGTCCCATCTCAGTGCCAGGCATGATAATGGAGCAGATTATCCTGTCAAACTGTGTTAAGGCACATGGGAAATAAGGAGGGATTGGTGACAGACAATGTGTTCTACTAAAGGCAAATTGTGTCTGACCAATTTGGTGGCCTTCTGTGATGGGGTTACAGCAGTGGTGGGTCAGGGAGAAGCAACTGGCATCATCTGACCAGGTTTGTGCAGACCATTGGGTTCTGTCCTGCACAATATGCTTGTCTCCAAACTGGAGAGATACAGATTTGATGGATCCACGTCAGTCGATAAGGAATTGGCTGGATGGCCACACTCAAAGCATTGTGGTCAATGACTGTTTTTGTTCAAGTGTCCAAGTTGTGGTTCAAGCGGCGACCAGTGGCCAGTGGTGTTGCCCAGGGGTCCGTACTGGGACCAGGGTCAGTGCTGACCTTTGTCAGGGACGTGGGTGTTGTAGACGCTTAATGATGGAAGGAGGCCGACGGGGTAAAGGGTGGTAGGAGTTTATTGACCATTCCTCCTGCCCCCACGGGAGGTGCCGGTGAGATGTCAGCCTTGTGAAGTACAGGAGAAAATGACCCCCGACCGCACCGGCTCTGCCGGTTAAGTAGGAGACTGTACAGCCAATGGAGCGAGAGGATGTAGGCCGGTTGTCGTGGGTTTGACCCTGGCTAAATGCCAGGCACCTACGACGTTTGCTAACACACTGGACTTATGAGTTGAGATAAGACTACTGATAACGAGGACGCACGAGAGACAGGGCAAAAGCAGGTGGGAGACTTAAAGTTGCAAAAAAAGGTGGTTTATTAATCTAACAGAGTCGGAGGATAAATCAGAGGTAAAAATAAGCTTTCAAGATACCGTTTCCTCACTGACCCCCCTTCCCTCTTAAGGCACTGCTTCCCAGCTCACCCCCTCCCTCCTTTCCAACTAACCAACAAATCCCGGGCAGGGGCAGGGTGTGGGGTTTTCTTAAATCAGTCTAGCACAACTCTTTTACTGCAGACACTGTTTCTCTATTCGCCCCCTCTCTCCATTCAACTAACAGATCTGGGCCGGGGCAAGGTATGTGGCTTTTTTAGTCAGTCCAATGCTACAATTCTTCTGCTGCAAATGCTGTTTCTCTACTCACCACTCTCCCTATTAAGGCCATTTCTCACCTCACATTGTTTTGATTTCTTCTTAAATATGTTTTCACAGAGGCGTAACTAACATCTCTAATTGGCCCAGGTTTGGCCAGCAGCATGTCCATCATCTTCAGAGCCATCAGAGACTGGCTCTGCTGGACATGGTGGAGAAATTTCCAGAATCTTTACTCAGGACATGCAGGAGCCATCTTTGTACCCCACCCTCTTCACTGGCAAAAACTGGGCCAGGCAAAACTACCACACTGGTACATGCAAGGATAACCAATGGCAACATAAAGGGGTGGGGTACAATTCAAAAGAACCAATAATATACATAACGGTGGAGAAAATGCTGGAGAGATGGGCGGATCCAGGCCCCTTGGACACACCTCCCGCCATCCCCCCGGGGCGGGTCCGGCCCTGCCTACTCTGTCGGAGTCGGCCCAGGAGGCGGGGAGAGCGGTCCCAGCTCCCACCCAGGTGAGGCCCGACTGTCCTGAAAAGGCGTCAGCCTGGGAGGCAGCAGGGCAAACCCAGCGTCTCTTCCGCCCAGGCAATGCTCTCTTCCCTGTGGGGTGGGAAGATAAGGAGCGTCAGCCTGGGAGGCAGAGGAAACGGCCAACTGCCCACCAGGCGAGGCTCTCTTCTCTATGGGGTGAGAAGATAGGAAGCATTAGGCCGGGAGGAAGAGGGGCGATCCTTCACACGTGGGCAGTGGGATCAAGGGATCTCAGAAAGTTTGGTCACACGCTGGAGAGAAGGGATGGATCCAGAGGGACTGTGTGAACCTCATGAAGTTCAACGAGGCCAAGTGCCAGCTCCTGCAGTGTGCCAGGGCTATCCCAATCCCAAGGAAAGGCTGGGCAGAGAAGGGATGGAGAGCAGCCCTGGGGAGAAGGACTTGCAGGTGTTGGTTGATGAGAAGCTCCACACGCCCCAGCCATGTGCTCTGGCAGCCCAGAGAGCCCCGAATGTGTCCTGGGCTGCATCCAAAGCACCAAGGGCAGCAGCTCAAGGGAGGGAATCCTTCCCCTCTACCCCACCCTGGTGAGACTCTCCCTGCAGTGCTGCATCAGCTCTGGGGTCCCCAACATCAACAGGATGTGGACCTGTTGGGGAGAGTCCAGAGGAGGCCACAAAATGCTCTAAGAGCTGGAGCCCCTCTGCTCTGGGCACAGGCTGAGAGAGCTGCAGTGTTCAGCCTGGAGAAGAGCCCAGGGAAGGACTTAGAGCCTCTCCCAGTGCCTAAATGGGGCTGATAAAAAGATGTGAACAAATATTTTAACAGGGTCTGTAGCAACAGAACAAGCAGTGATGTGTTTATTACTAAAAGAGAGCAGTTTAGGTTGGATAAAAGGGAGAAATCCTTTACTGTGAGGGTGGTGAGGCCCTGGCACAGCTTTCCCAGAGAAGCTGTGGCTGCCCCATCCCTGGAAGTGTTCCAGGGGCTTAGAGCAACCTGGGATAGTGGAAGGTGTCCCTGCCCCTGCACCTGCAGGGTTGGAATGAGATTAACTTTAAGGTCTCTTCCAACCCAATCCATTCTGTGATTGTATGATAACACGGGAATACTTTTAAAGTTAATCCAGATGAAAAAAGGAATGAGAGCACAGCTTCGTGGTTTTTTTTTTTTTTTTCCAATACAGGATATCATTCCTGCATGTTAAGAAGAGTGCAGGCAAATTGATGTGCCCAGTTATTTCATTTCTGTTTTGTGCATAAGCTACTAAGAGCAAAAATGCTACTCTGGCTCTTCGTGTTTAGGGAGGAAAGACAGTCAGCTTCCATTAGCCTATTAAAGTGCTGATAGCTCTTTCTGATGTCTGCAGAACTCTTCAAAGAACAACTGCCAGTTCATTGATGTGCTAATACAAGCTAATAGATAACACCTTCTGTGATTTTAGATACAGCTGGAAGGCATGATTAACCAGCTGTGTCCTCTTTAAGTGCCTGGTGTCCCAACACTGACTGGGAGATACAGCTTAGGACCTGATTAGGCACTGAGTGGAATCCAATAACTGAGGCATGACTAACTTGCTGAGATCCAGGTAAGTGTGAGAATACTGTGCCATCACACCACTCTTTCCTAATTTTAAGAAATGTGATTTAGAGCTCTTTTCCTATAACGAGCCCACAATTTAAATAAGCTTTTCACTTCTCTTCCCATGTCTGGATTCTATTTATTTGTTGCATTACAACCATACAGGTGCTCTTTCTATAGACACACATAAAAATACAAACCAGTTTGAAATATGTTTGTGTTTCATTCTGTTACATGTGGTAGAGACACAGACCTTTGAATAAACTGGCACACAAAGACATCTGCCCTTTGAAATTAAATGTTACCTTCAGCTCCATGTGGTCAGCTGGCAAAAGTGAATCAGAAGAGACAATGAGCAAAAAGATCAGTTTAAAGAGAAGGTCATGTGTAAATAAGAAGGGAGCTCCAGTTGTTTGGACACATCTGCTGGGTCTGGCTGTTTGCTCTTTGGCTTGAGAAGAGGCAGCAGTCACCGTGGAGGAATCAGCTAAGTCCTAAACCAAGGGGGAAATATGGGATTTAATGATACTGCTCAAAGCACAAAAAAGAGCTTGCTATGGAGCCAGGAGAATTTATGTGCCTCATTCATCTGTGGAATGGGAAGGAAGGCTTACAAAAGGGCTCTTCTCACTGGCTGCACAAAAACATAATGCATAGCTGAGACAGACTCAAAAATATTAGTGTTGAAAGTATAAACCCTCAGAATCTCTTCTTTGTGGATGAGGAACTGAAAAACAGTGGTGACACCAAACTTCTGTGTTTTCTTGGGCTTGGTCCTGATTTCTACATGAATGCTCAGATGGTCTGAGCTACCTAAGGTTTGCTCATGTTCTGCACTGTAGAGAGAGCAAGTAGAAAGGCAGAAGAAAAAGGTGAAGGTCAACTCCTGCTCTTGCTCTGCCTCTGCTCTCAATATTGCTGAAATGAGCTTGAGCCAGCAAACTCTGAGGTTTTTCATCCAATCTCACCGTATTTGAGCTTTGTGCTCCCAAAAGAGCACAGATATTGCCATAAAAACCTAAATCTCTGGGGATTTTATATTTCTGGAGACACCCTCTTGACTTGGGAGCTAAGCTCAGTTTTAACTGTGATATTAACTATTTTCTTTCTTCCTAGATTCAAAGAATCATAGAATGATTTGGGTTGGAAGGGACTTTAAATACCACCTAATTCCAATTCCCCTGACAGGGAAAGTGACACCTTTCACTAGAAAAGGTTGATCAAAGCTCCATCCAACCTGGCCTGCAATACTTTCAGGGATGGGGCAGCCACAGTTTCTCTGGAAAGCCTGTTGCAGTCCTTTCCCACCCTCATGGTCAATTTTTTTGTTCCCTAATATCTAATCTAACCCTGCCCTCTTACAGCCTGGAGCCATTCTCCCTTGTTTTGTCACTCCACTCTTGTAAAATGTCCCTCTCCATCTTCCTGGTAGACTCCCTTCAGGTACTGAAAGGCTGCAATTAGGGCATCAAAAAGCCTTCTCTTTTCCAGGCTGAACAATCCCAATTCTCTCAGACTTTCCATGTGGGAGAGGTGCTCCTTCCCTCTGATCATCTTGGTGGCCTCCTCTGGCTTCAGTCCAAGAGCTCCATGTCCTTCCTGTGCTGGTAACGCAGGGACGGTGGCAAAGTGAGATGTGGTCTCCTGCGTGTACCGAGACTGTCCCAATTCTCAGTCAGACTCTCACTGCCGCTGCATTCCACAGTGTGCAGGGAGACCTATTCTATCACTTGTGCTGTTGAGTAGCACAGAAACACTCACACACCCCAGAGCCTTTCATAGGCTCAGCATTACCAGGAATATAGAACTCAGAGGGCTCAGTCATCTGGGTATGTTCCAAAGGCATTTATCCCTCCGAAGGGACCCAAGGGTGAAGGAGGAAGGACCACTCCGCGTGACCGTGGATATGGGGGTGAAGGGCCAATAGGGTTGGGGAGGAGGTGGGGAAATACAATGACAACCAATGGGAAGAAGGGAGGGGTGGAGTGTGTGGCACAATGAGAACCAATGAGGGGAAGGTTTGGGAAGGTTTGGGAAGGTTTGGGAAGGTTTGGGAAGGTTTGGGAAGGTTTGGGAAGGGAAGGGAAGGGAAGGGAAGGGAAGGTTTGGGAAGGGAAGGGAAGGTTTGGGAAGGGAAGGGAAGGTTTGGGAAGGGAAGGTTTGGGAAGGGAAGGTTTGGGAAGGGAAGGTTTGGGAAGGTTTGGGAAGGTTTGGGAAGGTTTGGGAAGGTTTGGGAAGGTTTGGGAAGGGAAGGGAAGGGAAGGGAAGGGAAGGGAAGGGAAGGGAAGGGAAGGGAAGGGAAGGGAAGGGAAGGGAAGGGAAGGGAAGGGAAGGGAAGGGAAGGGAAGGGAAGGGAAGGGAAGGGAAGGGAAGGGAAGGGAAGGGAAGGGAAGGGAAGGGAAGGGAAGGGAAGGGAAGGGAAGGGCGGAGTCAGGGACACAACAACAACCAATCAACATAGGAGGATTAACATAACCTTAGGAAGAGGCTGTTTAGCCAACACTCAGAGGTGTTTCACACCTCAGAGTTGTCCCACCAGTTTGCTGGGTTTTGTCCTCTCGGTTCCTCCGAGAAAGCTTCAGCCACCGCAACACGCTGGGACCCCAGAGGTGATGCAGTGCTCCAGGTGCGTCTCACCAGAGCGGAGCAGAGGGACAGAATCCCCTCCCTCCCCTGCTGCCCACGGGGCTCTGGATGCAGCCCAGGACACATTTGGCTCTCTGGGCTGTGAGTGTCACAGCCAGGGTGTGTCCAGCATCTCACCCACCAACACCCTAAGTCCTCCTGGCATTCTGCTCATCCCCCAGTCTGGACCAACACCAGGGTTGAGCCAAATAGCATGGGAATCAGCTCCAGAAAAAATTCCCAATGCACATGGAGGTGTCCAGATATACCTCCTGCTATGATCAGTGGTGGTTTAGAGCTCAGTTGCTCACACACAGATATCCTGAACTTCATGAGAGGTCCTCAGGTGCTGTCTAACTGGTTTTCAGAAATGGTCCCGCATAGCAGATGCCATCTTCCACAAAGGTTTTGTGTCCCTGGAGACCTGCATGTAGATAACTAAAGCCTGACACCATCACTGGTTTGGTGAATGGCTCAATCTCCACTGAAAATACAGAGCAGATCCCCATCGACCTGTGAACGTCTTCATTTAGGTGTCTTAATCTTGAAATAAGTCTCATGCAGATTAGAGCCACTCTTTGAGAACAATAGGCAGTTTGTGAATTCATTAGCTTCTGAGTGTTAAATTCAAAGGATTTTGAAAAATAAAATGTGCTTTTTACTCTTCCATAAAACAAGCTGTACTTAATTACTCACTTGGAGTTCAGACTCTAAGAATAATTTCTATAGATACCCTGACAGTAATTCTCCTCTATAGGGAACTGCTTTTGTTTTCTTAATAGTTTTATGGAATAAGATTACACCCACACTGTTTCAAAAGCAGCCCTAAGGCCTAATTTGCCAGATGTCCTCAATGTCTACAGTCACATGGGGCTAGTAGTTAGGTTTCAGATGACCACCTGGTGCAAGAAGAGGGAAAACCTTTAATTTGCCTGCTGAGTTGAACTGCTCTCTGGTGCAACATAAATGGAGCTTCAGAAACTAAGATATAGGTTGTCAAAACCTGCTACTTCTCTAAATGCCCACAGCTGAGGATTTATTCCCACACCAGCTGACTAGCTGACAGAGGGAAAGAACATAATTCTTGATCTCAGGCCCCTTCTTATTCCTTTCTTCTTAACCCTGAACAGATCCGTAAGTGAACTGTAAGGTAAAGAGCAGCCCTTACTGTGCACATTTTCTTTTTGTAGGCTATTCACCGTCACTGCTCGACACAAATGAGTGGTCTGTGCTTACAGGAGATGACACAAAAGCGTAAAGAATTCTCTGTTTAACAATAATTCTGATCAAAATGTCAAAAGCTTATTCACTGCTTTGTGCCAAACCTTGGAAATAATTGGCTTTTGTGACGAGAAGGCCATGATGCATTGGTGGTTGCCTGGGCAATTTCAGTGTCAAGTACGAACACCTCTGTGGAGTTTAGATACCTTTCCTTTAGAGCTAGGTGAATATTTGCCGTGTATTGCCACTGCTCCAGTAAACTCAATTTTTGTTCCTGCCGATTTGTTGCCGAGGCACTCCCCAGACAGGAGCCACTCCTGCTTGCAGTGCTGTCACGGTGACAGCTGTGTCCCCAGGGAGCTGTCACAGGCATCACAAAGAGAGGAGGAATGCGCAGTGCATCCCAAAATCCTAAATTCTTAGGGAGAAGAGAGAACAGGAAGGTTACCTCGCCCCATCCCTCTGTTCTTGCAGGATTGCTTCCAGTTGTATAATCTCCAGTCTAATTGGGAAGGTGTGAGCCTGAGGCCCTCACCTGTTCTCAGAGGGTGACTGCTGAACACTGAGTGAAGATATAATTTCAGATTGGAACCATGGGAAACAAGGAAGAAAGGAAAAAAATCCACGGTGTTCTGCTTTTTCAGGTACTCATCTTGGTGATATTTATAAGCGGTTTAGAGAAAGTAGTTTTGGCTCTCCTTACAGGATCACAGGATCTTTGAGGTCAGAAAGGCCCTCAAGATCATCAAGTCCAGCCGTCTGCCCAGCACTGCCATGTTCACCACAAAATGTCCCCAAGTGCCACAAGTGCCACTAACTCATGGCTTTTGAACACTTCTAGGGGCGGTGATTTCACCACTTCCCCAGGCAGCCTGTTCCAATGCCTGACCACCCTTTCAGGGAAGAAATTTTGCTAATACCCAACCTAATCCTGCATTGCCACAACCTGGGACTGTCTCCTCTTCTTGTGTCATTTGTTACCCAGGAGAGACCAACCCACACCTGTCTGCAACCTCCATTCAGAGAGCTGTGGAGAGCAGTAAGGTCCCTCCTGAGCCTCCTTTTCTGCTCTAAAACACACCTTCCATCCTCCCTACGTGTTGAAATTAAAAAAAAACCTAATCCACCAAGTAACATTGGCTACTTCCCTTTGACAATTAATTTACAAATATTTCAATTCTCTCTGAGTCTTGGAGCTTGGTGTAGATGGATATAGAAATATGAAGAATACGAAGATGATGGTAAGATGATGGCTAATCAGGAACACAGAAAGATCAAGTTCAGGCTACTGTTGGACCACGAGGAGAAAGGAAAGGGTGAGAAAGAACTCTGTATGGTCTGATTAAAAAGAACATGAGCACAAAATTCAAAAAAAGATAAAAACCCCAAAAACCTCCCAAAGAAACAAAACAGCAACAACAACAAACAACTAAAAAAAAAAAAAAAACAAAAAAACAAAAAAAAACCCCAAACAAACAAAAAAACCCCCAAAAACCCCCCAAAAGACCCCATAATGACCAAAACAATAAAACCAATCAACCAAACAAAAAATACCCCACAAAAACCAACCAACCAAACAAAAAAACCCTGAATGAATAACACGCTGCAGAACTTGAAAAAGAGATTGAAGAGGGAAAAGATTTACCAATATTTCTTCATGCAGTGGTCATTAAAACAACAGTATAGAAAGATTTATGCAGAGGAAGAGCTGCAGTGATAGGATCAGAAGATCTCCTTAATGTAGAGAACTTTGATGTTCACAGATAGTGTTTTTCATGAGCTTAAAGGGGATAAAAGTTGGCAGAGAGTTAGAAAAGGATAATGATTCATTAGTTTTCCCATGAGGCTGTAAGGAATAACTAAATATTCCTGTATTTACTATGAAAAAAAACCATCTGTGGTGAGTTTTATGAGGTGAGAATTCAGTTGTGCTGAGGCTCAGAGGACTGTGCAAGTGCTCTCACATGATCACCCTGAAGTTTGTGCTGCACTGGGGTTGTGTCCACCTCAGCTTTTTCTGGCATGGCTGCGGCTGCTTGCATGGCATGTACAATGCCCAGAGCTCACGACAGGGTCTTGAGGAAAAAAAAAAAGCCTTCCAGATGACAGACATGATGCTTGGGTTTTAAATTACGTGTTGAGAGAACATGGGAATTAATTCTTAGGAATATTTAGGAGCAAGTTATTGCAGCACTATGTGACATGAGCAATCACAAAACCTTTTCTTCACAAAGAAAATTACTGCTGAAGGGATCAGCCCTAATGGAGTAATTGACACATTTGCAAAATTGAAGAAAAACAACTCATTGATCCTCATCCCACTTACATACACAAGGCAGCAAAAAAGTCAAGCTGCAGATTGCTGTATTAGCTAGGGAAGAGCTTGATTTGCCTTCGTATCCATTTTGGAATAACTGTTCTTATTGGAATTCTGTCTGACTGTGCAAGGTGAGATGGTTCAATTATTTAATCATGCCATCACTCTCAATTTGAAAGGCCAGTGCTAGAGCAAATGTGCTTTCTGTTTAATTTATACCAATACTTAACCTAGTTGGTCTGTTCCCTGTTTGCGTGTCTTCAGTAATGTATCAGAATGTAATGGTTACTTCCTCCATTTTTATATCCGTCAGATTTTATGAATCTCATATTCTGTGGGTGGCTCTGAATATGAAAGCTCTGCTCACCTCCATGTGCTTTTTCCACAAACACAAAGATCCTGAGGGAGTGATGGGACACAGAGATCACTTTAATTCTGTCCCCTTTCACACTGAGAGACAAAGATTTGCAGTTTCATTATACATCTGCAAGTAATTTATAAATGCTTGTACTGGCAAATTATTTCCATAGTAATTTTTTTTTCTTTTTGCAAGCATGCTAGATTTCTGTCAGTGTTCTAGTGACTGAAAGCCTTTCAAATACATGATTTCTCAGCCTGTGTTGTACAGCCTACTAACACCTTCAGTTTCCGCTGTAGACCTTCTAAGAATTCTTTTTGATGGTCACTTAAAGTTTGAGTCTTTTTATAGACAGTAAAACTGGTTGTAAAATATATGTTTTTACCTTATTATATTTCTGATATGCTCTTGGTATTTCACAGAATTAGCTTTGCACAGGATCTGGATTAATTTTTATCCACCTTCCTCAAAAGATTATTCATTTTACTGGGTTAGGAAAACTTCCTGAAGTATTGTTCCTGGAAATCATGAGCAAAAAAATGTGATTCCACTGTAATCAAAATGTATATTTACATTATGACAACACTGTTTCAGAGAAACTGCAAGGAAGGAGAAGTTGGGTGAAGGGATGAAGCTCTGACAATGTTTTGGCATCCTTTTTAGACATTTTGGGGTAAAATGTTTTGAAGATGTGTTTTGAAGAACTGTTCAAAGACATGCTTCTTCCCCTGTATCATAATTTTTAAACAAAGGCTGGAAGCTAAACATTTCAAAACATTAAGAGATCTACCTAATGCTTCAGATTTGTTATAATTTTAAGGAAAGACACTGAAATCCTGAGAGCAGTGTGGTGTTGCATCTCCTCAGTGTCACTTCCCAGCTGCTTCATGGCTGTTATTGATCTCCAAATCCCAAAGTGATCAAACCACCATGCTCCAGATGGTTAGGATCTTTCTTCCCATGCTCTTCTTCAAGGAAATAGAAATGGATGGAGTTACATTTCTTCAGTTCTGTGACACTATTTACCTACAACTGTACCTGTTCTGACTCCATGGGCGTTGTGTTCCATGCCTGCTCTCTGCTGCTTTGTCAGACAAAATTGATGAAACACCGCAGGGAATAGATTGGAGATTATTAACTAAAGGAAGCCAGGTGAAGTGGTGCTCAAAAGGTCTGTATAAATATATCATTTATTTCTGAAAGATTCATAATTTAAGAAAAAATAAATAAATAAAACAGATTAAAGCTGTGATTGAAGAAGAATGATTAACTCCAGTATTCTCCAGTGAGGGGACACAAAATTATTAGCCCTCTAATTTTAATGCTTACTGTCTTTTGGTTTGAGGTACAACATAAACTCAAATTTCCAACTGTCATGAGAAGAATTTAAGGCAGCATGTTTTCTGTGACAACCACCTAGCTGTCTTCCATGGTGGGCCACCAGCACTGTGGAGCAGATGGGAGGGGAAATGCTGTGTGAGTTTTTAACACGTTGAGGAAGACACGGGGGAGGCTTATTTCAGTAAAACCAATGTGTTGACTTGTGTTTGGACCAGCTGCATGATCCCAGACCAGTGTCACACGATGGAGAATCTGTTGTGAGTGCAGCAGAGTCACACTTGTGCAATGTGAGTTCAAAGAAAGTTTGAAATAATATTTGCTAAGGGATGGGGAGCAGAGACTCCAGCTGTTTGCCCAATAAAACAAATTCAATATCCAAATGAAATTGGAACATATAATCAATATTGGCCCAGCGAGAAAAGAAACAATAATCTCATAGCTCTTTGGAAAAGGCTTGTCTTTGTTCACCTTCTGGTCATGCTGCAAAGCCATCTGTTTTTCTTCTGTCCTATTTTGTTAAAGATTTTGAGAAGGGCATAGATTGAGCTTGCTATGCCGCAGTGGCGACCTATTATTGTTTGTCTCTGCACTGATACTATTATTTCAAAGTAATGAAATTATTTCATAGGAATAAGTATGCAGGAAGGACTGTAGAGGAACAAGGAGTATAGAGCACTGTTTTTGCAGAAATAAATGAGCTGGTAGAAAAGGACAACATCATTAAAAGTGCAGGCCAGTGGAAATGACAACTTCAAGATCAAATGTTCCTGAGAGCTGCCCACAGACTCAACATGGATTTTATGTACATGGCAACATTAATAGGAAGAAAAGGGAGACCTAGATTCACTGTGATTTTAACTTCTTATTTTTCTATGAAATTTGACATATTAATTATATTTAGGAACATTTCTTTTTTGGTTTCAGTCCTTCCATCTACCCTTAAGAGAATTGAATTTTCCTGTATTTTAAGGCCTAAGAACCTAAACAGTACATTTTGTCCTTAAATTCAGAGTGGAATGGGGATTTAAAGCTATTGTTGGAACTTCTTCAACCCTTGGGAGCTCTTACTTTGAAGAATACAAGAGCTCTAGAAAAGCATGAATTACACAACGCAGGTAGACCAGAAAAGGGAAATTTGAGAAAAAAAAAAGTTGTTGTCTTCTTCAAGAATGAAAAGTAAAGCTGCTCAAAAGAGGTTGACTGGAAAGGAAGGACAGAAAGAATGGGGAAATGGAGAGCTCAGGACACAAAAGAGTGCTGAGACGATGTGGGGAAAAGAAGAAAAAAAAATATATCAGTCTGGAGTACAGAGGATGAAGCAAAGGAGAAATGCCAGAGAGGGGCCTAACACTCTGTTCAGGAAAGAGAAGAAAATGAGGATAGACTGTTGTTTTATTATAATAGCTTGTCAGTCTCAAGCACGAGTTCCACTAAATTAACTAAGAAAGTAGGGATTTTTTTAGATATAGGAGTAAAACTTGATATCCACTGCTCTTGGAACAAAATGACAAAATGTCACATATGTAACCTCATCCCTGCAGAGCCTAGATTGCAAGCTTTTATTTGGGCATACGAGGCATTTCTCATGTTCTGTGAGTGACAAGGA
Source organism: Acanthiza pusilla (assembly GCA_036630365.1). Taxonomy (NCBI): domain Eukaryota; kingdom Metazoa; phylum Chordata; class Aves; order Passeriformes; family Acanthizidae; genus Acanthiza; species Acanthiza pusilla. Next base: position 3,859,995 of record JAXCHO010000032.1, on the reverse strand, counting down.
TATTGCCTATCTATTTATGTCTTTTTGCACAGTATCTGTCACTAACTCTACATTTAACCATCATGGCTTTCAAAAATGGCAAAGTCTAAATGGCAAGGTACAAAGTTTTGAGTTTTTCTCATACTGCATTTTGCATCATAGTAGTCGAACAGGCATGGTGCATTTCAGTTCTGAATAAAGGCTGTTTAAGAGGTCAAAAGCATAAAAAAATGCAAAATAATATTTTCTGAATGATGAATGCAAAACAACAGGAATAAGTGTAGAAAAGATTCAGTAGCAAAAAATCTTTCCAGTGCCATGTGAACACGGCAAGTACAGATGCATAACAAAGTTATATTCTGATTATTTTCTTGTAAATAGTTTTGTTTTTTTTAAACTAGGCCCATTAGTTTGCTTGTGTACATGGAAAATAACTGATTTTAAAAGCTAATCTAAATCAGAAGGTTTGCAAATGGTTTCAGCTATTCTTTCCATTCTCTCAGCACAGATTTAGATGCAGTAGGTATGGTAAAGAATGCTGAAGCCATCAATAATCGCAAACATCCCCTCAGTATTTGCTGCCCTGCTTGGATTCCAAGCAGTTAAAAACTCCCTGAAAGTACACCGTGCTTCCAAATGAGAGCTTCCAAAGTGAGCCTCGCAGAGATCCAAATGTGCTGTTTAACATAATTCCTCACCCGCTGCCGAGCCATCCGAGGCGGGCGCAGGAACGGCCTCCCCACCACGGAATGCTAATGTAATGTGCAGTGCTGCCATTTGGAAATTTAACTGGGAGTCAACTTTCAATAAGTCATTTCTCCTTTCTGATAGGAAGGTTTTCTTTCAAAATGGACCTATTTGTGCAAATTGCAGGCAGGCCTGGCTATTTTGCACAGTTGAGGGAAAGCAGGGTAGTGCTTTTTATGGAGTGAGCTATCGGGTAGATTCACATTTGACACAGAGTGCGCTGAGTTATCAACTTTCTCCAAGGGCAATCATATATCTTGTGCATCCAGAGCCAAATTAAATCTGACATTTCATTTAAAGCCTGAGACGTCCTGATGCTAAAGCAGAGCATGAGTGGTAAGAGTAGGAGGGCGTTCAGTTTTTCTGGATGACTGTTCCTGTTCCTGCCCTGCTTGTCTGGGTTGTAGATAAGGTCTAATTGCCCACCATCATCCTATATTTTAGCCAGATGGAAATCTCAGATTTAATTCTTTTCCAATGACACTCCTGCCTATGTTAGTTGTTGCCTGGCAATGTTAAAGAGGACTAATCTGAGCTAGCTTCAGATGGCATTGTAACCATCATTATTTATGTAGCATGTTGTGAAGATTTCTTTGGTTATCCCCACAGCCCTTGCATCAAGCCTGGTAGTTTGCAGATGAAAATGCATTCTCTGCATTTCCCAACCTCATTCAGTTCAGAATGTTTATATCTCATTCTAGGTGTTCATTGCAGCCAATCTTTTCATGCTCTCAACCTCAAATTAAAAAACAGACTCTTTTGCTGAGGTGGTAGATGGGTAAAGGTCACCAGGATGGGTAAGGCAAAGGTAGTATAAAAAAACTTTTATCCTTTGTTACAGCCATGGAAGTATTCAGTTTCTGGACCAGTTTGTGATATTTATTGAAATAGACTCATAAATTCTCAAAATTTACACAGTGTCACCCAGGAGTCCTAGGATATAATCTATATTTACGGAACTAGGCTGAAACTCTGTGTTCATTCCACTTTTATTATGTTATTTTCCAGTGGAAACTGGATCAACAGTGATGTCCCAGTCCCAGCAGAAACATCCACAGTAGGATGTAATTTCCTAGGTATTTCATAGCAGAATTACTTCTGTATTTTTATACCTCCTCAGCCATGCCATCCTGGGTCTGTTGTGAATATCATTGTCTGCAGCATGATTGTTATGAAGGAGTATTTTTTCCGATTAAGAATATTGTTCATGGCAGCAAACGCTATTGCTAAGGGTGAGAAAGCCCTTTATACATGCTTCTATTGTTTCCTTCATTATACTTTATTTCACGTGTCACAGGCATGCACACCTCATACATCTTAATTATTTGATTATCTTCCAAGATGGAGATATCTTTTCTGCCTCTAAGGTGGGGGAAGTTGTGAGGAGTGGGAGTATAAGCAGAAGTAGAGGAATTCACACCTTATATATAATTTCTTTCACATTTCTTTCCCTATTGATTTTTCAAAAGATAATTTTTGTGGGTGTAGTGTGAGCTGCTCTCATTAGAAACCCATTGATTGTTAACATTATTATTTCTTCAAATCTTGGAAATGGGAGGGAAAAATAGACTGGAAAAAAAGAGGGTCAATATTTTATTGCTTTAATGTTATTAATTGCTCATTCTGGGCACTTCCTTTAACATTTTTTTTTTCCTGATAAAAACCCTGGATTACATTTTTTCCACAAAACCTCCTTTCTTTTATTAAGGTCAGAGAGGGAATGTTTATTCCTTCATGAAGAGCAACCTTGGATTGATTGAAAGGGATAATAGCCCATTCAACCCTTTTATTGCAAAGTGGCCAGTGTTTCAATTGCATCCTCATTAAGCCTTGCTGGAAAAAGCAGAAGCCCTATTGTTCATTTAGCAACATCGCCCACCACTGTGTATTCTGTTGGAGAATACCTGTTTGTTGTGAAGTTATCCCTTCACATGATTTCCTAGAATGATTTCCTAGAAAGTGGAAACCCGTAAAATGCTGCTAAAATCACAAGTTATCACTTTTCCTGTATTGACAAAATTAATCTGAAACTTCTTTTTCAGACTAAGGAATTTGACTCACACAAAGCCTTTCAGCCTATGCTGAAGGACTCCTCAGTTTTCACATTTCCCTGTCTGCCTTGCTGTCACTGCAAAAAGCTTGTTAACATATTAGTACCACAGACCCTGGAGGTAAAATAAAGAGATAATTCCCAAATCCCATGTTGGAAGAAGAGAAGACACTGGGTGAAGCCCACAAGGACACCCAGGCACTGTGGGCCCAGCTCCCTGGCAGAGTTCCTGGCAGTTCCTTGCTCCCATGGAGGTGGTGGGAAGGGTTAGGCACCCTCAGTTGGGTTTCCAGGCAGTGAGTGCAGATGCTGAAGATGAAAAGGACACCTCATAAAAAACATATTTGTGATCTCCTCCCCTGCTGGATTTGGGTGACAAAGCCTGGAGACCTGAATAAGGTCAAGACAGGCTTTCCTAAAATGTTCCAGCTCCAATTCCATCCCTGATTGGGAGCTCATGTTCCGCATTTTTGGGGCTTTTCTAACAATGCATCTCTGTATATATTTATTTCTTTGCCCACTGACACCTGAAACCTTGCCTCCTTTGTTACATACTTGAGCAGGAAGAGCAGAGGCACACACATCCCCCCCCCTTTTTTTTTTTTCTTTTCTTTTTTTTTGGGTTGTGTGGTTTTTTTGTTTGTTTGGTTTTTTGTGGGTTTTTTGTGGTTTTTGTTTGTTTGTTTGTTTTTGGTTTTTTTTAAAGAATTACGGCATCCCAGAATGGCTTTGTTTTTAAGGGATCTTAAAGATCATCTTGTTCCATCCCCCTGCCATGAGCAGGGACACCTTCCACTATCCCATGTTTCTCCAAGCCGTGTCCAACCTGACTTTGGGCACTCCCAGGGATGGGAAATCTGTTCTTCCTCAGCTTGCCGAAAGCCAGGTATTCCCTAGGAAACAGGAGCTGGGGTTTGAAGCCCTTTTGCAAAGAGAGGTGTGGAAGATAATTTCTGCTCTGTGTGAGTGTGCAGAGCACAGAACTGGCTCAGAGCAGGATGTGGTGCTCCCATCGGCCTCATTACTGATGGAAATTGCTGTGGCTGCTCAGCTCAGTGCCTGTTGCGTGCTGGAGGTGTGTTCTGAGTACATCTGCAGGGCAAGGTTTTTTGGAAGATTTAAGCATGAGAAGATGAAGGAATTCTGTTGTGAGTCTCCTGCTGTTCTCTTTCCTGCTTTGGTTTGTCACAACAGGGAGAAATTAAATTACCTCAGTCCTTGTGTACTCAGGCAATTAAATTCTATGCAAAGCCGAACCCCAGGCACCTCTGTGCTCCTGTGCATCAGGCGCTGATCCATACTCTTCCCAAGGCCACAAACACTATCTGCAATGGATCAAGAGATTTCATTCGGAATTACTCACTCAGCCCTTGTCCTTTGCCCGACAAAAGCTGCCACAGCCTCTCCACAGCTGCCAGTTTTGCTTGCTCCTTGAAGGATGGCCTGGCTTTTGAGGGCATGTCTGCCCTGTCAGCTGCAGACAGACACATGCTGTGCCCTGAACTGGAGCTGCCTTTCCCTGGGAGCTGTGCAGAGATGTAAATGCCAAACTGCTTGCCATGCTAATGAGTCCAGCTGAGTGACATTGTGTCCTGCCGGGCTTTAGGCGCATGCATTCCTTCCAGGGAGAGTGCTGATGTAGTGATCAACATCCATCTTAAAACAACATCGTTTTGTTTGGTGTCGGGGAGAAAAAGTATTAGAGAGAAAAATAAGATTTTAAAATAACAAACAGCAGGAATATATATTTAGTCTTATGTCTCCAATTTGACATGTCACTCTGAGTCAATTTAGACAGGCTTTTATTCCCCAAAAGGGACTTTTTAATGTTCTAACAAAGCACTGGTTTTCTTACAGAGTGGAGCTTATGTTAATGCTCTGGTCCTCTTTATTTTTTGCTGATGTTCACAAGCCAACATGGAAATCTTTAGGTTAATACCAACAGCATGAAACCTGATCTTGTTTCAAAACCAGCCTGAGCAATACTAACAAAATATTCAGTGTAGATCCTGTAAACATGATTCACCATGCTACTATAGATACAATTTTAGCCCTTAATTTGAGAATTCAGTGCTTTAAATGAAGCCTGGGATACCCACAGACCCTGCACTCAGTACTGTGTTGAAGGGATTTGATGGCCTGGAGGAGAATGGATTAAAGCTGCTGTGTCTCCTTACTCGGAGTACTACCCCTTGAGTGACTAATAGAAAAAAACAATTTTCAATTTTCACTAGGTAATTCATCTGACTGTTTCCTAAACTGCTCCCTAGAGAGAAGCAGTTTTGGTAGAAAAACTGTTTGTGAAACACACATCAATATACTGACAGCCACCAAAAAAAAAAAAAAAAAGGACTCAATGCATGTGACACTTGTCACATTAATGAGCACAATTCATATTAAGAATTTGACACTTCCAAGCTAAAATATTTGATTGGTCTTTTCTTGGTTTTTTTTTTCCCCCCAAACAAAGCTTAGCATACCAAGTGTGCCTGCAGTGATGGGGCATCTGTTTGTAAATGTCTCAGCGTTGCCTCTTGGATGAGCGTGTGGAAGCATCAGGTACAAAGCAAAGCGGAGCTCGGCTTGGCGGGAGGATTAAGCCATTAAAGACTCTGTGAGCATAAAGTTCCCTGTACCTGCTCTCTCCCCTGCACTCCTGCTTAACCAGCAGCAAATGTGTGCTGTAATTGCTGCATCATATGCCTGCACGCTCCTGCCCTGGGTTAGCATAATAAACACCCTAAATCGCATTATGCCATGTATCAGTCACTCAGTATTCAAGATCTGTTCCTTGCTAACCTAAAATTATGACTTATCCCTGCCTTTGATTTTCTCTATTGACTGGTGGCTGTTTCTGTAAGGTTACTGTGGAAACAGGAAGAGGATCCAAGGATAGCAGTTTGTCTGTGGCATGTCTGTGCATCCGTATGTCACATCTATATGGCCTGGAGGTGTTGACGTGTAAGAACAAACATTACAAGAGGAACGGTGTGAGAGTTAGGAGATTGCAGCAATCGCTGCTCTGTCGGCATCAAATAGGAGGGCTCACAGTTGGCAGGAGTCTTAAATGCCAATTTTCCTGTGACTCCTCACCCTGGACTAGAAGACAACAGTCACATCTGCAAAATGCTGCAAAATAAAGCAGTCTTTTCTCAATTTCTTTTTCCCAGCTGGAGGGTTAGAAATCTTGATTCCTCTCTCACAGTAATATCCACCATCTGTAAATCCCAAACAGTCTGTGTAACCCTGTGCCTACCTTAAAAACCAAACAGAAGAAGCCCTGAATTCAGCGCCCAGCTCTTCAATTTGATCCTTGCACTGACCTCAGTGGGAAAGCTAATCCCACACACAGCCTTGGATGGATCCAGATTTCAGCATCAGTTCCTCAATTTCCCAGCAGCCAGGGGAAATAAGGACACTGCCTTAGCCATCAGATCTCTTCAGACTGCAATTCTCATCACGTGATTATTACCAGCTGTTTATTTTTGTTTGTTGAAATATCAGATGCTGAGGATAGGCTATTAAAAATTACTCTGGATGATGAATATGGTAGGCACCTATTAGTTTGGGATGACTTAACCCAATTAATATTACATACCCTGTGATGAGATTAATTTCCCTCATGAGGTAGATGGACAAGATGGATTGCTAAAATTTATCTTGTCCTCTGACTAGGCTTGCCTGTGTCTTTGCTCTGGGGGCAAATTTTTGGCACTCTGAGCTCCTTTCAACTGCTGATATTCCCTGTATGACTTTTTCTGGGAAGGTGACTGTAAATCCTGAAGGCAGGAGCTGGAATTGAGTGCACAACATTCCAGTTGTAAGTCTGAGAACACAGGTGTCATTTCCCTGCTGATGTTGTACAACAAAGACATTTTCCTGCTAATGCTGTCAGAGAAAACATCTGCCTGCACAGGGCGGAGAATACAAAAATACCTTGGAATCACAGAATATCCAGAGTTGGAAGGGACCAACAAGGATCATCAAAGTCCAGTTCCTGGCCCTAGACACAACAGTCCCAAGCTTCGCACCATGTGGTTTACACAGCTGTTGAAGCACTTCTTGAGCTTAGTGCTGTTATCGCTTCCCTGGGGAGGCTGTTCCGGAGCCCAGCCATCCTCAGAGTGCAGAATTCTGTACTAAAATCCAATCTAAGGCTCCCCTGACACAGCTTTGTGCCGTGAAGACACAGCTCCATGCCATCGCACCTTGAATACATCATGGTGAGAAGGAGATTAGAGTTGTCCGGGTTGCAGCTTTCTGTGACTCGGTTCTTGCTGCTCTGCTCTTCCATAAGTTGAAGAAGAAGTTTTGTGAGGATTCCAGGCCTGCTCTGCTGCCTCTCTTGCTGCTCTGCAAACATCTGCAGGGATGCACACCACAGCTGGCAGAGCAACTGGGAATTGGGAATGGATTTAACCCCCCTACATGCAAAACATTCTTTTTTATCTTACCTGGAAGAGGCTGGCCTGGTCACCTTTTTGCCAAAGTACCTCATTCCTTCATCAGCACCGTGGCCCAGGAGAGGAGCTGCAGGATGCAGGGATGGTTTATAGAGCACATAAGGGCTTACAGAGGCCAGCAGAGACTGGCATTTCTTCCTGAGAGGCACTGCTGAGGAGATCCCTGCTGCAGGCAGCCTGAATAAGTTGTTGGAGCACACAAAGAATTGGTGGCAGAGCCCATAAAGCAATCTCAACTCCAAACTATCAGTGAGAAGCCGAAATCAGTCTTCCAAAAGGTGTATTCCAGCTTCATACACAGGGAAACAGAGTCACAGACATCGTCCTGCAGTGAAATCAGTGTCAGCAAGAGATCTCCTGGTGCTCGGTTCCTTTTCCATAATCACCCTGCCTTTGGAAAGATTTCGAAGTGGGTGCAATAGAAATGATGTCTCATTTTCTGTGAAAGCATTTGCTGAGTAATATTTGCTGTGGCAGAAACAGATTCAGGCACCAGAAAACACCACCTGAGTGCCAGTGAGATCCAACCTGTGCCAGGGCCTCATCACCCTCACAGCAGGGAATTTCTTCCTAATATTTAATCTAAACCCACCTTCTTTCATTGTGAAGACATTCCCCCTTGTCCTGTCACTCCAGGTCCTTGTCAAAAGTTCCTGTCCAGCTCTCTCGGAGCCCCTTTTATATGGTGGAAGGTGCTCTGAGGTCCTCCTGAAGCTTTCTGTTCTTCAGACTGAACTATTCCAGCCTGTCCCCTAGCAAAGACATTCCCACATATGTACTGAGCTGGAAAGTCTCAGTGCAAACCTGACAAAATTAGAATAAAAGTTAAAGAGACAAAACAATAAATTGGTATAAAGAATTGAGTGTCTCCTTTGGAAACCCCTCCAGGTTAGGGGTAAAGCCCATTAAAAATTGTATAGCAGTCAATGCAATTATCATTTTCATTTACAGCTTTAGGCACTCTGGTACTATAGATGAGTTATAATGACAAATTCTATTAAAAAGTAATAAAACAACTCTCTTTAGAGGCAGGATTTATAGATGAAATTTTGAATGAACCAGAGTATTATAACCAGAATGATGGTCAGTTTAAAAAAAAACAACTAAATTGCTTTAATTAAAAGGGTATTTGTGTACAAAAAGGAAGTTTTAAATATTCTCAGCTGGATGCAAATCAGTCTGCATTTTGACAAACCAGTATCCATATGTTTTCTGGGGGGGTTGTCAGATATTCAGTTGAAATTGCTCCCTTGATGTGTTTATATCTATCAGTTGCTGTATTCGTTTTTTGGTAGAAGTGTTCTCTTTTTCTAAAGTCTCACAATGGGGGCTCTGCCTGCATTCTTTACAAGAATCAGGGCTTTGCTGAAGAGCTGTGTCCCAAGAAGGTGTGAATTCTCCCAATGCCATATTGTTAAATAGGCAAGAACAGTAAACAGTGCTGTCCTGGACAAAAAGTGCTGCGTTCCCAAATTTTTTGCCTGGTTTCAGTCTGTCTGTGTCTCAGCACATGCACCAAAATTCCTCCCTGAGCACCCCAAGCAAAGAGCTTCTCCAAGCCTGACTGATGTTGGTAGCACTGAGAAAGTCTTCTGAGGGCAAAAGTTGTGTTGGAGACAGGCAAAACATAAAACAAACCTCACCAAAACAGGCCAAAGAGCCTTTTGTCCATCCTGGAAGAGCAGCAGATGTGAAAGGCACCCATGGATTAAGGGCAACTGCCCTGAGTTTGACTTCATAGAGCAATCAGACAGTCTGGAAAACAGGGAATACTCACAGTAGAGAAAGGTGTTTGTAAGCAGAGAGGTGGTAAGGATGTCAGCCTCTATAGGGTGCGAGACAGGTGACACATTACTTGAAGAACGTACAGGGAGAACTTTAGTTAATGTAGAAACTGCAAAATCTTCTCGCTATTGAATGTCCAAAAAAAAAAAAAATTCCAACAGCATTGGAAGTAGGTGTTTTGGCTTATTCATATTTCCAAATGTTCTCTTTTCTCTCTCTCTCTCTTTTTTTTTTTTTCCCCCCAAGCAAAGTCCTGCTGTAAATTCAATGCTTGCTTGTCATTAGATGAGTTATTGGTCCAAAGGAAGTTCAGATCTGGGGAACAACCGTAATAAAAATGCTCAGTAGAGCCATACTAAGACAACATGAGTGAAGGGAAGTTTTATGCCTTACTAAAACTGATGCTGTGAATTATGCAATTATGTAAAATCAGACAGAATGAGTGCAGGACAATGAATTGTAAAGCACTAACTCCAGCTCTGGGCCAGGATGTGGTGTCTGTGTACAGCAGATACACAACATAGAAGAATGGCCTCCATCTCAATGTGTTTTCTTTGCATTTACAAATGCTTTGGTCAAACTGTAAGTAAAAAGAAGGACGTGTTTTACCTGAATCAGAGTGGATATGCATATAAAATACAGGTATGGTTGGCTTAATGATGATTGCAGGTATGGAAAGGTGATTTTGGGAAGGCTTAGGAGCAAGCACTGTATTATAGCATTAAGGCATCAATTTGAGAATCACACACGTGTGTAATCTGAACTTGCCTGTGTCCTGTTCTTCCTGTTGGTAAAGTGCAAGTGTTAAAACTGACCTCTTCTGCCAAGTATTTTGCTTTGAAAACAGTACTAGGAACCATTACTCAGAAATTTCCTTGTAATATGTGTGTATGAAAGAATAAGTCTAAACACGGTTTGGCCTTCCTTAAAGGGATGCAATTGTTTTTCTGGTTTGGGAGAGGAACATTTCATTGACTAAAAGGACTTCTAGGGCTGGACTTGGGAGCCGTGAACTTCCAGGCTCTGCCTTGGGCCAGCAGCAAAAGAGAGTCTCAAGTGAATCTGAGAAACACAGCTTTTGCTTCCTGTGCCCAGCAGAAAACTTTTTGTCTGAGCGACTCCCAAGACCCATGTGAGAAACTGAAACATTAATGCTTAATGGCTCCAGTAATTGGCAATTTGCAAAAGCTGTGGGTGCTTTGATGACCATGTCAAGGTAACAGCTCAGGGCTGAGTGTGTGAGCACCAGAGATGACCACACAAGCCAAACTTTGCTTTTCAGGGTTTAGAACCAGCTAAGGGGGAAGGAAGGCTGAGAAGAAGCAGGTCCTGGGAGGTGGGATCGTGCTTTTCATCATGGCAATGTCCTCCCGTACACAGCTGGCTCCTGTGTAAAATTCCCATGTTGTTGGGAGAAATTGGGACATTCCTACATAGCCTTCAAGGTTTTTATCCCCTCTGATGGGGCATAACTGGCTCAACTACGTTGGTGTGAGAAAGAGAGGTTATGTCTCTCTCTAAAGGGCTCATAAATGATCAAAGAGCTCCGATGTGCTCCCAGACTCATTTCTGGAGCCTTTCACCACAGGACTGTGCATGATCCACAGTGATGCAGCAGACAGTGTAAAACTGCCTCCCCAGGGGATGGAGCTGGGCATTCCCACAAAAATCTGGGCTGACATTAACCCACCAAACTTTGTGCTCCACGGGCTTTCCCCCCCCATCAAGGCAATGACCATTACCTTGACCAAGAGGATTTGAAATCTCAGCAATCAAGTTTTGGAGCTGGATCCACAGGTGGGAGGATGGTTTTACTCTTATCCTTTCTTTCTTTTCCCTTACACATTTTCTAAGGTGTTGTTTTCATGCTTTTGTGTCATTCCATCTCTGTAGATATTAATAACCAAAAGGGTTAAATACCTGCTTTCCATTTTAGCCGAATTGTTATAAAATAAACCCTACATGTATGTATTTACAAACACTGTTCATTCAGTGCCTTTTCACTTTAATCTACTCCAAGGGATCTATTAACAAGAACCTGAGTTACCCTCACCTCCAGGGATGTGTCGTAACAATCCCAAGAGAATTTAAAGCTTTGCCTTAGTTAAATTCAGGTTATTTATCTATTGTTAATTCCCCTCATGCATATAGTTAGGGCATGATTAAAACTGAAGTGCAAGGTATTATTAAAAGTGAAACACTGTGTTTTCACGTATTTTTTTATGTGTAGTATTGACAGAAATTGCACTTTATGTAATTTCTTCCCAAATCACTTTAGGGTACCAAATCTGGCAGCCTGGCTTTATTCCAACCTTTTTCTTATGCCAGTGTGAATTCTTGCTCTCCCTCAAATCCCTTTTTTTTGGTCTGTTTGTGGGGGGTGTTTTCTTCTTCTCTCTACTTAGCTGTTCTATGAATGTTTTGTCACCCTAGAGAAATTTTTGTTTCTTTGAATATGAAATGATAACTGTGCAAAGTAGCCAACCTTTCAGACCCTTAATGCATCTAAGTAAGTTCACCTGTGCAGCTGTACTGAAAAGTAGCCTTGCATTAGAGCCTGAACGGTGTTCTTGCATCTGCTTTTCCAGTGTCATTAGTGGAAACATTACCTGTATAAGATGCATTCCACAAAATCCCAGAACGGGTTAAGCCTGGAAGGGACCACAGTGGGACTTTGTATAATCCCACCTCCCTGCTCCAGCAGGGCCATCCCAGAGCTCAGGGCACAGGATTGTGTCCAGAGGGGTCTGGAACCTCCCCAGTGAGGGATACTCCACAGCCTCTCTGGACAATCTGTTCAGGGCTCGGTCACTGCACAGGACAGAAGTTCTGCCTCCTGTCCAGGTGGAACTCCCTGGGCTCAGTCCCTGCCGTTCCTCTGTGCCATTGCTGGGCCCCTGGAGCAGAGCCTGGCCCTGCTCTGACCCTCTCTGCACACAGGGATGGACACCCAGGGGTGGGGTCCCCTCTCAGCTGTGTCCTCTCGAGGCTGAGCAGCCCCAGCTCCCTCAGCCTTTCCTCACCAGGGAGATGCTCCAGGCTCTTCATCATCTCTGCAGCCCTCTGGCCCCAGCCCAGGAGCTTCGTGTCCCTCTTGTCCTGAGGAGCCCAGAGCAGGACACAGCACTCAGGGCTGAGCAGAGGGACAGGATCCCCTCCCTGACCTGCTGGCACCAGGATCCCTTTGGCCTTCTTGTGCCCCAGGCTCTGCTGGCTCAGGGACAGCCTGGTGTCCCCAGGACCCCCAGCTCCTTCTGCTCAGAGCTGCTCCAGCAGGTCACCCCAGCCTGTGCTGCTGCCTGGGGTTGTTCCTCCCCCAATGCTGGACCCTGCACTTGCTCTGCTGAATTTCAGCAGGTCCTTCTCTGCCCATCTCTCCTGCTGGTTGAGGTCCTTCTGAACCCTCTGAGGTATCAGCCACTCCTGCCAGCTTTGTGTCTTTAGTGAATTTGCTGACGTGAACTTGGTTTGTGAGCTATAACTTTACCCGATACTTTTTCAAAAGCACTTTCATTAGTCCCTGGGTCTTACGAGCTGTCTTTCAGTGAAGAAAATACCTGGAAGCGATCATAGCATTTTTGTGGAGCTCTGCCTGACATTGCATGAGTTGTGCAAAAAGGTCTGCATTTTGGATCAAGGATAATGGGCTGTTTAAAGACAGGACTGATCATCAACAGTCCCCTCTGGCTCTCTTTTGATAAACAAAAACTTCTCATCATCAATTTTTAAAACAATCTTACAAATAGCAGTCAGCCTCAAAAGATGGATGAGATCTTGTTTATTTCATGCTCCTTACATGTGCTCTGTAATACTTCTTATTTTTCTACGTAGAGTAGGTCTATTTGGGAATTTTGTAGTAAAACATTGTCACCAGAGAATTCTAGGAAATTTAAATTGATAACATTTCTCAGGTTTGACTGATGTTATTTTTTATATTTTTTAATAATTGAAATACCACATTTCTGGCAGAATTAAAAGAATAAATTTTTAACCTTTTGTTGTTCTGACTTCACGTTGTAAAATGAAAGAAAAATAAACCTTCTGAAAGTCTGAAAAAAAAGGAAAATGTCTCTTCAAATGATTCCAATTAAGTTGGGCAAGGTCAGTCCATGGTTTTAAGATTTTTTGCTTTCACCTTGTGAGCCAGGGTGGAAAATCACTGTGAAAACTCGAAGTCAGAATTCTTCCCATGTGGTTCCAGTAAGTTTCTCAAAAAACATTTTGCTTATCCTGCATTTAAAGTGTAATTTAAGTAAAATGTTAAAAGGAAACAATTGCTTCTTTTTAACAACCTTGGTAAAAAGTTACAGCAACTAGTTAAAGCTAATGATCCATATTCCATTTATTGACAATACATGGAGACAGCAGCCTCTGGAGGGGAGCTATTTACACCTATTTCAGAACTACTCTAGGACAGAATTAATTATCCACAGGAGTTATTGTTATCTGTATCAGTTCTTAACCAGGGGAAACCAACGTGTCTGCCTAAGAAAGATGCTTCACTTCTGTGTGGTCCAGCCCCGGTGAGACACACCCCAGGTCTAGTGCAGTGAGGTGACAAAAATAGGTGACAAAAGCCTTTTTCATTAGAGAATCATTTAGGTTGTAAAAGACCTTTAAGTTCTTTGTGTGCAACCATTAGCCCAACACAGCCAAGCCATGAACCAAGTGCCATATCCTCACAGCTTTTAAATCCCTCCAGGGATGGGAACTCCACCACTGCCCTGGACACTTCTGCCACGGCTGGACTACACTTTTGCTGAAGGATTTGAGAGATTCCTTGAATTTGCTTTGACATTTGCTCTTTTTATGTCCTGTCTGAGCACTGAACATGGACAATATAACCAGCTGAGTGATCCAGTAGGTATGAAACTTTGCAAAAAATTCCTTATCAGACAGTGACGAGTTTTGATCTTGCAACGACTTTTAGCCTGTGAGTTCCCCAGGACTTCAACAGATGAGGATTTGGGCCTGAAGAGTCAGCCTCACTTGCTGTTTGGAAGGGAGCAATGTCAGCTTCAGAAAAAACAGTTTGAGAAGATAGCTGAAATCAGGAATGCTTTAGGACTTCCTGTACAGGGGAGCAGAAAGTGAGTGTAAATACATCTGGGATGGATTTTATATTTACTTTTAAATTCTGAGCTCCATTTAAATAAGGACGATCTCTGGAAAGGCAAATATTCCTTTGGCCTTCTGCGGCAGATATTTCAAAAGTCTTCTTTTTGTAACCTGCCTACTTCTGACTTGTAATGAAAGTCAATACCTTCTCTTTCTACCACTGCACATAATGTCTTGTAACCAACTGTGAAGTCCAGGTGCTTTCATTTTCCCCCTGCAGAAGGGAAGAAAAAGAAAAAAAATCTTTCCAATTCAATCCTTATAGAAACCTGAAATATTAAATCTAGTGAAGTTATCGTATTCTTTTATTAAGGAGGTCATTAGTTTCCTGAGGCTTTTTCATTCATCCTCAAAGCTGAATTCTGGCATTTACTAAATCAAGTGCTGGTTACAAATTAGGAAAGAAAGAAGTAAAATGAGATGCAGCCTGGAGTCTCTGCTTGAAGGCTGAAAGTTTAAATACCATTTTGGGTACAAAGCCATGCTGAACTCCACATGTCATTGCCTTTTCACAGTGGCTACCTATCCACTTTTCCAGCTCGTGTGGGTCACTGCTAACAAACCAGCATATGGTCCCTTCAGCTGGAGTCTGCTTTGCTAATGAACATCTCCCACACCTGCTCGTGTTTCACCTCAGGAAATGGAGCTACTCGAACAAGGGGGGGCAGCAGAAAAGCTCAGAGGGGGTGGAATTTAAAAAAAAAAAAGAAAAAAAAAAAAGGTGGATGAGATTTGTGATGAGATCAGTGGTTTGACAGTGTCTGAGGAGGGTGGTCTCAATCTACAGTCCTACTGTGATGTGACCAGAGGAATGGGATGCAGTCTTCAGGCACAAACTGGATCATTGCTGTGCTTTTCAAGTCTATCAGCCCTGGAGTAAAACTGGGCATATCCACAATTTCTGTAAGATTTAGGTACTGGCACAAGTATTACCACTTTTGCACAGGGGTGTCTTATGGACTGAAATATGGACTGATAATTTCCTCACAACAGAATGAGCAGGACAAGTTTTAGAAGAGCCATTGTGAGCTTCACAGTGGGGAAAAAGGAAGAACCACAGCTGAGTTGCACCCTCAGCAGGTCCAACTGACTTTGGAGAAGGCCATGGAATCCAAGCTGTCATTTAGGGAGGAAAATGTGCAATAATAATGCTCTCTGTGCTGAACAGTCATGTGGAAAGGATTTTCTATTAACCTGCACAGAGCAAGGCTCACAGGAGGCCAGATCAACTCAACCCTCAAGCCCCAAGGACCAGAGGCTGCACAAGACCAAAAGAAGTTCAAGGAGGTTGAAATTGCGACTGGCACTGGGACCCTGACTGCTAGCTCAGCTTGTTAGGCACTTTTAAAGAATACGTAACATGCACCCACCAAACTGCTAAAGCTGTTCCTGCTTCAAGAATGACTGAAGGGTTGCACTTGCCTTTGGTATATAAACATCCAGCTGTGACAGAACTTGCTTGGGATATGCGAAACAAGGGCTCTCCTGAGCAAAAACGTGGATCAAACAGTGTTTTGGGGAAGTGCCAAGTGGGGAGAACCAGTGGGGCTGGAGGGAAGCACTTTGCAGTGGAATTTGGGCTCCTACTGTGGCCTGAGGAACATTCTTCACCTCAGCCCAGGGAAATTTTAACCTCCTTCATCAGGGTTCATGAAAGCTCTTTCTTATCATTTCTTTCCACTGCCCTTTTAAACTTTGCTTTCCCTTCCCTTGACGGACAAAACTAAAAAAAAAAAAAAAAAGTGGAGGTTCACATTCCAAACTGGCCTGTGCCTAGTGACAAATGCAGGGAGGAGCAGTGGCACCAGTCTGTGACAGGTCTTGGAGAACTAAGGCCACTTCAGATGCCTTTTTTCTTTTTAAACTCCTGGTTTTCAGCTCCTGATATGATTTTCCTTTCTAGACACACACAGCATTCCACTGGCTGGTAAGACAAAGAAACATTGTGGTTTTAGACGGGGAATAAAGATACCTACACCTGTCTAAGTAATAACCTAGAAAAGCCATTGCTGTAAGATCTATGGTGCTGGAAAATCTACTTTTTAACTAATAGAAATAAATGTAATAGGTGTTCAGCCCCTGGACTCTGCCACTGCGGGAGTTTTTGCATTGGAACCCTAGTCTAATGACAAGGCACTAAAGAACCAAAGTGAAAAAGAAAAGACCTCCTAAAAATATTTAACTTATGTTCTTCTGGCAAGCAAATGGATTCCTGCCTCCAGAGTGGCGTGTACTAAATAAGTTAGCCCTATAGGAAAAGCAGGTAACAAGCTGCTTTACAACCATCCGTGTTCTCAGAGTTTACCATTTGTGTGCAATAAAGAAAAATGCCATATTGACTGAAATTAGTTGGTTTTGTTTTGGTTTTTTTTTTACTTCCCCCCGCCCCCCCTTTTTGCTATTGTGTACCCTCTGAAAATAAAGAATGTTTGTTTTAGTAAGAGTCTGCAATTTTGCTGAAGATCAGTGTGCTTTGTTACAGGAGTGGGGTTTTCCTCTGCACTCTCAATAACAAAAGGTCCAGAGCTACCTGATAGTTATTAAATAGTTCTTCAGCTAGATTGCAGATGAATATTTTTATAGATATAATGTTGTAACTGTTTGAGAAGGGGGAAGTATATTATTATCATCAGTATTTTTGATACTCTACTTTTTTTTTTAACAGGGAAGAGAATCTTTAAAAACTGTGGAATAACATTTGCAGTCAACCTATAGCTACAAGACAGAGAAGAAACCATACAGGGAGTGTGTATTTCTGTATTTCTTCACATACAAATCCTTCTCAAACCACTGCAGAACCGGTACATGTGACAGAAATTGCAGACAGAATTGATGTGAGACAGTTTGTTGCATAGCTGGCTCATTTTGAGCTATTCAGTCAGCTTTGCTAAGGGTATCATAGATGATTAAAGCAGCAAAAGCAGGTAGTGACTTCCGTGACAAAAGGCATGGCTGCCACAAATCTTGCTGAGATGTTCTAATGAAACAGCATCTAACTGGAAAGTGCCAATAAACTGAGCCCTGTGTAATCTGTTAAAAATCTAGATCTCACAGACACTGCCACTAGCAGCCCAAAACAACTTGCAGCCATGTTAGTGAATCATTTAGGGTGGAAAAGACTTCTAAGATCATTTGATTCAACCATTAACTCAGTGCTCACAGGTCCCCAGGTGCCAAATCCACACGTGTTTTAAATCCCTCCAGGATAGTGGCTCCACCTTTCCCTGGGCAGCCTGTGCCAGTGCTTGACAACCCTTCAGGTGAAGAAATTTTCCCACCATCCTATCTAAACCTCCACTTTCATACTTGAGGCTGTTTCCTCTTTTCTTGTTCCTTGTTCCCTGGGAGCACAGCCCAACCTCCCTTGGCTCCTGTCAGGAGCTGTGCAGAGCCACAAGGTCCCCCCGAGCCTCCTTTTCTCCAGGCTGAACCCTTTCCCAGCTCCCTCAGCTGTTCCCGATGCTCCAGACCCTTCTCCAGGTTCCCTTTCCTGGGCACACTCCAGCCCCACAATGTCCCAATGAAGCACCTTGTTGCTCAAGATGAGGCAGCCACATCCAAACTCACTTGCCAGGAATTGTCCCCATCCCAGGACTCCTGAAACCACAGTCACACACAGTTATTTTAAAAGTTGAACTCAGCTGTGTGCATCAGCAGGAGCAGGCACGGACACAGGGCTGTTGCAGGATTCTCTCTCCAGGCTCATGGCTCTCACAGCTGGAATCCAGTAAAAACAAAAAAAACACCCCATCGCCTCCTAGGTCTGCGGTGCTTGGAGCAAACTGACGTTACAGGAAGGACCTTGAAGTTTTTTTGTGATTGCTCCTGCTGCTGGCTGAATTTCAAAGCAAGTGTCATTCCTCTTCCCCTCTCTTCTTACCACCTGTGTCTCCTTTTAATCCCTGCCGCTGTATTAATGCTTTCAAACTTGAGGAAAGTTTCACATTTGATCACCAAAAAAAAAAAAATGTAACATCCTCCCTGATGTGAAGGGAAAATGAAATGTTGATCATCACGGCTCTGGTGACAGGTGCTGAGTGCCAGAGGCGACTGTCACTTTGCCATGTCCCGGGTTCATGGAGCACCTAGCAAACCCTGCTAAATGCCACTGCAAAAATATCAGCAGGGGAAAAAAAAAAAAAATCTTTCTTTCAACAGGTACCTTTAACCTGTTGGTGGCTGTCAGACCTGTATTTTGCTATGTGGAAAGTTCACGGAAACCTGTGAGGAAAGTGCAAATAAATCTAAGCATAAGAATTTTTTTTTTCATCCTGAGGCAGTCAACAAAATTAAACTTCTCCCAGCTCAAGGATTCTATCAGATGTCTCATTTTTCTGCATTTTCCATCATATTGCTGGCAATTCCCTCTGTGAAACAGTAGGAATGTTCCATGACCAGAACTTCCCAAAGTCCTTCCCAAAGTCCTTCCCAAAGTCATGGGCTGCTAGAAGTTTTGGGAGGCAAATACCCATTACTGAAGAATCCCATAATGCATCAGTGTAAAACAAAACAAATATTAAGAGAATGAGAAGCAAGGAAATTCTGCTGATTATTGAGAAAAATTTCGAAGTCAGGATTTTTCCAATGACACAAAACACTGTGTGAAGAGCACCATTCTTCTCTCATCTTCCAAAGAAGCCCATGGGCATTTCCATATTTATGATTTACAGAAAAAAAATCCAATAGGTATTCAATTAAATACTACAACCTGTAGGTATTAGTGTAGCTCGTATTTTGTTTTCTTGTAGCAAATTCTGCAAAAAGCCTCTTCTAATGTAGGGCTGGAGATGAAAAAACTGCACAGCTCCAATGTCAAAGAGGACATTTGGTCTTGCCTTTGCATGACTGTGATAGCTGAATTCTGCAAAAAATGAACTCCAAGTAAGTAGCCTAAGTTGTTATCTGTTTATATTATGCTGTCATCCACTTCATTTTCTCGGTTATAATTACAGTGGTATCTCTACCACTGCTCCAGTTACTTATGGAAAGAAAACATTTGCATATGTCACATTACCCATTATGTGCAGAAATACTGTATTCCACAGATAATTGTGGTGTCTGAATGTCAGATAAATTAGATATGCTGAGACCTCAAACAAAAAGTAAACTGCACAAAACTGAATTTGCATGGAGGAGTCCAATGAAGTCTAGGTTCAGAACTGAGTTGAAGATTCAATAACTTTGTCATTTTAAAAATCTGAATTTTCATTCAGCATTTAGGTAGGGGTAGGGGGGAAGCCTATGAAGTGTCATGCACTGAACTTTTTAGAAGCATTGAGACAATGACAGCTACATCCTAAAGGGTTACAAAAGCCCTTTTTGCTAGATGAATGGCTCTATCTGTCTGGATAAATATGCCTTAACTGGAAGTGCAATTTTAACTCTAATATGTTTCTATTTTTTTTCCCTTTTTCACAGTATTACAGCTATGGGTGATAAGTAATAAAACCACAACCATAACCAATTATTTGTTTAAAAATGGTTAAATTAACATTTTATTTGGTTTTTTCATATAATTTTTTTCATGTCTGTCTAACAACACACTGTTACTCCAGGACTTGTCTTCTTCTCTCCCCTTCCATCCTCTATTCCCCTAAATCCTCTCCTCTCCTCTCCTCTCCTCTCCTCTCCTCTCCTCTCCTCTCCTCTCCTCTCCTCTCCTCTCCGAACCTCTCCGAACCTCTCTGAACCTCTCCTCTCCCCCTTTTTCCTTCTCTTTTTCTTCTTTGTCTTCCAGAAGCACATAAGGTTTATATATAATTCTATCAATACCTCGAGGCAAACTATTTGATGATTATAATAAAAAAAAAAAAATCTCATTTTGCTGTAGTTTGTGGAGGGAGTTTCATTATTGCGTGTCACTTGGTTGCAAGATTTTATGGGACTGTAACTCCTAAAGGACATTTTAAACATACACTTTTTATGGCATCTAAACTCCACGATAAACGAAAGCATTAAAATAAGGTATTGGAGTTGTTTCCTTTTGTCTTTGATGGATATGAATTGGAGACATAAAAGGTCTTGTTTCACCCTTAAACCCCTGCAGCCTCCCCCTCCTTTCCTTTTGAGTTTGCAGTGAGCAGACAGACAAAAGTGTTTTCTGTGTGAGTTTGGACTGAGCAGCAGCACAACAGAGGCAAAGCCAAAACTTGATCCTGCAGAACTAAAACAAGACTCGCGTAAGTCCTTAACCACAGGTTTTGCTTTCCTTTCCAACCCATTTTTGCTCTAAAGGCAAATTTATCGTCACCAAAAGGAGCTGCTTTTGTTCTTTTGTAATGAATATCTGTGCAGCAGCCATACAGTTGGTGTTACACATTTGCCTCTTTGTCTCACTCATACAAATGCAGAAGCCACAAGAAAATTCCAGAGGCAATCTTGAAAAAATATTTGTTCTGGTGGCATCTGAGCTAGCTAAAAGTTCTTGAGGGTTCCCTGTAGGCCTATGTGAATGACATTTGAAAGTGTGTTAAAAATGTAGGGTAATTAACTGAGATGAAAAATGCACAAGCAAACAACTAAAAAACTTTCTTTTTTTATACAGGAAATTCAAGACATTAAATCCCTTCCTCAACCATAAACAGTGCTTATGACGATCTTCACCTTTTTTTCTGCTTAAAACAGAGAAATAAATAAAACATAGAAACTGAGAAGGCTGAATTTTTTTGAAGGTCGGTTTTGGGAAGGTCACAGGATCAAAGTGCAAAAAACAAATAGGAGAAGAATAGAATAGAATCAGATTTTCAAAGATCACTTTTGAAAACCATGTAACAGCTAGTTCTAGCTCCTCTTCATGCAAGACCTGAGGCTTTAGGGAATGCAGACACACTGGGGCTCTTCCATTTCAGAGGACGAGGGTAGTTACAATATTCTGTAGCTCTTTGAAGGTTCAAAGTTATGTATGATTACTATTTAATTTAAAATATCTATTTTATTCCATTTCTTATTTCATTCTGAGCTCTACAATGGTTTAAACTGTTAAATCTGCTCGTCTTTCCATGAGAAAAACTTTCTATTTATAACCCTTTGTATTTTGCTAGTGTCTAATGAGTGATGTCTAGCTGCCTACCAAGGTTAAGCCATAACAATGAGCATTAATGTTTAAGTCTTAATCAGAATAATGACTCTTTTTGATTTGAAGTCCCTGGAAATCAACAGGTCTAGTGCCATTACTGAGTCTTTGATCAGTTTCAATGCTATCTTGTACTAATAGCAGACATGAAAGAATCATTTAGTTGAGGTCACAGGAGCTTGTGGACCAGGTTGAAGCAGAAAGAAAACAGGAGTTTGATTAACAAGAATGGTCCAGAGAAAGCAAATAGCATTGGTGAAACAGACGATGGAATCACAGAGTCCCAGAATGGTTTGAAATGGACCTTCAAGTCCATCTCATTCCACGCCCTGCCATGGGCAGGGACACCTTCCGCTATCCCAGGGTCCTCCATGCCCTGTCCAGCCTGGCCGTGGATACTCCCAAGGATCCAGGGGCAGCCACAGCTTCTCCGGGCAATCTGTACCAGGGCCTCACCACCCTTACAGGAAATAATATCTTCCATATATCTAAACCAAATTTTCCCTATTTCAGCTTGAAAGAGCTTGCAGCAGCAGACGGAGCTCTTTATAGCTGACTCTTAGCCATAGCACCATCAAGGGAAGCTCCCTTAGTTTTGCAATAAACTTAGTTAGAGTTTTATTTTTTGGAGATTTTTATTTTTTGCTTTTGCTTTTTAGATTTTATTTCCCTCCTCATTATTCTTCGCACAACAAAATATGTTAAGTACTTAAACACAAAAGAAACATAGACCATGGGAGAGCAACACCTTCAGGGGAAAGAAAACACATATGTGATCTTTCCCACACAGAGTCAAACAACAAAAAAGGAAAGAATAACATCAAGGAGACAAACAAGTATCAGATGAGGGAAGACAGAGCTTTTAGGAAGAAAGTCATTCTGGCCGCTGCTGTGCTGGGACTGTTTCCTTGTCACATGGTGCTTAATCATAATAAATTAAGTTTTATTTTGCATCTTGCAACATGCTAACTTGGCTCAGCAGGTAATGGGAGGAGTCCTGGGTCGCCAAATGGTGTTTAACGGAGAATAACAACAATTTCCCCCCTGCAGGCTGGCATAAATAATGAATTCAAAATGTGCCTCTTTTGAGCAGACCGTTCCAGCTGCTTCTTGTTCTTAGAGCTCGTTGGGAGGTTTAACACCAGAAAGTCAGCCCTCCTGAAGCTACAATTATCATCCTCAAGCAGCAGTCCTGGGAAATGGTGAGTTTGATCAAAACAGCTTCGTGTTATCAGAGATGGAGAACTGCAGGGGTTCCTGTAAAGTTTAGTGAAGGTCCAGCCAAGGTGACCCTCGTCCCACTGGAAAGTCTGTTTGGGATGGTCTCAGTTTTTCCAGCATGGGTCTGAAATACCACCACGCCTGAGAGGGGCCACATCTTCCCACCTTCTTTCTGCAAGCATAAATACTAGCAGGGACTTCAGAGATTGAGACCCCGGGCAGGGACACATCAGGCAATACAACCACAGAGGAGATTTAGGTCAGAGAGTGGCAAGGGGAAAATAAAATCCAAATTTTTTAAGGCTACGTGTATGTAAACATGGTGAGAGATTGCCTGCAGAAACAGAGGAACCTCTAGGACTGGAGTGGGGTGTAAGGACAGGTTGGACAAGCAGCAGTCAGGGGTGGTTTAGGAATAGTTTTTCTGCTTGTGAGTAGGAGGATTGACCAGTCAGTCACACCTTCGAGGTCCCTTGCAGTCCCACGTTCAGTGATTGATGGAAATTGTGATATGCCTGAAAGAAACTTGCTCCCAGGTTCAAGTGGGCTGCATTCAGTACCTCTTCCTGCTCTCTGGAGTTGTTTTGCCATTGTCTGTGCTAGGAGCAGGGTCAGATCCTTAATTAAAGCCGTGATTGGCTGCAAATACATTTTCCTGTGACTAATGAAGGGTCTGCCACTTCTTAGCAGCAATTTCCCGGCGGGTGTCTTCACATTAGAAAAAAGAATGAGACCAAATGACTGCACAGAAGGCACTGGTGGGTCATTAAGTAATGGAAATAAATATATATGAGTATTTACAGTTGTCTAGGGTTTTGCCTGATTTCTGGAGAAGGCGGAAGGGGTGGGTGGGTGTGTGGCAGGAGTTCCCTTTTGTCCCTAAGAACTGCAGCAAATTATCCCTGTCAAAACCAAGCCTTAAGAGAATAGAGCACTTGAATAAACATTTCAATCCCTCTTTGTCAGCAGAGTGACAGGCAGCCTTTAATGCAGCCCCATGCCTGTGCTATAGAGCTGGGATTAGTGCTGCTGAAGCCCAGCCCAGGGCCTGAAGCAGAGGCTGTTGAAAAGTACAGATATTTGTTTTCTATCCCAAAAGAAGACTCTCCTGAGATTTGTTCCTAAAACAGATGGAGATTAGCTGTGCCAGGAAGGTCATCTACCAAAAAACTTCTTGTCACAGGGTAAAGTGCCTCTCTATGGCAAAATGCTTGACCAAACTCAGTCCTGGCAGAACTCTGGTGAAGTTACTTTTGGGGAAAATATGAGAACTTACTTATTGGAGAAGTTACTTCTGGGGCAAATACATCTAACTTCTGCTCTCCATTGCTCTGTGTGCTGCATTTATCTCACATTCTTGGCTTGACCCTCATTGCTGTGGTACTTTGGTACTCATGAGCTTGATTTTCATTCCTGCAGCCTCCTGCAAGGAGGAAAATTGATTAAATCCTCCAAATGGGAGACGACTTGGCATTATGCAGTTGGCATACACAGCATGCCTTGGTTACTGCAGCATAAATCTTAATTGCTGTGGGTGGGCGAGACACCGAATCTTCTTGTCCTGTAAGGGTTTGATGCTTATTCCTTCTGAACAGTCTGAGTAGAGACTGAGGGCTCTTGGAAGAGAGTTTCACAGAAGTTTGTTTTCTGCTGAGATTTGTGGCTGTGGCTGGGCTCAGTTTGGGGGTGGTAATTGATCTGGGGAGCAAAAACTGAATGGCAAAATCTGATATTCTGTCTCAGCAGGGTGTGCCGGTGAGGATTCTCTGATGTCTACTCCATGGAAAAACTATGCTGAGACTTTTACCTTCAAGGGGCATGAATGGGGTTTCTCTAGGCAGATGTCTGTATTTTTGAATATTTTTCAAACCTATTTGTGTTTTTTGCCTTTTTTATTAAACTTTCCTGTGAGTTTGGACCTATGAGGATGAATGAGCTCCCCCAGGAAAGATGTTCACTTCCCTCTTTAGGAATCAAGAGTGCTAATGAGCACTGATGGGAAGTGTGTGACTTCTAACTGGCAAAAAAAGGTGACAGGCAAGAAATAATATTCTTCTCCTTCCAGATGCCAAACTGGATTAAACTTCACTAGTGCCCAGCCAAAAAGCACAACGTTCTTCTGTATAACTACGTCTTTTTCATTGTCATGAGTCACTGTATTTTCTTTTCAAGCTCTGTTTGCGCTAATTGTCCTATGTATATTAACAGCAAAAATTAAGATAAGGCTGTTTTGGAGAGAGGATAAAAAATTAGAAAAATCAGGTGAATTCAATTTATGGTTTATGTGGAGATAAATGAGACTTTGCCATTACCATGTTCAATCCAGTTTCAACAATACCAACACGTCTGCAATAATTCACAGGGTATAATGTGAGGTTTTATAGAGGTACTTGGCACTACACACTCTATATTATTTGGGAGAGGAAAAATATTTCTGTTTTAAATTGTTTAGTATAAAAATTATACCCAATTTTCCAGGCTGCACTGAATGATCTATCTCACGTTCTTTGATGTTATTTATTTTGATGGGTTGTTTTTAAATTGGACTTCGCTCACCCTCTTTAGTATCTGTGTTCCCATGAGATTCCCATAACATTATGTCTGGCTCTTTTATGGAGGGAGTCCAGACCTGTATAAACGCCAGCCAAGCACCAGGTGGGAAAGAATAAAGCCAGGGATCGGTAAAACTGAGGAAGAAATGATGGAGGCTGCAGGAGAGGGAGATGAGTGTCTGTAAATCTCCTTGGGAAGGACTTCCCAGGGGAGGGTCTCACTCAGTTTATTTCCCCAGGTTCAGGGGGATGCCTGCAGTTATGTCCTGATGAGGATGTGCATTTGTCAGTGTGACCTCCCTGACTTTAGAAAAACAGGCTGGTTGCCTCACACACACCCAGAATCTGCCTAGTTACTCACAAATCATGAGTTTATTTCCATACAAAATCAGATTTCCATAGTTCACCATCCCTCAAGAATCATTCTGGTGATTCTGTTCAGGCCTGCTCTTCCTCTGGGATGGGCAGGGGTCCAGCCCATGCAGGGTGAAGACCCCTGGGGCCTGTTGCTGGTTGACCCTTCTGCTTGGTGGTTGCACTGGCTGCCCCATCTCCGTTGGCAGCTTATCTCAGGACCCCTCTCCTCTCCTCTACATTTATTTTTCTAGTTAGGTTTTCAGGTTCTTAGAAACGTGTTAATTAGTTTGACCCTTCTTAATGGCAGCAGGTCATGTACATGAACACCTAAAAGTCTAAGGTTACTTTAGAAATTCTGAAAGAAAAAAGTGCTCCACAGCATAAAGGGCAAACATATCGAAAAGCCTTTAGAAATGTCACTAATCTTAAATATATAAAAGTTCTCATTTGAAATTCTATCAAATTAGGGAATGGTGTTGCATGCATGAAGATAAGATGATTTATGAAATATGTTTTGGAAACATGGAAAGCAATCCATGAAATGGGGCTACTTGGTCTGATTTTATCAGGATATGAGGCGTCCTTTCAGGACAAAATCATCCATGCTCTGGAAGGAAGGGGAAAATTGTCTGACAAGAGAATTTCCGTGGGGGTATGTAATGAAAGAAAACCAACTACATAGTCTGATTTAGTAATTAAGATTGTTGGAAACAATCTACGGAAAAACCTCAGTGTAACTGAGCACGGAGTGGACAAAGATGTGGTTGCAATGTTGATGTGCTGCTGCAGGAAATTTGTAACAAAGGTTTCTGCCCCAACTTGGTGATTCAGCTGGAGACAACCAGGGAGACTAGAGGGGAAGATTATAAGGCATCAATGCGGAGGGGCCATGAAAAATGTCAGTATGATCTGTCAGTGTGAGTAGAGATAGAGAAATATTAATGATATTGTACCAGGCACTGAGACATCTCAATGGGAGTTATGTGGAGATTGGCCATCTGTAATGGAGAAAGATGAAATAAATCTGTAACAAATGATGGGAGAGAAAAACAGAATGTACCTGGGAACTGCAAGGGGATGAATAATCAGAGCTCCTGCTCAGACCACAGGGATCTATGTTAGGGAAAATTGGGTCTTGGCTGTTTTAGACTATCACAGAATGATTGTGGACCACAGACACAATAGCATAATAAAAAGGTGAATGGCATTTCAGGATGTGTGACAAAGTGTTTGTGTCAGAGGTGGAGAAGGGGAAATATTGTTACGTGAGGTAAAGGTTAGACTATGTACCTAAAACAGAAATGGGGTAAGAAATCCTACATGAGAACAACAACAAAAAACCCACTTATACTCTTTAACCACACTATGCAATTGTTATTAAGTGTGCCCCGTGTGGCTGAACATCAAGAAAGGAAGAGATGTAATCAAACTGGAGGAAGTTTTTTTGCCCAAGGATAAATGGATATGGATGAGACATTAATAAATATATAAGTGTAACATCTAAGGAGACTCTTCAGCTACTGGAACAGGAGGATTAGAGAAAGTGGCTCAGTGGGGTGGAAGGAGAAAAATTTTGTTGAACATAAAATAGAGTTTGGAAATTTTGTGGCTGGAAATTAAAGCTGAAGAAGCTTGCACTTCTACTGAGCTGATGGTGAGAAGTCAGGGACTGATGCTGGAGAGTTATGGACCTCTCTTCTGGGGCAGAGACTCTGCAATTCCAAATAATCTTGGCAGCAGTGATCCAATTCTTTCCATATAATAAATGTTATGCTATGATTTCCAATTATTTCAGAGCTTCCTTTAACCTACTGTGGCCATATTTTCGATCCATGTCAAAAAGAAGTGCTGTCAGTAAAGTCAGAATTGGATTTGTTACTAGATGTTAAATTTGTATTAAACTGTGGTATAATTTGTATTATTTTGATTGTTTGTTTCTCTTCTTTTTCTCTGAAAGGGCTCTTGGGAAGGAAATTATTAATTTAGTTCAATTCTTTCAAATTTAAATTCAGCGTAAAGATATTTCAAGGACAGTGACAATAAAAGAGGGAAAGAATGATTTTTCCATCATCTCAAACTGTATTTTAGATCTCTTTCTTTACAAAATGTTCTTGGAAGTCTGAGAAAATAAGTCATATACCATAATGGATATTATCAGCTATTACCTAATTAACACTAATATTTCTGTAAAGGTCTGGAAAATGGAATTTTAATATGCAGTAATCACAGAACCACAGGATTGATAACTTTCTCTCTGAAGCATCACTTTATTGCATTAGCAGGCTGGTTTTAGAAAGAATAATTCAAAATAGTGTCTCCTCTGACTTGATTTAAAAGTCCCTACTTTTATTCCTACTCGAATGTAGTCCCTACATTCCCTACTCGAAAAAAAAATAGAAAACAATAAATAATTAGGAAAAATATGTAGTATTATCTGGAAGATAGAAGGTTATTTTAGTGGAGGAAACAAACAAATACCCTTAATCTGTCACTTTGTGATTGCATGGTGAATACGATGACTTCTTGTGATTATTATGATTATCTGAAAAATTCTCCTTCTTGTCTCTGTTTTGTTGCCGGCTTTCTCAAAGCAAAGCCACTTATCTCTCAGTGCCACCATTTCCCCTGTGTTTAAAGGAAATAATATAATTCCTTGCCTTGCCAGGGATGCTAAAAGGGCAAATGTTATAAAGATTGAAGCTCTTTAGCTGTGGTGTAGGAGTTGGAATATATAAATAAATAAGGTCTGGTGCGGCAGACTCAGGTTCATGGCTGTGTAAAATCAAAGCTTTCATCTGTTGAGAATACACATGTCTGGAGGGAATGGAGTGCAGTAAGATGATGTGATGGTGGAATTAGGGTGATAGATATCCATAACCAAGCATACTATCTCCATCTCTGGCAAAGAAAAAAAAATGTTTTAAACCCAGTCACCCATCTAAATATAATGATGATATCATTACAGAGCCTGCACCCACTGACAAATGCAAGGCACTGCAGAAGCATAAGGCACTTCAAGTAAATAGTAACACAATTTTGTCAGAGGTTGAAAAGTTAATTCAGTCCTGGTCCCATTCGTATTATTTTTAATTTTTTTTATTATTTTATTGAATTGGTTTATTAGATCTCTATATAATGCTCTTCAATTTACATCAGTTGACAATGGGAATCTTGAGTGATGACAGAGCCTCAGAGTTGGAATGAATACAATATTATATTCATATAAAGTAAAAATCCTTCCTGCAGTATAGCTGCCTTCAAAGCATGCAGAAGTTTCTGCTGGCTTCTGAGCCCTGGACTCTGCTGTAGAGGGTTCTCAGGGTGACACCACAAATGCAGCTTGGGAACCAACAGAAAGTGAATTGACTGGTTTAATAATAAAATATGGGGTTTTTTTTCCTAAATCATGTATGCATTACGTATGCACAATTAAATGCATAGAGAAATATTTTCCTAAATTATGAGTGTTTGGGATCCTATAAGTGCTAAAAATACATTCACCCAAAAATCCAAACCAATCACTAGCAAATTAAAAGCAAACCAAAGATATCCCCAAACAAACAAAAAACTTGGGGAAGGCTTGACAAAAATCTGACTTCTCTGATGGAGCTTTGTATGACCTTGTTTTGTACATGGTGTGTCTGGTTTTGATTTAGACTTTTGAAAATTAAGAAATCACTGTTCCAGTGCCTGTACAGTAGGTCCAACACATCCTGAGTGCTGCATGAAATTCTTTGTGGAACTTTTGGGCTGAAAATATGGAAAACCCAGTCCTGGCTGGGTTCACATTTTGCTCTCCTTCCATGTAATTTATTTTTAAACCAATTCTGATTTTCACTGCATGGGTAACCTCCAAAAATTTTATCCATTTCTTTTTGGATAGCAATCATCGGACCCAAAAAAGCAGATAGATCCTCTTGCCCATCTCTAAAACAAGAACCCACACTGCTGGAGTGTCACTGCATCTCCCTAATTTTGGGTGTCTCGTGTTGGCATATTCCCAGAAATAGGGATTAGTTAGGAATGATTGGTTCATAGTGCTCTGGAGAACATGTGAAGAAACTGTCAGATATTTCTTTCCCCTTTTGATTACCTATGGCACCTAACAAAGAAAAGACACTTGTGCTGGCAGATTATCCAGAAGCCCTGTGATGGTGATGTGTTTCTCTTCCCTGCGCCTACTTGGAATTGTCTTATTTAATAAGTTTTAGCTCTGATAACAATCCTGCAGTCAGGTGGATCATATCCTAGTGTCTTGGATTAGAGACAAATATCTTAGGTGGAAAGCACTCTGAACAGGTGCCTCCCCCACAGCAAAGGTTTCTGGCACCCCTTCCCCCCACAGCAACAGAATATCTCAGCCTAAAGTGGGAAGAACTGTTTAATTAACAGACCACACAGTGGAAGGGGAAAGGGGAAAAGGGGTCATTAAACCTGAACAAACAGCTGATGAACTTTAGTGTCCTTTTCCTCAGGCATAGCTTCCCTTTCCGGGGTCCCCGGAGGGGCTGGGCGGAGTTCCTCTGGTGGCTCCCTGGACGATTCTCGTCCGCTGTCCTCCGGGGCTCCTCAGGTTCTCGGATGAGAAAGCAAGTAGAAGAAAAGGGTCCAAAAATGATGAAAAAATAATCCCAGGGGGAAAAAAGAAAAAAAATCAAAAAGAAAACCCAAGCAGCAGCCACACCAGTAGTACCAGCAACCAGCAGCAGCGACTGACTGAGGAAAAAAAAAAAGTAAACCAGTGTCCCTTCCTTCTCACTCCCCTGTAGGAGAGCCGGGGGAAGAATTTCAAAACATCCCGCGCTGGCAGAGCTTTCTCCCAGCTGCGGGACACAGTTAAAGCTACAGGACCATATTTCTGCTCAAGTATACAAACGATAGGGAATGCAAAATATCATTATGCCACCCCAGGACACCTAGGAGTGCAATTGCCACTGTCTTCTCAAGGAGGAAAAAATCTCGACATTTAGTCTGAATTGAAAAGCAATAAATGTTTAAAGAGATTAGAATTAATTAATAATCATTTACTTCTTTCCATCTAGTAATTATTCCCCCTGGGACTGATCTAAACACTAGTTTCACCCCCCCAGGACTCCTAAGAAGTGGACTTTGGTGCCTTGGTGGTCAGGACGAAGGATTTCCCCTGGAATGATGAGGAGAACAAGGAGCGTGTAGATCCTGGAACCAAAGGAGAAGAGGGAGTTGGGTGTGAGCGAGCAGCAGAAATGACCACAATGACCATACACACACACACTCCTGGAGTGGACTCTTTGCCACAGCAGAAACAGCCAAAAATCAATGTCCAGGGAGGTGAGAGGAGATCTCTTGCCAAAAAACCTCCCACCATTAAAAGAGCAGATGCACCAAACTGGTGGTAACAAGGAGATCTTTACTGTCCTATGACCTGAGCATCTCAGCTTGTGCTTAAAATTTTCTCAGCTCCTCCCTTTTTGGTAACCAGATGTCAGTTTTAATTTTGAACTTCTTTTTTTTTTAATCTTCTCTCCTACCGGGGTCTGTAATTGGTGAAAGAAGATTAATCATCAAGAAAAAAAAAGAAGAAGAAAGGACGTTCAGGCAAGACAACTGAATTGCCAAAGGAAAAAGCTCCAAATCCCATAATTATGATGCTGACTTTTGATGTACTCCATATTATTTTGTTAGGAAAGGCCTGAAGAAATTAAGTTTATTTTGGTTTAATAGATGGAGTGTCTTAATGAACAGGGTGTAATAATAACAATTCTAGGAAATATATGTAAATATTTATGGCAGAAGAGAGCAGGAACAGCAGGCCAGAAAGGGCAGTCTGGTGTTGAAATGGCACTGAGGGTGTTGGCATCTCCCACATGACTTTCTGTGGATACTTGGTTTTGTTTTGTTTCCTTAAGCAGAAGGAATAATTAATCTGTTGAAAACCTGTCTTTAGGCATTTGCTACCCTGCAGCAGAAGACAAACACCTCCTCCAGCTGCTTCAGTGGCACTGGGAGGCACAGGGGTAGCCTCCCCTGCTTGGAGCTGGAAGGGGAGGAGAAGAACCACTAAAACATGTAGCCAAGGCTTAAATAAACAGCAGGGAGGTGACTGAGTGGAGCAAGGCTGGGGTCTGTCATGCCTCATTTCAGCTATCTCAAATGTTATTTAGTCTAAAAAGGCCATGGTTGTTCATTCAGCAGTCAATGGATGGACAACTGAAATGTTTTTCAAGACTTCCTCCTGAAGAGATGGGCTGATTGGTTGTGGGGTACCCTCAAAAAAAGCAGAATAAAACCCCTACGTGATTCTGCCTTGATAAATCTCAAAGAAACTACAGATTTTCAAAACCTTCGTTTGTATTTTTCTTTTCCTCAATTTAGTGAGTGGGAAACACCATAACTTCTGTTTTGTCTTGTACTCTGCAGAGCTGGTGCCAGCATCTCTGGGTTGCTGTGTTTGTGCCTGGCCCTGCACATGAGCTGCCCTTGTCACTGTCACACCGACAGTCCTACTGCTGCTGTTGAAAGATTATGATCTTTTCAGGGGATTTCTCCAGCTCCTTGCTAACTGTGCTTCTATGCATCATAGAAGAAAAAAAAATTTACTGGGAGCAACATTTGTGAGATTATATTCCTGCACATCCAAGTTCTGCACAAGCCAGTCCTTCAGAAAACAAAATCCTCTGTGCCTTGTCTCTGCTTTTCTCTTGGTATTCTCTTTATTAGCTTGGTCTTGACCTCTGACACTAGGAAGAGTATGAAAAAACTTTTTTTTTTTTTTGCTTTTGGTGTATGATGCAATCTAGGTCACTGCAGCCTGCAGGATTGAAACATTGGGATCTCATTAACTCTATTTTATTTCCTTTCCTTCCTCAGTCACAGAAAATAGATTAATAGGGTAGCACTTTGCAGTAAGTGGACATTAATTAATGCTAAATTACACCAGAATTCCACTGGAATCACATATTAACAGTCACACTAAGTCCAAAAGAGCTTGCCATGATTTATGTTCTTGTAAGGAATATCCAAAAAAATTAATACCTATTTGTCACTTATAATAAAGTGTTACCAGTTAATTTTATCCCATTTTCTGCCCTGGTTTTGCTGTAAAAATGAGATGCTGGAAGTTTAAAGCCTGGTATTTGACAGAAATGTGAGTTTCTGCTTTCTGACCTACTCAGGACTATTCGGTGCAACTTACCCTGTTGCTCTTTTGATATCTTGTACCAGGAATCGAGCAAGTGTCTCTCAGCTTGGGATGCAGAACCTGGGCAAGAGGAAGAGTTATTTTAATTCATGTCCCATAATTCACTCCTCAGTATTGGAAATTCAGATCCTCAGACTATTCATTAACTTGACAAACACCGTAATGAGTGCAGAAAATGGCAGCACATAAATCCATTCTCTTGACAAAGAACATAATGAGAATGGGAAGTGACACAAACAGAATAGATCACTTTACAGTCTGGAGACTGTATATTCTTGCTTCTCGTGTAACCACAGGTCTCTCCCCTTGCTCCCTTCTCTCCCTGTGCCTTTCCAAGGCTCCTCTCTAGGAACAAGCAATACAACACAAGGGAATTATTTCAAATTGCATTAGGAAAAAATTCTTCACTGAAAGGGTTGCCAAGCCTTGGCACATGGCAGAGATGGAGTCCCCATCTCTGGGGGCATTTAAAAGATGTGTAGGTCTTTCAGGAAATGTGGTCCTTTCTGAAGTACACCTCATCCTGAGCTTCCCACCAAGACTGAATTTAATAAAGAGTAGTAATTAGTACTGTTATTTAATGGCACAGATGAAGTCTTAGTGCTTGCAAAATACTTTGAGAACTTTACACAAAAAAAATACGAATGCTGATTTTACTATTAATAAAATCAACTGCATTGCCTTTTTCCACTAAAAATTATCCCACTACCCCATAAAGGAATAATTTCTTTCAAAATCAAGCTTACTTTTCTTGGTATCAGCAGCACAGATCATTTAATATACTAAAAAGTCCTTCTTCCTGCTGTAAATTGAAATTTAAGCATTTATTTGAGCTTTTCTTTCTTCTTTTTTATTTCTGAGGAAAGTGCTCTCGGGGAATAACACAGCTTGCTTAACTGCATAATGCTTTATACAGTAGATACTTTAATTTGCTGATACTGAAACCTGAAAAAGTCAAATCTGTGAAACAAAGTCTTTTTCTTCGTATTCAGTATCAGAAGAAATTATCAAAGCCTAGAGAAACTGGGGAATAAATACACCAAGCACAAACAAGGGGATATTAAAGATGAATCCCTAATTTTGTCCCAGCTCTGTGCAAAACAGGCTTCCACCTCCTCTGTATTCAGTTCCAAGTCCTACATGACCTTCGGCTCTAAAGATGAGAGTCATATATTTAACTACAGTATTTTTTATTTACTATACAAGTTGAGATGCAAAACACTTAATCTGCATCGTAAAATGGAAAGTGGCTGAGTTTGCAGCGACCTTGAATGTTCCTACACTAAAAGTTGATCATTTTAAACAAGTGCAGCCCTTTAGCTGTGCTAAATTGGACTTAAGTTCATGGCATGTGTTATTTTTCAAAATCTGACTCTTTTTTTTTGTGGGGAATCAGAGAATACAAATCTAGATGTTTTGCATGTATTTATTTATGAGTGCATAGATATTCTCTGTTTAAAGAATAGTGAGGAGGAAATAGCAGTGGAGGGTGTTCAAGGGAGTTGTTTGCTCAGTCCCTACTGACTTTCTGCTGAAATTGGATACTGAGCTCACTTTTCTCAAGAGCAATGCACAGAAAACTGCAGCCAGAAGCATCAACACCTTCACCCACTAACCATGTTAAGGAAAGTCTTGATTAAAATCAATGAAAAAACTCCTTTCACTCCCTTCCTTCTTGAATATAGAGGGGAACTAAGGAATCAGCAATTTC
This sequence comes from Acanthiza pusilla, assembly GCA_036630365.1. Lineage (NCBI taxonomy): Eukaryota > Metazoa > Chordata > Aves > Passeriformes > Acanthizidae > Acanthiza > Acanthiza pusilla. The sequence goes on along the minus strand of JAXCHO010000032.1, from coordinate 3,825,760 downwards.
CTTGGGTGAAACTGAATTTCTGCAGTTTGTCCCTTGAGGTAAAGACATGGCTGAATTTTGTATCTCCTGTTTCGCAGGATGTAGGTCCTTATATAGCTAATATAGCTCTGCTTCTGTTTTCTTCTCTTTTTTTTTTTTTTTCCCCCTAAAATATGAACCAAGCTGAAACAGTGCTACAATTCTGTTTTTACTAGAATAAACACAGATTCCTGGCCAAAGAAGACAAATGTCAGAATCCCACTTTTTTTGGCAGGTGTTGCCTTTCCTGCTCATTGCCCCTTATATATTCTAATATGTATATTCCTGCTCACTATCCCTCTCTTCCTCTGTTTTAAGTTGGTTTTTCTAATATATATGACACTGGATTACCTTCCACCTACAGTGGTGGAAAATGTCCTAGCTCAGACTATTGTCTCGTTCAGCAAACAGAAATCTGTTGCAGCCACCACAAGCAGAAGATTAGCACAATGTGTGTGGTTTTTTCGGGGTCAAGTACATTTTTTTCAGAGTAGCTGGTAGGGGTCTGTGTTTTGTATTTGTGCTGGAAGGAGTGTTGATAGTACAGAGATGTTTTTGCCATTGCTGAGCAGGGCTGGCACAGAGTCAAGGCCTTTTTTGATCCTCACCCCATCCCGCCAGCCGCAGGGCTGGGGCTGAATAGGGTTTGGGAGGAGACACAGCTGGGACAGGCGACCCCAACTGGCCAAAAGGATATTCCAGACCATGTGATAGCATGATTAGTATATAAAGCTGGGGGAAACAGGGGGACGTGGTGGGGGGAGCATTTGCAATGATGGCATTCGTGTTCCCAAGTCACCTTTATGCATGGTGGGCCCTGCTTTCCGGGAGATATCCAAGTTCCTGCCTGTCCTGGAAAGAGGTGGATGAATTCCTTGTTTTGATTTGCTTGCAGGGTCTGCTTTAGCCTTACCTGTTAAACTCTCCTTATCTCAGCCCCTGAGTTTTCTCCTTTTCAGTCTTCTGATTCTCTCCCCAGCCCATGGAGGGGGAGTGAGTGAGGGGCGTGTAGGGCTGAGTTTTCAGCTGGGGTTAAACCACAGAGCCCTACAAGACCCCAGAGAGACATGTGGGATTCATTGCCAAACCTGCTGGGGTCTAACAGCAGTGGCAGAGCAGCATCCACAGACTCTGGAAGATTTCCTCCACTGTGCCATTTAGCCCAGGCTGTTTGTTCAAAATATTGCATAACATTAACATTTAACATTTTAAAAATGTCTAGGTGCGAAAGAGCAATGGAATAGCTTTCACATGCTACCAAACCAGGGGATAATGGATGTGGCAAAGAGGGACATTAATATATTTAAGGTGATGATTAGAGGCTACTGAATCCAACGTGATAAACTGAAATAGATTTATAAGGTTAATACCATTTTCAGAGACTATAGACCATTTTATGGGATGTGCTGTATAACTTTTGTTCCTTCACCCAAATACATGATCTTTACCAGAGATTTAAAACAAAACACTGTAGCAATTGGATTCTAAAGGTCAATAAAGGAAGAAGAAAAATGAAAGAAAAAATCAGTAGCAGGGGGAAAAAAAATGCCAGTGGAGGGTATTTCATTCATTCTGTTTCTGGTGCTGTTGTTTTACCAATTAAACTGCTATAAAGATAATAAAAAGAACTCACCTCTGGAAAATGAAGGTTTGCCTTCATGAGGAAAGATATTGCGACTTCTAAAGGCCTTTAAAATTATATTTACTAATAAATAAATCAACAAATGGCACGAAGCCACATAAAACACACTGCACATCTCATTAATCTTTGAGATACTTTAGTTATCTTTTTAGGTGAACTAAATCTTTGCTGCAGACAGTTTGTGTGCAAAATTTGCAAGCCGTGCCATGGCAGTGTTGAGCCACCACCAGCAGAGGGGTCTGTGGGTGCTGGACTCGACGGTCCTTGTGGATCCCCCCAGTTCAGAACATTCTGTGATTCCGTGAGTCCATTCCATGAGATCGTTGCTGAGTGATTAGTAGCGTGGAAAACTTTGGAATCGTAGCTAGGATTGATTATGCACAAATAAACATTTAGATATGAATCCCAGTCCAAGCCTGGGACTAGGAGTGGATCCAGCTCCACCCAGACTCCTGCCTGGGATTTGCAACACCAGGGGATCCTTCCTGACCCTCGTGGCTCAATCCATGTCCTCCATGCAGTAAATAACCAAGTTTACCTTGGCATTGCATCCTGTTAAATCACTGCTGTATTTTCTACCAAACTGTGCTGATTTGCTGGTTTATATCAATGAACATATTGCTGCCTGTCTTGTAACATGTGAAGCACTTCACTCCGTCCGCGACACATGCTGAGGACAGGAAATTTGCCTTGGGGCTGGGATTCTGTCTCCTTACGCCAGAATGATGACAAGCATGGAGAAAACCAAATCAAAACAAAAAAAACCGAAACAAAACCAACCTCATAAAGAAAAGTGATTAGAAAGACTGAGTTTGATTATTTAAAAGTAAGAAGAATAAAAAGAAGTGAGGTGTAAAAATGCAAGCCAGGGAGAAGACCAATAAGAAGACATAACCTCATTATTTTCTCCTCTGTGTTTATTTAGTTTTCCAAATATTAGAAATGCTGCTTCTACCACATACCGACCAAATAGAAATTAGGATCAAATAGATCAAATATACTTCGGAAAAAAGTGGGAATGTAGTGGTGGGAACTGTTTTGGTGATATCCTATTTGGTGTTCTTCTCACCCTTCTCTTTAGCCACAGACATAAAAGATGGCATTCTTAAGAAACATTTTGAAATACAATATGTTCTTCCCTGGAATCTGATCCTTTGGGATATGTCTGGAAGGGATGAAGGGAAGAGACTGAAGCTGTATAGGACTAGAGACAGTCAGTGCTGGAATAGTCCCTACAAGAGCCAGGAAGCCTTCCTGAGGAATCTGAATTGGGAAGATAAATGTACCCTCTCCCTCCACACAGATATCCACATGCTTCTGACATACTGATTTTCACAAAATGTTTCTAGTTGATGACCACAGTAGCAAAAAACACACTAGCAAAAAAAAAAAAATAAAAAAATCTGGCCAGTTCTTATCCGCAAGACATTTGGTAATGACTTTCAGTACACCACAGAAGACATTCATAAGTCCTCTTATGTAAATTTTACTCTTAAGTAGAATAAAATCCCACTTTAGACCTCAGTGCACCAGTGAAGCACTCCCTACATTTCTAGCAATATCCACACAGATAATGCAGCCTCAGAAGGAATATTCTGAATGTGCACACTATTTATGTCTTTCCCAGGAAGAAATTACCAGGCGTAACAACCTCCCTAAAGGTGGGATGTAAACAACATGAGATATCTCAGCCAGAGCAAGAAATGGAGTATCTGCCATCTCGTAATTGGAATTCAAATTTAATTAAGATGGAGAGAGAAATACTCATCAACCTTTCAATGAAATGCAGGAGCCATTGGTGCTGCTATCTAAATGGGAGAAAACAGCCCTTCTAAATTCATTGTTAGACAAACAAGTCTCTGTGTAAGAAAAATGGCCTGTAATCTTAAATCTCAAGTTTATAGCACAAGGTAATATTGAAATCAAGCATCTTAGTACTAAGTCGCTAATTTTACAAAATTAATCTCAAGTGGTCAGACGCTGGCAGGAGTTGCCCAGAGAAGTTGTGGTTGCCCCATCACTGCAATGCAGCAGCAAGAGGTGAGAGGATTTCTCTGTCTTCAAAAGCTGCTGTATCATGGTACACTACTTTGTTTCTCAGCTGTCACTTAAGTATGGGAAGTGACCAAATTTCAGGATGGATGAATATTCTGGCGACTGGTTCCTTGTCATAATGCCTCCCAAGGGATCTGCAATCCTTCCCTGTTCGTCTCATGGACTCCTGCTCAGGTACGTGAGCTGTGCCTGGTTTTATGATTTCCAAACATGCAGAACATGAGAACATTCTTGTCTCCTGTCTGAAACTGCATCTGGCACCAAACCTGAGCAGGGTGTCTGCCTGCAGGTGTTGGTGCTTACCACAGCACAGTTATAACTCTGATACATAAAACTAAGTCAGACCACGTTAAGGGCAGTGTGTGACTCCCCACATGGCACACACAAAAGCAATTTCACCTTGTTATTACTTTGTGAGGTGTATAACATCTGGTTAAGCTGCTAGGTATCTATTTATGAAAGTATTTAGTCTTGATTTAAGACTTGGAGCAAAAGGGAATCCATCATGCTCTATGACAAAATGTTCCAGTGGTTTATAACTTCCAGTGTTAAAGAAGTAAAGCAATTTGTAGTTTGAATTTATCTTCCACCATGAACCTTTGAAACTCATTATGTTTCCCCTTTCTTAGATTAAAGAGCTGCATGTCAGTTATCTTCTCTTTTGCAGATTTTTTCAGATTGATCAAATCAAACTTTAACCTTTTCTTGGATAAGACTGAGAAGGGGATTTTCTTCAGCCTCACCAAATGGCCTTTCCCTCGCCCCCTCAACTTCATGTCAACCTCACAATTCTGTGTTTCCACCCTTTTGTTAAAATGTTCTGTACATGTTATGTACATGCAGGGTTGGACCGTATCCCAGTGGTGGCACTAATGATGTTTGGAAAGGTTACATGGTAATGTCATTGTATTTGTGGGAATGGCATTGCCTTTGTGACTTAACTTTAATGAGACTGTTTGCTCCCTTGATTTACATCCTAGGATGACCTGCAGGCTCTCAGAGAGAAAGTCATGCTTGGAGCTGATGTTCCAGAGTTTTGTATGCCCTCAAACCCATTGCAGAGCTCCTTTTATCTGAGACACCATCCTCAGGCTGTTACGTGTGACCTAATGTTTGCTTTACTTCTGCGTGCTTGACTGGAATTTAACTGTAATATTTGTTAAAGTTAATACAACAGCTCATTAAAGAGGAATAAAAATCCCTATTGGGTTGCAAAGCATTGTGGTTAAAGACCTCAATTTGGCTTCAGGAAATCTGTGTGTTATTTTAGGCTTTTACTGTAAACTGCCTATGTAAATCCTAAAAATCAGGGGGACTTAATATTCTCCTGCTCTGGTTCCGTTATATAAAATGGAGTAACAATTTTTTGACACAATTTTCATTGTCTAGGCAACCAGTAAGCTAAAAAAAAAATTGCGAGAGTGAGTAATAGGAGCAAAGCAAAAGACTAGAGGGGAAACTCAATGAAGAAAGCACAAAAAAAAGAGTAAGAAGCTTCATAGTAACATAGACTTGGAAGCAGATCCTGCTGGACCATGTATTTGAGATTATTCTGTTACATGTATTATAATATAAAATTTTAAACCAAACTCCATTTTACAATTCATAAGCTTCCCCACATTTAAAATCCCTCTTCTGAAAATGTGACCCAATGGCCCCGACCTGAGCGTCCTTTTTGCCCTTTTGCCATCAGTGCCCTTTAGCCTGCAGTGCTCTTTTGGGTCTGTGGTGCTTACACCCTCTATTTGCAGATATAAAGAGAGGGTTTTATAATGCCAGTTCTTTATGCTTGAAACACAATCCTTCAATCAAAGATAATCACATGTATGTCATGTGTATATATATATATATATATATGTGTATACAAATATAAAAATGATGTCACTGTATCAATTCAAGTGAGTGCTTGGACGGATTATAATCAGGTTGGAAAGCAATATATTAATGGTTATTTTTGCCAAAGCTCTGTTTTCACACGCATATTTAAGTCCAAAGTCAAATCAGTGTCCAGCAGAGCCCAGGGCTGTAGATCTGAACCAGAACCAGGTGGCCAGGGCTGTCTTGGGGGTGGATGGCTGTGGAGAGAGGCTGGTGATATCAGCTGAGTGCTGTCGTGGCAAATATGCATTTCAGTCACATAGCAAAGGCTGATGTCTATATTTTAAAAATATTTATTCCAGCTAGGCACAGTGTATAGTGATCTGGATACAAATGAAATTAATTCCTCCTCTCTAGAGATAAATCAAGATTAATTTGCTCTTCCAACATTGTTCCACTTTACCCCAGCACCCCCAACAGACTATTTTTTTAATTATTGGGTTTTCTTCCTCTTCCCTTGTAGACATTCAAAAAAATAATGACACTGTTTCTATACATTATTGTAAATCCAGTGCTGGGGCACTGGATTGTCTTGGGAGCAGTACAGAAGTGTGGTATTAAATTTAAAGAAAGTGCAAATGGCTTTGAAAACTGCCTTTAGTGTATGCATGTGTGTGAGGTAGGATATGTAACAATTACAAAGAAAACAAACAAATCCAAACTTTTCAGGCTTTTCTTTGGGTGATGGAATGCACATAAGACTTACAACTGAGCTTTCTTCCCCACTCTGAGCAAACATCATCAGTTGATTTACATTCCTTTTTAAATAAATGATGGGAAGGGGCAAAACATCATACTGTAAATGTAGGGGGGTGTTCAGTTCTGCTCCCCCCAGAGCCACTCCTTCCACTCACAAGTCAGGGAGACACGATGGGGGAGAACTTCCACAGCACTGACAATGCCAACTGCAAAGCAGAAAAGAAATTTGTCGGTTCTGTCTCCCTCTCTCTTGTCTTCTCCTGCTGCTCTTATAGGGGATTTTGACTAGTTGTGGTTTTGACTGCAAACCTAAAGCTCCTCTGGCTCCCGGAGTAAAAAACAAGATGCCAACCCTCATGTGCTTGAAACATCGAGGCAAAGACAAAATTAATTAGCATGCAGTTCATAAATGTGGCATTGATGAATTGCAGCATAGCTATTGATTAATCATATATCAATTACAGTGGTTCTAATCACTGTGGCTACAAATCAGCTTAGACCTACCCACAGATTGATACTCAGTGCAAGAAATTAAATCAAAGACTCTGAATGGTACAAAAGTGCAGGCTAAGGTTTAACTCCCAGCTGATGCACAACTACCATGCTTGATTAACACTAATGGAAAGCTAACTAGGTGTGCCTGCAGTGCACTGATATGAGAACAAACTTCAGCTGATTGAAGACTCCCTCACTATTTATCCTGTTTTGGGCCCCGTTACAGCCACCTCATTAACGAGAAAGTATGACCTCAACCTGGGTGTAATGGAGCTGCCACTGGGGTAAGTAATGCCATTTATTCAGCCACACTACTAAAGGAGCTAATTTGGTAAGGTTTATTTCTATAGGCCTATAGGATACCTAGTTTTTATTAAGCACAAAGACATGGGGACTAATTTATGGAGAAATAATTCCTGTGGCTTCATTGAAGTGTTTAGCAGAATATATTTTGGAATACCTGGCCATAATTCAGGAGGGTTGAAAACAGAGTCTGGTGATGTAGGTGCAGACATCACTGGAGAGTGATTAATTTAAAAACAGCTGTTGAGCACTTTTGATGGAAAAGTTAAAGGTGGTTTTGTTTCTCTCCCACATACATTTCTCAGAGCTCTTTTAATTCCTGGCACATATTTTAAAAGAAAAAAAAAAAAAAAAAAAAAGAAAAAAAAAAAAAAAAGAGTAATTTTAGCCATAGCTTTGCAGATTTTTAACATGTATTTTAAAGTTTTCACTTTAAAATGGGAAAATTTACTTCTCCCAAGAAATCCCCTACAGCAATTCTTTTCTTTTCATTATAAAGAAGATATGAGCAGTTTTGTTGAAAGACATGTTTCTAATTTGGGTGTCTCATACTGAGACACACAACTTTTAAGTAAATTGCTGGTAAAACGATTCGTTTTCAAGGAACTGTTTGTCCTTCCAAGGAAGGCAAAGCTTTCAACACCTTAAAAGAAAATGACATCATCTTAATTTTAGGAATTTAAGGATATTTTTATGTGTGCTTTCAAAAATATCTTCCTCTCTTCAGTACTAGAAGAGGAATGTCTTTCTCCCTTCACTCATTTCTGTTGCAGAGAATTCAGGGAACAGAGTCAGTTTTCTCTGGATGCTGCTCCAAGAGGTCTCTGTTTCAGAGTTGTTGCACTCCTGGGCTGCATGGAATCCTGAAAACCTCTCTGTGCTGCTCATCCTCCAAGGATGGAAGTGTTCCAGGCTGGGTTGGATGGGGCTTGGAAGAACCTGGGACAGTGGAAGGTGTCCCTGCCCATGGCAAGAAGTGGAACAAGAGGGGCTTTAAGATCCCTTCCAACCCAAACCAATCTGTGATTCTGCAATCCTGTGGCTGCCGACTTCATCGCAGCCATTCCTCTTAGATGAATTGTTTCCAGTTGGTTTACGTTATCTAAATGGTGGTGGGACACCAGTAAACCAAAACTCTCTTTCCTCCTAGTTTGCAGGCAGCTAGGCCTGCTTCTGACTGCAAAATAGAATTTGTGCTATGAAACAAACAGCATCCATGCTCCATCCTCCCATTCCTGAAAGCAACAAAAGCCTTGTGGAGCATATTGACTCACTGTTGTCAACATAATGATAGTGTTTGTAAAATAAACTTCTACCAAACACTCCAATAATTAGAATGTCTCTTTTCCCCCTCCCAACCTTATGTTCCTTTCAACACAATGACATCAATGTTCATTAATTCTATATTTGAATGTTCATCTTGTGTGGCAGCTCTACCAAATAAACAAAGCAAAACAATATTTAACAATAAGAAGATGTAAAATGTTTACATAGGAAGGGAATAAAGCCAGTGACGGCAACAAAACTCTTAATCAAACTCAATTACAGAGACCAGGCGCAATCTGCCAGAGCTGACAGTTTGCTGACTTTACTTATAGTGTTGTGTGAGGAGAAATCTTTCATTTATAGCCCTACTGAGAAGTGGTTGTTTAAAAATCATGGAGGAAAATCACAAGAGTGGGTGAATTTTTGTCAAAACAAGTTTGATCATAGTGACTACCAAGGAACTATGGGTTGGATTTGATTTTAGATGGATATTTCAACCTAAGTACTTCTGTGAGTCTGTGATTCTAGCTGAGGGTTTGTGTTTAACAAATCCATTTAACTGGAAATTCGTGTAAATTAGCTAAACAGTAAGACAGAAAACAATGAATGATAATACTTTCCAATCTTCTGTGTTGAACAAACATGTCCTCAAGGAAGAAAAAGCAAAAAGCATTTGAGGAATGTATTTTTTAAAAGTGTGTGCTCCTAAGGAAGCTTAAAGGTAAATTGTGAGTTTGACCCTCCAAAGGCTAGACTAGGCAATAGAAAAATACAAACAAACAAAAAGAATCTTTCTGGTCTCAGAAACTGACCAGACTTACTCCAGGGAGATTTTATAAAGGCCGTGCATCCCATACCCATTTTGGGTAGTGAAATAGGTTGAAATTGAATGTTATAACATCCTGCCTGCATCCTACTCTAGAAAGGAATGGGGATTTTTTTGGTTTTCTTTTTTCTTAGGGAAAAATGTTGTTTGCTGTCTGTCATGGTTTGATCCTGGCTAAATGCCAAGCACCTACAAGGTCTGCTCTCTATGCTCTCTCCTGCTGCAGCTATGCAGAGGAGAGAAAAAAAACTGACACAAACACACTGGACTCAGGAGTTGAGATAAACCTCTGATGGCAGGACGTATGGGGCAAAGCAGGCAGGTAGAAACTTAAAGCCACAAAGTGATTTATTAACCTAACAGAGTCGGAGGATAAATCAGAGGTAAAAATAAGTTCTTAAGACACCCCTTCTTCACTCACCCCCATTCCCTCTTAAGGCACCGTTTCTTGGCTCACCCCCTTCCTCCTTCCAACCAACAGCTCTGGGGCAGGGGCAGGGTGTGGGTTCTTTTCTCTTAGTCAGTCCATCAGCACAATTCTTCTGCTACAAACACTGTTTCCCTACTCACCCCCCTCCCTATTAAGACACCATTTCTCAGCTCAGCCCCTCCCTCCTTCCAACAAACAGCTCTGGGGTGGGGGCAGGGTGTGGGGGTTTCCTTTGGTCAGGGTGAGTCCATCAGGGAGAAGAGTCCTCTACTTAGCCATGGGGGTCCCTCCCATGAGAAACAGTCCTCTGCGAACTTCTTTGGCGTGGGTCCAAGCTCACGAGCAGCAAACTCACCCAAATTTGCTACAGCATGAGCCCTTGTCCCTAGGGTGCAGACTGCCAAGCCGAGGCCAGGCTGTTTCCATCCTGGGAGCAAGGCCTTTCTCTCTCCTGCAAGGTCTTTGCAACTCTCAGTCTCTGGGACTCCCACTGGATCACAGCTTCCTGCAGGCATCATCTGCTCCTCTGGCGTGGGCACCTCCCCACAGGCTGTGGGGGGTTCTCTGCATCCCCCTGGACCCCATGGGCTGCAGGGGGACCACCTGCTCCCCCATGGTCTTCACCATGGCTGGCAGAGAGTTTTCAGCTCCGGTGCCTGGAGCACCTCCTCCCCCACCTTCTCCACTGACCTTGGTACCTCCATGTTGTTTTCCCTCACATATTTTACCTCCTCCTCCTCCTCCTCTGGCTAAAAAGAAGTGCGTGCTCACATTGTTTTGATTTCTTCTTAGATATGTTTTCACAGAGGTGTAACTAGCATCTCTAATTGGCCCAGGTTTGGCCAGCAGCATGTCCATCATCTTCAGAGCCATCAGAGACTGGCTCTGCTGGACATGGTGAAGAAATTTCCAGAATCTTCTCACAGAACATACAGGAGCCATCTTTGTACCCCACCCTACTCACTAGCAAAAACTGGGCCAAGCAAAACCAACACACTCTCACTTATAAGGAGGCAATTCAGACTAAATATTTCCTTTGCACCATGGGTAGATTCTGTGTTATTTTATAAGAGAAAGTGAAATATAGCTAAACGGCAGATTACTGTTTCCAAGTGTGCTTAGTGCAGTACACATAAATAAGAGGAAAATGTCAAACAGAGGGACAGCTAGCTACAATGTCACTTATATGACTTTCATATGAGAATCTTATATGAATGTAGAGGATAGACCACTAAAACTGCTCAGTCAACATCTGCTTTTGAAATAGATACACCTCCAATCATATATGGGGGTTTTTTTGAGTAGTCTTAAAATGGTATGAATTGCAAATACTTTTAAATGTCCATCTAAATGTCCAGGCTATGTGCCAAGAGGAAATCAATCTATGCAGACTCTGAAATCCTCCAAGTGTGATAAGCCTAATAGGAACATTAGTCCATTTTATGTTACCTCCAGGAGCTTTTACAGTGAAATTCTTACCTCTTTTCCACTGCTTTGCATGCACTGGCGATTAATTTCAGTTGAACATACTCAAATCAAAATCAGCTTCTTGCTAGAACTGTGTGAGAGTGAACCCATTTCTGGCATGTTTTGATAGAGGAATACATTCTCTTGGAAAATGCCTGAAAAAGTGCCTATGAAAACATGCACATTTATATGAGGGCAATAAAACAAAACATTGGGGGAATACTTAGTTGGTAGTTTGGTACATTTTCAGTTTCCTTCAAAAACTGCAAAATGTTTTTCTCAGTGGCCCCGTTCCTCAGAAGAGAGTGCTGAGGTTTTCCCAGCTGCTTTTTTGCACCAGAGTCGAGACACAGGAAACTATTTTGAAGAACGTTCCTTTCCCATTAGGGCGGCTGTGTTTTGTGATGGACTAACAGTTGAACGTGTATTTTATATATGTATTTTATATCTGTCACTCTGGCATCTGGAAATTAAACTCTGTTTTCTGCATTATTGTTATCAATGCCCTCTCACCCTTGCTCCTTTTCTCCTCCCTTATTTTATCCTTCTGTTCTGGGCTCCTTGGCAATTGGCATCCCGAGGGCTCCCTGCACTGATTTGGGATCTTCTGGTGGCTTCCCTGAAGCTCAGAAATGGGCAGAGCCAGGATTGGCCACAAAAAAACCTCCCCACATCCAAGCTGAGCCCTCTGCACTATGCTGTGACCATGCCTCAAGGTAGGAATTCCAATCCAGCAAAGGAGACAAAAATCACAGTGAAGTTCAAATTCAGGGCTCTGAGAACACAGGTGAATATGTGCAACAATTTTCACTGCTCTTGACATTTCACAAGTGCTTTGCAATGACACTAGTGAACAGCCAGCATGTCTTTTCTTCTTGCTCAGGAGAAAAGTGTCTTCCAGATGGTTTCTTTTTATTAATTTAGGGAGAGTTAAGCTCCATCTCAGAGTGCAGACAGCTGACTGATGGATGCTCCTGGAAAATCTGCTGATTGGCAAGACTGTTTTTCACATTAGCTGTTTCAGAGTTACTTTGGTAATTGGTTCCAAAGGAGAGGAGGAAAAAAAAAATTTACACCAGCCTAGATGTAACTGATTTGCCTCATTATTTCTGATTTAGAATTGACAAGACATAGATCAGCCATCGACAGCTTCATGCCCCTAAGAATGGATGTTTCAGGCACTCTTGAAGAGCCAGAGAATTGTAGATTAATATGTTTTAAGCCTCTTGCTTTTGTGTTTGCAAAATGAATGCGAATTGGGTCAGTGATATATGTGTGTCATTGCCTTTTCCTACACCTTTTTCATGATTTAACTTAAGCAAATGAGTGCTCTCAGTGCCAGTTGTCAGCGGATCAGGGTTTGCTGTGTCAGAGCAATGTCCCACACCTCACCCCATGTTCTTCTCCCAAGTTCGTGTCTGTCCTGCACGCAGCTCATTGCCTCCACACAGCCCCAGACACTTTTTGAAGTGGTTAGCACCGGCAGCTGGCAGTGAAGCTCAGGCTGGCCTTCAAAGAACTGTATTTTCATATTGCACCTATTACAAACCCCCCTGGGCCTTTACAGAGATTTTCACTGGGGTTTCTGGGTTTCAAGGCAAAGTCTATGCAGCTGGACTTGTATCGCACCCTGATTCAACACATTTCCCTAAGTTCTACATTATCACTGTTCTTGTATCTGCTCAAAATCTGGTGGCGTGTGAGGCTGGTTTTCTACTCCTTGCCTTCCGTATTAAGCCCCTGTCTGTGATTGTTACTGACAGCTCTGAGACAGGGCTGTTAAAAGATAACTTTTCTACTCCTGCCCTGTTGGGTATGGTCATTGTGGGTGTTTATATTCTCATGGATTGGGGATATTCATTAACGGAAAGCAAAACCACCCAGGAATGTCAAATAAAAGACTCAGGGAGCAGCAGTGCACAAGAGGCTGGGAGTCCATTTGGAGGGAAAAAAGCTTCAATCTGATTTGGCTTTTCCTATCTACTATTAGATGCTGTCAGAGATGGGGTAGCATTCTGGGCAGGTATATGGCCTGAGCCAGTTCAGCCCTTTTTTTCATGTTTAGATTTACAATGATAATCAAGTTATCATCTGATTACTATTTGAAGGGATTCCAGCATGTTTCATACCGTCATCACCCTTTTCTTTTCCTTTTTTTTCCCCCAGGGACAGTTATCTGGAAGTCAAACCACATTTGTTGTCGCTAGAGCATCAGAAAAAATGAGGCCAAGATGCTCCAATGGCAAAATCTTTCATGGCAACTGCTGTACAAAAATCTGTCACCAGAGGTGGCTCTCCTGCTTTGGGACTTCACTTGTGCCCCACATTTCTTTTTTCCCTCCTTCACATTTACAGAAATCTCTGCCCTGGTTCCTTTGCTTGACTAAGGTGGTGTGGCTAAACCCAGGACAACCCCTTCAAACACCACACCCAACACAAAAAGTCTTCTTCTGTGAAACATTTAATTTCTGATGTAACGATGTTATATAGAAGTGAAAAGGTAAAATGTTCAATAAACCTTGGGCTCACAACTTCCAGTACCACAAAGACCCCACCAACTTTGCCAGGACTTTTCCCAAGTACAGTAAATATGTACAGGTTAAATTCTACTGTTTTATCCTAAAAGTGTCATTAAAGTAAGAGAAAGGAAATGAGATTTAAGGAAGGCCAGACTATTATTCCGATTTACAATGTGTAATGTTGAATTTAATTAGTCATTGCAATGAAGTAAAAAAATTTGCTCAGTCATAGAAAAGAGGTGAATCTGACGAGATGGATATCTCCTATGGGTAATCCATACATTTTTCAAAGGCTTCACACATCTGTTTATCCCCTTACTCTTTTGGCTGTAGTGTGTCCTTAAAATTCATTCTTGAAAGCTTGATCACCATAAGCAAACCTTATTAAATTTTAATTAATTCCCAAGATAAAGCTGCAATGGGCATCTTGGGGAATCTTCTCTATTGAACTGACACACTGGCTAAAAAGTAGAGCAATAAAATTCCAATTCTTTGAAGGACTGATTGGATTCTGAAAAGCTATCAGCACATTTAAATACTTAATGCAGTTTATATGGAAATTCTTAAACGTAGTTTTTATTGAAATCTTGTTTCTGTTACTATTTCATTGCTCTAGCTGCTTTTTAAAGGATATATCTTGTTCTAGTTTGGGTTTTTTTTGAGAGGAGGGGCTTCCTGTTGGGAATTCAGATAATATTGATTTGGAGGAAAACATGACCAATTAATATTGTTGTCTTCTTGAATCCATCTGAATTTTCAGTCAAGACATGTTCTTTGATGGGTTCTTTGCCCTTGGGAGTGGAGAGCATCACATCTGCCAAGGACAGTAGTGTTGGAATAGTTCATTCCAGCTGCTGAGAAGCCAACAGGTTTTGGACAGTTTCAAGCCAGATTTGTGGCTGTATGCTGCATTCTTTCAAGCGAGGTTTCCAGCTAGCAGAGCTGCAACAATGAAAGCAAATTCATGGTTATGCATGAATAATGACAAAAATAACACTGAAAGATTCACGTGTTACATGAAGCTCTCCCCCTGGAGTCACTCTTGCCTCTCTCAGGACTATAGAGAGAAGATCACTGATTCTCCCTTGCTCCATTCTCAGATATCAGTGTCTTACAGAAAGAGATCAGTAAGTGTGGTATATCAGTGCCTCAATTAGCCAAATCAGGTTGGTACAGTTTGCGTTCTGCATTGCTTTTTTTCCCATCAAAAAAGCAATTCCCACAATAAAAATATTTATTTTGAGATTATCTGTTTCCATTTGCAATTCCCAGCTGTGAGGGAGATGATTCCTGTCTCATCAAGAGTTTTACTTTACAGCTGTTGCTCTTGTGTATTTTGTGAACCCCAAGGAATTACAGTTATTACTTTCAGGGTATTTATGCTTCAGTTAAGGATAGGTGTATCTTTCAGAGAAAGATTTATTTTTTTTCTTGGAGAAATCAATTAAAATTAAACTGGAAGGGACACTAAGAGGTCATGTAGTCCAACTCCTTTCATAAAGGCAGGGTCAGTCATGTCACTTGTGACAAATGCTGGTTCAATTTTTCTTAAAAATCTTCAGTGATGAGAGCACTTCCTGATGTTGGATTTTAATCTTTGCTTTATTACTTCTTGGCCTAATAACAGTAGACAGAGAAAAGAGTTTAGCTTTTCCCAAGCTTCCTTTTACCACTGAACACTGCTTCCACTTTCTCTCCTGATTTTTCTTTTCATTAGATTAAAGTATCTTAATTTTTTAAAACCTTTCTCCTAGGTCATATTTTCTGCACCTGACCAATCTCATTCTCTTTTGAGGATCCTTTACAAATGGTCCCCATCCTTCTAAATTACTGCACCTTCTCTGCAGCAGCACAAGGGTTTTGACTCAGGTTGAGACTGAGAGGGTTGGGGATGTTCAACCTGGAGAAGAGACGGCTTTGGAAGATCTTAGAGCACCTTCCAGTGCCTAAATCGGCTCCAAGAGAGCTGGAGAGGACTTTGGACAATGGCGTGAAGTGACAGAACGAGGGGGAATGGCTCTAAATTCTCTGGAGGCGGTTTAGATTAGATGTTAGCAAGAAATTCTTCCCTGTGAGGGTGGTGAGACCCTGCCCAGAGAAGCTGTGGCTGCCCCATCCCTGGAAGGCTGGTCAGGGCTTGGGGCAATGTGGCCCAGGGGAAGTGTCCCTGCCCAGGGGTTTGAACAAGAGGGTCCTTTCCAACCCAAACCACTCTGTGATCCTATGATAATCTCATTTGTGATTTTTGTTCAGCGTAGTCTAATACTTAGTTCCCAATCTGCCACACCCTAGCCAGGCCAGAAATCTCCTTTGGTGCATGTGGTTCTGCATTTCCAAGAGATTCACTTTACATTTGACCTTCCTGAGCAGCACTATGCTTTTTTTTCACTTCTCTCCAATTGTTTTGAATTCTACTCCTCTTCCCCACTGCTCACAGATGTTGGCTTTGGTGGTGTCTGTGACTGCAATAAATGTGTTTTCTAGCCTTTCATCCGCACCATTTATGGAATTATGAATGGCATCAGACTTAAGTCAGAATCTTAAATAGCCCACAGTATTGATGGCGGGTAGCTAACTAATTCTGATGCTCTGGCAGCAGCTGTGTAATCCCACACCCTGGAGGGTCACCTAGATAAGGTTTCTCAAACTTTTTTCTAAGTCCTTCATGTAAGAGAGTGTCAAAGCTTTGCTAAAGTCAAAGTATATGACATTTCCTGCTTCTCCCTTTTGCACCAAGCCACTTACCTTGTCATAATAGGAATCAGATTAGTTTGACATGATTTGTTTTTGATGAATGTAAATTGACTGTTGCTCTTCTCTTATTACCCTCTAGGTGTTTACAAACTTTTAAGTTACTTATTTCCAGTATTTTTGTGGGAATGAAGTTTCAGGTAAATTAGTCCATTTGTTATTCTTGTCTCTTAAAGATAAGCATTGTGTTTTCTCTTTTCAAGAGAGAATTCCAAATTAAGAAAAAAGATCTGAAATGTTCCTCTTCTAGAGCTCAACCACCTTTTTTTTTTGCTGTTGCTTTTATAGGCAAAACAAGAAAAATCCATTTTATAGGTGTTAGAATTGATGCTATATTTTTCTCTCCATTTGATTATTGAGTGAGATAATACACACTAATGAAGGCTTGAGGTTCAGATACTATTATACCCACAGAATTGTAATTCTGTTAAAATAGCCCCGTCTACCACAGCTCTTCAAAGCAGCACAATGGCATCTGGACTAGAATTGCAATTGTGCTTCTTCAAACTCTTAAGACAAGGAAAGAATTCTCTCTGCTGTTAGCAGCATTATTGAAATGACAGAGATGATCTGTTCCGGCTCAGAAAGGAGAAGTTAATGATACATTAAAAATTGCAGTTTTTTAACTCTGTCCCACACCTTCTGCAGCATTCACAAATCCTTGAGGGCCATCAAGTAAAAATACGCAGCTGTAAGGGGAGCAGACTGACCGAGTTCTAAAGTGCTGTCCCCAGATCTCTTTCCAAAGTTTGTCCTGAAAAGTTTGTACCTGGTAGGAAATAAACTAATAAGCAAACAAAAAGGAGTTGAAATACAGGAGCCATCTAAAAGCCTGCAGTCCACCTGATTTAAACGCAGGCCTTAACTCAGAGTCCTGAAAATTCAGGGACTTACAGAAAATGTGACCAAAATGTCTTGTTTGGAACATATTGACTGCAAGGGAGGCACGCTAAATATAACCAATTGTCTCTTCTTCAGCTATATATCACAAGATAATTAATTTAAACCTCCCTAAGACACACTATTTATTTTGCTCTTTTTTTTTTTTTTTAATTTGCTCATGAGGATTTCTTCTCCTTTTGATTCACTTCCAGTTGTTCTTTCTCCCTGCCCAGTCTGAAGACAAGCAGGGGAAAATTTGGTCTTTCGGTACCCTGTTAAATTACAGATAGTGAGCTGTGTAGGTGTTAGCATTTCTTGGAAGCAGGATCCTACTTTATTTATAGCTCTTCTGTTTAGCCTTCTGTGTCTTCACGCTGTGGTACCCTGCCAGAATGCCTACTGAATATGCAAGTTCATAGGCAGCCTCACTAGCGACTGAAAGCTGAGTTTGTGACTGAAATAGGGGACATTCTTGTGGCAATCACACTGAGATTCGGCATGGCTAACGATTTGATGAGACTCTGATAGGATTTGGTGCCCTGCTTTGACATCCTGTTTTGGTATGTGGCTGTTCTTGACCTAGTGTTTGATGGCAGGACCTGAGTGAGCTGGTCCTGCTCAGCCGGAATGAAACCTGGTCCCTCTAACTTTGATATGGTTAGCACATTTTCCATGGGCAGCACTCAGTCAGCTTAACACACTAAAAGGGAATGATTTCCAAAATCTGCTCTAATGGGCCTCCTTAGTCTGGATAAGTCCACACGTAACACTCGCCTTATTTATGAAATGTAACAAAATCCCCACACCCAGCCCTGAAACCCCACTCTAAAAAACCCTCACCCCAGTCAGCAGGATCTAGATTTTGCTTAAAATATCCAGAATTAAGTTCCTGTGTATAAGTGGGTACTTTTGTGCTGGATGGTGAAATTGTCCTTACAATCAGTGGAGAGCTTGTCAGGGTGGTTGGTCCTGCCAAATTGTTCTCTGCCACAAATCATCATCATAAATTGGTTACTCATCTAAATTTGCAGAATCATGGCATCCTAGAATGGTTAGAGCTGGAACAGACCTTAAAACTCATCCAGTTCCACCTGTCAGAGACAGGGATACCTTCCACCAGACCACGTTATGCAAAGCCCCACCCAACCTGGTTATGAATTTGTGCACTGAATGCCAATGGGGTTGAGTTATCTCATTCCACTGACCATAAAAATAGCTCAGAAATCTACCCCACATACAAACATCTACATCTGGAGGCCTCAACTGAGCTCAGCTAAGACCAGATCGCAGCCTGAGCTGCTTGGACATCTGTACTTGACAACTCGAACCAGCAGGTGCTGAGGTCCCACCTTAGGCTTTCCTTTAGGAGATGAAGTCTTTTTATTGTTGTTGGTTGTTTCTTATACATTTTTTTTCCTATATGGCTTGCACCTGCATCCTATACCTGGGACTTCTTGAACTGAGGAGGATTCAAACAGTTCCTAAGACTAAAATCGTTGCCTCTTTGTGTGATGTTTTCCAGTCTGAGCTTGTAAAAACTTCTCCAGTGGTTTAGAATTTTGAGTGCTTAGACACAGGAGATGCATTTTAATGCATTGCCCTCTCCCTCACGTCCATCATTTCCTCTGCTACACAATTTTACTGGATGCCACTTAAAATTCCTCTCTGAAGCTGTCTGCTTTCTCCTGAAGGATTCAAAAGGCCCATGTGCACATGGCAGATCCTTAAACACACCCCCACCTCGGCAGGTTTAGTGCATATTTTACTAATGAAACAGAACCAGCAAAGTGCTGAAATGCAAAATTAGGAGGGAGCTGAAGCAGAAACGCCGAGCAGCTGTCAGCTCCATCTGACTGGAGACCCAGGTGCTGGGTCCCTTTGGGGACAGCATCATAAATGTCCTGCAAGCACCCAGCTCACTGCTTGGGGACAGCAGGGTGTTCTGATGTTCATACAAAACTGTGCCTGCTTCTCCAGCCAAGGTGAGCGTCCCATTGCAGCAGGTGCAGCAGTAACTCATAAAAGAGGCTTTCTCTGTATTGAAGGAGGTCGGGATAGATAGAGAAAAAGGGTGGTGGAAAGTGCAGCACAGTTGTTCTGAGCTGACAGGTGGAAATTGATTCACAAATGAAATGTTGCAAGGCTCAGTAAATTGGGGAACAAATAGTGAATTATGGGTTTATGGTAGAATCACAAGATAAGTGGTAAAGACAGTCTTATATAAGGATCATCTGACATCCAATGTAGAACATTGATTTTTATTTTTTTTTAATAATATATATGTCTATGTTATGGTTGCTGGTGTTATTTCTTCCCACTGCTATGACAGTGTTTTCTTCTTCAAGACACTTCAGATATATATGATCATTACATCCCAGTTCCTGGAAATGATTGTTTTCAGATGAAGCTGTGTTTCAGGTGGAAGAGGTTCAGGGGTGTTATTGTCATGTCTTCTTTTATATGAAGATCACAAGACCAGTGAGATAGTATGATGATCAGTAGGACAGGTCATTGTAGACAAGTTAACATGATTTTCACATTAAATTTGTGGCGCTTCTTTCTTCATGAGCTGTGTTTTCAATTCTTGAAGTTTTCCAATGACAAACTTATCCAAAGCCAGCAAACTGTGTCAGCAGTTATTTAATACATTTTTTAAAAGTCTACAAGACATGAATTTCAATGGCCTTCGACAAAATTCATGATTTATTATGACAGCCACTGTACAGCTTTAGACTTGGTAATGTTTTGTACCTGTAGTGATGTTATTCTTAATAATGACATGAATTTCCTCTATTTTTTTTTTTTCTTTTTACAGCTGGAAGAAGATCTGCCAATAGTATGATCACAGGCCTTTGATCTCCTTACAGTTATTCTTCTACAAAACACAACTTGTAATTTATTGCAAGTGCCGTGAACTTCCGGAGGGAAGGAGCCTCTACGTTACCATGTCGTTATTAGAAATCAGACACTAATTTTTGGCTATTGCTCTTGCAATACTATTTTCATCCCCAATGCAGGATAACTGCACTTGGAGGCAGTGCCTACTCTTAGTCTGTGTGGGAGGGACACCAGATGGATGTGACAAATAAATGGAGGGAGCGCAAGGTACCAGTAGTATGATTATGATTTGTGTAGTAAGTGGCAGTCACAGAACTCCCACCGTCTAGCTATTGTCAGGCATTTTGTAGTCATTATGGAACAGCAGGTAAATATTAATGGAAAAAGATTGCATACTGTGAGACAAAGCATTAGCCCGTGCAAATCACGAGAGCTCGGCTGATGTCAGTGGAGCTGTAAGATTTTGGACCAGCTGAGGGATGGGCCTTAAATTCTTCCTTCTCAAAAGAAAAAGAAATATCTTGAGTCTCTTCTGCTTTGTATGCTTCAGACTGTTCTCCCTAAACAGCTAGTTCTTCAAGTGTACATTTATATACATGCACTTAATGCCTGTGGTGATTATTATTTTGGAGAAGGGAGGGCAAATACACATTATGCACACCTGAGGAAAAGATCTGTATCTGTGTCAGCAGTTCCTGTAATTACACCCACTGTCAATACCAGCTCTGGGAATTCCTCTTTCAAACTATCCACTTTTGTCCTCCTTCATCAGCAAGGCTGAGTGTGACATCCTCTAACAAGGTTGGTAGGGTGGTTACGCGACTCAATTATTAACTCAAATGCAACTCGCGTACTGCAGCAAATAGAATTTCTTCTGACAGGCTGCTTGTCATATTATGGCCTTATTTGATTAACTCACCCCTTTGGAGGTGTTCATGATCTCATTATATCTTTAATGATAAAATTCCCTTCTGCTATGTGCTATTTTATATTACGTTAAAAGGAATTCATTCATTTTTCGCTTGTCACTTGCATAATTGGATAAATATTTAACAGGAACAAGTTGATTAAATTTCTGCTAAAATTGTATTCACTACCAAAATATATCCCGGACACCTTAAATGTTGGTCTGTGGGCTGCCAGTGGAGCAGGTGTTAAGTCCAATGAGACTCCCCATCCCAAAGGTCACACGGAGCCCTTCTGTCTACATCTGTGGAGTTACAAAACAAATGGATAACAACAAAGAATTTAACTGCAGTAGAAAATGAAGGGTTTAGTAGATTACAGTGCAAAATTTTAAATTAGAAGGTGGGAGCCATTACTGAGGTATCACGTAGCTGAATTCTTCAGAAATAAGAAGGAGTGCATCTGTGGTGAAAATGTGACATGAACAGGGTTACTGTTCTGAGTCTTTGATGCTGAATCACAAAGGTCAGGAAGATTTTTAAGCTCTCTTTGAAGGGGTTTTAATTTATGTCAGCAAATACAAATTGTATCTACTCTTCAGATCCACAGGCCTCCTTCTGCCATGGACATTTGGACGTCCCAATATTTTGTTTTAAACATATCCATGGAGCACAGGACTCAGTATGACTGAGTTGTCAGAATTGGCAGGAAAATTTGTATTTCAAGTACTTTACTGACTCAGGGTATTGATGTCAAACTGGCTCTTAATGTTTAAAAACATGGGCAAAATTATGGTTTTACAGGATTCACAAGGACTTCAAAATAGTCTTTTTGGGTTTTTTTTCTTCTCATTGCCTCTGTTTCACTATCCATAAATTAATATAATGTTAATACCAGTGGATAAAATGTTTCTCTCATTTACTTTTAAATCTTAACATAAAAATCACTGGAGAATGGCATGTAATTATTAAACATCTTTATTTAAAAGTGTTATATTACGCAAAATGTCCACTAATATAATCACTGACATTTTGTATATTGACAAAATGGAAGTAAGCATACATTCATCAAAATTGAAAACTAATTTGATTATCTTTACTTTTATTGAATTGCCTATTTGCCAGGACATTGACATGAAATTCTGGTAATAACATTTTAACAACCATTAATTTATAAGACTCAGGGTCTCAGTAGATCTCTTGGGCCTTTCCTTTGCCCCAGGAAAATATCAGCAGGCACATATTTGTTCAGTCTGTCCTTAAAATCCTCCCATGCTGGAGATTTCACAGTTTCCTCAGGCAAACCACCAATGCTTCCCCATCTTTGCTGTGAGATTTGGTGTCAAGTTTTCATTGTGTATAAACTCAAGTAATTTCAGGTATACTTTTTACTCTCTTCAGATAAAATTTATTTTATAAAGTCAGGAATTAGAAATAAATACTTTTTGGGTTAAAAAAAAAAAAAAAAGAAGAAAATGTGAATGAGAGATATTTTAAAGTATTGAAGGTTGAGTGAGATTTTCCAAGTCTCATGTGATCAAACTATTCATGACTTCCTACTACATAAAGGCACCAAAACTCCTCACATTGTGCAATTTCCCCAGATGAGTCTCTGGAGGCACATGTTTTTATTCATCAGCTATAAACAGGGATAGCTGAAGATGATGTCAGGTGACCAAATTATATGCCTGAATTATCTTGGACGCGTCACACTTTTCTGATCTTAAGTAAAATGGTTTATTCACCTAAAGGCACCTTTTTCAGTCTGCATTCTGTGGCCCTCAGAGGTTTGAATTGCCAAAGAGCATTCCCAGATTGTGGGGAATGGTTTTTCAAGCTGTTTGTTTGTAGAAATTTTACCTCATGTGGCACTGACCTGGGCTGACTCGCAGCCTTACAAACAGGTCCCATAATAGCCTGGAAGTTTTCACGGGCAGGAAGCCAATCTCAGCTGGCACTTTGCATACAGCCACTCAGCTCTGGACAGCGAGAAATGTTATTTGTGTGAACTGGGTTGAGCCTTCCCTGTTGGCCTCACTGTCAGAGAACAGTACCAGAAACATCTGATTTACCAGGAGAGACATAGCCTATGGTGCACTGCCTAATTCTGAAAGCTACAGGAAAGGCCACAGAAAAAGGTCGTGTTTGGACATTTCACACAGAGATTCGTGTAAATAAAATTTATCCAGAGATGTGCACCAGCTTGAAAAATTTTAGGGAGTTCATCATTTGGAAAAAAAAAAAAAAAAGGAAACAGATCCCAAATTATTATTCTTCTTTTTCAGTCTGCACCAAGCGGAATAAAACCCTTGCCGTACGATTCAGACAGGCAAACGCAGAGCAGCACAATTTTACTAGGGACCTGCCAAGGGCTGAAAATTACAGAATGAAAAATGAATAATGAATAAATTAATAAAGAAATCTGTTCGCAGAAATCAGGGTTGACTGCTACACGATTTGCTGCCTCAAGAACGGGGCTGCATCAGCCCTGAGGTTTGGTGTGCAGTGGAATGATCTGGCCTTTACAGCACCTGATTGAATGCACGTTGAATTCAGCTGAAAGATTCTCAGCCACTTCAGTGGACTTTGAATTAGGCCCATGGGACATCATTCATTGCCATATCTTCCCATGTCCTTGGAAAGAAAGTTGTCATTATTTTCACTGCACAAGTGGGGAAATTGCAGTACAAACAGAGAATGGCCATGGTTGTAGAAAAGGTCACTGGTACAGCTCATTGACACAGAACAGATGGAAAATGGGAAGAGTCATGTCCATGAGATTTAATTGCTATATACACAGAAGTAATAATCATCCATAAGAGTCTGGGATTGATTCATTTGATGTTGGGCATGAATAGCAGAGTTTTGAGGACAGAAGGTGAAGTTTGGAGCACCTATAATAGCACATCAAAAGAATTATTTTTTTAAAGAGCATTTTTTTTTCTTCCAATAAATAATTTTTGATCTGCAGTTTGAGCAAAAGTCATCTGCCACCTGAAGTCCTGAGCAATCCTTTCCCAGACCTTCATCTGAAACCATTAGGTGACAGTTGTACTATTTCACCCAAATCCATCTGTCCTTTTAACCCGCGGGGGCCAAATAGGGGAAGCAGAATAACTTTTGCTCTTAACAGATCAAACCAAAGAAAAACAGTGGTGAGAAATGGGTTTTGTGCTGCACTCTCTCACTCATTTGAGGGAGGGGAGATTTATTGACTGCAGGGGTCAATAAAATTGCGGCACAAAGTGAGTTTTCATTCTGAGCCCTGAATTAACTCTATGAACTTTGGCAGGAATTCACTGCAAACAAGTTAGATCCCAAAAAATTTGTGAGTATAAACTATGGCTAAGCCAAAGCAGACATAAAGGGGCTAAGGGAAAGAAAACCTCCCACCCCTGTATGAGACAAATCTGCCTCGTTCTGCTGCTGGTGCAGAGGGGGTGGAGCTCTTGGAAGCAGGGACATCCTCCCGTGGGTGTGTGTTGAAGATGATGGGGAAGGAGTGGGGATTGAGCACAATCTTTATTTTTCCATTTTTTGAAGCTAAAGCAACCATGGTCAGTACATGGCCATAAAACTGGATATTTCTTCTAAACTTTTTAAACCATTTTCATAATAAGGTTGGAATGGTAATAAAGATATAGGTCCCAAAACAACAGCAGCATAGAGCCAGTGCTTCATGAGTTTTACTCCTAAAAGTCCATGCATGTGATCAATACTGTCACAAATTCCCTTATAATAGCAACTTGAGAAAAAAATGTTTTACAGAATAACAGAATTATAGAATATTCTGATTTGCATGGGACAAAATAGGATCATTTAAGTCCATCTCCTGGCCCTGCACAGGAAAGTCCCAAAAATCACACCACGTGTGAATCACATCATGTCTGGATTAAGTTAGGTGTTGTCATGTATAACAAATAGAAAAGAAAAAAATTCATGTGTAACAAAAGGAAAATAAAATACTTGGCCTGTGTAGATAGCAAAGGGAAAGCAAATTATCCACTACATTTCAGGTTCATCAGTTGATCTCAATGGTCAAATGATGGAAATAGTGGAGAAATGGCATAGAGAAACTCAATATCTTTCTCAAGTCAGATAGTTTATTTGTTAAAAATTATAGTCAGTTCAGGAGAACTAAAAGATAATATCAAGTTTTGTTGTTGCCACAAAGGATATTTTTGTTAAGGAATGGAAAATGGGGGTTCATTCAAGATTCTTTAAAGACATAAGACACTGTATTAACAGAGGTGAAAGGAGGGTAGAAATGTGCTACTATTATTTGTAAAGAAGCTGGGGTAATGCATTATTATTTTTTTAAACAGTCTTGCCATGAAGTACAGGAGATTGCTTATGAATTTGCTGGTGACAAAAATGAGGAAGGATCAATGCAGAAGAACAATTAGATACCACATAGGAAGAAATGGTTAATGTAGTCAGCAGTAAAGATGATTAAACCTTATACTACAATGTGAAATTTCATGAGCAGAGGGAGTAATAGCAAGAACTTCTGGTACAAACTGCTAGGTCTACACTTAATAAAATCTTAAGGTAGGGAAGATCAGGATATTCTTGAAGGTGTAGGAGAAGAGTGTTGAACAGCACACAGACGTGGGAAAAGCAGCTGTGGCTGCTCAGCAAGCATTAGAGCCAAGCATTCTCTAATTTTTCCACACAAAACTGGAATGAGAACTCCCCTGAAATTGTACAGGCAGTTTTGACATGAAGGCTTAGATAAGAAGGAATAAAACGCAACAGGTTTAGCAATAACCCTTCAGAGAAAGAAGAGGGTGTAATTTGTAAATGAGGAGGCTGACACTCTGTCCACAGTGCATTTGCACAGAGAGCTCCAAATCTGTGTGCTCTCAGATAACGAGGCAGCAGCTCCGAGGTTATGTGTGCTGCAGCAAGAGGCAGAGCTTTAGCACAGATTTGATGCCTAAGAAATATCATGCAATAACTTGCAGCCTCAACAGAGAGACATGGCATCTCCCTAAAGCGAGAGCAAAGGGGTGCTTGGACTAAAAATTCCACTGAAAAGAGATTGTGTTGTTTAGCTGAGGCCAGCAGGAAGCAGAAGCTACTCAGGATATTTGGGATGTTGTGGACAAGAAGGGTAAAGCCCTCTTTTAGAGCCAAGGAACAAGTGGGGCACAAGGAGCAATGTGTGTCTGATGTGTAAAAGGGCTGTTCGGATGTTGGTCATTTCTGCTCCTGTGCTGACTTGGGAGCTTGATTTTTCTCTGTCCTCTGGGTCTTATTGCAAGATATAAAAAGTTGATAATAGTAGTCAAAGACCTTGCTAGACCTTACTAGCAAATATCACGGAATCACAGAGTTGTTTGGGTTGGAAGGGACCTTAAAGCTCATCCCGTTCCACCCCCTGCCCTGGGCAGGGACACCTTCCACTGTCCCAGGCTGCTCCAAGCCCTGTCCAGCCTGGCCTGGGACACTTCCAGGGATCCAGGGGCAGCCACAGATTCTTTGGGAAACCTGTGCCAGGGCCTCAGCACCCTCACAACCAAGAATTTCTTCCTTAAATTTAATTTTCCTAATATCTAATCCTTCCTAATATCTAACATATCTAACCAATATTCACCACCTGACAGCTGTGGAGGCAGTCCATCTCAGATGTTTAAACTCACACCACAGTCAGTCTTCTTCTCTGAAGCTTTCAGAAAATGCTTATATGAGTGTTTCTCAATGTATTTTACACTCTCTTTCAAAACTGGTTATTTAGTTTTAGAATTAAGAAAACGACTGGAGACAGGCCCATGTTTTCTCTATATTAGTGTAGCTTTTTTCAGTGAGTGCAGCCATATTAGCTTAGACCTGGCCTACATTTCAAGACTGTACAATCTAATTATGAGCAAGACAAATAGAAAAAATAATAATCAATGGCAAGAACAGCAGATGAGAATAAAAATTATTCAGTGGTGCAGCTGCTTAGATTTGTTATCTTCACGCCTTAGAGATTCTATTAAGTTTCCAATGCAGACTGCCTGGCTGCTTTTTTTTGTAGTCTACCAGTGCACTAAATATCCATAGACATAAAATGTACCCAAAAAAAGGTCTCCTAAGCCAGAGGGAATAGAACTGTAAATGTGCAAAACTCTGCGTCTGTGTATGTATGTCACATCAGTTAAAAAGGAAAATATAGTTTCTTGATTGCCTATACAAGCTCCATTTACTAAACAGCAAAAGTACCAGACATACATTTTTCAGGGAGCATTATATTGGCCAAAGGTCGCAAAAACAATTTCAGAGGCAGCCAGCCCACATTAGTTTCTTGAGGTCTTGATTACAAATTTGTAAGAGACATACCCCAGACATTGAGAGATGGTCTCAAAGATTACTGTCCTTCCTGCCATCTGCACACTCCACTGGGAACATTAGAAACCCTGTCCATCAACCAAAATAAACAGCTTTTCTCATGAACAGGCCCAAAGAATGCCCTATAAATCATATCTGTCAAAAATGCTAGTAGCATTGCAGAAGACAGAAATCAATCCAAAACTCATTAGTTCGTCTGACAAGTGCTTAATCTTATATTGTTTAATGCCAACCTGAACAAGCCAGACAGAATGGAACCATGCAAAGCAGTGCCTTGATTTTCTATTACAGAAACTTTCGCCAGTGATTATGGCTTAATCTTTCCTTTAGATCTTCTTCCTTTTAATGCTCCTTTTCTCTTCCCCCCCTGCCAGCAGATATTGACTCCAACAGAGTTTTCTTACTTCTGCAGGGATAGATACATCAGGATTGGCTCATTCCGTGGCTTTCTAGATGGTACCTCTGTATTTTGAGCATGTCCTCTGCTAATCAGGATAAGCAGCTATCTATTGGATTATATGTGGTGGTATTTGAAGAGGTTGCCAAGCAGAATGGATATACTGCTCACTTTTTATTAGATTTGTAATAAATCTTTTAATCTGCCAGCATGGAATAAACGGTGAAATAATTCCTAGATCACATGAGATAAAGGGAAAACACAAGTACTTTAAGAAGATGTTGTGAGTCAAAGGTGTTCTGTTCACAGATTTGGGGGAAAAGATGTATTACAGTTCCATATGGAACTCATATCTTTTGAGTTTCTTAAAAAACTGGAAAACTTGGTTTAGGTGGCTCTATTCAGGTGATTTAAATGTGACTAGGGACTGTTCTTTTCCACTCAGACCTGCTGGTGTGAAATGTCTGGCATCCATGCTGATGGACTCCCTGATTCTCCAATAAAGGTTGTGTTCCCATTACTAATTCTGCAAGGGTTGTTTTACAGAAGCCCTAAATGGCACTGAACAAAACAGGATGCACAGGATGATATCAGCAGTTTTAGGAAAATCAATGGTTGGCTTCCAGTGTGGAGCTGAATTTAGGAGTGTATACTTAATGGTTGCTCTTTCTGTTTAGTTTACCAGCACACACAGAGCTGTAATGTCCAAGCAAAAGTATGTCCTAATAGAGGAAAATAAATTTTAGGAAGAAAGGCGTTATTCTGAGATAGCTTTCAAAGTGACACTAACAACATCCACGTGGCATAAAAGCAGTGGGTTTGTTTCTCATTTGCACAGAATATAAACTGAAACTTCAGAGGAATAATAACAGAATGGAGAATGGATTATGATTTAACTGCTCAGGAGGTGAGTTTGACACACTGTGTGACACACTCATGTCAGGTGTCCCTTTGGGTCTGTGTACATCACAAACAAAACCCAGAAACTCAGCTCTGAATCAAGGAGTGCACACAGCCACTCGTACATGAAGCCAGCAGCCCTGCACAGAAACTTCCTGAAAATTCCAGGGAAGACCCAACTTGTATGGATCATGCTCCAGTCAGGCCCCCAGACAGAAAGCTGGTCCACGTTGTTGCAATCCCTCTGGATTTTGGGTGTCAGAGTCAATGTTGTGGGAGAAAGAAGTAGCCCTGCCTTTTACTGTGTGTTTTTCAGTGCTGTGCTTACAGCTTAATTGCCAACTGTAGTTACAGCAGGGATGTAATTAGATTTTTTTCTCTCTCTCATTAAAGAGCCAGTTCAATTCTTGAAGCACGAGGACCCTTTGTCATTGATGTTCATTGTTGCATGAGTTAACTTCCCTCATCTCATGGATTTTGCTGAAGTCAGGCATTAGATCCAAATCTGGGACTGTAAGTGCTAATTAATTTATTCTTTTATTTTAGTCTAGCTGTTTCGAGATGAATACAAAGAAACTGGCTGTTATGAGGGCTGAATATCTAAGGCCTTGTTTTAGGATTGTGGGGAGATAGATAAGAAGCATTCTGGAAGAGAACATGATTTGAGAATTGAAATATTGCTTTGAAACTGGGAGGGGGGAAAGAAAATGAGGGAAAAAAAAGGAAGCTATCTGGGTAGATTTGGGAATCATTCAAGGGAAAACAGCTGAAAGGAGATGAAGATATAAGGGAGGAGATTGTTGCTAGTGCTGGACCAGAACAGGGTGAAAAAGCATATTCAATTTTGCCTTCACAGAGATTGTATCAAACGGCTCAGGACATCCATCAGAATCTGATAGCAGATGTTCAGGAATAACTTACAGCCTGTGCTACTTTAGGAACAATAAGTTCTGTAAATATATCCCCTGTCTGCTTTTCACAGAGCAAGATGATGAGAGAGAAGCAGAACAATAGAATGGGATTATAAAATGCTGCAGCAGTAGGAGTTAAGGAAATGGAAATAGTGGCTGGTTTCTGTGATAGGCCCAGGAGAGCATGAGGACACTGCTTGATGTAGCTCCTGGATCAGTGGGTGATTTTTAGTTCATGATGCTTCCCCTTCTCATATGGCTTATTTTAAGAGCAGGGGGGGGAAGGCACTGTCAATTTCATAGTGTCTGTAATAATCCTGACAGATTTTACAGGTGTTGTCCTCTCAGTCCTTTGCTCCAATCTCTTATTCCCAAGCCATCTTCTCACCCATATTTTTCAGCTCTCATTTAGAAGCCAATTTCCTTGGGAAATCTGACCACTGATGTCCCTAATTTCTGAGTTACTGTTTCTCCATGCTGCTGTCCACCACCAGCTCACAGCTCCCATCAGCCAGTGAGGCAATTACACCTTCTGGTTTTCCTGATTGGAACCATCCCCTTCTTCCCCTTGTACTTGAGTCTCAACTGCACCAGCATCCTGCTGGTGGTGATTCACCCCATTTTTCTACCCCTCACCCATCAGAAGAATTGATACAACGGCAAAAAATGGTACAAATATATGTCCTCAAGTTTTTCGGTGTGTTTTGGTTTTAATTTCTATTCCAGTCAAGCATTTCTATGGATTCCCTCTCCTCATTAGATCCTTTATCTCCTGCTCTTCCTTACCCCCATGCAACCTTCACCCACCTCACCTCTGCCCCTCGTGAAGGGGAGGTTTGCCATGAGTTTGGGAATATCATGACTTACATTTATCTGGAAGGGAGCAGAGAGGGCAAAAACCTCTAAAATCTCAATTGTCTTCGAGTTGGCATCCTGTGAGCAGCTCCAGATGACACCATGACTTTTTTTGCTCCAGCTGTGTTGACTTTAAGAAGAAACTTCCAGGGCAGCTTTGGGGAGAAGATCCCACTGGAAGGATGGGTTAAAAGTTCATTTTGGGCCAGTGATGACAGAACTGGGAGTGTTCAGAATCTCAGCTTCTATTCCATCTTTTGCAATGTGCAATTTTAATAGCAACAGCAACAACAGCAAAAAAATTAAAGTAATAATAGAACCTCCATCCTTGGAGATACTCAGAACTCAGGTGAGCATGGTCCTGTGCAACCTGATTTAATTAAGCCTGCTTTTAGTATCAGGCTAGATTGGATAATATCCAGAGGTCCCTTCTGACCTTAATTATTCTATGAATCCATGATTAGTAGCTGTTAATAGCAACGGCCCTGAAAATGAAATTTGAAATATGCACAGGGAATGAAATGATTATTTATATACCTTTTTGTGGATCTTGAACCTAAATTATTTACTGGTATGTAGGCATCATGTTATTAAAATCAGGGAATAATTTCTTTTCCCAGGGGGAGAAGGAACCATAATTTTTCCTTAGACACATGCTCGAATGTTGTGGAAATCAATGGATTTTGAAAATGTGCCTAATGCCAGGCATGTGTTGCGTATTTTCTGGAGTTGTAGCCCATGGTGGGGAAGCAATATTAATAACAGAAAGTGGCAGTTCCTGGAGATTAGAAAGAGATTACATCTCTCAGTACTTCACCTTGGGAAGTCTTTAACCATTCCTCAGAAAACAAGACCATTATAATGAAAAGTCTTCCCTTGTCGACCCTTGAAATCTTATTAGTAAATGGGATCTTTCCTTCCCCAGGGGCTTGATTGACTTACAGCAGAGGAGTGATTTCTGCAAGGTTCATGGAAGGAGCCAAACTCTTATGTTGATACTTATTTTGTGGGCAACAGGAAAAAAAAGCCAACAACAAACATGCCTGTGGATTTATGTCCCATGTTTCACTTTATGCTGCATTTCCAGCCAGGTTCAAGAGATGTTCCTCTAATATTGAAAAACATTTTGGCATCCTACTTCATAATTGACACAGAAAACTCACATCTACTACGATTAGGCAATAATTACTTTGTTTTTCTATGGAGGATTAATAAGATAAACACTTCACAGATAAAGTTCTAGGGCTTCAGGCAAAGATATTTATTGACTTGGAAGGTACTTATCTTTTAGTTCACTCCCATGTAAAAAATATAATGATAGTAATTATGTTTAAAAAAACAGATTACTTTTTAAATTATTTAAAAGTGCTCTTCCAGAATGTAACAGGATGATAATTGCTCTAGCAAGCTTTTATGACCTCTGGGGAAAAAAATTAGCCACAGGGAAAAGGAAGATACTAACCTGCTCTTTATATTTAATTCTACTTATTTATTTAATTATTTTTAATATGGCATCTTCATTTCAAATACACCTGGCCTTTGGGGAAATAAACTGAGTTCTGAGGATGGGGAAAGATTCAAACCCCTTGAAATTGATTGTTATGCTGAAAGTCCCAAAAGAGAGAGATATCAGAGAATTATCAAAATAGACAAAACACAGATGTAACTAATACTTGTAGCTCAGAATATCACTATCTCATAGAAACTCAGATACCTGATTTTTTTTCTCATTCCCAAATAGAACAAAATGTCATAGTATGAGGATTCTTGCACTGTGTTTTGTTCATTATGACAATATTTCTTATTCTGATTTTTGTTTAGCTGCTCCATATTGTCATTAGTAGTGTAAAGCAAATCTTGCAACAAAGATCATTATGTTCTTTGAGCTTACTTTTGCAAATTTAGCACTCAAACATCCTTGGAAACATAAACCAAAGTGTAATGCTTATATTTTTACATATCTATGAAGAATAAAAAAGCAATCCATATGGACACATAAAGATAAGGAAGAGATCAGAGGATCAAGCTGACAAAAATTCCCTCAAAGGGACTAGAAAGCCTATAAACTTTGTTTTTCCCAGGACACCCTTCACATCTGCCCCTGGGTTTTATAAATTCCACCTGTGCTTTTATTAAACATGTTCTTAAAGGAATTTAATCAGATTATCTCAGGTTGATGTGGATACTCAACCCAAAGTAAATTGTTTCAATTTGCTGAACATTATAAATAAATAAATAAAAATGCTGATCCTAAGTGATGTTTGCTGTTCTGATTTGATTTCATTTCTGCCCTGAAAAAATCAATTACTTCCACTGCCAAGTTTTATCCCCCCTTCTCCTCTAACTTCATACTTAAGTTAATGGACTGTAGAGTCAAAAGGGACCACTGTGTTAATGTAATCTGACCGCCTGCACAGCACAGACCATGGGAATTCCCTGGACTAATTCCTACCTGTAGTAAAATACTTTATGAAAACTGGGGGGGGGGGGGGGGGGGAAAGATCCAGCATTAATTCATTTTCATCTGTCGTTGTAAGAAGCTCATTACTTCTCTGAGTAATTCGCTCCAGCTAGGTCTACCTCTGTATGTAAGGTGTGAGAATTTAAGATATATGACTTACTAAGTTAAATAAACTGGATTTGGGTTCTGTGTTTGATGGGAGTGAGTGTGGGGCTGTCAGGTTTTTTGTGAGGTTTTTTGTTTTGGGTTTTTTTCCTCAGTGAAGACAGGTTCATTTAGATGCTCCCAAGGCACATTATCCTACTTTGACAGCTAAAGCCACAGTGGAAATAGCCCTGAATTCTCTCCTGAGTCTGACAGTTTTAAACTTTTGCTACAATTTTTCCCATTCTGTTTAGGCAGCAAATTTAAAGAACAGGTCTGCCCAGGAAAATTCACTTTCAGAGATAACTGAAACAGGAAGCATTGTAGCTGTCAGTTTATACATTATTTACTGCAAATTTAGCCCAGCTATAGGTCTGTAGTGATGTAACTACACTACTTCCAGGACTCAGAGTGTCTCTGCATGACATTTTACTACACTACACAAATGTGTCATCTTATTTAGAAGCAGCCCTGGCATCTCTGCATGGGATGCTGTTGTACCAGGCAGGCAGCTCTGCACTGAGCAATTCAGGGCAAGAACTCTCTTTTCATTATATGCATGTATGTGTAACTGCCTCTCCCTGGGGCCCCGAGGTATTGCTGTGCTAGAAATAAATTATAATAATGAATAAGTGACCCGGGCACACACACAGTCCAGGAATCTCTGATGTATGCAAATGGCGCTCCATGCAAAGGGTTCGCGCTAAATCCGGGCCGTAAAGTGAACTTACAGCTCTGCCCTGCGCATTTTCAATTTTATGTCAGCTTGTTATGCAGGGCATTTTGCCCCAACAGAAATAAATAAAATAAAATTAAAATAGATAAATAAATAAATGAATAATAAACAATAGCATCCATCTGTTCAGCATTAGCAAGGGTGCAAGGAGATTCCTGAATGCTCCCTGTGAGACAGGAATTCTCTGACGATAAACCCCAGTGACAGACACCCAGCAGATTATTCCATTCCAAACAGTCAGCCATATATTTGCAAAGCTCGTGAGTTTTACAGCATGCCCAGCTCAGAGGCACTGGGCCACAATTATGCAACAGCTGAGCACATGTAAAGGGCAGGGAAAAATATCCAGCACAGCCTCCGAGAGGCTTTAGGGGTTTGGTCTTACTGTAGGACTGCAGGGTCAGTGGGAATGTGGGGGTACCAGGAACATCACGTGGCCAAAGTCCTCCAAGCACAGCCCTACTTCTTCCTCTTTTTTGTTTACAGTCCTTCAAAGCAGAGTTTACAGTTACAGTTCTGACGATCTGATGCTTGAAAGCGATAATTGAATTTGATGCAATTACTGGGGATAGTGTGTGTTTTTCACCTGATTTTTACAAATTACAAGCCAGTAGCTTCTGTTGTATGGATGGATATTCAGAGTCCTGGGATGCTGTTATAAGATCCATGAGCTTCTACAGTGTGTTGGGCTCCTCTCTGCTTCTTTGTTCGCCAAGAAAAATAAAACCAAAACTAACAAAGTACTGTTACAGCAAAATCACACATAATTTTTCTGAACAATAACAAAGAGCGAAGCAATAGTGATCTGCAGGAATCACATATTCACATGAAAAGTTTCTGCTAGAGGTTCCCTTGGCAACCTTTTCACAAATAATTTGTTGTGGAGTTTGATGATTTTTTTTTTTTAAATTTTTACAGTCCCAAGTGTATGGAAAACAATCAAGAGCTGTTTGTCCATGCTACGCAAACACCCAGGTCAGACCTTTATCCACCAAAGCTCAGGCTGTGTCTGCCCAAAAGTTGCCCAGGAGCATCTATTTTCATGCCTTTTGATATGAAGCATTTTAATACTGATGTTAATAAAGTGGTCAGTCATTGCAGGGGTTGCACTTTGCATTTTGGACCAAGTATCCTACTGTGCTGTGAGTAATTATGATGATAAAAACCCTGTGCACACCAAAGAGTTCCCTACAAGGGTTTACAAAAACTGTTGTAAAGTGATGAAGAGATGAAGCAGAAAAAAAGCCACTGCCTCTGCCACATGGGAGCCATTTGTTGGTCAGAAATCACTGGCCAACACATATTTTCAAGTTGTTGTGGTCAGAAGTGCAATCTGTGTCTGTGGCAGAAGGGTAGGAAATGCTGTTTATACAACTTCCTGCATAACTGGCAGTCCTCTGAGTTAAAATTCACAGTTTTGGCTTGGAATATCAGAGGCTTTTAAAAACCCCTGCCTTGGTAACTAACGACACAGGGAGGGATTCCTAATTTGACAGCATTAAGATTTTGGAGACAGAAAGAGAAATCTGTTCTTATAAATCCTAAGGTAAATTTTGGCTAATTGAACAGCTTCAAAATGCTGTTTTGTCTGTTCCCAGTCTGTAGTGATCACCCTAAATTTCATAATTGTGTCTGTTCATGTGTGCATATATGTATTTCACAGGAAATGCAAAGGGTTAAAACCAACTGGAAATCCTGACTGATGATAGAAATTGCTTTTATAATAACTACTGATGAAACATTCATCTTACAATGATGACTAAAGCCCCTTATAGCCAAAAAAAGGAATCAGACCTTTTTAAAAGAATTTAGCCCTGCCTCTTTGGATTATTATCTGAAAATATATATTATTCTATTATTATTCACTTCACAAAGTGTCTGTTCCTGCTGTGCTGCAGAAATTCATTCTTTAGCCAGCAAACATGATATTTGTGCTCTTTTACAGCGGAAGCTGCTCTGTCGCAGACCCCACAGGAAGCACAGAATGAGAAGAGATAAGCTCAGTTCCCCTGTCATGCTGCGAGTGGATCTCAGTATCCTCTGGTGAGACCTGGCATGATCCTGGTGACCTCAGGATGACCTCATTTTATATTGGAAGAGAGATGCAAGGGATCCCTGTGGTAAGAGAATGAAGAATAAGGCGCACACTGTCCTAGGTTACACGGAAGGTGTAACCAAAGGTATGTATTCTATTACCATCTCCATAAGCTGTTAAAACAGGTGGGGCAGCACTCTTTATCCTCTCCATGACCCAGCCCTGATAACACCATCGGGGCTATCTCTGCTCATGGCCATCAAGGGCTCCGGGAGTGACTCATAGGATTCCATCAGCCATTGTGAGACATCCTGCCCGGAGGGGAGGAACTGAACATTCCTACCTGCTCATAAGCTGAGACCCTAGAACACCGGGGTACCTTTTCCACTGGATTCCCAGAGGAGAAGAGCTCAAGAGCCACCACTGGATCTCCAGAGACCTACAAGACCTTTGCACAAGATCACCACTTCAACAAGACCACATCCATCACTCCAACAGGACTGCAGCCACCATTTTTAACTGGACTGCCAGCACCACCCTAACAGGGTGGCAGGTTGCTTTCTAACTTTGTCTATCTAAACTGTTGTTTCTGTATTACTGCCTTGCTCTAAATATTAGTGTAAAACTGTTATTCCTTCTCCCATGTCTTTGTCTGTAAGCCCTTGATTCCAAAGTTATAATAATTCAGAGAGGTCACATTATCCACTCTAAAGGAGGCTCCCACCATCCTTAACAAGATGCCTCTCTTTCAAACCAAGACACACACTGAAAGGATTAAGGAGGTACCAGGCAGGAATGTGGGGTGCTGTGAGGAAAAGTGGTCACTTCTGCATCTCCTTAGCAAAGCATCCTTTTTTCTCTGGCTTTATTCTAGAGCTCATCAAGATCTTCAATACTCTCTGGCACCAGAAATCCCCAGCACTTTCTAACACATTAATCTGGGTGTTGGGAGCCTTTCTGTAGATGTTGTGGTTACTAAAATGCAGCAAGACCCTAATCAGAAACCTTTGAAATGAGAATGAAAGCAGGTGAGCATCTCTAGTGGACATCCCGAATTAACCAGCATCGGTGCCTCAGGTGGGCAGGGCTTTGGGGTCAGCAGCAGAGCAGGGTGTTCCCAGGTGAAGGAGAGGCATGAGGAGGGAGAAATCCTGATATTCACACACCTCAGTAAGCCTGGCATGACGTTTCCTTGACTCAGCAATCAGGCACCAGGGATTTATCTTAGAGCAGGCAGCTCCTGCAAACTCTGTGTGGCTGTGTGTGATGGGAGCTTCACCCACCTGCGCCCAGCCCGAGGTGGGTAGTGCTCTCAGCCTTCCAGCAACAGGACCAATCTGTTCCTTCTCCGTCTGCAAGCCTGTGAGGTTATGCCTGTGCTGCAAATTTATTTAAACAAGGGCTGTCCTGCATGGGATGCCCCTCTAAAAGGGGAGCACATATGCTGCCTGTGATCAGTGTCACAGTTTGAGGATTTCCTCTCTTCCAGAACAGCTCAGGGCAAGATGCCATTGCAAAGCCAAGTTTCCTCCGTGCAGGAGAGACGTCCAGACCTGACTGCAGAAGCTCTTGATGCTCAGCTACAGCTGGAAAAGGAGTTGCATTTCTGTGTGTCAACTCTCCACAGAACCATGGGAATGGGAGGCACGAGGGATGTGATGTGGGATCCAGTTAAATGACCGAGGTGCTCAGCCCTGAATCGCAATTGCAGCCTGGGAAAACCAGGATGATTACATACACCTTTTTAAACTTTGAGAAATAATGCACTTAATACACAAATCAGTCCTTAGTACCAATCCAGCTCCTTGGTGTAAAGTTGTTGCAGGTGAAGAGGAAACAATACAACAATTGAGCAGTGGCGACCTAGGTAACAGGAAAATAATTGTGATCAGTGTGATAAGTGCTGCTGAAATAACTCCTACTTTCTCACCCTTTCAGAGATAAAGACTTCATGATAAGAAGGCAGATAGGAAAACTAAATTTATTTTGCTGGCTAGAATTACCTGTAATTTATTCCTGAAAAGTATAGGGAAAATGCTGATATTACAGCAAAGAGTGAGAAGGGGAAAAAACCTGCTAAGTTCCCTGCACATTTTTTATGCCTTCCTTTGGTTTTCCCTCAGGGGCTGAAATCTCAGACTTGGTGTGCAAGGGGTGTGGGGGCAGCTTGGATAATGGCATTCCTTTAGCCAGGTTTGCACTTCCTGTGGCAAAGTGAAGGGCTTTACCTTTTCCAAGCATTTTTATTAATTTCACTCTCCTCTCTTAGAATATCACTTCTGGTTTACACAAGACAATAACCCCAAGTCCTTCTCTGTTAGTGTCCTGCACATCCTCCCCACCCTCATCTCCACTCATCCTTCTGAGAAGGCTTTCCTGGCCAGACCCATGAATCCTCCACCAAGAAATCAGTCAGAGAAAAGATGCTGTAAGAGGGGTGGATTTTGTTTCAAGAGTTGCTGCTGTTACTAGGATGGGGATAAAACCTATGTTCGTGACCAATAATCTCTGCTTACACTGAATAATGCAGTTTTGTGTAGAGCCCTCATCACAAATGCTGGCAGAGAGCTATTCCTACCTGGAGCAATGAGTCTGAGCTGGCATGCTCCTTCCTCACAAAAATAGTGCACGGTTGAGCTGCTAAAGCAGGTATAATCATGGAATTATGGAATCTCAGGATCACAGACTGGTTTGGGTTGGGAGGGACTTTTAAAGATCATCCAGTGTCACCCCCTGCCACAGGTGGGGACACCTTCCACTATCCCAGGTTACTCCAAGCCCTGTCCCACCCTGAACATTTCAAGGGATAGGGCATCCACAGCTTCACAGTGCTCACAGTGTGTGGTGATACCTATTTGGGGCAGCTTAAATTACCTGTCTTCTGCATCCTGTAGGTGTAGGTGAGTGGGGAACGAGGTTTTATTTGTTTTTAACTTTGGAAACAAACTCCATATATGTATCAAACCTTCAAACATATTTGAAAAAGTGACATCTTTAAAGCTGCTTTTTCAGGCCATTGATTTTTTTCCCGGCATCATTGCTGAATCCTGAGGCCAACAGAGCTTCTGGGAAGGAGATAATGGGAGAAAAGTAGGGCCTGAGCACCCTGATCTAGTGGATGACATCCCTGCCCACGGCAGGGCGTCAGAACTAGATGATATTTAAGTTCCCTTCCAACCCGAGCCTTTCTATAAAAGCCCATTCAATGTGGCTCCCTGCTGCATACGCACAAAATCAAAAGCTTCCCATCCGCTAGAAAGACCTTTCTGCAAAGGGGAAAAAAATAGGAACCTCATATCTGAGGCAGGCTGCAGAAAACATTAATAAAATACAGTATTTGCAATCGAAATAGAGAGATCCCTGTAGTGCCCGTCAATAGGAGGGGAGTGGGAATGCGCTGCCTCCGGCCGGAGAGGCGAGAGCCGCCCCGGGCACTGCCGAGCGCTCCCTGCAGCGCAGCGGGATCAGGGAATGTGCTCTGGGAGCACAGTCACACAGCAGCTGCGACCTGCCCTGCAGCTAAAAACGGCGTGGAAATTTCCACGCGGACAGGAGCGGGGCCAGCAGGTGGCACTGCGAAGTAGCCCAAGACGAGCGATCGCGGATCCCAGCATCCCAGCATCCCAGAATCCCGGCAGCATCTCGCTGCATCCCGGCAGCATCCCGGCAGCATGCCGGCTGCATCCCGGCAGCATCCCGAATGCATCCCGGCAGCATCCCGGGATGCATCAGCTACTGGCGCTCCCCGGGCTGAAGCTGCTG
Organism: Acanthiza pusilla; assembly: GCA_036630365.1. Classification (NCBI taxonomy): domain Eukaryota; kingdom Metazoa; phylum Chordata; class Aves; order Passeriformes; family Acanthizidae; genus Acanthiza; species Acanthiza pusilla. Next base: position 3,786,252 of record JAXCHO010000032.1, on the reverse strand, counting down.
ACAGACCACAGACTTTTTATTATTGTCATTTTCTACACCTCCCACTCTCACCCCCGCTCCACCCAGACCCACCTCCCCCCGAGATGAAAAGTGTAGTAATCAGCATGAGGGGAAAGGAAAAGCAAGAATGCCCAAAAATGTGCTTAATCCTGAGAAAATTATGCTTCCTCTCCTCTCCTCCTCCTCTCTCCTCCTCTCCTCTCCTCTCCTCTCCTCTCCTCTCCTCTCCTCTCCTCTCCTCTCCTCTCCTCTCCTCTCCTCTCCTCTCCTCTCCTCTCCTCTCCTCTCCTCTCCTCTCCTCTCCTCTCCTCTCCTCTCCTCTCCTCTCCTCTCCTCTCCTCTCCTCTCCTCTCCTCTCTCCTCTCCTCTCCTCTCCTCTCCTCTCCTCTCCTCTCCTCTCCTCTCCTCTCCTCTCCTCTCCTCTCCTCTCCTCTCCTCTCCTCTCCTCTCCTCTCCTCTCCTCTCCTCTCCTCTCCTCTCCTCTCCTCTCCTCTCCTCTCCTCTCCTCTCCTCTCCTCTCCTCTCCTCTCCTCTCCTCTCCTCTCCTCTCCTCTCCTCTCCTCTCCTCTCCTCTCCTCTCCTCTCCTCTCCTCTCCTCTCCTCTCCTCTCCTCTCCTCTCCTCTCTCCTCTCCTCTCCTCTCCTCTCCTCTCCTCTCCTCTCCTCTCCTCTCCTCTCCTCTCCTCTCCTCTCCTCTCCTCTCCTCTCCTCTCCTCTCCTCTCCTCTCCTCTCCTCTCCTCTCCTCTCCTCTCCTCTCCTCTCCTCTCCTCTCCTCTCCTCTCCTCTCCTCTCCTCTCCTCTCCTCTCCTCTCCTCTCCTCTCCTCTCCTCTCCTCTCCTCTCCTCTCCTCTCCTCTCCTCTCCTCTCCTCTCCTCTCCTCTCCTCTCCTCTCCTCTCCTCTCCTCTCCTCTCCTCTCCTCTCCTCTCCTCTCCTCTCCTCTCCTCTCCTCTCCTCTCCTCTCCTCTCCTCTCCTCTCCTCTCCTCTCCTCTCCTCTCCTCTCCTCTCCTCTCCTCTCCTCTCCTCTCCTCTCCTCTCCTCTCCTCTCCTCTCCTCTCCTCTCCTCTCCTCTCCTCTCCTCTCCTCTCCTCTCCTCTCCTCTCCTCTCCTCTCCTCTCCTCTCCTCTCCTCTCCTCTCCTCTCCTCTCCTCTCCTCTCCTCTCCTCTCCTCTCCTCTCCTCTCCTCTCCTCTCCTCTCCTCTCCTCTCCTCTCCTCTCCTCTCCTCTCCTCTCCTCTCCTCTCCTCTCCTCTCCTCTCCTCTCCTCTCCTCTCCTCTCCTCTCCTCTCCTCTCCTCTCCTCTCCTCTCCTCTCCTCTCCTCTCCTCTCCTCTCCTCTCCTCTTTCTATGGTTCTTCCCCACATCCTCTCTCGAATCTCTCACCCTACCAGCTCTCCCTGTTTCCTTCAGGAAAGTCCTGCACAAGAAGTTTGCTTCCACAACATGAATCAGGAGAATTTCCCACAGTCAGAGATGGAGCACCCCTGTTTCTCTGCCTGGTTTGAGGATGTGAGATATCAGTTTTGCCTTCTATTCTGTGCACTGAGAAAGAAACACACAGGCCTTTACAAAACAAGCCCTGGCCCTGAAGCCCCAGCCCTGGCTCTGGCCTGTTGTGTGACTTCCTGCTGTTCATTTTCCTGTTTCCCCTTGGGAAAAGTTTCTCTGTTTCAGCTGCCCAAAGAGAAGCAGTCTCTTACATGCTGTGCAGCACAGCACAGAACCATGGAGATCTGATCTTCTCTTGCCTGGAGACATCACCCCTGTAGTAGTAATTAATCTCCAGGTTAATCATCAACTTTCTTTCTATATATATGAAATTCATATTTACAGAGTTGGCACAGAAAAAAGAGATTGCAAATGGACAACTTTTTGCTTAGAAACCTTTTTGCTTAGCATGTATAACATGCTTTACTTTATTTTTTTTTTCATTACGATGTACACAAACAAATTCATCATCTTCCTAAGTGGGCTTTAAAAATAGTGCCCTTGCAGCATGTGTCTAGGCAAAACAAAAGCCCTGCCATCCTAAAATGGGATTTTTATTTGCAGAGTCATTCAGAACTGCAGCTCACCAGGTCTAGAGGAAAATGCTGCTGTCTATGGCTGGGGAGCTGAAATTAGATGGTCTTTAAGGTCCTTTCCAACCAAAACCATTCTATGATTCCCACTTTATCAATGACCTACCTGAATTCCATGTGGGATCCCCACAGTGCATTTATGCTGCTGTGCTGCAGGAATTTGATGGACTTCGAAGCTGTCAAGACTGTTTTGGCCCCACAAATGCTGTGTGACACCAGAGCCCCTGGTGCAATGACATGAGTCCATCCCCTGATTAATAATGAAAGCTTCAGACCAGCTTCAGCTACATTGCACATCTGGAAAGGGAGGGATGAGCCTCAAATTACCAAGATTGAATGTCTAAGCGCAACACATGAAAAACAATAGAAAGAAACTTCCTGGAGAAAGAACAGCAGATATTTGTAGTGCTGTGGGGGATCAGTACCACCAGCACGAGCCTTGCCCTGTATTGAGCTATGTTTATGGGAGTGATTCACAGATTCATATCCTAGTTTTATGAATTGTTAACTCAGTAAAGAAATCAGCCCAGGAGTGAACGGGAAAAGTCAAACTGGCAGCATCCCTCAGTGAGTGGTAAATCAGCGCAATGAACCACCATCTCTTTGGCTTGGTAGAAGACCTTGAGGGCTGTGAGAAAAAAACCAAACCAACCCGTTTCCATAAGGAAAGAAACCCTCAGACTGCATTTACAGAGTCTTATTCTCCTTTGATATTTTGTGGCATTTCTACAGGCCTTGCTCTTGTTAATGTGTTTAAACACACACATTTTCAAGGTTAGTTTGACGTTAGCACATTCACTGCTCAGGGCACCCCATAGTCTGAAACACTCGCTCAGCTCAGCCCGGCCGGTGTCCTGACACGTTCCACTGCTCACTTGTAAAATCTGCTGGCAGTCTGAGCTGCACAGGGTGTTGCTGATAATAGAGCAGCACTTGCACTTTCCCTGGGGAGCCTGAAATCCTCAGACTGCCAAGTCCCAACATGTGTGGCCTGAAAACACATCAGTTGAGGTCCTTCTGGCAGCTTCAGTGGAGTTACGGAGAGGTTCTCATCTCCTGGACACCTGACACACCTCCACCAGTCTCTTAGTTCAGTTTGTTTCATCCAAGGTTTTCTGTAATGTTATGAGGTTCAAAAGTGCTTAAAACAGGCAAGCATTCCACTCCTTTACAATCCTGGCTGGATTAAATGCCTCACAGGGAGTGAAGGCAATTGTGTGGGAATTCTGTCTCGTGTCTCTGTCAATAACCTCACTGGGATTTATAGGAATAATTTATATTGGTGTTTCATACATACAGCCTCACAGTTTCTGCCTTGTGTAATTTCACAGTTGGGGAAACCAAGCCATAACAAGATTAAAGGCTATTTTTTTTTGTTTGTTTGTTTTTTTTTTTTCGAGGGATAGGAATGAGTTAATAATACTAGTAAGAACAGAACAGACAATAAAACCCTTGTCTCTTTATTTCCTGCTGTACCCAATTATCAATTTCCTCTTACAGTAGGAGTGGCTGTAATTAGGGAAACGGGTGGCTTTGCACAAACAAGTTATTTTCATTCAGTATTGAAAATATTGCCTAGCAGAAGTTCAGTATCTGTATGACTTCCCAGCACTGCCTCAATGTGGGTAGGAAAATAGTAATTTAGAGATACATATGCACATACATACACTTGCCAGCACTCTGTTTTAATGGAACATTAAGCTAATGCCACATTAAGTTACAATACACTTCTTATGGAAACAAAAGCAGCATCTATATAAATACCAGATAGATGTATTATGGTCTGAAAAATTGCAATAAATAGCAGATGGCTACGCAGTAATGGGACACTAAAAAATATTTATCACATCTTCTGCGTGTGCCGCCGCTCCTGTTTGTTGTCAGGACGAATGGCCAAGCTTGATGTGTGGTCTTTGAGACAGTGCCTTGGAAAATCACACACAGAGCTCCACAGGGTGGGCAAGATTGGGAGGCACCAATTGGATTCAATCATTATAGGGTTCAACCTCCCTGCTCCAGCAGGGCCATCCCAGAGCTCAGGGCACAGGATTGTGTCCAGAGGGGTCTGGAATATCCCCAGTGAGGGACACTCCACAGCCTCTCTGGACAATCTGTTCAGGGCTCAGTCACTGCACAGGACAGAAGTTCTGCCTCCTGTCCAGGTGGAACTTCCTGGGCTCAGTCCCTGCCATTCCTCTGTGCCATTGCTGGGCCCCTGGAGCAGAGCCTGGCCCTGCTTGGAGCCCTCCCTGCAGATAATTGCAAACATTAATGAGGTCCCCTCTCAGTCATCTCCAAACTGAACAGCCCCAACTCTCATGTGTGGTTGGAATCATGAAGCACAGAACCATGGAAGGGTTCGGGTTGGAAGGGGCCCTACACATCATTTAGTTCCAACCCCCTGCCATCAGCAAGGACACCTCCCACTGGACCAGATTGCTCAGAGCCCCACCCAGCCTGGCGATGAAAACCAATCAGGGTTTTGAGTGAAAATTACCTGGTCCTGGTACAAACACTCAGGTTCTCAAAACTCATACTGCTCTGGGTCTAGAACTGCATGAGTGTTACCACAGGACATGGCATTTTGTGTCTGCTTGACAGGAGGGTGGATGAATTGCTGAATAACATCCCTAAAACTCTGTGGGCCTCTTTTTTGACTTTGTCCTGGCTGGTTGAATTTCCCGAAAGGGTCCCCTGGAGGAGGAGTTTCCATATATGAAACTCTCTTTCTAAAATCTGGCAACTCTTCCCTCGGTGTCTGCACCTCTCTGAACTCAGAGACATGTCTGTACAGGGGAGGTTTGATTTATACTTCAAACTCAGTCTGCTAAAGAGAATGGGGCTCAAATTACACCCACATAAGGATGCTGCTTATTTGGATGAGTTTGAAATTTCAAGATTTCTTTCTTATATTTCTATTTTTAGTCCTCAATAATGATGACTTGTCTGTTTTTCATTTTGTCCCTCTACACTAACTCTTTTTTTCATTGTTTAGCTCAGTTTTTTAGCCTCACCTTCTGTCTGTCTCACTCCTTCCCATTTCTTCTTCATCTCATGACCTGCTTGACTTCCTTGCTCACTTTATCCTTGTACATGTTATCAGTGGGGTTTATGGACTTCTAACTGGTGACCTGGGTCATTTTAGTGCTGCAATTTTTCTTTACCAGATACCCAGGGCTCATGCATTCCACTGCTCCGTGTTCTTCCAGAGGTGAAGCCTGATGGTTTCATCCTCGGTCTAGGAAGATTGTGGGCCCTTAAAGTTGAGGTGATGATTGCAGGCTCCCATTTTAGTGCATTATACATCAGACAAACTGGGGGCCTTTGCACTAAATGAGGTTATTCTGAAAGTTTGCTGAATCTGCCCATTTGCAACTGAACACAAGTACTGAACACAAAACTATATTTCTAAGGATAGACAAACAGGGATATACATCACCTATACTTATCCATTAATCTCTGTTATTTATGTTCTGGGTAGTAAAGGACACTTGAGGAAATATAAGTAAGGCTTTTTCACGTCACGTCTGTAGCTTCCCATTCTAAAGGAAACACCCACCCATGACTTCCTCAGTTCCCAGCCCACATCACTCTCATGTTCTGATAATAAATCCAAGTTCCCAAGCATATGTGCCAGGAAAGGAACCTGCTCGGAAGCTGCCACTAAAGAGGATCTCCCTTAAGGAGATTTCAGTCTTGTAAAGGAAATCTCAGCTCAGCAGTACATGAAGTCAGAAATAAAGAGTGATCTTAGCAGAAGGCTTTTTATGGAAAGATGTGGCAAATGAGTTCCCTGATTTTCATTTCAGCTGGGTTGTTTCTCTGTCCTGTGTGGCTCCAGTGACAAGTTATATATCAAAATCCAAAGCCTACCATATAAATGGAGAACAGAGATGAAACTATTTGTGGTAAGATTAAGAGAAAATCATCTTTTACTATGGTTCCAGCCATTCACATTTTTTCTTGTATTTTTGTGTTTCGAGCTTTTTCAATCCCCAGCAGTGTTACCAGCCACAGAACCATGCAGTCATACAGTAATTTGTGTTGGAAGGGAATTTAGAGACCATCAGGTTCCATGGGTAGGATCACCTTCCCACAGATCAGGTTTCTCAAAGCCCCATCCAACCCCATCATGCTGGATGGGGCATCCACAACTTCCCTGGGCAACTTGTGCCAGGGCCTCACCACCCTTACAGCACAGAATTCCTTCCTAGTTTCTAACCTCATCCCACCCTCCATTGGTTTGAAGCCCTTCCGCGTTGTCTATCCCTCCATGCCTTGTCCCAAGTCGCTCTCCAGCTCTCCTGGAGCCCCTTTAGGCACTGGAAGATGTTCTGAGGTCTCCCAGGAGCCTTCTCCAGGTGAACGTCCCCAGCTCTCCCAGTCTGGCTCCAGAGCAGAAGGGCTGCAGCCCTCAGAACATCTTCGTGGCTTCCTCTGCACCACTCCAGCAGCTCCAGTTATAGCTGTAGGGAGTCTGTGTGCATGTGAACATTTGTGTTTTAAACAGCCTTCATGAGAAGAGATGAGTGTGCCATCCTCCCATCTTTGGCCTGTACAGCATTAGCTGGGGGCTCAGAGAAGGAAAAAAGATCCTTTCCTACTCTAGTGGTGGATTTGTACCTTTCCATTCATCAGTGCTGATGAAAGTTAGAACTTTCCTAGAGCTGGATCAAGTACTGTTGATAGAAATCTCAAAAGAGCAGATTAGAGAGGCACCATCACCTCTCTTGACATGGTGGTCAGGCTGGCAAAGATATTTCCACATCATAGCGAGTGTTTTGAGGCTTGTGTTCAAAATCAGGTCAACTAACAGAGCTTTGAACACCTGTGGAATGCAGAAAACCCCTGGAGAGAATTGTTAATTACTTAGAGAAGCCTGGTGGAAGCTTGGGGAGGAAAGGGTCAAAGCTGGCTGCTTCCTTTCAGCACGATGGACAACAGCCCAGCTCCACTGTGCAGAGCCGCCACAGCAGCTCAGAGTCCTTCACCAATTAGTCACTGCTCACATTTCCCTTGTTTTGTACAGTTCAATAAGACCTGGTCACAGAAGACCAGAAGAAGGTGGTTAAGATATTTTATTTGAAGGGGGAAGAATGGGAGGGGGGAAAAAAAGAGTAAATGTGCTTATAGCATTCTCCTTTTCTAATGTATTCCAAAGAAGGAAGCAAGTTATTCTCAACACACAGAAATTGAATAATTACCTCTGTTCCTTAAGGCAGTGTTATCATATTCGATGTATTTTTTCATTAAGCATATCAGACAGAGATCAATGAACGCAGAAGAGTTCTTTCTTCCCCGTAGCAGTGAATGCTAATGGTGCTGAACTGCCGTGGTACCTCACACCTCTCACAAAGAAACAAATGCTGTGCACTCCATTAGAAGCCTGAGTCTTTGCTACAACCAGAAGAAAGCTCCATTTTGAGCACTGATGAATGGGAGCTACAAATCCACCACTAGAGCAGGAAAGGATCTTTTTTTTCCTTCTCTGAGCCCCCAGCTAATGCTGTACAGGCCAGAGATGGGAGGATGGCACACTCATCTCTTCTCATGAAGGTTGCTTAAAACAAAAATGTTCACATGCACACAGACTCCCTACAGTTATAAGTGCAAATGTTGAGAAATGAGTTTTGCACACATGAGAGTCAGGAGACTCATCAGAGGTGAGCCTGATTTCGTGGCTGTCTATTTTCCACCAAGTGACACCATCACACATGCTGGTTGTATGTGCCAGTTCATTGTGATATAAACATGGAGTCATTCCACTAAAGCCTCTTTCTGACACTTTTTCAATGCCTGGAGCAGTCTGGAGTTTCCATAAACCAATGTGGAACAAAAAACTACACTTCAGGGCCAAAAGAAAAAAAGATAGGTTTTATTTGGTATTCATGCTTTCTTTCCCATTTCACCAATAACGTCTTAGATTTAACTTTGAGGTAGTAAAACTTAAACAGAAAGAAAATAGATCAAATTTACTTCATCGTGTCTGATCAGTAGAATCCATTTTGGAAATACAGGCTAAATTACTGATATGCCTGAATTTGCATTGTTCACTCTAGTCAATATAGAAAAAAATGGGTATTTTGGCAGTGTAGTTCATCTGAGTTTTGTGTCTGCATTTATTCACATGAAACCCAACCAGGGAGGCTTAATAACCAGAGTCTCTCTGAAAGAGCACAAACTCATATATGTGTGTGTGTATTCTATAACTGACCAGCAGAAAAATGACCTGCTGCTGCTGGAAACATTAACTTAAGATTCATGTTGGGTTTAATTCATCTGTATCATTAAACATGGTGAATTATACTTCTGTTATGAAATCCCAAGAACAGAAACGTGTAAAAAACTATGTGTATTTTCAATAGCATTTCTCACAGGGTTTAGGTTAAAAACTAGATTAAGGAGTCATGGATTCACTGACTTCAATAGAGCAATTATAATTTCTATAAACAGAGTATGTCCTGGGGTTTATTGAACAAATATCACATCGAAAAATGAGTGAGGGGAAACTTTATTGTTTGACACAAAATATTCCCAAGAGACTCCCACTGAAATACTTCAGAATAATTCAGGGAAAGAAGGAAGGATTGCACAAATCCTGCACCATAGTTTTCTCTTGATATATAAGCTGTCTCCCTGCAGTGCCTTGGCACTTGTAACCATTCCTGAAGTATGAATTAGTTTTGGGATTATTCAGCCATCATGTTTAAATAGCTGGGTTATGTAGTTTACCATTATCTTTGTAGTTAGATTGAGGACAAATGACACAATTTCCTGGCTTGTCAAATTTAACTTTGCTTTTGCTTTGGCTGAGAGGTCCCTGGTGGAAACACTGTGCAGTTTATTTATGGTTCATTTGTAAAGCAGATAGGTTCGGTTAAACAGACATGAGTTAAAAGTAAACTGATGTGCAAGCTGGAGAACATATTTTGCCCTACTTAAATTACATTTAACCTCTATCTGTAAGACTTCAGTGGCCTGCAGACACGCTATATTTTGTGCTCTGGATAAACCCACATATTTGCAAATATTTATCTTAGCTGGACTATATCTATGCATCCAGGTCTTCTCTGCTATGACAAACAGTGCCTATCCTGCCTTTGTCTTTTCTACCATTGCCACTCTGTTGCCACACACACAGCACCTGGCTCTGCACTAACTAAAAGGCTCAAGCTGATCCCTGATTTGCCTTGTATTGGCTTTCCCTGGTCCTCCTGATGCGGTTGTGTGAGTACATTCGACACCTTACATAGCAAATAATATTCCTCATGCTAATTGAAGGCAGCTTGACTTGATGTGGCCAGGAATATGAAACCCAAGGAGATCAAAAGAGGATTTAATGCCCCCCAAAAAGCATACCGAACACTGAAAAGAAGTGAGCAATTTTAGCAATATTGAAGGCACTCTATTAAATGGAAAGATTTGGGTTTCTGAAACAATGGCCAATATGTATGTGAGTGAGGCATCTGGAGAGATTATTAAAAAAACCCCTCATTTAGAGGGAATTAAAACCTTGTAGAAATTGGGCTAGTCACAAGGACAGGATGTAGCCTGTAACTCATGCTGCGGAAGGGATACATTAATGCATTAATTTTAAGAGTCTCAATCTCGCTTTTATTTATATTTAAGCTTTTAATCCTCGAATAATTAGTCATTACTAGTATTTAATGACTGGTTTGCTAATTAGGTATCCCTAGATGGAAGTAAAGGCAGTTAAACCCTAACAAACTGATCATTAACTACAGTAATGATCAAGTTCTTTGGGATTATTACTATTATAAACTATAATTAACAGTTTATAACAGCTATATTTTATTTTGTATTTTGTTTTCTCTAAAGAAAACATCCTGGAGTGCTGCTGTGAGGCTGTGCTAAAACTCTCACTATTAGGAATGTAGTGAAAGCACCCATTTCCTGCAGTTACAGGGGGAAATGTTTTCCTAAAATAGCTGCTATAGTGTGTGGTTCACTGTCAGTTGTTGGCTGAAGAATACACCAGTGATGCATTCTAGTAGCTGGGGAGAGAAAAAAAAAGAAAAACAAAGAAAAGAAAACAACTCAGAAGATGTGGAGTGAAAGAAAGTCTTAACTCAGGCTCTGTAAATATGCAGTTAACCTTTCTAATGGGTCAAGTCCCAAATTCTGTTCATTTTTGTCCCATTTCCTACCGCAAAGGGCTCCTCTTTGCAGTTTGCCAGGGAGCATTAAACTTGTCTCTATTGCTAAACCATCAGACCTTGGAAATGAAGCTGACTTGAGCCTTTTTGCAGTAGTTGCAGTGAACTTGCAGTGAACTTCTCTTTTATAGGGATAGGATAGCAGTAAGGATAATTAGCTCAATTACCATCTAGCTAACTCATCTTTAGTTTTGAACCAAGATGGGTGCCTTTTCTCCTGAGAATTCTCTTAAGAATTTTTCTTAAGGGTGTTCATTATCAGAAACATATGGCTAAATATTGCATTCTGAGCAGAAAATCAAAGTGGGCACCTAAATTTGACCAGCTGAGTGTCTGTATTTAATTTTATTTCAAGTGGACTTGATCTCCATTGATAATGACAGCTTGGATACCTAACTCATATACAGACCATTCTTTGTGCATATTTGTCTACTTCTTTAAGACAAATATATTTGAGGAATAAATCTCCTTATGGCTGAGTGATCTGCAGACCTTCTAGGAAGGACTTGATGATCAATAACAGTTCACCATTTCTTTTTTACTCACTTATTCATATTCACAGCTCTGCACCATGGGTACTGCTTGTTAGACTGTCACCCTGTTGTTCCTTGAATCAGTATATTCATATGTAAATACCTCATGTTGTTGTAATTACAATTCCTTATATTTATCTAAAAGGCTTTGACCCAAGCATCTGGGCTTTAAAGGTCTATCAGCTCCTTAAGATATTTGCTTTCAGATTTTCTCCGGCAAAAAGCAATTGCTGACAAAATGACAGTCTTATTGTGCTTCTCTCTTCATTTCATGTCCCAGGTACTGTTCCCTGGCTTTGCAACATAAACTGGGCCTGAAAGCAAAACCTGATTTTCTTGTTTCCTTTACTTAAGTCCTGATTTTATTGTTTAATTCAAGAGGACTTGTCTCTGCTCTTTGGTTCTGAGGTACAACCCACTTTAGTCAGCACAGACTCAATTCCTCTGTGCTACCTGAGGATGTGGATTAAGCAGTCTAGTCCTGCTCCGTAATTCGCCTTTCCTATTGCTCTGCCACCCCTCGCATTTTCCTGAGTGTTTCTGCTGCCTTGTAAAGGTTAAATCTAGGAGCTGTACAGATTTTTTTTAAGGTCCCTAGGCACTTCAGTTGTCCATTTTGACCACAGCTGTCTAGTTTACCCAGGACTTATCTCTCTGCCGACTTAGAGGTCTAACCTTAACCTAAGTCAAACTATAATTCACTTGCTTTTTCCCCGACATTCCTGTCTAAGTGTAGTGGACTCTGGACTATGACAAATGTGCACAGGCAGTGCAGGAAACACTGAGCCACAAATTGTCTTGTCACAGAAATATAAAACCACCAGTTTTGCTCATTACCAGAAATCCTGAACAGAAAGAGAGAATATAGAGCAGAGTGGGAATTGTCTATTGTTTTCATTATAATAATTTTGCTTTGTTTATTAGGTAACTCAGATGATGAAATACCTTTAAAGGGGGATAGGCTGAAAATCAGAGTAGGGGTTGATGCAGACTTTTTGTCATGAGTGCAGTAGAGATGGACCAGAAACAGGGATGGGAGCATAATTCAAGGGAGAATCTTAATATGGGTGACCAGGATAATTTTAAGGATGTAGTCTAGGAGCTCACACTACTGATACAACCTGAATTTTGATAGGAGAACTGAATGGATACCACTCCAGGAATCAGTCCTCAAGGAGGTACCAAAAATGATCAGTAAGAGACGTGCATGTGGGTTCCTCTGATATGAAAGAAGCTTTTGGAGTTCTTCTCACACTTCATCCTCATTACATCAGGGATGAATAACATAACCCAGCCTACAGGTCCATTTTCCTAAATCAATGATATATGAAACAAGAGAGAAGGGTGAACAGTTAAAGCCAAGCTAAGAAATTGCCCAGGATTTGAGGTACACAGAAGTTGTGAAAAGCAGGAGGGAATATCTGCAACCAGAGCCTTAATTTTGCAGAAGATACCTATAAGAAGAAGGAGAAATGAGGGAGTATGGCAAGGAGGGGTGTAGCAACCAGAAAAACATGACTCAAGGAGACAGGGTAAGCCAGTCATGCCTAAAGCATAACTGTGGACTTCAGGTTGCAGTGCCATTTATTTTTAAACAAATACAACAACCCCACAACAACCCATTGGGGGAATTAACTGACCCATTGCAGGGGTTACAACCAAAAATCAGTTGGTTAATTTGGGAAAGTATTCATGACTAAAGAAAAGAAGAGGAAAAACACAACTTGGGATTTTAGGCTAGGATTTATCTCTGGCCTCAGACCATCAGTTTTTGCCACACAGCTCAGCAGGTGATGGGATAAGTGCTTGTAGCAGTTCCAAAAGCAGCCTGGGGCAACCAGGAATGTACTTCAGAGCTGTTAACCCTGTCAGAAGGTCAAGACTGCCCAACTACAGGTTTTACCTGAAACATCAGGATCACAGGTATAAACTCTGAGTTCCTCACTAGATTTCACAAATAAATCACCTTGCTCAGCATAAGCTGGTGTTGTTAGTTCAGACAGGGTGACACATTGCTGTCCCACATGTCACAAAATCCCAGCAGTGATGCTGGAAGCAGCTCAGACCAACTCTGCTGTCTTCCCCCTTCATCCATGATGTTGAGCTGTGGCTTATGAGGACAGGACAAATTCTACGGTGGGAAGGTATTTTTTAGCAGATAAGGATCTGCCTAACTGTCCAAACACAAAATGCAAATACTGCTGCTCGTAATTTACTATGTGTACACCAGTAGCTCACCTGTCAGAGTGCGGCCACGCATTTTTGAGGTCATATTTCTGATTCCATATGAACTTGTTTAGAGGGCAGGAGATCAGGAGCTCTGTGAGAGCACAATATTTTCCTCAAAGCCGTAAGGCAGCTGAAGAATTTATTGAATCATGGGAGTTTCTTAATCTAAATTTACTCAAAATTGTAGCTACCACACACTGGTGACAACTTAGCCAGACACACTTACCTTAGCTGAAATAACTTTTCTCAGTGGAAATGTAATGTGCAGTACTATCAGACAGGGAAAGCATCTCTAACTTCTACAATTATGAAGCAGTTTGTCAAAGTTCCCCAGGGAATCCTTGTGCTTCCCATCGTGTTTCTTAACAGGGAATGCCAGCATTGTAACTCTCAGTTCACAACCGGTACATAAAAGATATGTGCTTTTAAATGCAGCTTGTATATGTGAAACGCAATTGTCTAAGTGATACAAATTGGCTGTCTCAGAGGTTTTATTAAAGAGAACTTGATGCTTGATGATAGCCTTCCATTTACATAATTAAGACAGATGTTGCCACTGCAATAGGCTCTCCAGCATATAGTTATTTTTGTTGTTTTATGATTATATCCGTTGGTTGGTTATATGGTGGTTGGAAAGTCTGGAGCTGACCTTTTTTTTAAATTCTAGTACCCAGTCATAGCCAGGTCTGCTGTTGTTACTTTTTAAAATATCACTTATTTTAAAGCATGTACCAGATCCTGCCGTGCACTATGAAGCTCATGAACAGGAAGACAGTTTTAAATTAGCATGAAAATAATCAATTTACAAGTTAGAAGTCCTGCTTTTAAAACCACAATTTAAGGGAGGAAAACCCTGAAAAAACAAACTCTAAGCCAAAAATTTGTGTACTATCCCAAATGGAGGATCTTTTATCCTTAAAGGAGTGGTTCTTTTTCAGTCCAAGCCAAATTAGACTAAACATCATTGTCAGCACCAACAACGGCTAACAGCTTTGCTAGGAAGGTCTCAACTCTCTGCTGGCTTATATTGGCATGAAAATAAACTGACCCCTTGCCATCTAAGGGTCAAACACTCAGTGACCACTATTTTGTTTTTAGTAGAGATTTGTTAAATCTAAACCCACATCAGAATCAGAAGTGAGAATTAAATGGCATTCTTGGAACTAGCCTTGCCTTTGCTGATGGAAATGGTCTTTTGCTAGCTAATGAGCAACCAAGGATACACAAAGTAAGAATACACATTTTCTGTTCAAAGAGTGTGTGCTTGCAAATAAGGTAGGTTGGACCTTTTTACTAGAAATTGTTAACAAAAGAGTTTGGTTTGCTGTGCAGCAGCAAATGTTCATGCCTAGGGTCTCTGTGCCCAGGACTGATCACTGGAGTCTCATTTCAAAATTAAAGTTACATAGGCGCTGAAAGTCTCGCTGAAATACACACACAAAAGCCTCCAGCTTTGCTTACCCTGTTCATTTGGATTTTTGTTCTTGCACTGTCCCAGAATGAAGAATTGCAGGGATGGAACGGCCAGTGGAACGCACCTAATGCAAAGAGCCCAAACATTTGGAGTGTGGAATCTTAAAGATCACCTCATTCCATCCCTCCTGCCATGGGTAGGGACACCTTCCACTGCCCCAGGTTGTTCCAAGCCTGATCCAACCTGGCTTGGAACGCTTCCCACATGAGGCCAGCCACGCTCATAGGGAGGAATTTTTTCCTAATATCTCATCTAAATCTACTCTTGGTTTGAAGCCATTCCCTCTTGTGCTGTCACTCCAGGAAAGTCCCTCTCCATCTCTCCCACTATGCTTGAATAATAGGAGAGGCAATTAGGCTCCCCATTATGTTTGCAAAAACATTGAAGCCTCATCTTATTTATTTTTACAGTTGGTTTGGTTTTCTTATTTTATTTTTAGGTGCATTATTTCTTGCTTCCATACTACATCGTATGGAATAGTTCGATCTTGTATCCCCATTATTTAGAAAACAAGCAATTTCACACTTAAAGCCTTTAGTAAATGAGTTTTACAGAAGATGAAAAAGTAGACTGGGTGAAATCTAATAAATCCTTCGGATGATGTGAACATTTCCCTGAATTCTTTATCATCATTAACTATTAGAGGCATGTTCACAGCACCCTTTTGATCTATCACTAAAGTCTAAATTACATTCTCTCTGGCTTTCTCCATTTACAAAGCCTGCAAATCAAAGCAATTCTCATATTTTCCAGTGTTTGAAGTCACTTAGATTTGGCCTTATAAATCCTCACAAGGGTCATTTTTTTGTAAAGTAACTAGTGTATCTTAGGCCATCATCAAACTTTGAAATCATATAAAAATCAACGGATACATTGGAAATTACAATTTTAGTAAAGAAAGTACCATGAAAATTTACAGCATTAAATTCTGGACACCTGCTTTATGTGCTTGTGTTAGGTGTCTAGTAGCCATAGGCTTCATGGATTAATGATAGGTAGTAAATGTCTAATTTAAGGTCTCTGAGTGGTACTGTGAGCTCTTTCTCTTTATTGAATATATATCAATGCTATGGAGACCAGACTCCAAACAAATATAAGTAAAATTCTGAAAGTTAAGCAGAGCTAGTAGATTTGGTTTTTTCCTCCATACGACATGAATTCTAGCTATAAATCTCTTTTACAGAGGACTTATAACTCAACAGAAACATGCTGGCAGGTAGATAGAATGCACTTCTTTGCCCATCTCCAGGACAGGTTCCACCATGAGGGAACTCAGGTTCCTTCATGAGGGTGTCCCTGACGAGGACCTGGGAGTAGGTGTAGGTCCTTGGAGTGGACCTGGAGATAATCTAATTTTCCCCTTGGTGAATCTGTGTTGATAAAAAAACCAAACCAAACCAAACCAAACCAAACCAAACCAAACCAAACCAAACCAAACCAAACCAAACCAAACCAAACCAAACCAAACTAAACCAAACCAAATCAAACCAAACAAAAAACAAAACAAAACTAAACTAAACTAAAGAAAAGCCAACTGACCAACCAAACAAAAAAAAAAACCCAGAACCCAGGACAACAAGTAAAAGAAAGGAAAAGGAAAAAGAAAAAAGCAAATCTTATTTCATGTCCCTTTACTCAAAGTGATTACACAAATATGTTTGAAATTTTGTTTGATTTTACAGCCTTGAATTCTTAACTTGGCAATTAAAAAGAAAATAAAAAACCACCAAGATAAAATAAAATATTGAGGCAAATCAAACCTCTTTTCCGGCTTCTCAGGAATCTCCTAGGAAAGGTATCCTATTTTCTTCCTCTCATAGGATTTTTTTTTGGTTGTCTTAATTTTTCATCTGTAAATAAACATGAAATGTCTTCAAAAGACAGTACAGCAAAAATTTACAAGTTTTACTTATGTAGATTTCTCTGGTTTTCAGAGACAAATTGTAAGCAATATATCACTGAGTATGTAAAAAAAAAAAAATTCAAGATGTGCCGAGCCTGTTTAACATACATTATGCATTTAGTATTATGGAAGCAATTGAGCAAGCAAAGGGACACAGAGAGAAATCAATATTGTTCACCACTGAATAACCACAAATCATTTTATAAAAAAAAATTTATTTCGTTTTATAAAATGGTGGCAGTTGAAGCCATTAGCTGCCCAAGACTTTTGTTCAGCTAGAAATTCTCTGGCTTCTGAAATGATGTCAATTTAAGTAGTACATTGTAGAAGGTGAAGTAGAAATTCTCAGCATTTGTATATTAAATGGAGCAGGGGAGAAGAGAACCACGAGTGCAAACCAAACATGTTGGTAAGGACTTTCTAAAAGTTTTATGAAAACCACCAATGAGGCTGGAAGATGTTCTACAGGTCTGCAGTCTGCACCCCTAAGAAGTGGGGCACATTTTTGCACCCACCTGAACAAGATATTATTTTCTTTATTCAGATACTTAACCTTTTGGTAGAGAGATATTAAAGTGGAGGGCTCCAGCAGACATTTTCTTCTTCCCTTTCATTGATCACGGAAACACAACACTGATTTAGAGAGTATTTTACTAAGTGTCCAAAAATTAAATACAGCTTAGATTAATTAAATCAACTGAGCATGCAAATAAATAAATATATGTATAAATATGTGAATATGTAAAAGGAATTAGAGATGGTGAAAGAGAAAATGAAAATCTCTCTGTTTCAGGCAGGAGATGTCACTTTCTCCATGCTGAAAGCTCTCTAGTGGCAGAAGTTGATCATCTCAGTGCAGAAATGAATCTGAATTCCTTGAAGCAGCTCTCCTTAAAGGCAGCCATCCAGGAGGGTTGGTCCTGGTGCCTTGATGACACAGTGCCTGTTTTTATCACTGAATCCTGGCAGATGAATGGTTTCTTTGCAGATGCACCAAGGAGGACATCTCTGAGACATTTGTGGTACAGAAGCCAGTCTTCAGCTTGAGCAAAAATATGTTGTCTCTCAGATGGCTGTGTACACATCTTTTAGACTGGAACTTCTTCATGTCTGAACAGTTCAGAGAGTAAATATAATAATTGGTCAAAGTTAGGGCAGTCTGGGTACAGCTACCTATTGATCCACCTACTGATATGCCCACCCCTGTTGACATACCTAAAGACAGTAGCTGGATTAACATTTCAGACCCCTGTAATCCCAGCCCAGTTTGCAACAACCTCATTTTGTAAAAAGTATTCTTCAAACAGGAAATTTGATAGAAAGTTTAACACTAAATTGGATATCCAACAAGATACCCAAAGGATCTGGAGAGTCAGTCCCATAAGGAGCAGATGAGGGAGCTGGGAAAGGGCTCAGCCTGGAGAAAAGGAGGCTCAGGGGGGACCTGATGGCTCTGCACAGCTCCTGACAGGAGGGGACAGCCGGGAGAGTCGAGCAGTGCTTGCAGGGAACAAGGACAGGATGAGAAGAAATGGCCTCAAGCTGTGTCAGGGGAGATTCAGGTTGGACATCAGGAGGAATTTATTCATGGAAAGGGTGACAAAATATTGGAATGAACCGTCCAGGGAGGTGTTGAACTCGTTATTCCTGGAGATGTGCAAGAAAAGACTGGAAATGACACTCAGTGCACTGGTCTGGTTGGCAAGGTGAGGATCAGTCAAAAGCTGGATTCAATTATCTAAAAAGTATTTTTGAACTTAAATGATGTTCAGATTCTGTGACTTGGGGCCATGGGAAAGATTCCATGAAGAACAATGGCTATTTGGAAAAGAAAAAAACAATATTGGAAAATAAATGTCTGTACCTGGGGCAGGATGTCTTTGCAAGAGATGCAATCAATACAGGAGTCAAGCTACAGCATTCACAAAATCACACTAAATTTTACTCTATTATTGTAAACCTAAGGATCTTTTGGTTTGGGTTTAGGGGTTTTTTTCCCCACTTGCACTTTTTTAGAAACAGGGAATCCCAGCAGCAGTGATCCTGGAGCAGCCAGTGACTGCTTCATATTAAAATCATGACCTAAATTTCTGTGATGTCGTTACACCCTTCAAGTATCTCAAAGCCCAATCATTCAGGAAAGCCCAAAGTAATTTCATTGTCTTGAATTACCTTTTTTTAATGTCCTTTAATTTACTAGAGTACTCTGAAATCCAGTTATGACAGAGATCACAGCGAGTCAACATTACCTACCCTCTGTGAGGGACACACTGCATGAGTCTGTTAAATAAGAATAAATCAGTCAGTACATTGCTGAGGACCAGAAATTCCATGGTGGAAAACATAAATTTAGCTTAGGAAAAATAAATCCTCAAACCCTAGAGAGTCTACAGTGAACTGATATGAATCAATATAAATTGAAGTTTTTGCTAGATAATCCTAGCCAAGCTCCCTGCCTTTGAGAACTTTTGGTCTGACATAAAAAGATACAGATCTGTGGGAAAGTAAAGCAACACTACACAGCTCAAGCTCCCAAATAGATTTCATTGTTGCCAAGAGAATATAATGTGTGGTACATTCCAGTTACAGGGGTGGAAAAATAATAATAATTCTTCTTTAATGCCAGTGGCTTAGAAGCCTGCCCTGATAAAATTAACTTTGCAATTAACATTATGATTCAGCACTTTAATAAATTTCCATTTGTATAAACCACTGGAAGAAAAGAGATGGCTAATTATAATTGATGAGGTGGAGCACCTTAGCAGCCTGCTTTCTTAAGAAGGAAAATGCTTGGGACCTGGCTTTGAGAGAGCTGTGGTTTTTTGCAGTAATTGCTGTAATCAGCTCTGTAAAAGTAGGTGAGCTGTGAGTAAGCCAACTCCTACTCTAACAGCAGGAGATTGCATCTGACCTTAATATTCATGTCATGCGATGATGATTGCACACATCCTTGCCTCAAAGAAGTAAAAGGACAATCAAAGGTTTTGAAATTACATCATGTGGAGCATCTATGCCATGCTCTCCCTGCACAGCAGGGCATGCAGGCAGCAGCCATGCTCATCCCTGACTTCCTACTAAGCCCAGAGTTTGCTGAAAGTCCTGGTTTGGAGATGCCAATGTCAGCTCGGTCCCAGAAGTAGGTCAGATGGCTTTGAAAACAGCAAAATTATGTGAACGGGTTGCTCAAGGATATGCTGGTGTCTGGGCAGAAGCAGAGTCCCGCGTTCTCTGCAGCCCCCACCAACTGCTGGTCTGGCACTTAGGAGATAACATCTGCTTCTGAAAACTAAACCTGTTGGCAATCTTTCCCAAAAAGTGGATGAGTGGAATGGAGCTTAAACAAACATGATAGATTTTGTCTATGAAGAGCTTACAACATGCTTGAGAAGTTTATCTACTCCCATGTCCTACTGAGATATTCAACATCTTACTCTGCTAATAAAGCTATGAGTAAAGCATAGAAATAGCAATGAATAATTAAAAAAAAACCAAAACAACTCATGACTTTTAAATGTGCTGATACTATATGAAGTTAAGAATGACCTCACATAACTTACGACAGCAGCTAATTAGTCCCAACTTTATGCAGTAGTTTAGGTCCTGTACGTGTGGAAGGAGTCCAGAAGAGTTATTTTTTTTCTTGTTCTGCCTTCCTGAAATCCTTAAAGGCAGTGAAAGTGCATGCTCATATTCGAGGTTCTGGAGGTCCCATTCTATCACTGTTCCTGGTTTGTTCAGTCCATGACACGACTTAAATTCAGCTAGAAGAAAGGCTGCAACTTTCGCCTTCCCTGTCTTCAGTCATCTTCACTGAGAGTGAACATTTCCATTGCCATCAACAAAGACATTGAAGTACATTTATCACTATCTAAAGAAGGCCCATATACTGAAATTAGTAACATTCTCATGTTCATTGGCTTCACAAAGGATTCTTCCAGGGTGGGATGTCAGTATTTTTAAAATTTTGATTTTCAGTTTTATCCAGGTATTTTGGGTGGAGGGGAAAACTGTGAAATCAGCCATAGTGGAAGGCACTTGTTTTTCCACTCTGATTAGATCTACCTTCATTAAATAAACATCAGATTCTGAATATACATTTAAAATGAAGTCAATGTTCATCAAAAACCATGTTGGGGCAAAAATGACAGAAGAAAATGTTGAAACTTTCCTGTTATTGGAGTTTTCAAATAATTCCCAAAAGATTTGTTTTTGCATTTGTTTTTCTAGTCTTCTCGGTTTTGGGGGTTTTTTAAACTTTTTTTTTGGTTGTTGTTGTTTTTTTGGTGGGTTTATTGTTTGTTTGTTTGTTTGTTTGTTTGTGTTTTTTGGGGTTTTGTTGATTTTTTTTTGTTTTGGGTTTGGGGTTTTTTTTTGTTTTTTTTTTGGTTGGTTGGTTGGTTGTTTTTTTCCCCCTTTTGCTTGGTTTCTTTGTTCTGCTTTCTCTTTGAGTCATACAAGACTGGACAAAATGTTAGAAAATGAACCTAAGGGAGCAATCCCACACTGGGAATTGTGCCAGATGATCTGTCTAGTGTTCTCCATCTGTTCCATCCCTTGCAGTGTACTTCTCCCTGACTGGTTCCCTGGACTGTCAATATGAACTGGAGGAGTGGCGTGGATGTGGGTGTATTTGTAAAAATGTTCCTGCTATTCATCACAGGCTTTTTGTTCCCTGCAGTGCTCTTTCTCTTTCACTCCGTGATAAAATCATACGTTAATGGAAGGCATTTCAGTTTAGGAATGGCACTGAGAGGGGAAAGGCGGAACCTGGGGAGCACTGCCAGGTCCCTCTACACCACACCAGAGCTGAAGCAGAGCTGGCACCCATCACCATGAAGGCCTGAGTTGTGAAGAATTCTCTCTTGCTAGCACAGAACCAGCACAGGGGCCTCACCACCTTTCTTTGCAGTCAGACACATTGTTGAGAGAACCCCCTTCAGGCTGCCATTAGTCCATTCATGTTAAAAATAGGTAAACTAATAAGAATTTTCTTCAAGGAAATATCTTAAAGTATTGTTATCTCTAGGCCCTGCTTTCACTGGGCTAATTTAAAGGACTCTGTGTTGAAAGAGCTCCAAATTAAACCTTCTCTGCTGAAGTCTCAATTTCATGTGGATTTACTTTAGAGTACCATTAAAATGAGAAAAAAAAAAAAAGGTCTGTCTAAGTTTTCACTGCCTATTAAAAATCCAGGCTCTTATTAGGTAAAGATACAGGAAAAGATGTCAAAGATTCCTGAGATTCCTCTAAATTCCAGGGACTCCACTAAAGCCTTATAGGCTGGGAACACCCCTCTCTGTGTTCATGTCTTTAGCATTTTTCATGCTCTGCAACTCTCTCTTAACCAAGAAAAGCAGCTGCTGAAGGGGCTTTGGGAATTATTTCTTCCCCCCTGTATTTTCCTCTTCCTCCATATTAACTAAGAGCTACTGCCTAGGAAGCTGCTTTGAATAGAGACAGAGATGGTTATGAGCTAGTTATCAAATTAACATTAGATATCTTTATACCACATTGAAATCCACAGGAGGAAGATATTTCTGGCTACTGCTTGTGTTGAGCTTGTCATTTTAATTTCTCAGCACGAAGAACCAAGTGATCGCATAGCTGAGCAGCAGCCTCCCTCCCCTCCACACCGCCTGCACGACCACTGCTGATGCTCAGCAGCACTGGCAAAGGCACCCTGCTCTCTGCTCCATGGTGACTTTCATGTAGCACATGCCCCCCCAAAACACACCCACAGCCACCTGCACCGAGGGCAAGTGCTCCTTTGTGCACCGTGTCATGGTGCTTCAGCAGCAGCAGGGGAAAAAACAAACACTCCTTCCACGCCCCCAGGATACGGCGAGTTTTCAGTGCTGCTGTCTTTTAATTCTGGTCTATTACAAGCTCCCTAAATCTCAAACTGAAGTTTGCCCAGTAGAAATGTTCAGAACATATTTATCATGATCTCAGCTTGATGTAATCCCTGATTTATGTGTTTGTGTTCAGGCTTCTCTCAAATCTGTCTCTGTGAGGCTCCATCTATCATAGAGCAGCTCTGCTCTGGGTTCCCCAGTAAGTTAACACTGTTAGCATTTTCCATCTGAGAATAAAATGAATCCTTCATTCCTTTTTTTTTTCTTTTTTTTTCTTTTTTTCCCTGAAAGGGAGCTGATAGCTACCTTATGTAAGTATCTTTCTCACTTACTGGGCTTGCAGTAACCTTCTTATCTGATTGTGCTAGTCAGCACCTAGAGAATTCCTTCTCACTTTCCATCCAACAATGACTGTCCTCTTAATTTTATGTATTTTTTATTATTGTTTTTATTTCATACAGACTGGTACCTTGGCTTTGCATTGTCCTGCGGAACTTTCTGGGAGTTTGTTCCCAGGACTAACTTGTCATGCTTATGCATCCCTACTGTTTCTCTAAGGGAAGAGGGTGTGCAGCAGCATCCACAGCTTTTCCAGGGTTTGTCTGCATTGAATTAAAGGCACAGGCCACTTCTCTTCACTCCTGGATTGAAAGGGAAAAAGTTTGAGATTTTTGAGTCCACCTATCATGTTTACATAAATATCATATAAAACCATTGTGCACTAACAGTGCTCCAAGACGCTACAGATCTTCCAGTCCAGTGCCAGTCATCCCTGATCACTCAGAATACATCATGTTTTACACAATTACAATACATAATCTCAGGTGAGGTGTTTTATGTTCCTATGTATAAGGAATGTTTAGGTATCTCTTCATCATATTCCACTGTGCAGCATGGATTTGGTCTAGAATATCCATCAATCCTGAGCAGTGCTGTGAGTGTCCCTGTGATAGGCAGACTTGCCTGAACTAAAGCTGAATGTCTGCGCTACAGCAGCTTGTGCTGAAGAATCACAAGTTTATGGTAATGAATTTTAATACCCTGATTACAATGTGTGGCAATTACATGCTCAGTTTCTTGCCCTCATCCTTCCTAGACAGGTAGAAAGAGCTTGGATCCAGAGGGGAAAAGAGGAAGGAAGAAAGAAATAAAAAGAGTGTAATCCTTGAAAACCCTACACAGCCCAGAACTCAGGTTTTGGAAGCAAAAAATTGTCATAAGGAAGTGAGATCATGAAAAGTTGCAGTGGAAAGTCAGAAAACAATGTATATGATTCCCAAGCACCGCCACACTCTCCTTCCATCTGTTGATGATTATTCCTTAGGCAGGTCCATGATGTTCTGCAAACTGAAAAGGAAATGGGATGTGAGATAATCCAGCAGTCAGATGAGTGGTCCCAGGTTTGCAATATTTGACAACCATTTGTCACATAAAATGTGGGGCAAAACCTGAAGCCAACCAGAACCCTTTTGCTGACTCCGTAGTGAAATGCCCTAAAGTTCCTGTGCTAGCAGGACATCCCACCTTCTCTTGACCTGCCCCTCAGTGCAGAAAATCATGAGGGCACACCTCTGTGGCACAGGGAACGTTCGGATCCTCATGCCAGCTACATGACTGACCCACCTGCTGCGGCTGGTGGACGATGCCAGCCATGAACATCAGTGGAAGGTGCACATCTGTCTGCAAGAAAGAGGTCTGGCAGCACCAGCTTGTTACACAGAGCCCTCAGAGTGGTGGCCAGATGGCAGACATGGCTCCTGTCCATCCTAGTTTAGATACAGATGATGGCTGTGTTCAAAAATGCCTAAACAGAGACCGCTGGGAGAGAAGCTGTCATTCAGATTCAGAGGTGGTGACTCCATCCTATGGCAGGGAAGAAATCCATGCTTGCAAAGAAATCACTTTCTTTGAGAAATAAGAAATAATCAATTTCTTTAAGAACGAATTTATGCATGAAATTATATATATGTACACATGCACAAAATATATGTATGTAAATACAAGAATATAGAGAGATATACATATGTATTTTTGCATGGGATTTCAGAGAATAACTAGGGGCAAAAATTTAATTTAATTGATATCTATTTCTCCTGTTTCACCTTCTTCAGAACTGACAGTGCAGCAGAATAGTTGGGGAAAACGATATTAAAGGAATTGCAATATTTTCTGCAGATAACACAAACTGCTCCAATTTCTAGATTGTGATTAATGAGGCATAAACATCAGAAAAGCTTTGCTTCAGAGGGATGTCCAAACATTCAAGTGATTATCCAAAGCTTGTTCAAAAATCTGATCTGGAAGAAAGAGTTTTGTTTTTCTTCCTTTACCGTTTTGGCATAGTTTCGTATAGATGTATATTAATATTCCCCAGCTAACATGGGAATGGATTGGGAATCACTTTTAGCCCCCAGTTATAAATCCATTTGCAAGGGATTTCCATAAAGAATATAGAGACTGCAGAATATTTATAAATCACTGAATGGAAAATTTTCCCCAAATTAATTCTTCATATACATATTACAGTCTTCTCAGGAATTTCTTTATATGTGGAAAAAATAATATTCACATTTTTAAAGTACAATATTATTTTACAAGTAATATTTTGCATATTAACAGTTAAACACCAGTGGAACAAATTTACATGCAGTTATTTTATTATTTGCAATTAATTAATCTAATAAGAGATAGCCTCTTCCTCAAAAAAAACACAACCGAAAGAGAGAAGGCAGAAAAAATAAATACAGAAAAAATTATTATTATCCCTATCACAAATATGAATTTCCACACTATGGAGAATCTCAGAAACCAGGACAAAACCTATAATATTAATGTTCCCTGTGGAAAGAAAAATCATGAAGAGACTTGACATGGTAATGCTGGAGGTTTTGATGTGACATTTTCAATTGAGATGATGTTTCCAGTGTTACTGAAGCAAACTGGTTTTTTTTTCATCACATTGCATCAAATAGGAAGGCTTAAGTTTGATATAAAGCACTATTTTCTTTGGGCTGGCAAGGAGAATTTGGACTTCAGTGAGGTTGAAGTGTTAATTAAAAACTTATTTGCTGTAATACCATGTAATGGTGAAGCAAATCAGAAGGTTTTGAGGTAACAAAGGTCTGTGTGTTTGTAAAAGGCGTCTGCCAGCTGAGCAAAGATGGGACAAAAAGCCATGGGTCATGTAGTGTGACAGATTCAAGACAGATGGGACTCTAAGACTTCCTAAAATCCACTCCAGGATATTCCTAGCTTGTGGTTGCTTTTAGTTTATTCCCATTGCAAAAGATTTTTGACTTCCCATTACAAGTAACAAGTAAAAAAAGAGAACAGCTTAAAAACTTAGAAAGCAAAACACTGAAAATATTATTTAACTGAATCACCTTTTTAAAAGCCAAAACCTTTACAGAACAACTTCTGTCAGTTAACTGACATCTAGATTGTTAGATCACATTTCCTCAAAGTTAATTAAAAAAACTACAGAAAACATTTCGGATGAAATAAAATAAATTTTTTAAAAAAGTAAAAAAGTGAAAGCATGGCTCTGACACATTTTGTGTGTGTCCAGTCACTCACTGAACACCTCCAGGGAGGAGTACTCCACTCCTTCCCAGGGACTTAGAGAACTGAGGCAGAAAATGTGCTCCTGGATGCAGTTTTGAGGACAAAAGAAAAAGGAAAAGAGAGGTAAATTCAGGGAGGAAAACGTAGCTCAGAATAGTGAGGGTGAATATAGGATTTCTTTCTCCTGAAAAACAGTGAGCCAAAGGAGATGGTGGTGGCAGTGTCACAGATTATTCTTTAATCTGGTCTGATCCTGATGCCTCAGAACAGTAAAACTGCAGTTGTGATTTCTCCAGATTGAGAAAATTGATATTTTCACACCTGCATTTAATCTCCAAGAGCTTCTGGTGAATGGGGGAAAGAGAAGGACTCCAGAGCCTTAATTTAGATGGACAGAATCCTTCTCCAGATTAATTTACATATATGTTTGGATAGACATTTTATGAACTTATTTTAGAATAATGGCTTTATTAGGTAGACACATCCCTACCACCTGCAAATGTGGACAATCTGGAGCATAGTTTAAGAAAGTGCAGAAAATTAATTAGATGTCCGACATCTTTCATGGAACGCCTCCCAAGGCCAGTGTTTGTGGCACTTGTGAATTATTTCAGACAGTTTAGGGATAATGAGAATTCCTTGATGAGTCCTTGGAAATCATGTGCCCAAACCCAAAGTCTAGCGTTGAAAAAACAGGTTTAGTCAGAAAATACTCACTGCTCAAGTAAAAAAATTTCTAAAGGAGAAAAGAAGAGAATATGTGGGTTTGTTTTGTTCAGACAAGAAGTGGTTGAGCGCTATGACACCAGAGGCCTTCTTCCACTACAGTGTCTAGAAAACAAGTTAACAAATTAATAGATATTAACAAAGCAAAGAAAATTCAATGCATCAGCAGATAGCAAATATTTGAGCAATGAAGTGAATGAAATGCCAGATGGAGGATTTACGACACTATAAAAGATCCCCTGTGGGAACAAGCAATCTTTTGTCATCCAGAAAAAGTATGGTCTCTGTTTCTGTTCGCTAATAAAAGCCCAGGCTAACCTCACAGGTTATTTATATGTGGGGTTCTTTTTTAGAACATCTGGTTATTCCTATATGAGCAATAAGCAAAATCAGTCTCGTAACATTGTTAACATTGACCATTAAACCCTGCTGCGAAGTTAAAGTGATGTAGACTAAATTAATTAATATGCTATATTTTCTGGTGCACTGCACAGTCTGACACGTGGTGCAGATTGGCCACAGACTCACTTGTTGCCTCTGTTGCTTCTCTGCCTGCTACACTAAGGACAGATTTTTGTTGGTGAAATCATCTCTGGCTGAAGAACGAGGCAAGAATAGGTGTTATGGATTTGTGAGGTGTGTTCTTAGATGTCACTGCCAAACTCAGAGAAAAGAGAGGGAGAATAAATCATATGTAGTAAAATACATAGTAGGACTCACATGAACTAGGTCCAGCTCTACTCTACTCTACTTTAGAAGAAAGCAGCAAATGCTTTCTAAGAAACTTAGTAATTGAGTAAAAAAGGAAAAAAAAAAAAACCACAAAACAAATAAGAAAACAACAATGAAAAAAAGGACACACAAGAAAGACAGAAGGTCAAAAACTTAATCCCAGCAGAAAAATCTACCCATTCTACTTAAAATGTTTGTGAACAGAGGTGCAAAGGATTGCACTGATATCTCCCAGGATCATATTCTGGTTGCACACACACCATTCACTTGAGCAAGAAACTGCCTTTTACTGCCTTTAACACTGAGGAAGGAATAAAAAGGCTTCAATTTTTCATTATTATTTCTTTTTCCCCCCATACATTTCTGTTGGCATTGAACCCAGTCCTGGATCCCTCCCCTAAAAAACAGTCTGTGTCTCTTTGAAGAAAAGGCCATTGCCTTTTGAAGAAAAGGCCACTACCTTTTCAGACACCATTTTTAGAGAGCTCTGCCCAGTCTCCAGCTGCTGCTTCAAAAGCCAGGAGACCAGCAGGTGCTGTGTCACATCTGTTGGCCTCGTGAGGGCACTTTGGAAGGTCTTGTGTGTCTAGAATACATCAGACAGTTGAAAGTCCTGAGATCTCTCCCACTGAGTTTAACAAGAGAAAAAAAATCTGCTTTCTTCGCCCCCCAAAAAAGTAGTGTGACATAGCTCCATTTCAGTTTTCACAGTAATTCTCCCTCTGACCTTGGAAGTAGCCTTTTGTGGCCATTTGTGCTGCTTCTTTTTGCCTCAGTTCCCCACTAGGGAACAGAATCTACATCCTACACATCTTCTCTGTGTAAAAATCAAATATTCTGCTGTCCAGACCTTGTGCATTGTAAGTTGTATTTTTTAACCTAAAGAAATTAATTTATTGTATTCTCTTCCAGGAAAACCTTGTGAATCTTTGTAATGGAAATAAATTTTGTGGGTTTTTTTTTTCTATTTTGCTTGTTTGCTTTTCAACTGTTTGCTGAGGGACCACATTCAGCTTGGAGTCTGATTTTATGAGAAATTGTGTTTTTTAATGCAAAGGCTAAATATCATGTACCAGCTTCTGTCTGATTGCAGAGTTCTGATGGCATACAATGTAAATAGTGGTTTCTTATCATTTCTAATTCTGCCATGAGGCAGAAAATTGCAGGGTTTTAGTTATTTGCTAATGCATTGTCTGTTTCCGTAATTCCAGCTGCAATGGCTAAAACAAGTGCATCAAAACTGTCATAGAGCCATTTTGGATAACAAAGCAAAAACAGTGACATTTTTGTGTGAAAATGAGGCAGCTGTACTGGTGAATATGAGCAAAATAGGTAAAACAGAGCCCAGTCTCAGCCTTAATCACTCGCTAGAGTTACCAAAGTGACAATTATTTGCAATAGGAAGCAGAACCGCATAGCGAACAAAGTTTGTCACATTTCAGTGAAAATCAAAGCAAAAGCCAATCTCTGAACACATTGTGGACGTGCATGAAGCCTTATTTAAGTACTTTAGGAAAATACACGCGTGCCTGGATGTGTCATGGGTTTATAATAAAGCACAGCCATTGGATTTTTGTATTTCATGGGTAATAGTTTTATCTTTCTATGAAGAGATATTGTTATTTTATTATATGCCAGTCCCAGATCATTTTGTGTACAGAAACCCTCAGGACACTGTGCCATGCCATGCTCTGCCACGCCACACTGACCAGTCTTTGCTCTCTGAGTAGACCAGCCACAGCCATAGGTCTCTCTACATTTTTAAGGGCTTGTGATCCATAGAAGTCCTTGCTGGATAAACCTGCTATCTGTCGTAGTCCGTGCAACAATTTTTTTTTTTTTTTTAAATCTCAGAGTAAAATCTGTCTGTCAGGTTTTATAAATCACAAGGGGAACATTTAAAAAGCTTTATCAGTTAAGACTTGAATAAAAGAGCAATTTTTCTTGATCCTAGGGTGAATTTCATAATTTTTTTTTTAAGTTTTCTTTTTTTTCCTTTTTGGATAATAATGATGTTCTTCTCTGGTGAATTATTTCAAGATTAATGCAGAGGGTTTATTCAGCCACAGTTTAGCATTATTGACTGTGTCATCATATGAGGCATTGCTGGTTGACCATTATGTCTTGTTTGCAGTTTATAAAGATGCTGAACAGGATGTGAAACTCAACAATGCATCAGCAGCAAATGCAAATTTTCTGTATTTACTGGCGAGGGGGAAGGGAACCCACCAAAAAAAAAAAAAAAAAAAAAAAAAAAAAAAAAAAAAAGAGAGAGAGAGATTAAGCCATGTGTCAATGGGTTTCATTGGCAGCCCTCCATCACTTTGCTTTTCCAAATCTGCCAAGCTGACGGAAACCTCCACAAGTGATGCGGGCCTCTCCCAGGTCCCTGATGCCCCAGCATTGCCAGCTGCTGCTGTTGAGTCAGTGACAGGCTCTGACTTCTCTTTGAAAGCCAAAGGGCCAACTTATGTCTTCAAACCTCCCTTTTCCAGGTCACAGCTCCTTTCAGGAATGCAAATCCTCAGCTGGGATGTGGTAGTTGATATTCCTGACAAGATCACGGCTGATAGGAATAAAAGACCACACTTTTCTTTTTTTTTAGACGACATTTTGCCAGAACAGATTTTCAAAGTGCTCCAGTCTTCTCGTTAACTTTACAGGTAGCAGAAATTTTCATCTCTTTCATCTCCTTTTCCTAGAAGCTTCAGTCTCTACAATCACTAAATGGCTATGCTTATTCATATCACAGTATTGCCTCTTTTTAAGAGAAACTAACTGCATTGCTTCGGGATTTTTAGCTCTTAATCCCTGTAATTCATTACATTATATTCTTCCATAATTATGAGACTTTAAACAGATTATCAATCCCTATGAAGGAAGACTAATGTTTTCAGAGACTAGCACTGTGGAATACTTTGATTGAGCAGAATGAGCAGAAAGATGTGCATTAGTATCCATAAGAAAGAAATTCACTTCCAAGTTTCAACAAGACATTTATAAATTGAGAAAGCTCACAGACCATTCTCCTATAATGATAGCATTCTGTCCATATTGGATCATTTATATATTTATATATATATTTATATAATTTATATCAGAATCTATTGGGTCAGAAAAGACCTCTGAGGTCATCAAGTTCACTGTGCCAACTAGACCATGGTGCCACGTCCAGTCTTTCCTTAAACACCTCCAGGGACGGTGATTCCACCACCTCCCTGAACAGCCCATTCCAATGTCCAGTCACCTGTTCTGTTAAGAATTTCTTCCTAATGTTCTACATAAACCTTTCCTGGCACAGCTTAAGACTGTATCCTCTTTTCCCTTGCTCCCTGAGAGCAGAGCCCGACTTCCCCCGGCTGCCCCCTCCTGTCAGTGCTGAACCCTTCTGGCTGTGCAGAGCCACAAGGTCCCCCCCGAGCCTCCTTTTTTCCAGGCTGAGCCTTTTCCCAGCTCCCTCAGCTGCTTCCTGCAGGACCTGTGCTCCTTCACCACCTTTGCTCCCTTTCTCTGGACTCCAGAGAAGCTCCAGCCCCTCAACATCCTTCCTGAATGGAGAGACCCAGAACTGGGCACAGCACTCACAGTGTGGCCTCTCCAGTGCTGAGCACAGGGGACGAATCATGGCCCTGGGGCTGTGTCACACCATGGCTGGGACAGCCCAGGGGCCATCAGCCTCTTGCCCACCTGGGCACCCCTGGGCTCATGTCCAGTGGCTGTCTCCAGCACCCCCAGGGCCTTTCCCCACAGGCACTTCCCATCCCCTCTGCCCTGCCTGGAGCTGCAGGGGTTGGTATGACCCAAGGGCAGGACTGGCACTTGGCCCTGCTGCCCTCACACCATTTGCCTCAGCCCATGGATCCAGCCTGTCCAGATCCCTCTGCAGAGCCTTCCTGCCCTCCAGCAGAGCCACACTCCCACTCAGCTTGGTGTCCTCCATGAATGGGTAAACTCAATTCCCTCATCCAGACCACCAATAAAGATATTAAACAGGACAGACCCCAATGCTGAGCCTTGGGGACACCGCAGTGACAGCTCCCAGCTGGATGTGGCACCATCCCCAGCCCTCTTTGGGCTCAGCCATCACCAGTTCCTTACCCAGAGCAGAGGGAACCTGTCCAGGCCCTGGGCTGCAGCTTTTCCAGGAGATGCTGTGGGAGACGCTGTCAAAGGCTTTGCTGGAGTCCAGGCAGACACATCCACAGCCTTTCCCTCATCCATGGGCAGGTCACCAGGCCATCAGACATCAGGCTGGTCAGGCAGGACCTGCCTTTCTTAAAGCCATTTATAGTACAATGCTTGACACTTCTGGCTAGTGTCCTTCCACAGGGAACCTCTGTCTGATGCCAGATTTGGGAAGCATTTATGGTCAAGCACTTGCTTTCCTGATGTTACTCCCACACAAATAACCCCCCATTCTGCCCATACACAGGTACACTAATATATTATAATTTTCCTATTTCAGCTGTTAATTTTCCCAGTTTCCCTATAAATTGCTGTATCAATAGTCAATGTTACACTTACGTTACTGCCGTTAGCTGTATATAGAAAAAGATTTGTATTTAGACTGGTTTTCCATCACACAGTCATATACTGCTGTTAAAAAAGCTTTGACTAAAGATCCTGAATGTGAAACAAATTTCAGTAGAAACTCGGTCTTGCACTCTTTATTATTAGCTTAAGGGAATCAACTCAGGGACTGGAAAACAAAGTTTAAAAATCTCAGCTGGGTAACTCATATGGAAGTTGGAATAGCTGGGTAGAAACAAACAGGTGAAGATCTCCTTGTGAGATCAATTACATTGATTTAGTGTGTCCTCTGCAGATATTCTTCGGCTAACATCAGATATGAAAACATGGCCATCAGGAGTAATGTAACCACATAACGAAACTACCTTTTCAGGCATTCACACACCATTTCAAATGAATAAAGTTTGTTTGGGTTTTCTTATTCTCAAGTGGTTATAAGTGACAGAAAACTTACAGAAATCTCATTACAGCTTACACTTCACAGTACTGCAGCTGAGATTCAGGAATCCTTCTTATATGACATTAAAAATTCTATCTCAGTTATTCAAAGAAGATTCATTTCCTGAGGAGTTTTCTGTATTTCTCATCTTCTGTCAGAAACACCTGAGACTGCTCACTATTCCAATAATATCCTGCTCAGATATTATTGAAAATTAATGATGAGCAGGAAAAAATACTATTTTTAATAAATATTTTTAATAAACATTTGTTCTTAAAATGTTGCAATCTATAGGTTTAAATTTCAGTTGAAGATCTTGGTTGCATTTGACTGTAATATGGTTTCTTTGTAACTTGTGTTACACAAAATGGGCAATTTTCCAGACGGTAAAAGAAAGAGGATGAAGTTCAACTGACGTCACTGGTCACCAAATGATCCATTCCAAGCAGCACTGGAAGGAAAACAGCTGAATTAAGAAGTAAAGGTGAAGGGTGGAGGTAGAGGGAGAAGCACTCAGTTGTAATGGGTCAGATCAGACAAGGTCCTTTGCCAGTTTCATAAGAGAGGAAATGTATTAGGGTATTGATCATGTCAAAGTGTTTTCTTCCCAGAGCTAAAGTGTTACCAAGTACTGAAGGGAAGAAAGAAGGCAGCATAGTAATTACTATACTGCCTTTCATAAGTTTTGAGACTTCATCAATAGTTTTGATTTCACTCTAAGTTTTCGAAGAAAAAAGAAACCTCTCATGAGTAATGTTTCAGAGATCTTATGCCTAAGGGAAGAAAGGTGTTTCAAATTAGGACACTGGAAGACATTATTAAATAACACTAAAAAAATCCCTCTTTTATATTGTCAACCTTTTTCTTCCTATAGAAATTCTCGAACTCTAAGCTAAAAGTAGCCTTGGGAGAAATAGTGTGACTTTTTTTGAGTTTATTTTTTTACGGTAGATATCTACCTAGATTCCTCTACACATAGCTGCAAGGTTTGTGCAGAGGAAGATAAAAGAATTATTTTATTTTAGTTACATTTTGACCCTGTACTAAGCAATTTAAAAGAGAAAATAACATTGTTAAAGGTAGGTGAATAAAGCAAGAAAATATGAACCATCTGCAGCTCTTCCTTCCTTCCCATTCCCCTGATGAAATGAAAAGCAAGAGAATATGAAAAACAGCAAGGTTTTTGGTTTTATTATTATTATTTCCCAAGGGCAAAAACCTGCAAGTAGAAAATCTGTTTGTGAGGAAAAGAAATAAAAAATTAGGTGGGTAATATTTATTATGAAAGTAGTAAAATCGTAGCATCAGCTTTTTCCTACCCTGAGTACCTATAATGAGGCAATTAAGCTTCCAGGTAAATCTATCAGTATGGCACAAAAGCATTACCAACTGCATACCCTGGGTACATCCTCATCTCTGTGCAAGGAAAATTTAGGCATGCACGCTGGGAGGAAACAGAACCAGGGTGCCACAAGTCCTTCCAGCACCACTGATGGGAGCCAGGGCTGTGGCAAATGCCCACGGGAGCAGCAAACCACACAGCATGGGATTTTCAAGGGATGGGATGGTGAACTAAAATGATGCTCTAGGTATTTCTCACATTAGCACATTTTATATGTTTTTATGCAGCACAAACCATCACCCTGGGCTCTGTTTCTACAGTAGGAATGATGAATTTGATTCAGGAGCCACTTCATGAAATTCTTCAGCCAGTTTTATGCCTCAGGTCAAACTAGATAACAATTATGGTCTCAAAATTATGAGTTTATAGTCTCAATTACGATATTACAGCCTCATTATGCTCTCAAAATTATCCAAGCTTCTTAAGAGTCAGCACAAAGGTTAGAAAGGCTTGAAAAAAAATGGTAGTTGCAAAGACAAAACAGCTCTGTTAAGACAGGTGGTGTTTCCTCCCTTTGGGTGGGGAGCGAAATTTGGATGCTGAAAGTACTCTTGGAAGGCTGCCCCAAGTATCCTTTTTCATCAAATTGAGTCCTCTTAGAACTGAGAAACCTTTCACTGATGGAAGGGGATGAACAACTGGCCTTGCTCTGCAAACCTTGCATCTGTAAGAGCCTCTAAAATGGAGTGATGCTTTGCTAGGAAAATAGCGAAGTATTATTGAAAGTACTTCCTTGTATATATTCTTATGTACATATATGTATCTATATAAAATTTTATATATATATGTAAAATTACAATGTTTACATGCCTATACATATATATATATATAGGCATGTAAACAATGTAATTTTATTTTATTTAATTTCCCTGAGCTCCTTCACTTGCTATCTGTGTAGGTCAAACAAACTGAACTCAGTCCCTTCTTTCTTTGTGTGCCAGCTTGCAAGAAAATAAATGCTATGGAGACACTATGGAGAGACGGTGGTAGTAGAGCATTGATCTTTTCTGCTTTATAGACAAATCATCATGATGATGGCACACAAACCACCCTTGATAAAACAAAAAGGTCTGTGATACTTTCTCTGTTATGCTAAGGTTCCTCTCTTCAAAACAGATTCCCCGTGAAAGTTTTAAAAAAATCCATTGATCAAAATCTCCCAAAGTATGAAGAAGGAAAAAAACCACATCATGGTAAGAAATAGACACTAATCTGTGCTTTCTTATGACTTTTTTTCATTGCCATGGTGTTGGAGCTATTCAAGAACTACCACTGAACTTAGAACCATTGGACTAAATATCACATTGATATGGTTAGCTATTTTCAAAAATCGGCAGTGGTTTTCAGTATCATAGCTCAGTTGTAGAAGGGGGATCTGACTTTCAAAAGGTGAGCATTTAGTAATACCAAAACAATTGCCACTGAAGGTGTTGCAAAGTTAGAAAAACTGAATTAGGAGGCTTTTCCAAAATCACCAGTGTTTTTGATAAACATTAGCCTTGACCCACTCCCAGAGCCCCTTGAAGCATGCCAGCCTTTCACATTGTGACTTAGATTCTGCTGTCTGGAGCAAGGATGTTTAGTGACCCTGTTACTCTCTACAAGGATCCCATCAAAAGATCAATGCCATACAAACAAATAAGGAAATAAACACACACACCTCCACCACCCTATTATCTCTCTATCAAGAAAAGAGATTGAGTCTCAAGACAGCTTAGTAAGTGTTACACTAAGTTTTAGATCCCTTCCCTGTCTGACATGACAGTCAATAAAATATCAAAAAATATTGTAGCTTCTGCAGTTTGTCTGGCATTGCTTTTGGCCTGATAAACTTGAGGTGTTTTTATTCATTACCCTGTCAGTCAGTCCTTGAAAGCTGAGAGATTTCTAACTTCTCCCTTGAAATGTGTCATGATGGATGGAAGATGACTGTAGGCATTCAAATGGGAAATATGGAGGTGGAATCCTCCTCTTCACCAGTGACCTAAACCAAAGAAAAATGGGTTTGTACAGAAACAGGCTTTTGGCACACACTCTGGTAAGGCTGCTAGTCCTCTCCAAAGAACCACGGCATGGTTTGAGCTGAGACGTCAAGGGTATTGCAAACTTGATTTAACCATTTAACAGAATTCTGGTTTTACCACCTGAAAATGCCCCAGAAAATTTACTTTCTGTAAGATAAGTAATACAAATGAAGCAGTTGGTAATCACAGAGGACACATTTATATTTTTCTGTTTAACCACACCAGGAAATTCTGCTGCTCTCAAACTCCCACTTGGAATTTTTGGTACTTTTTTGCCTGACACAACTAACACTTTCCCAAATTATTTCAGTGCACAGTGCAGGAGTAAGCATACACAAAGGACAAAGCACAATAGGGATTTTGAATGCAGTTGCTTTCTTGTAGAGGGTAGGAAAGTCTAATACTATAGATATTGACATTTCGGAGTCAAATGGCCTGGGAATAGTTGTGGATGTATCTAGCCATTTATTAATATGGGTGTGGTCTTAGCTGACTGACATGTATTTAGTTAGCAATCTCAAATAAGAAGAGCCACAATTTTCTAAGGTTGGAACCGTGTAATTCCTAAATGTAGAAAATACTACAGGCAAGGATTGGTGTTCATTTAAAGCTTCTTCATCCAGTTCCAGTTGTGAAGAGCTGTATTTCCTTTAGGACTCTGCCCACACTCTTTGGCATGCCCCCAAAACAAACTATTTTATTGTCATCTTTATAAAGGTTCCATAATTGTGATTAATTATTTAAATAAAAATATTCCCAAAGCCTTCAGAAACTTGTCCAGAAGAGGGCACCTTGTGCGTAAATGCACTATAAATAGCAAAAATCAAAGGCAGTTGGAGAAAATTTCTCACAGTAAGATCATTAGGCCTTCTTAAATATAGACAGATACTAGAAATATCCAAAGATCTATCAAATGTAGTATGAGGTTTTGTTAAGCCTAATGACTTCTCTCTTGATTCATATTCATTACAATCATATTGATTAGGACCCTTCTGAATCTTTTCTTTGCAGAAGCCAAAAGTTTACTCATTTCATGTCATACGCTCAGAATTTACTAGTTTTCATCATCAAAGTAGACTTTCTTTGTCTTACTGTTTTTTTTGCATTAATAGAACTTCTTTATTTTAGATACACTTCAGGATCAATCCTTTAAAGCTCCAAAATGCTGGACACTTTTCCAAAATTATAAATGTACCTAAACATTTTTTAATCACTACATACAGCCTATTACCATTCTCATTTCTTTGACACCAGATTACCTCATATGATTTCTAGAACAGAGCCACATTCAACATCTCTTACATGAATTTTTAAGGAACTGAATTTTTAGCTCAGCTATCTGTGTTAGAAAGCCTTGTATGGCACAGTTTCCACAGCAGGACTAATACAGCAGCAGTGCATGATAAATACAGTTGAGCACATTGCTTCAACATTTATTTTGTTGATGTTGCTGAATATATACATAATATACACGGAGGTGCAAAGATATATGCCACACTGCTATGAAATGAATCAGAGCATTTAATGACACAGAAAATATAGGAAGTCATATTGTAGCTCATGGTTCATGTAATCAGGGTCATCCAGGCTCTCAAAATTGAAGATTAAGCTTTTAAAACTACCATAAATGAGTCACAAACCTTCAATTAGACGCACTAACTTCTTCAATAACATTTGAATGAAAAGTAAGTCTCATTTAATAGTGAAATAGGGGGAAGACTGTGACTGGTGTAATATAGTATAATCGTGAAATATAGGGAAGATAATGACTAGCGCAGCCATTAGCTGAGCGCTTTGAATAGCAGAGAGAGAAAGCAATGGCAATAAGGAGCAGTGTCTCACCTTCCTGCAGGGCTTTCCATCATATGATCTCCAAGAATATCACAAAATAATAGCAGTGATTCGCATCACTTCTGGGATAGAGGCTGCCAGCACAGCAGCACCTGATTATCCTGCTCGGCATTTAGAGCTCTCAAAGCCTGGGACACTGAACTACCATTCCCTGAATATTCCTAATGCTTCTTCTGGCCGCCATCTCTTTTGTTCCTCTCAGGATATATTCTGTTGTTTTTCCCCAGGCTTTTCATTTTAAGGAAGAGAACTCAAACCCTCCCTTCATTCTGCACCCTCCAGAGCATGAGCTGGAACAAAAAAATCAGCTATCATAAGACTTGGGATGGAATAAGGAGAATGACTAAGGAAAAATAAAGTGGATTTGACTTGACTGTGCAACTCTGAGCACCCCAACAATGGATTACGCCACTGTGCTTGGGTTTTTTCAAATCTCTATTGTAAAATTCTGATTTCTGAGTCAAATTTTAAGTGTATATGGGAAGATGATACAGCTGCCTGAGTAAAAAAAACCTGTAATTTGTAACTCTAAAGTAACCCCAGACTCAGGGTCTTGTGTGAAAATACAACCCCAGAGTAAGCTGCTCAATGCAAGATTGCATTAAAATTGTATACTGCAACGCTTCAGCTTCCTAATTGGTATGGATATTATCTAGCTCAAAAAGATTAATTCAAATGATATCTCATCCTGGAGGAACCTGGAGCTGGTTGACATCCCCTCGATGGACTGCACATTTCCTCCAGCACTAAAATGCATGCTGACACGTACTTTCAGAAGCAAATTACCTGAACTGGGAGCTACTCAAGCTCAGTGATCATTCACATGCATATTCCTTTAATTTAGACATGTTCAAAGAGATAAAATACAGACACTGTGAAGCAATGTTACAGCACCAGGTCTTACAATATACTGTCTGGACACTAATCTAGTTTTTGCCCTGGAGTGACAGATACTATCATGATTGAGAGGGAAAAAAAAAAAAAGGCTTAAATGTCTACAGGAGATATTTCCACAATTATCTTACTCCAACGAGAAACTATGTTGGTGCATAATTAGAATCTTAATATATTTTCCAACTTGGGACTGTGCAGTTGGATTTCACATAGGCTGATTACAGGATAAAACATTTCCCCTTAATGAGTTTATGTCAATATCTTTATTTTCCTATATTTTTAAGTGTGCCTCTAAATCCATATGTATACTCTGCAGCCATGCAGACACTTACATATGCTAGCACACAGCTTTGGAGATATAAATATAACAGAGAGTGTTACCTGTTTGCTGACAATGTATACAGCCTGACAATACCCAATCAATTAATGCTCGGTACGCTTGGCAAATGAGATGCAATTTTTATCCTAAATCAATGGTGAATTAATTGACAAGATGGTAAACAAAGATTGCATCTAACATATCACTAGACCTCTGTCTGTAGGGGCCCTGCAACTGCGACAAACCTGCTGGTGTTGCAGTTCTACAGGACCAGGTTCTGACCTGGGCACGGGCAAACTGTCTTAAGGTCCAGCTCATGGCGTGATTTCAGTGTGAAAGGGCAATAAGGGCCAGGAGGAAGCTTAATGAATTTTGGGTGAAAACAATGTTGGAATCCAGCCTCAATGCCTTGATGAGTGCCTACATTTTAAACACACACATAATCTGAATCCTTTCATATTATATTATGTTTCTCCATCAGGGTGCTTATGTGAAATTATTGTGATCTTACCTTTTTTTTTTTTTTCATCTGCTTCCAAAAGAGAAGTCTTTCACCTGTTCCGCACAATTCCCAATCAATCACAAAGTTTTCCAGGAAGAATATATTCTTTTCTTTTTCTTTTTTGCCTTTTTTTTTTTTTTTTAAATTGGCTACATGCCAAAGTAGCTGAGAGTCATTAGCACAAGTTCTTCTCATAGAGGAAAGGTTGGTACAAATGTTCTGAGACCCAAAAAAGAAATAAGATGCTGAAGAAATCAATGCCTAGTATTTAATGCATACCCTTTAAATTAGCCATGAAAAAATCAATTGAGCTAGGATAGGAAGGGAAGGGTTTTTCCTATTATGGAAACCACTGCAGACATCATAATAAATCTCCCTGCCTTTCCTATCGCCTTTTTGTTTTGGGTGGGGAATTGTTTGGTTTTGGGTGGGCTGGATTTTCTTTTTTTTTTTTAAACCAAGCATCCTTGGGCAGTTAAAATAACCTGCATCCCAGTTTTCTCTTTTTGCCTGTGATGAAGAAAAGAGACTTCCCTTCGTCTTTTCCCAAAACTAAGATTTGGGTCCTTGTGAATTCACCCCCTCCCCTATGGGAAAATTCTGAGAAAAATCTATATAATATTGACATAAACCATAAGGCTATATAAAGTCAAACTGATACCTAGAACATATTTTAGGATCCTTAAACAGCCAAGCCTTTTTTTTTTTTTTTTTTTTTAAAGTTGCACTTGAATAAGGACAAGGAGATTCTGACAAGAACAGCAACTTGCTGAATAAGTGGAGGGGCCAAATTCCCTGTCAGCATTTGAAACAACTTGAAGAATCTGTTGAGGTTAAGGAAAATTTCCAAAATCATCTTGCCTATTTCTGCACTTGTGTCACCTCCTGCTTCTAGAACAAAAGAGCTGTCTTTTTTAATTAGTGTGCAATATAAATCATCAATATGCAGGCTTTTAAAAAACATATCCATTTACTGAAGACCTTTAAAATTGTGAAATGAAGGAAATTCAATAGATGATTCAATATCCTCTGACAAAGTTTTCCTGATTTTTAGACCAAGGTGGAAGATGTAGGTTTTCCTTCTGTTTTGAAAACTGACTTAGTAAGTGACTTTTGTTACTCCTTTCTATTGTGTTTCCTCAATTTTCCTAATTATAATATAAAACCGATTTGGAATGAGGTAGAAGCAGTTGTATAAAGAGTTTGTAGGGTTTCTGTTGAACTAGATTTGGAAGTGAGATCTGCCACCCTTCATCTACTCCTCTCTCTCCTGAGCTCCCACAAAGTATTTTCCATGTCCTGAAAAACAGAATATTCATTTGGAATGCAAATCACAAAACTATGAAAGGTGATCCCTCCTCTCAGGATGAGAGAAAATTTCCAGACCTATGTGCAACGATACGGAAGAAAGAGACACACAAAGACCTCCACCTCTTCCCCGTCTGGGTTTATAGAAGGACCTGACATGCTGTTTGTTCTCTCCTCTCTCACATGTAGCCAAAACGCACTGGTTATTCCCAGCTCACTGCCAGAGCCCTCGGCTGCAGCCCAACAAGGGCATTTTGCTAAAGGCAGCTGAAAATGACTCTCATAGTTCCTAATTCTTCTAAGTTTAGCAAACTCCATTCCCAACTCAACTGTCTGCTTCTGTGACACCTTCTCATGCCATGTCCTCCAAGACACTTGACAAGAAGCACTCCTGGGGTTGGGGTAGTAACTGGGGCTTCTCAATCTTCATACTCCATCATCTTCTCTCCACTTACTGGACATTCTCTGGGATATAGACAAATACCCAGTCTTCCACTGACAGTGCCAATATGGTTTGGGAATCACAGTCTGGTCAACAAACTCCTGGAAAAACATTTTAGCTTTCAGTGACTTAGACTAGTTTTACCCAAGTCTGATGAGGAGAGGCTGAGGGAGCTGGGGGGGGGGGGGTGCTCAGCCTAGAGAAAAGGAGGTTCAGGGGGGACCTTGTGGCTCTGCACAGGTCCCTGATAGGAGGGGGCAGCCAGGGGTGTCAGGTTCTGCTGTCAGAGAACAAGATGAGAGGAAATGGCCTCAAGTTGCACCAGGGGAGGTTTAGATTGGATATTAGGGAAAACTTCTTCACTGAGAGGATTGTCAAGCCCTTTGAAGAGGATACCCAGGGAAGTGGTGGAAACACCATCCCTGTAAGTGTTCCAAAATGATGTAGATGTGGTACTTAAGGACATGGTTTAGTAGTAGACATGGCTGTGTTATGTTAATGGTGGGACTTGATCTTAGAGGTCTTTTCCAACCTAAATGGCTCTACAATTCTATGATTTGTTACAGAAAATGCTAGCATCATGATGGGGAAAAAAAAAGTGTCAGGAGATGGGAAACTGGCAGCACTATGTGAACAAAGCTGCAAGTAAACGGGGTATGGTGTTACTAACATTGCTCTGGTAAAAATGCAAAAAGCAAAGTTCACAGAAATAAAATATTTTGACAATGTGATCATGCTAAAGCAATACTGTGAAGAAATAGGTGGATAGGGAAAGGAAAATTACACAAACTGCAATGCCTTTAAAAACTCAGAGCTCTGTGCAGCACAACCCAGATTCTCACCTCAATTCAGAGAAATAAAGGACAGACACCTAAAATTTAGCTGTTACCTTAAAATACTGATATAGATGATATGACTAAAATGCAGATACCTCAGAGAGCGTTCATTCTCACCTATCCTAAGCTGCTGCTTAGATAAACCATTATCTGAAGGTGCTTATGCCTGTTAACTGAGCCTGGGTGACCAGGATAGAGTCTGATTTCTAATTTGAAGTTTTCATTAAGCTGTATAAGATAGATTTTACTATAAGAGTTCATTTCAGTTGGCTATATTAAGCCATCTTCTCACTTTTTTTCTCCCAAACTCACATGTGAATATCTGCTGCAGAGAGCTATAAAACATGACACAGGATCTGCAGAAAGCCTGCTCTCCCCTGAAGCATCAGCTAGAGGCCTGGCAGGATGACAGTCATCATCCCAAATGGCAGTAGACATCCTTGTGGGGCAACTGCATTGAGCTTCAAGTGTCACTGTGCTTGACAGATTCTGCATTATGGTTACTGTGTTTCCCAACACCAAGCATTGTAGTTTGCAGCCGGACAAAATGGCAAGTTTTTGCAGCTGTTTCTAAAACGTGAATTTTCAAGATTGCAAGATGGCAGGAAGTTAAGGCTAAACTTCAAAGCCTTACTTTTCTGCTTAGATGAAGAGTCACTGCCCTGAGCAATTTGATAGAAAGAGGGAGGCAGATAAGCTGGACAAGTCTTCAAAGGTTAATGCTGTGCTCAGTTAAATTTACGCATGGAGCTTTGAAAGTTGTGTTAGTGGATTGGATAGCCCTCTTAAGGCCAGAAACTCATAGAGCTGGTGATGTGGCATCTAAATAAAACAGATAGAGTTTCCTCTTTCAGTTCTCAGGGGCAAAAGATACTCAGCTCAGTGTCAATTCAGTATTAACCTCTCAAAGAAGAATAGAGATGACTTCAGAGGTTATATTCCTGGATCAGCTACAGTTTCAGTTTCTGATTTAGCTTCTCTTTTCTTGCAATTTCCTGTGATATGCATGTAGATAAA
Source organism: Acanthiza pusilla (assembly GCA_036630365.1). Taxonomy (NCBI): domain Eukaryota; kingdom Metazoa; phylum Chordata; class Aves; order Passeriformes; family Acanthizidae; genus Acanthiza; species Acanthiza pusilla. The sequence goes on along the minus strand of JAXCHO010000032.1, from coordinate 3,743,416 downwards.
AATACTTAACTATTTCCCAGATCTGTTTTGAAGCTAAATTACTAGATATTTGTTAAGAGTTTCGAGGCATTTATGACCATAAACTGGAAATTACATTCTCCTACCTTGCTGCTATTAAGGTTTATTATTTTCTTATAGCTCTTCAGCTTGTCTTCTTTTCAGAATATTGAACAGTCTCCTAATAAAGGCAATATAAATGAAAGACAGTCTGGTGCTGTGTTTTTTCGGTAACATTTACAAAGGAACTGTAAGTCATGCTGGTTGAGAAAAAAAAACTTTTCTGTCTTTGTCGAAGATAAAAGCCATATTTGCATCAAGGCCCTCTCTTTATATGATGGTCAGGTATTTCTGCAACAGGTTGCCCAGATAAACTCTGGGTGACCCATCCCTGGCCATATTAAGGCCAGGTTACACAGAGCTCTGATCAGCCTGGTCTAGTGGAAGGTGTCCCTGCCCGTGGCAGGGGGAAGGAACTACATGATCTTTGAAGCCTTTTCCAACCTAAACCATTCTAGGATTCTATGATCTGCTTTTGTCCTTCAAGAAGAGATTGGCTTTTACACACATTTTCTCTTCCCTCTTCTCCCTCTCCACCTTTCCCTTCCCCTCCTCTCCCTCTCCCACACACATATAGCAATAAAAATTCACGGTCTTGGGAAATAAATCCACAAATCACGTTAATGCTAAACTTTTGAGTCCACCACATGATCCTATACATCTCACTGAGGGACCTCCAGGGTGGAAAGGAAATATGGAGTTCCCATTTTAGGACTTAGAAGCCAAGGTAAATTATGTGTTTGACACCTAGTTAGTCAATTGTAATTATGTTGATGTGTTGGACAAAAAGTGCTTTGTCTTTTGCCACCAGCAGGGATCTAGAACCAGAGAAACCAACAGGTAGAAAGAAGGACAACTTATAAAATGGATGGTTTTTACAGCGTAAAAAAAGCTCTTGTCTCTTGGCTACTCCATTTTCTTCACAGCAAACATACTGGAAAACTTCTGAGCTTTTTCCCAAAGAAAGACCAAATCTTGGTGTATTTCCAGGGTTGAGTACAGGAACCCTTCCTTATTTAATAATCCTGTTGATTCAGTTACAGAGCTGATTTCCCTTACCATGTTACGAAGACATTTTTGCGCTGGGGGATTGGAACACGTACAGAAGAGAGATCGTACCTCTTAAGAGTCATATTTAGATGCATGATAAAATCCAACAACAAAAAACAATAATCCATTGTCGAATCACCCATCTGTGCAGAGGATGGCAAGTCCTTGCCATAATGGAGGTATCAAGGAGATCTGCAGCTTCATGAAGGTGAGTGCAGCTCTGTTGTGTGAGGGTGTGTGCCTTGATATGCCCTGGACTTTTGCTACTGAGACTGTTGTCTAGAGTAATAAACTGAACATGTCAAAGAATGTTTCCAGGCAATTCACTTGTCTCTACTCTAAATTTCTCGGACAGTCTCTTACACATTTTTAATCTGTGTCAACAGGCTCTTTCCTGAACTATTTTTGGGCATAGAAGAGCACCTGCAGAAGACTGGAGCTACATCCAACAGGCAGTCTGACTGCCATCACCTGGCTGACCCTGAGAAAAATGACTGATGTAATACAGGTCCCCCCAGGTCAATCAGCATCATAACCAGGGACTGATCTGGGATACATGCAATTATTTCCGCAGATGCAGTTTCACTGTCCAAATTGGAAATTCCTTTTTGCCTAGTCCATGCTCCTGGGAATCATTTTTATTCAAGGGAAGAATCCTGAAGCAGAAGGCTGCTAAGGAGTACCTCTGCCTTTCCTTTGTAAAGAATTGGGATGCTATCCTTGACCAGTGTATATTAATGTGCCAATGCAGTTAGGGGAAGTTGCACCAGATGAAACATCAGTGCTTCAAGAAGTTCTAAATATTAAGTGTGGCACATAGGTCAGAGTCCAAAAGGAAGTCATGGCTCATCCAAACAGAAGCATTCGTTCTGAATGCTGGCTAACAATCTCTGGTGTGTTGGTGGCTGGCAGCAAGTAGTGGTCAGTTCCCTTTGACCAGCTGTAAGAGAAACTGGACTGGAGAGAGATGGTGACATTTCTGAAAAGACACTGTTTGCCAAAACATTTCCAGTTCAACGTAAGCAAGACTGCCTATCCATGTGGCTTATGGCCTGAACCTGAACATGGTCATAAACAACCTGCTGTCCCTGCCCACCTGCCCCATCTTCTGTCCTTTTTTTAAACTTGAGTCAATAGCTCCTTTCACCCCAGTTTCTGCAGTCTAGTGATCATCAAGTCTTCAGTTTGGTTGTGTGTACTTATCACACTGCTTCTGTCTAACACACTGGAGTGATGCAGAACAGCTTCATTTCTAAAGTCTGAAAAGTTCAAGTACTTGGGTGAAACTAGGATGCTACTATGTCATGCAGCAATAATAAAACATCACTGCATTCTTTTATTATCTCTCCCAAGAGGTTGTCGTAAGTAGCAGATGTGGGGTCTAGATCATAAGTAGCTCTAGATTTAAAAAAAACAAACAACGCCCCCCCCAAAAAAAACCCCCCACAAACCAAAACAAACAACCCCCCCCAAAACAACAACAAAAACAACAACAAAAAGCCCCTAATGAAAACCGACAGAGTAATTCCCTTTCTTTAAGTGTAGAAGACTGATATACACTCAGTTCCTCCATTTCAGGAGGCAATAAACTCAAAGTTGGCAGCTAGAAAAAACAGGTTTTCTTTATTTTGCAATTTTAGAGTTCTTGGGCCACAATAAACTGGCAGTTTCAAGTCTTCTATATGTTCTTTTGTAACAATAAAACATACCTCTAGCCTACCATAAGTATAACACTGGGAATTCCTAAGCTCTCTAGACAAGCCAGCATAAAAGATTTTTCTTCCTGTAACAGTTTTGAAGTAATAAAAGACACCTTTATCAATACTGTGCGTGACAACAGAGGACATACACCCCAAGCTGCCTTTTATGCAGATGATGTTCACTGTTCAGCCTCTAACCTGGAGGCTGGAACCAGTGTGGATGGACAGTAGTGATAGACACCGGCCAGACCTCTGGGCTTCCTGACATTGCTTTTATGATGTTAGATAGTGGTATGTTCTAACAAGTAATCAAATACTATTTGACTATTATAGATCGTGAATGCCTTCAATAATTAAATAATATGTATCCGACATATTTTTTTCTTTTTATTTCTACAAAACATGTTTTACCTTTTCTTTGTGATCAGTTTTTCTCGGCCTGTCAGCATGTTTACAATCCCACCTAGCGTTTAACGTTCACACTTTGTTAAGCAAAGAACATCTTGAAAATCCAATTCTCAAGACTGAGGTAAATAAAACAAAAAACAGATCAAAGAAAACACATTACTTGCAATCATTTGTCCACAAGGCTAGATAAAGAGGGCACTGGCATAGTTTAAATTGTGGTGCTTGCAGAAACCAAGACTTTCACCAAGAAAAATTGTGTGCTTCATTGCAACAGTTCAGACTTGCATATAGGACACAAGAAATCCTGTTTCAGGATGGCACATGTTGGCAGTTAAAGTTACCTTCCCATATGTATTATTGTTAACAGCAGCAGCAAGAAAAGCATATAATGCCACATCCAAAATGGGAGGCTTCTAATATTATGACTTGAGCATTTGCATTTTAATTGCACAGACAAGTGAATCAGATTTAGTATGTAATTGAATATATTGTCTATTAGTAACAGCACAGGTAAAACTTGGTCTTAATTTCATGCTATTATACCAGAGTAAATCTTACAGTCTTTATTTAAATTTCAATTCATTCAATGATTTCCTAAAATAAATGACCCATGAAAGCTTTTTTAAATTTTTTTTTCTGCTCATTTTATATGTTGAGGTTTTTTAAAAAAATTGAAATTAATAATCTGAAATTTTATTTCCTTTAGTATTGTAACTGTATTTTGCATGCCTTCCAGCTATGGCAAATCAGAAAATTAGTGCTGAACTACAGAGGCTGAAGAATAAACCATGGACAACCAGCATAAAACATCCACATGAGTGCTATGTAAAATATCTTTCCAGTGAGCCTTTTCCCAGAGAACCGAAAAATCTTCTTAGCAATTCCCGTATGTTTTCACTCACATATCAATATTTACTGTTAGTAGAAAGATGTATTTTCCCTATTTGAAGTAATGTTTTTATGGTTTGTCATTAATCTTATAAAGAAAACACTCTTATGGAGCTGTTTCTGACATGTCAACATCCCAGTCTTTCAGAAGTAGGACACAACAGCTTTTCTGCCTTCTAAGGATCAGATTTTTTGCAGAGCCAAGGGCAATTGATTTTGGTTGCTGTACTGGGGAAAAATAATAATGCAGCAGAGAGTAGCTGTGATGCTACTGTTTATGTGTGATGCCACATCCCTTTAAACACTTAGAACCTGAAAAAACATTCCTCTTAAATTTGTTTAGGACCAGCTAATGCATATGAAATACTCGTTTTCTTCTGCTTCTAGCAATAGCATTTGGAAAGAAAAAGCTGGACGTCTACAGCAAATTAATTTAGATTTTTTTCTGAAAGATCAACATTACCCATGAAGTAAAAAAATTAAAATTAAAGAATCCACTCCTCTTTCTATGATCCTTTGTTTAAGTGAACTGTCAACATCATGCCCTAACAATAAGCAGTAAATCTCAATCACAGTTTTGTGTTGTGACTTCCAAAGAAGTACTGAAAGTGGATAGATGTGACTGTTGTCAAGAAGGGTTTGAGAAAATGAGCCAACATGCATTGCGGAACTCAGTTCAGTTTTGCCTTTCACTGTCTTCACATGTTGAATGATGTACAGCTGACACAACAGAGGGAAGAGATGCCACCCAGAGGGACCTGGGGAAACTTGAAAAATGGGTTTGTGAGAATTTCATGAAGTTCAACCAGTCCAAGCAAGGTGCTGGTTGAAGCAGTCCCAGATACCAAGACCAACTGGGAGAGCCCACGGCGAGCAGCCCTGCCGAGAGGGACTGGGGGGTGCAGGATGGTCAGAGCTGCATGTGCCCTGGCCCTGAAATCTCCCTTGTGCTGGACTGATCCCACATCGTGGGCAGCAGGGGAGGGGGGGATCCTGCCCCTCTGCCCTGCTCAGGTGAAATCCCATCTGCAGTGATGTGTTCAGCTCCATGGTCCTCAATGCGAGAAATACATGGACCTCTTAAAGCAGGTCCAGAAGAGACCATGAAGATGACCCAAGGGCTGGAGCACCTCTCCTATGAAGGGAGGTTCAGAGAGCTGGGGGTGTTCAGCCTGGAGAAGAGAAGGCTTAGGGGAGAACTCAGAGCCCCTTTCAGTGGTTGAAGAGGGCTTATGAAAAGGATGGACCAGAACTCTTTATACAGGCAGATGGTCACAGGACAAGGGGTAGTGGTTTTAAACTGGAAAGAGTGGGTTCAGATGGGCTATAAGAAGAGATTCTTTACTCAGAGGGAGATGAAGAAATGGAACAGGTTTCCCAGAAAGGTTTAAGATACCCCAGCCCTGAAAGTGTTCAAGGCCAGGCTGGATGGTGCTTGGAGCAATGGGATCTGGTGACTGACATCCCTGTCCTTGGCAGGGGTGTTGGATCTACATGAGCTTTAAAGTCCCTTCCAACACAAACCAGTCTAGCATTCTCTATGATCCATGGGCAGAGGAAGGGCTGAATGGAAGGAACACTGAAACACCTGATAGAGCTGTAGTAAATGTCCATTTCTAGTCAAATGGGAAGCACTTAAATTTTGTTAATCACCATTGGATTGAATCACAGAACAACAGAATGATTTAGGGCGGAAGGAACCACTGGGGGTCATCTGGTCTTACCCTCTGCTCAAAGCAATTATGCCTGTTATCCATCTACCTATCCTCACATACATAACTTATTTTCCTCTCTGTCTGTTCATCATAAGTGCAAACAAGCACACAGAAACAGAGAGTTTCTAATATAAGACCAAGAAATGAAACAGACTCTCAGAAACTAAAAAAAAAAAAAAAAAAGGTTATGGAAATTTAATATCTTGGCCTTTACCTCTATTGATTAAATATCCAGATTAGACGGCTTAATTAGATAGTATAGTTGTGCTGTGTGCAAACTGGGAAATATAGCATGGTCTGCGGAGATCATCATTAAGTAAATCTTTCTGCTCTATCCTTCTAAATGAATGTATGGTTTATATAAATGGTTCACAGAGAGAAATTTGTTAATTATTCATGTGGGAGATTTTTGACAATCCCTGTGGCAATGAGGCTCAGAACAACCAATAAACTGCAAAGGCATGCATTTTAAATAAAGTAATGAAGTAACAGAATCATTCATTTGGAAAAACATGAATTGACTATCTTAAGTCTTGATATAAACTTCTAGATATTTTCAGGGAGAGATTCTGTAATTCTTTCAAGAGCTGTGGTCATGATGAAACATTTACCAGATAATGCTCCCAGCCCCATGTTACTGAATCACTTGAGCTAGATTACTGGAAGAGACCCTCCTGGCTTTGAAATCTGTTCATCCATGAATATTCTTTAACAGTGGAGGTCAGCAGCCACTCAGAACATAGAACTTAATTGCAAATTTTAGATAATAGCCCTTCCCCCACTATGTCATGCTCTGGTGATAGAATGTAATAGATTCACGTCCAGTAATGAAGTTTTTTCCCATGACAATGACTTATGAAGTTATTTCACAGACTTTGAAAAAAATAGACCATCAGCCTTACAAATTAGGGTAGCAGATTTGCACCATGCTTTATCCTTTACATCTAACGTTGTCTCATAATATCAAAAGTGAAATTTTGTTTCCACCTCTAAAAGTAAAATTCTCCATTCTAAAAAATGAAAAAATAAAAATGGAAAAAAAAAGCAAACAACAAAAACAACAACAAAACCTCCAGAAAGAACCCGAACAACCCCAAAAATAACTCCTAGGAAAAGCAAAATGAAAGGGCCGATATGCTGGTAACTTTAATGCTACCAAATAATCATTTTGTTTGTTAATACTTCCTAATGCATGTCTATGCTTGGATCTGAATTTACATCCTGTCTTTATTCTGGGTGCAGCTCTCAGGGCACAGGGGGAACATCACTGGTCTCCAGTCCTCACAGTGCACTCCCTCACAGCAGTGTTGTGTGATCACAGTTCAGCTGGGACTTTTCTGACAAAAGTTTGATATTGCCCAGTGAAAGAGTAATTTTGATTTTAGAGTCACAGAGATAATGTTGCCTTACTTTGGATGGAGTAATTCAAGCCATGGTCATCTATCAGTATTATATGAAAAAGCACTGTTGGATCAGGGTTAAAATCGGGGGCTGTATCTGCCTGGATACACATTTCAGTGATTCACTTCAAGTGCCATACAATTTGCACCGAAAATGGATATACCATTGTGCAGAATAAACTGATTCTTTCTAGCTAACCTTCCACTTACTCTCTGATTCCTTTTTGCTCAGTAAATTACTGATAAGGTTTTTTGCCTGTCTTCGGAAACAGATGAGATCAAATACAGAAGAGAAACAGAGGAAAGAAAGTTCAAGATAAGGGAAAATGGCTAAATCCAACCCTATGTAAGTAATTCTTCAAGGTACATCCACTTCAGGTGTTATCTATCTCCATTTAGCAATGGAGAAGTTGTCACTTGGAAGAGTGTTTAAAAAAGTAATGATAATTCAATAGCCAGACCAGGAAGAGCCATGGAGGAATTCTCCCTTACCTGGAGAAACCATTTATTCCAGTAGAAAATCTGAACAGATCTGACATAGCTGCATTCTGCACAAAGTATACATTGGTACAAATAACCATGCAGCACCAAGTAACAGTGCCGTGGAGTGGCAGGAATTAACAAGAGACTTCTGCACTGATAGATGGAAATGCCACAACGAAGTCATAATTACAGCTATGGAAAGAAATACATTATAATTAACAAAATTGCATGTGGCCTTCAGAGCTCTGCCTGTGTTTCTGGAACTGTGTGTATTTTTTAACTGACCACATAGCTCATTATCTACACACGCATGAAGAATTTTCATCCTCATTGTGTATCAACTAGTTTTCTTAATTTATGTCCACAAGGACTTCAGATCTCCTCCTTAATTTATTCAGCAAATTTCACATCTTTTAGAGAAGATATATTGAATCGAAGGGCCGGGGATTTGATTGATCCTAATGTAGAGGCAATATGTTATCATGCTGCAGCAATGTCTGACTGGCATTTATTATGGATTTTAAAAGGATAAGGGGTCTCATACAACAGCTACAGAAGTCCGTGAAATCCCTAAAGGTCATGTCCAGAGAAGAAATGTAATGTAGGGAAAGCCATTCTACTATTAATAAAATAGTGATCTATTCCAGAATAGAAAAGACCAGATACGGCCTGATCCAAAGCTCACTAAATAGGATGGGAGTCAGATAATTATGAATTCATATTAACAACATAAGAAGGGCAGCAGAGGGATTCAATTATTAATTGGTTAGGGAATACCAGAAAGTGCTGTATTGCCTTTTGTTTGGGATACCATTAAATAAACATTAAGAAAAATATATTCAGATGAGAATCAAGAGGGTAAGGAAAAGAGCTTACCTGATGAATTGCAAGATAGTGATTAGTTGTTCATGTAGATTCTGGGGCCATTAGCCTCAGTAACATGTTAGCTTTCCATTTCAGATGATTATATTTTGCTTAGTGAAAGCATCAATATTTTTATCAATTAGTTATGACATTTCTTTTAGTCTGTCTCCTAAGATAGGTAGTTTTAATCTTTTCTTTAATAGTAAATAAAAAGTAAGTAAAGACAAGTGCATCGTGTATAGAAATATACTAGAAAATGCTGTATCACCTCAATAGGAACTGACCATATTTGGATTACTGAAATTTAGCCTGAATACTGGGTTGCTTTTCTGTGTTTCTATATTCTGAAGAGAAAGCTGCATTTCAGTTATATGTGAAATTATTATTATTAGATGGGCGTATTTCTTATGTCACTTGTTCACCATAGGTCTTGAGATAATAAGCTTTCAACTGTGAGTTAAGTAATATTTTGAGTCACTGAGAAATTTTCAAACAGTTTGAAAGATTCTGTAAACTATATTTAAAGATTTCAAAGCCAACTTAAAGATGCACATGCGAAGAACCCATTCATCTCTGGTATCAACGGTTTCAGACCTTCTGAGAAGCATTAAAATCTCACTGTTTATTCAAAACATGTTTTTAAATAAAACCACACTTCATAGACTGAAATGTGCATTAATTAAATCACAGCCTTGTTTCTGCTCTACTTAACTCCTGCTGATTTGTCTTCTCTCTTCTCATGCCTGAAATAAGTAAGGTGCCAAAAGCTTTTCAATGTTGATGCTAGGGCTGAGCTGGCTGGTTTAAGAGCGGAACAGATGAGGAGTGCTGAAAGCCCCATCCTGCCAATGTGTGTGTGAGTGGTATCCGCACCTCTAGAGGTAAAACACCTCTGGGTTGCAGCTGGACAAAATCTAATATCATGAGGCAACATGGGTCTATCTCCAGTAACAATCTCACCTGGATTTTTAACAACTAGGGACATAAATTTGTTTGAAAGCCAACAGAATTCTTGCTCCAGTCCCTAGGTTTCTGAACCCACTAGTTATCTGACGCAATTGCTTCTGAAAATTTCTTAAATAATTTTCCTTGTTAAAGTGCTTTACCAGCAATGCCACAAGCATCTTAAAAAGCTGAAAGATCGGTTCCCTAAGCTCTTACACAGTAAGCAAAAAATTTTTTGAATACAACAAGAATTTAAATAATCTATACTCAATCTTCCTAATCTGGTGCTTAGATGTGATATGGAGATAATCCAAAGGAAGTGTCAAGGGATATCTCTATATGCTGACCAAAACTAGCACGTAATGACTAGTTCCTAAATGTTTACATCACCTTTTCATAGAATTTTTACCTCCTCCACAAGTATATCCCTTGAAAATCAGTAGCACCATTCAGTGACTGAGATGTAGTTCAAGCCAAAAATCCATGAGCAGAGCATCAGGTGACAGTTGTATAAACCCACACTACAGTCATCAGTAGATGTGTAAAAAACTGAAAAAAGTGCTGTGCCAAAGGCTTTATTTAGTATCTAATGGGAAAACCACTCTGGCCAGTTATTGAATTTTATTACTGTAAAAGAGCTTATTCACTGCATTATGCTTTGACTGCTCAGAAAACGTGTTTCTGTCAGGTCACTGAGCTGGCCACCATGCTGCTAAATCATTTAATGTGCTCAGTTTTACTCTTGAAGTAAGTGAGGTAAAGTTCCACAGGGCATGAAACAAACACAGCAGCAGCACTTCAGCTTTAATAGCGTCTGACACCCAGCCCAGCTTGCCACCCGTTCTTCACAGCTGGAACACAGCTGGTCCAGAAGGAGAGGCAGGACGGGATATTCTTAGGCTGAGGCAACAGCAGCTCTCCCAGGAACCTGTCAAAGCGAGCACTGGGATTGCTGTCGGACACAATCTCATTCAAGATGACACTGGGCAAGTTTGAAAGATGAAAGCACACAGACTTAGCTAAACTTTTACACAGTTGCTCTCTGATATTTAGGGAAAAGCCAAGACTAGCTCAGTAACACTCCGGCTGTACACATTACCAGCTCCCTAGGAGCTGAGAGTTTACTTTAAGCTCTGATTTGATTCATATAAACTGCTTGAAGCCAATTAGCACAATGTAATCACAGTAGTGGTGGTAGTGCTCTACCTCCAGCAATGTGTGCTGACAGCTTGCTAAGGGGTTACAGGAAGGAAGGAAACCTTGGTTTAAATTCAAGTCGATTTCTTAGCATCTAGCACCATGGGCTGTGCTTCAGCAGGGTGCAGCGCTGACATAAGCATTCACCTGCTTTGATGTCCATGTTGTGCAGGTATTAACAGACAGAGGAGCTGTTAAAAAAAGGACAAAAAAAACAAGAAAAGAAAGAAATAATAGTTTATTGGGATCTATGCACAGGGTAAAACAGGCATGGGGACTCAGGTTGTTTAGCTGTCTCTGTTTGGAATCAGTTTCTATGGCAAGGATCCTTGCAATAGCATCTTCAGCTGGATGGGGCAAAATTCCTCAGTTCTTACATCCAGGGGCTCCAAAGCCCTGCATGACTTCCCTTGGACATGGATAATCCATCATTATACATAATCTTATATCAAATATAAAAAGTCTCCTAAATACCTTAGCCATGTACAGAACACTGCCTTATGTGGCCATTCCTGCACCTGCAGAAACAGCTTCTGCTGCTGACTTAGAAATGGCTTACCTAAGCACACTTTGATCACTTCTGCATCAGGAAAAGATTGCATAGGGCTGCTCCTTCCCTTTCGGGGGATTTTGAGCCATTTCCCAATTCCAGAGTCTCTCACGTCATTTAACAACGTTTGCACCATGCTACCTTGTGTAGGAACAACCACAAATTCAATGACACCCAGACTGAAACACACTAACAAAATGCAGTGACTTCATAGTCCCATCTGGCTGAACTATTGTTTGCCCCATCTCTCCTTCTTCTTTTGATATTGTTCTCATTTTAACTGTTCTGCTGTGTACCTCATTCCTTCTTCTGCCCAAATCCTCCACCTACATGTGAACCTCCAAGAAGATAATTCAAATATAGCCATATATAAAATTACAGTCCTGTTCCAGAGAGTTTCACTTATTCTTTTAGTGGTCTGTTAGTTAAAGAAATGCAGTCCCTACAGTCTAGACAGACAATTAACCCTGGTAACCCCAGAAATGCATGGTTAGTATTCCCCTGCACGAACCAAGAATAACTTAATTAGAAGTTCAGCCTAGGAAGTGGCTGCCTACTGGTAACAGTGTTAGTTCTCCTCCATGGTACTTCATACAAAGTCGCTCAAAATAGTTGACAGAATAAAAATATACCTATATATCCCAAAGGAAGAGAAATTAATACATTTAAGTAATGATGAAAAGATATACTGAAATGAGGTCTAAAATAGATGAGCAAGCTGATGTGAGGGAAACGTGAAGAATATTTTCACATGGCATAGACAGGAGAAAAAGACGCTCATGAAAATATTTTTTTACTTCTTACTATTAGAGCCCAAACTTACGAAATACATCTGCAAATATTTAATTCCTAATAAATTAATTTGGTTTTATCTGTCTCCTTCAGCATGGATTTTCCTTAAATATGGATGCCCTCCACAGGTATTTGTCTAGAAATAGTATTCAAAAATGCATTAATTATCATCAAATGTTATAGATTACTCTTGAAAGTCACATATTCACATCCCACTTAAATTTAGCATTATAAACTAAGTCTTTATTCCTCCTACACTTGATGTACTGAAACAGCAAGGTAGAGCTAGAGGCTTATTCAGGTTGTCACAAATCCCTGGTTTTGGTTTGTGTGGCCAGATTTTGGCAGTGGGAGGGGTACAGGGGTAGCTTCTATGAAAAGCTGCCAGAAGATTCCCTCATGTCCAAGGGATCCAATGTCACCCGGATCCAAGATAGACCCTGTGCTGGCCAAGCCCAAGCCCATCAGTGGTGGTGGTAACATATCTGTGGTAACGGATTTAAGAAGGAAAAGAAGTTATTGTGCGGATCTAGCTGTGTTCAGAAAAAAGCAGAGTGAGGATACGTGTGGGGAACAGCCCTGCATACGCTCAGGGCAGTGCAGGAGGAGGGGCAGGAGCTGCTCCAGGCTCTGGAGCTGAGATTGCCCTGCAGCCCCTGGTGCAGCCCATGGTGAGGCAGCTGTGCCCCTGCAGCCCAGGGAGGGCACGGGGGAGCAGAGGTCCACCTGCAGCCCCAGCAGGAGATCCATGCAAGGGGATGCCAAAAGGAAGGCTCTGAACCTGGGGAAGAGGGAGCAGGGTCCTGAGAGGAACCTGCCGACCCAGAGAGAGGGTAGCCCCAGGCTGGAGCAGGTTTGCTGGCAGGACTTGTGACTCCATGTGGGACACTGGAGCAGGCTGCTCCTCAAGGACTGACCCTGGGGAGAAGTGACCCACGTTGGAGCAGCTCACGAAGAGCTGCAGATTGTGGGGAGAACTCTGGCTGAAGTCTGTGGAGAACTGTGTGCTGTGGGAGGGACCCTACCCTGGAGCAGGGGAAGGACTCCTCTCCCTGAGCAGCAGCAGGAACAGCATGTAATGAGCTGACCATAACTCCCATTCCCATCTCCCTGCGCTGCTAAAAAGGAAGAGCTAGAGCCCTGGAAGGGATGGCGGGGGGGCGGGTGGAGGGGGTGGAAAGCATTTTCATGATTTGTTTTACTTCTCATTATCCTGTTCTCATTTTCAGTGGTAATAAATTCAATGAATATTCCCAAGTTGCGTCTGGTTTGCCCATGATGGTAATTGGTTTGTCATCTCTACCCGTTCCTACCTCAACCCATGAACCTTTTGTTAAACTTTCTCTCCCCTGCTCATTCGCTGAGGGGGTGAGAGAGTGGCTTTGGTAGGTACCTGGCATCCAGCCAGGGTAAATCCACCACAATCATTTAAAATTGATAAAAATCCTTAACTATAGAGGGAGGCTGAAAGTCTGTTATATGGGGACGTGAAGTTAAGTAAGTAGATCTGCATAAAAATGTTAAATAAACTCCATGCACTATATGAGTTAACCTCCACAGCTTAGACATCATGCATCCTGGAAACAACCACTGAAAACTGAAGCACAGCTTCAAAATACTGTGCAAATTATTTGTAGAAAATGTGGAGAACAAAAAGGAACCTCCAAATCCATGGTTAGCCAAAGAACATGGTCCTCATTGGAGATATTGGATGCTATATGTCAGTACTTCGTGATAATTAGTATATTAGTTATAATCATTAATATAATGCTTACTGATATACCTTTAAAAGAATATTATATATACTGACTGTAAATTGAACCATATATTCAATGAATACACCCAAGATGTTTAACTAGCCATTTGCAGACACCCTGACAGCAGGAAAGGAGATTAAACACATGGAACACATCAAGAGAAGGATGACGAGGTGTGACACAAACCCTGAGCCTTTGAAACCACCCTTTTCTCTCTTCATTAAAGTCTGGCCAAATTCTGCACAATGCATGAGAAGGTGAGTAGCTGTGAAGATAAACCTAAATCACCAAACTTCATGTTGGTTTGCCTTGTGTAAGATTTAAACATAATGCACTTTGTCCAACTCATTCAGAAATGTGGGTACCCTTCATGCTGCAGAAATGAATTTTTACTCTCAGACAGATCATAAACCAGCAAATTATTTAGTGAAAACCTAATCAGTAATTGGGCATGAAACTTCAATTTCTGGTCTTTCAATGAAATGCTGTTTTACTCAGTCAACACTTGCAAAATGTACTTAGGACACGCTGACATGTATCTGTACAAAAGGGTGCAGAATATCCTAATCCATGCTACAGATCTGTATTTATCTAATTTTCTAGGGAGACTATTACCTCCTAGTACCATCAAAAAGTACAAGCCAAACACACAGTAGCTGTGACTTTCACTTACAAGTCTGCCTTTTAACATAAAAGGCCCCTTTTACCTTGAGATATTTAGGTGTCAGTCTGGCACAGGTCCAGGCTCTTCTCTGTACAAGGCTGAAAAAATTGAATTTGAAGCTGATATCTTCTTCCCAGCATTTGATTTCAGGAATTTTATGGTATAGAGAGCATGATTAAGAGATCTGAATTTCATCAGCTGCAATTTGAGATGTAGTATTAAACGCTACTGTAGTTCACTATGACTTGATTTTGAGGCTCAGAGTGCAAACATTCTAAGGCATATATCCTTAGATTAATTATGCAAATTTTTTAAGATCATTACAAGATAGATAAATGCCCTGATGGGAATGCCTGGGACCCAACAGCTTTTCTGCAGACAGCTTCATGTTCTGTTGTGACTTAGGAAAACACAAAACTCTTGTGTTTTCCAATCACGAGATCATTCAGCCAGTACAGTTCTGTGCTTGCCTAGGGCACCTTGAAGGAAAGCTCCAAATGCCTCATGGAAAAATGGATTATTGATTCATTGTAAAATTTTGTTCAGTTTGTTATTATCCTGTCACAGACACTTAGAACCATATCAGAAATGTTTACCTTAAAAATCTAACACAAAAAAATGGCACTTGACAGTAGCCAGGAACAAACATTCAGGAAAAGATGGTAAAAATGAGGCAACCTGTGTCTCCTTGCAGCTTCCAGAAATCTGCTCTGCAGTGAGTTCCTGACTCTGGGGTTTTACCTGCTGATTTTTTCTTTTTTCTTTAATAGAACTGTTCTCTATTAATTTGCCTAGTGCAGTAGAAGCTATGCAGTCTCCCAAAGGAACAATATAAAAATGAAATTTTCAGCTTTTCTCAACATCCTAAGCAATAGCTCCAATTCCAAATAACCACTATAATCACAAAGAATTGCAAAACAACTGGAACAAGGGATGAGTTTTTTGAAGGCAAATGCTTTCAGGAGCAGCAAAAGATACAGATTTGCTGCTGTCAGGTGTGTTTTCTCCCCCTTTTTTTGTATAGGTTCTAACATCATACATGACAACACCAGTTACTTAAAAGACATCCCTTCCCTTTACAAAGTAAGGGAAATACTGTCCATCATGCAGGATATAATCCAACATCTGGTTTTGGACAACAAAAAAAAAGTGGGAGCAGCAGAAACATAACAAGAACTCCTAGATCACGACATTATTTTGTTGTTTTATGCTGGTATAAACACATTTTTAATCGAAATTTTGTTCGGTTGTTTTTTCTTGAGGTTGAAAATATATAAACCAAAAACATTTTTAGGCTGACTTACTTTTCACAGTAGAAATCTTCTTTATGCATGAATTATGTTATCTTACAGCTATAATGGCGCTTAAGCACTGCAAAAGAGATCAGACACTTGTACCAGCATCTAGGAGAGCCCAAGTGAGGAAAAAAAAGTATTACTTAAAAGGAGAAAACTTGGCCAATATTACAGCTAGAAAGCAGAAGGAAAAAAGTAAGTCATATTGTTTCACTAAGCTAACAATGATAGCAAGCAGCCTTTCCTTGTTTTTTTGTTTTTGGTTTTTTTTTTTTTTTTTTTGGGTTTTTTTTTGTTTTGTTTTGTTTTGTTTTCTTTTTTTTTTAAGGTTTTTTTAGGGGGATGTTAGGAGCTGGTTTGCTTGTTTGGTGTTTTTTGTGTCTTTGTTGGTTTGTTTTGGTTTGTTTGTTTTTCTTTTATTTGTTGATTTGATTTGGTTTTTGTTTTTGTGGGAGGTTCATTGTTATTGCCTGGAATATTCTACTCTGAAAGTTTAAACCCATTTAAAAGAAAAAAAAGAACAAACCATTTTGCTGTCCTCATATGGATATCTAAACGTAATTTGGATGTCTAAGCTGCTCCCGCAGTTAGATTTGTTGCAATATAATTCCTGCTGACACCAGACCTACAGACAGAAATATATCCCTGCTTCAAGGTTGTTTTCAGTTCCCTTCCTGGGCTCTAATGCATGTAGTCACTTGGTCTCCATTGACTCCAGAGGAATTTTAGAACCTAACTGAATCCAGGCACTAATTAAGGTGTCTTAATCTGCAGCTGAATCACACTATTGGAGCTCAATTTATTTGTTAGCATCTTAGAATCATAGAATTGTGAAGGTTGATAAGGACCTTTAAGATCACTGCTTTAAACTGAGAGTAGGTTTAGATTGGCAATTAGGAAGAAACTCTTCCAGGCTGTGAGGCTGGTGAGGCCCTTGCGGAGGGTGGATTTTCCACCTCCGCAGCAATTAGGACCAGCTCGGCAACCATAGATGCTGAGGAGGTGGAGTCGACCACCTAAGCTCCACCTCTGGGAGGCAGGCCCCGGAGCATCATAATCTGTCCCCGCCTAGGGGGCAGAGGCAGGGGCGTGCGGATGGGACCGGCCCCGCCTGGTTTCCAGAAAGCTCTGCTCTTTCACAGCAGAGATTGGTTATCCCCCTCTTTGTCCCACCCTTGTTGTAGCCCAGTTGGCTCGCGATCCCGACACCGCCCCCTTCCCTGATCCCCATTGGTCGATGTATGCGGAGGGAGGATTCCCTACCTCCGCATCAGCGAGGAACAGCCAGGTAACCCTGGATACCGTGGAGGCGGAGACAGCTGTGTAAAGTCCACCCCGAAGAGCGGACCTCGACGCGCCGACAACCTGACCCAGCCCCGTGGGGCGGAGTCAGGGGCGTACAGACAGGGTCTGTCCTGCCTGCCTTCCAGAAGCCTCGAAGCTCCCCTGCTCTGGGTTGGGTGTTCCCCCCGCCTATCGGCCTATGTCAAAGCCCTGTTGGCTCGGGACCCCGGGACCAACCCTAACCCCAAATCCCATTGGCTGCTATGTACCCCTTATAAACCTGTGCACGACCCCTCGGTTCCTTGTCTTCTGCGTTCCCCCCAGAAGGAGCAGGCACCCCGTTTGGGTGATCCAATAAAGCTACTTTGTGTTTCACGAGAAGACCCTCCCGACTCTCTTTGCTGCGCCCGGCGTCAAGGGGTGAGCGGTCATCGTCAACCCTCGGCCCTGCCGAAGGTAGCGGGAAGGACGACGACGACAGAGGTACACCCCTTTTAAGCCTCTGTACAACCCCTCTGCCCTTGACTTTGTCGTTCCCCGTGGAAGGTGCTGGTGCCCTGTTTGGACACCCTCAATAAAGCAGCTTTCTACCTCACGACGAGTCCCTCTCTCCATCCTTCGCCTCGCCCGGCGTGAGGGTGGCGGGTGGCCTTGGGCGGCTGCCGCCATCGCCGACAGCAGCGGAGAGGACGACAACAGGCTGTGGCACAGGCTGTTGAGAAAACTTGTGGATGCCTCATCCCTGGGAGTGTTCAAGGCCAGGCAGGACATGGCTTAGAGCAACCTGGGATAGTGGAAGGTGTCCTTGCCCATGGCAGGGGGTTGGAATTGGATGAGCAGTAAGGGCTCTTCCAATTATATATGATTGCATCCTATGATTTTATTATATTGGTTTCATGATCATCCAGTCCAACCATCAACCAAACATCCTCACCAAATATCAAGTCGCTCAAGACAGCACAGCTTTGCCTCCTGATCAGCTGAGGAGTTGAAAAGACATAGCTCCTATACCAAATCTGCAAGTCTCCTGCGGGCATCTCAAACACTCTATATATCTCAAAAAACACCGGGTGTTTAGCCAGCTGTTCTGAGCTCTAAATATCAACATGGAGAGCACCCTGAAGGAAGATCACTGCTCCATGGTAGGACGTCATAGAAAATCAGAGCAGTTGGAAATGCAGGGATTATAATGCCAGAACAGATTCATCTCAGAAGAATTATTCATAGCATCACATTCTGAGGTCATCATACTTCCCCCCATTCCTTTACCATTAAAATAACACAATAGAAAAAGGTGTTGAAAAAGTCTAAGAGCAGGTGATAAAGAAGGCACATGCAGCTTACTTGGAAGGGTGACCACGCAGATCTTCCAAAGACTGGAACATGAAAAGGTCCTATAATTTACATGACAACTCCATTTGTATTATCTCTAGGGTATCAGACCAGGCTGTAAATAAGATGAACAATAAAACTTTCCAGGCTTTGCAAAAAAAAAAAATATATACCCTCCTCCATATCTATTTCTATGGTTTCTATTCCATCGCTTTCCTCTGCACCCCTTACCAGTGATTATTCTACCTAATAAATTTCATGTAGTCATAGCAATGTTTACAATTTAAAAATTTAACAGATTTGAGCCACAGCTGCACTATCCTGGCAAGCCAGACCAGCTTCGGGTAACAAGATTTATTTTCCTTGTGTGCTGCCAAGTCAACCTGAAGACAATGTTAATAGAAAAGGTCACAGACTGATAAGCTGACATGTCTCTAATTCTTCAGGACAAATCCGTGGATGGAGAATTGAAATGCTACTCTGCAGCTCCTCAGGGGCAGAGGCATTAAAGTTAAATGTTAGAGATGTGAAGGAATGGCAGCAAACATGTTTGGTTTGCAAAAGAGCTTATGGCTGTGGTGGTGGGAATGCAGAAGACACCACCAGAATTTATTTTCTGGGCTAAAGGATATTTTAAGGACACACTGCAACCACCTCAACATAGTGCAAATCCATCTGGTGGAGGTAAAAAATGGCACGGTCCACAGGTAGAACAGATCACTTTAAAAAGAAGACCTATTTTCTCTATTTGTGCTAAGGTGGGCTTTGCAAAATGCAGTGCAGAGGGGATGAAAGAAAAATGGAAAGATATTCCTTTACTTATGGATAGTGGTTTAAGGCTTCAGACGTTCCATCTGGAGGTCGGTTGCTTGTCTAATGCTCCAAAATTCATTAATTTGAATGCAAAGTCTGCTTTTGCCCATAGTGGTGACACACTATTGAACACGCTATTGATGCCCATACCCATGGCAGGGGTTTCAAACAGAAGATCTTTAAGGACTCTGCCAAACCAAATCATTCTGTGATTCTCTGATTTTAGACTTATTTGGAGAGAAATGGAGGTTATGGGATGGAAGCAGATGGTCCTAGTCCAGCTGGTCTTAGCAAGAGAACAATCCTGGGTTTAATTTACTAGTCCAGACACAGAAAGCGGCATAAATGACCATCGTCTTTCTTCATCTGTAAAGAGTCTTCAGGTGGATGTTGCAGATATAGCGAAAGAAGAAACCTCTATTTGATCTTTCTCCATACTGATAGAAAATGAAGCAAGGCTTTGCTTCTTTACCCATGGAGATGAACCAGAATCTGCCATGCTCACCCCTTTGGTTTTGTCTTCTGCTTCAGGTGAACATTTGGTGGCTCATATGCAGTATATCCTTAAAGAATGTTAAAATTCAGCATGAGCAAGAACAGCCCTTTTTGACCATAGACTGAAGAGGATAAAGAAATGTGAGGTATTATGGCATGACTAATTCATATGAATATGGAAGATGCTAAGGATACTATTTCTACTGTAACTCAGGGGAGACTAACCAGATAAATTCTATTTTTTTTCTTTTTCCTTTTCTTTTTCTCTGCTCTCAGTCTGAAAGACTGAAACAATTTAAGCTAACTATAATGAAGAAGTTGTGCATTAATTATTTCTGTGGATTCATGCTAACGTGTCTTAGCAAAGATCAAGGTCCCACTGTGCTCTACACTATATGAACACGTTGTAAGGGACACAGGTATAAAAAATTTGCAGTAATAGAATGCCTTTGTGGAAAGAGAAATATATGCTAATATCTTATTTCCAGTATAAGCTTTAAGGGGGATAATACATCACAGGAATCAGTCTACACGATGAATGCTGATCACCTTTGAAGAGCCATCTCCCAAGAGCACAGGCATAGGCAATGGCAAGCAGAGCAAGGAGGCTGACTTCTTTTACAACTCAGGCACCAAAGAAAAATGTGTGGCCACTGGAGGCAAGAACAGGTTACACAGGAGGACTACAGGGAGGCTGTTCACCACAGCAGGGACAACATTTGTGCACCCAGAACTCTTGGAGAGCTCCAGCTGGCCAGCTCTAGGAAAAACAACAAAAAGGGCTTTTCGAAAGAAGCCAGCAGCAAAAGGAGGATCAGAGAGAGCACTGATCTGTTACTTGATGAGGTCGGTTGCTTCCCACAAATGGGCACAGACAAAACACAGCCATTTAATGCCTCCTTTTTCTCTGTCTTTAAGACCAATGATTGGTCCTGGGAACCCCAGATCCTTGTCTTGGAATATTGGGATTGCAGGGACGATAAATTCCCAGCCAAGTCTCTTTGAGACTTGCTGCTCCACCTCGATGCACATAAGTCTATAAGGCCCATGGAATTCATCCCACAATACTCAAAAAGCTGGCCAATGTGCTCGCCAGGAGCAGGAGGGACTGCTCCCCAGGGCAGTATTCATAACAGCAAGCCTTTCAGAGCTGGAGAGGCATCCGGATGATGTTGTTAGGAACAGGGTTTAGTGAAACAAGCAGTTTAATTCAGTGACTCTTATGGGTTCCTTCCAACTTGAAATGTTCTGTTATTCTATGATTTCAGTGTAAGTAGCCTCAAGCTATGCCAATTCAATTGATCTATCTGTACATCTAATCATGGGCAGTTTTCATTGGTGTGCACAGCAAAAGGAGTCCATCAGTCTGCTGGGCTCGTTTTTTTTCTGTTTTGTTTTGTTCAGCTCAACTAGAAGACTCCGATGCACTGAGGCAGACTCCAAATACATAGCCCATTTTCTTTTTACTACCTGAGCACAACCATCTCAGCTGGGGGAGAGCTGAGGGGACAGTAGTGCCCCTCGCTCCCTGGTCAATACACAGAGGATGTGGTGACTCCACCACTTCCCCGGCCAGCCTGTTCCAATGCTTGACAACGCTTTCCCTGGAGAAAACTTCCCTAATATTCAACCTATACCTCCCTTGGTGACACTTGAGGCCATTTCCGCTCGTCCTGTCACTCGTTACCTGGAAGAAGGGGCCGAACTCCACCTCGCTGCCACCCTTCGGGGAATTGTAGAGAGCGATGAGGCCCCCCCGGGTCCGCCTTTTCTCCGGGCTGAGCCGCCCCAGCGCCCTCAGAGGCTTTCCCGCCTCAGCTTCCCGCGGCTGCTCCTGCCCCGCCTCCAGCCCTCCCACTGCGGCGCACGTCCGGTGCCCTGCTCTGAGCACGCAGCTTCGGAGGCGCTGCGAGCTGGAGGGGTTCTCCGGACCCCGATCCCAGCCAAGGGGCAGCGGTTCTGGCCGGACCCTCCGGCTCCATGCGGGCCCTCAGGCTCCATCCGACCCTCAGTCTCCATCCGACCCTCAGGCTCCGCCGCCCCCGCCTGGCGCCGAGAGAAAGCGTCGCGCCATTCGTGGGCCCGAGGGAGCCGGGCGGGCGCTGAGCATGGTGCCGGCTCCGTTCTACGGACCTTTGCTCTCGCTCCCTTCCCGAGGGGCCGCGCATGTGTTCGGAAGCCGCCCGGCAGCCCCCGAAGAAGAAGCCCGAGGGGCCGGGATCGGCCGGCGCGGCCGTGGCTCCCGCGGCTGCCATGTGCTTCACACGGGCTGTGCTCAGCCAGCCTTGGCTCCCTGCCCCGGCTGCCCCGGCGCACTGATCCCCACAGCTACAGGCTCCCCTTCTGCTCGGGGCTCCACACACGAGGCCCAAAAGAGCACCCAGAATTACAGAATCGTGGAATACTCGGGGTTGGAAGGGACTTTGAGGTTCCTCTGTGGCTGTACCCCCTCTGCCATGGACAGGGACACCTTCCATCAGCCCAGCTTTCTGCCAGGCCCACCTCACCTGCCTTTGAGCACTCCCAGCCATGAGGCAGCTGTAGGTGCTCTGGGTAGTATGTGCCAGAGCTGCAGGACCCCCACAGTAAAAAATTTTTTCCTAGCTTGCAGTCTGAATCTCTTCTACTACAACATCGTTCCTCCTTGTGCTATCACCCTCTTCCCACGTAAAAATTCACTGTCCCTGGCTGTTTCTAATCTCCCATTCAAGTACTGGAAGGCCACAAGGAGCAGCCTTCTCTTCTCCAGGCTAAGCAGGCACTGCCCTCTCTGCCTGTGTTCATTGCAGAGGTGCTCCAGCGCTCTGATCATCTCCATTATTGCAAATGAACACACGATTCATCTGTTGAGCTCCCACTGACAGGGTCCCCAGGTATGAGGAGCCATTTTAGTGTTCATTTGTCATAACACTGTTTGTCAAAGGCAAGTTTCCCGGTCAGCAGGCGGACTTTGGGAGTAGCCGGGGTAGAAAAGCAGCCGCTGTGTCAGGAGCTTGGGACTCACTCACTGGCTTGGTCACTGATGAACTCTCTCCTTGCTCTGGCCTGTTTTTTGCCCTTTTTGCCCTGGCTCCAGCCTGCTGTTTGGCAGAAAACAGCCTGGCGTTTCTGACTCACTCACCCTCCTGGATCTGCCTTCCCTCTTGCTGGCTGACCTCTGAGTCTCGTGTAACTTGTGTCCTGCCCTACTCCTTTGCCTGTCCTGGCTGCTTCCTGTCCTGCCTCCCTGTGCGAGTGGTGAGTGTGCAGAGGCTGGAGGCTGTGCTGTACGAGACCTGGGGCACAACCACAGCACCTGGGGCAGTTGTTGCCACCCTGCATGCAGGGCCGAGCAGCAACCAGCAGGTCCTTGGGCACGGCACAGGGCTGCTGCTGGGGCAGCGATACGGGCCTTGGTGCTTTCCAGCTGCCTGGCTCCTCTGCTTCCAGCCCCACATTCCTGAGGCACCTGTCCCTGCTTCCCAACCAGGAGTTCCCTTTGTGCATTCGTGCCTGCCACACTCAGCCCTTCTCTCCCTCCACCAGCAGGCTGTGGCTGCCGTATAATTCCTTGCCTGGCTTGTGCACAGCCTTCTCCAGCCTCTGCAGGTGGTGGGAGATGGGCTGGATGAGGCCACACGCCAGCACATGGAATTGCCCTGTAGGTACCTGGAAGAGCAGGTGACTCGGATGCTGTTGGGGCTGGAGCAGGGCAGTGTGGATCAGAGTGGGGGTGTGGGGAGCTGTGCTGTGGGCTCTTGCCTCACAGCACTGGCACTTCTGGGCTATTGCTGCAGTCCTGGTGCTGCTTGTGGCCTTGTGGTTTAGCAGTGAGAATGGGAGCCATGACTTGGACAGCAGTGGCCAGGAGCAGAACTCTACCATGGCCTTGTCAGAGTGGCACAGGAGCTGTGTCCTGCAGTGGTTTGGGAAATGCTGGAGTACCTGAGCTGCTCCGTGCACAGGAAACTGCTTGAGCACTTTGTCATAGGCAGCAGGTGGCTTTCCTGGGGGATCAGCTTTCTGCAAGACTTCCTGAGGGTTGAAGCTCCCAACCTCTGGCAGTACCTGGTGCAGGATCTGGATGCCCACCGAGGCGCTGTGAGAGTGCAGTGGGCTGGGACAGGGGCTCCAAGAAGTCGTGCTGGTGGGGGCTCATACAGCCTGTTGGGAGACACTGCATATATTAAGAGTAGTTAATAGTTAAGTAGCTGACCTGTAGTTAGTGCACTTTTCACAGGTAAATGTAGAAGTAGTTAATGTGTAGCCCCTTCATGTATCCCATTGTGCAAGTTCTTCTTGGACTCAACCAAACCTACAGTGCTGAAGTGGTTCCAGTCAGAAATTCTGCCTCTCTGCAGCCAGCCCATCTTCTCTGAGACAATGATCTGGCATGCAAGGGGCTTTTGTTTCTTCTCAATTTCTATCCCTTTAGTGCATCAGATCCCCTGTGCCCTTCCCAGGGATCTAGTGCCGTGTAAGTGGGCACACGGGCTGCTGAGGATGGGCTGCTGTATCAGCTGGTGCATTTGCTGCTGCCCCTTTCCTCCAGATACAGGTGCAGCAGCACTGAGCTCATTCCTGCCTTTTCTTCTGTCTTTGGTAGATCCCTGAGAGTCCTGTCCTTTGCAGAGCTTACATTTTCTCCCAGTAGTAGCAGATGGTTCTCGATGGCTTGTGTGGTGTCTGGAGCTCCTTACAGGTGTTTCACCCCCCTCCGGGCTTCCATTCCCTTCCCACCATGGTTCCCCATCCCATCAGCGCTTGGCGCTGCTGCCACCGAACCCTTCTCTTTGTCCTATTGGAATTCATCCAGGCGTCTGCAGTGCAGGTGGGCTCCTACTGCCCGTGTACCACTTGGATCAAGCTGCTGGTGCTGCGCAGCCATGTTCCCCAAAGAGGTGGCAGAGAAGTCTGTTTGCCTTGGCCAGTGGCCTCCATGTGAGTTGTTTGAAACTTGGGGTCAAAGGTCCCAAGGGCACCCCAGAAGAACAGGGTTCAGCACCAGGCGAACCGATGCCATCTCAGGAGCAGAGGCTCTCAAAGGGCAAAGCATCCCTGCTGTCCTGTGGTGATGTTACGGAGCTGTTTTATTGGGGTGATGTTACGGAGCTGCTTTACCATCTCCTTAATGCCCAGGGCTTCTGTATGTTTAAGATGGACCTGGGGGCATGGCCAGAGCCGCAGGACCCCAGGTGGGGGTTGGTTCAAGGGCTTGGTCCAACAGCCCTGGCTGTGAGGAGGGGCTCTACGCCGGGCTTTGGGAGGGAGTGCACTGACAAAGCTACACGACTCTCTTGGTTGTTGCTTGTTATAATCAGTAACTGGTGTTGTTATTGTAGTCATGGGTTAGTGTGCTGGGAAGACCTCTGGTAAAAGGAAAGTGTGGTGCTCATACACGCAGCGTGTGGAATTATACGAATGCATCACCAGGACCCCAAACCCGTTTCCAGGCGTACCTCAGATTTCAAGATTAGGGGAAGGAATTAGTCAGAAGGCTCAAAATTTTTGGGAAGCCCCTGACGGATTCTTTTGGTTCTGTGGGGAAATGGCTTACATTGTGTTACCCAAGGGTAGGGCAGGAAGTTGCACCGTAGGGATTATCCATCCATCGGTCCGTCCGTCCGTCCGTCCATCCATCCATCCATCCATCCATCCATCCATCCATCCATCCTTCTTTTTACTGTCTCAAATACTTGTCAGGAGCTACGGGTACCCCTGTATGATGAACTACGTTGCAAGAAGAGGGAATTAATTGGAGGAACACAAAAGTGGGTGATGATGAGTGGCGCCTTGTGGAGGGTCCGTCTCTTGTGGTAGTCATTTCCTAGGCCAGCTCCGCCTCCTTAGAAGGAGTAGCCCTGCCAGGGCAGGACTCAGGGGCCTAAGACCTGCCCTGGGGCTGGTAGGAAAGGCATGCTTAGGGCTCTGAATCCGCCCCCTCTTCCAGAAGCTTCAGTTAAGTTCACTGTATTATTGGTTATCGTTGATTGGACCCTCCCCTTTTATATTTTGATTGGACCTTGGACCCTCATTCCCTTCCTCTACCCCTCTCCTCATTGGTTAACCCATTCTCTATGTAACCGGCCGCCCTGGGGACAGACCTGGGGATTCTCCTTAGTCCTCCCTCCCGAATATCCAGCACCCTGACCCCACACTAATCGGAGACCATGGAGGAGACCCCCTTCAGCGCCCTTAACCTTGTCACGCCTCTTCCTTCATCAATATATCCCTCGTCTGCTTGCTGGGAGCAGCCCCACCTCGGCAAGAAACACCCCTGCAGTAGCCTGTGGTGGTCTGGCGGCTCGTGTCCCAGGTGAGGACAGCCAAGGGCAGCCAGGCGGCTTTAATATTAACAACAGCCCCTGGGAGGGGTCATTGAAGTTTATGGCCCTGACACCAGCAGCCAGTACGGCACATGGGGGTATAGAACACCATCTCTATGCAAAATTGATTTATCTGACGACATGGTGTCCTGGAAATGAGTGCAAATCAAACAGCCCTTGCTCTAGACTAGATCTCCACCCAGCAGAGAGAAATGCAAACTGCTGTTTACCAAAACAGATTGACACTTGACTACCTCCTTGCTGCGGAAGGAGGTGTGTGTGGAAAATTTAACTCATCCGTTCGTTGTCTGGCTTGTGCACAGCCTTCTCCAGCCTCTGCAGGTGGTGGGAGATGGGCTGGATGAGGCCACACGCCAGCACATGGAATCGCCCTGTAGGTACCTAGAAGAGCAGGTGACTCGGATGCTGTTGGGGCTGGAGCAGGGCAGTGTGGATCAGAGTGGGGGTGTGGGGAGCTGTGCTGTGGGCTCTTGCCTCACAGCACTGGCACTTCTGGGCTATTGCTGCAGTCCTGGGGCTACTCATGGCCTTGTGGTTTAGCAGTGAGAAAAGGAGCAATGACTTGGACAGCAGTGGCCAGGAGCAGAACTCTACCATGGCCTTGTCAGAGTGGCACAGGAGCTGTGTCCTGCAGTGGTTTGGGAAATGCTGGAGTACCTGAGCTGCTCCGTGCACAGGAAACTGCTTGAGCACTTTGTCATAGGCAGCAGGTGGCTTTCCTGGGGGATCAGCTTTCTGCAAGACTTCCTGAGGGTTGAAGCTCCCAACCTCTGGCAGTACGTGGCGCAGGATGTGGATGCCCACCGAGGCGCTGTGAGAGTGCAGTGGGCTGGGACAGGGGCTCCAAGGAGTTGTGCTGGTGGGGGCTCATACAGCCTGTTGGGAGACACTGCATATATTAAAAGTAGTTGATAGTTAAGTAGCTGACCTGTAGTTAGTGCACTTTTCACAGGTAAATGTAGAAGTAGTTAATGTGTAGCCCCTTCATGTATCCCATTGTGCAAGTTCTTCTTGGACTCAACCAAACCTACAGTGCTGAAGTGGTTCCAGTCAGAAATTCTGCCTCTCTGCAGCCAGCCCATCTTCTCTGAGACAATGATCTGGCATGCAAGGGGCTTTTGTTTCTTCTCAATTTCTATCCCTTTAGTGCATCAGATCCCCTATGCCCTTCCCAGGGATCTAGTGCCGTGTAAGTGGGCACACGGGCTTCTGAGGATGGGCTGCTGTATCAGCTGGTGCATTTGCTGCTGCCCCTTTCCTCCAGATACAGGTGCAGCAGCACTGAGCTCATTCCTGCCTTTTCTTCTGTCTTTGGTAGATCCCTGAGAGTCCTGTCCTTTGCAGAGCTTACATTTTCTCCCCATAATAGTAGCAGATGGTACTCGATGGCTTGTGTGGTGTCTGGAGCTCCTTACAGGTGTTTCACCCCCCTCCGGGCTTCCATTCCCTTCCCACCATGGTTCCCCATCCCATCAGCGCTTGGTGCTGCTGCCACCGAACCCTTCTCTTTGTCCTATTGGAATTCATCCAGGCGTCTGCAGTGCAGGTGGGCTCCTACTGCCCGTGTACCACTTGGATCAAGCTGCTGGTGCTGCGCAGCCATGTTCCCCAAAGAGGTGGCAGAGAAATCTGTTTGCCTTGCCCAGTGGCCTCCGTGTGAGTTGTTTGAAACTTGGGGTCAAAGGCCCCAAGGGCACCCCAGAAGAACAGGGTTCAGCACCAGGCGAACCGATGCCATCTCAGTGCAGAGGCTCTCAAAGGGCAAAGCATCCCTGCTGTCCTGGGGTGCTGTTACGGAGCTTTATTCGTTAACCATCTCCTTAATGCCCGGGGCTTCTGTATGTTTAAGATGGACCTGGGGGCAGGGCCAGAGCCGCAGGACCTCAGGTGGGGATTGGTTCAAGGGCTTGGTCCAACAGCCCTGGCTGTGAGGAGGGGCTCTGCGTCAGGCTTTAGGAGGGAGTGCACTGGCAAAGCTGCACTGGTGTCTTGGTGGTTGCTTGTTATAATCAGTAACTGGTGTTGTTACTGTAGTCGGGGGTTAGTGTGCTGGGAAGACCTCTGGTAAAAGGAAAGTGTGGTGCTCATACACGCAGCGTGTGGAATTATACGAATGCATCACCAGGACCCCAAACCCGTTTCCAGGCGTACGTCAAATTTCAAAATTAGGGGAAGGAATTTGGCAGAGGGCTCAAAATTTTTGGGAAGCCCCTGAGGGATTTTTTGGTTCTGTGGGGAAATGGCTTACATTTCATTACCCAAGGGTAGGGCAGGAAGTTGCTCCTTAGGGATTATCCATCCATCCATCCATCCATCCATCCATCCATCCATCCATCCATCCATCCATCCATCCTTCTTTTTACTGCTACAAAATGCTTGTCAGGAGCTACGGGTACCCCTGTATGATGAACTTAGTTGCAAGAAGAGGGAATTAATTGGAGGAGCACAAAAGTGGGTGATGATGAGTGGCCCCTGGAAAGGATCATTGGAGTTTATGGCCCTGATACCAGCGGCCAGTACGGCACAAGGGGGTATAGAACACCATCTCTATGCTAAATTGAATTATCTGATGAGACGGTGTCCTGGAAATGAGTGCAAATCAAACAGCCCTTGCTCTAGACTAGATCTCCACCCAGCAGAGACAAATGCAAACAACTGTTTATCAAAACGGATTGGCACTTGACTACCTCCTTGCTGAGGAAGGAGGTGTGTGTGGAAAATTTGACTCATCTGTTCCTTGCCTGGCTTGTACACAGCCTTCTCCAGCCTCTGCAGGCGGTGGGAGATGGGCTGGATGAGGCCACACGCCAGCACATGGAAGGGCCCTGTAGGTACCTAGAAGAGCAGGTGACTCAGATGCTGTTGGGGCTGGAGCAGGGCAGTGTGGATCAGAGTGGGGGTGTGGGGAGCTGTGCTGTGGGCTCTTGCCTCACAGCACTGGCAGTTCTGGGCTATTGCTGCGGTCCTGGGGCTACTCATGGCCTTGTAGTTTAGCAGTGAGAAAAGGAGCAATGACTTGGACAGCAGTGGCCAGAAGCAGAACTCTACCATGGCCCTGTCAGAGTGGCCCAGGAGCTGTGTCCTGCAGTGGTTTGGGAAATGCTGGAGTACCTGAGCTGCTCCGTGCACAAGAAACTGCTTGAGCACTTTGTCATAGGCAGCAGGTGGCTTTCCAGGGGGATCAGCTTTCTGCAAGACTTCCTGAGGGTTGAAGCCCCCAGCCTCTGGCAGTACCTGGTGCAGGATCTGGATGCCCACCGAGGCGCTGTGAGAGTGCAGTGGGCTGGGACAGGGGCTCCAAGGAGTCGTGCTGGTGGCCGAGGAGAGAATCCTCCTTCACAGAGCGTAGGCGGTGGGAGCTCACACCGCCTCTTGTGTGACACTGCATATATTAAGAGTAGTTAATAGTTAAGTAGCTGACCTGTAGTTAGTGCACTTTTCACAGGTAAATGTAGAAGTAGTTAATGTGTAGCTCCTTCATTTATCCCTTTGTGCAAGTTCTTCTTAGACTCAACCAAACCTACAGTGCTGAAGTGGTTCCAGTCAGAAATTCTGCCTCTCTGCAGCCAGCCCATCTTCTCTGAGACAATGATCTGGCATGCACGGGGCTTTTGTTTCTGCTCAATTTCTGTCCCTTTAGTGCATCAGATCCCCTGTGCCCTTCCCAGGGATCTGGTGTCATGTAAGTGGGCACACGGGCTGCTGAGAATGGGCTGCTGTATCAGCTGGTGCGTTTGGTGCTGCCCCTTTCCTCCAGATACAGGTGCAGCAGCACTGAGCTCGTTCCTGCTTTTTCTTTTGTCTTTGGTAGATCGCTGAGTGTTCTGCCCTTTGCAGAGCTCACATAATCCCCCCGTAGTAGTAGATGGTACTCAATGGCTTGTGTGGTGTCTGGAGATCCTTACAGGTGTTTCACCTGTCTCCGGGCTTCCATTCCCAGGTGGGGATCGGTTCAAGGGCTCGTTCCAACAGCCCTGGCTGTGAGGATGGGGTCTGCACCAGGCTTTGGGAGGGAGTGCACTGGTGATGCTGCACTGCTCCCTTGCTGGGTTTAATTTTTGGTCCTTCCTGATAGCTGAGAAAGGGGTTTAGGGGTTTTTTTTGTTTTGTTTGTTTGGGGGGGTTTTTTTTGGGTTTTGGGGTTTTTTCTTTCCCTTTCCTCCCTTTGGCCTCCCTACCTTTCTTCCCTTTTCTCCAGCCCAGAGAGCCTGCAGGGTGGCCCCCACAGGCCTGCCGGGTGGCCCCGGGTGGTCCAAGCCCTGAGTAGGGCCACACCAGTGAGTGAAGGGGCGAAGGGACATAGGAATCCAGCAGATTTGCCTGCTGTGAGGAGGGGGACTGGCACCTGAGTGTCAACTTTTTTTTCCATCTGCCCTTCTTCAGGCTGCTGTGTGGACTTCCCTTCCCCTTCCCATTTCTGGAGACTGGGGGGACCAGTTGTCAGTTCCTTGCAGGCACGCTTTCCCCTTTTTTCTTCTTTGATTTCCCAGTTTTGTTTTGTGTTAGTAAGTAGTTAGGGTTTTTTTCCACTTTCATCTGCTTTTGTTTGTCTCATTAGTGGAAGAAAGCGGGGAGCCCTTTCTCTTGGGAGGAAGCACTCATTCCAGAGCATTTCCTCCTGAAATTTTGTCTCCAAAAACTGAGACACTGAAAAAAGGAGCCATGACCCAGACAGCAGTGGCCAGAAGCAGAACTCCAGCGTGGCCCTGTCACAGTGGCACAGGAGCCGTGTTCTGCAGTGGTTTGGGAAATCCTGGAGTACCTGACCTGCTCCATGCACAAGAAACTGCCTGAGCACTTTGTCGTAGGCAGCAGGTGGCTTTCCAGGGGGATCAGCTTTCTGCAAGACTTCCCAAGGGTTGAAGCCCCCAACCTCTGACAGCTGGTTGGCCACCGAGGCGCTGTGAGAGTGCAGTGGGCTGGGACAGGGGCTCCAAGGAGTCGTGCTGGTGGCCGAGGAGAGAATCCTCCTTCACAGAGCTGAGGCGGTGGGGGCTCGCACAGCCTCTTGGGAGGCACTGCCTATATTAAGAGTAGTTAATAGTTAAGTAGCTGAGTGCACTTTTCACAGGTAAATGTAAAAGTAGTTAATGTGTAGCTCCTGCATGTATGCCATTGTGCAAGTTCTTCTTGTACTCAACCAAACCTACAGTGCTGAAGTGGTTCCAGTCAGAAATTCTGCCTCTCTGCAGCCAGCCCATCTTCTCTGAGACAATGATCTGGCACGCACAGAGATTTTGTTTCTGCTCAATTTCTATCCCTTTAGTGCGTCAGACCCCCTGTGCCCTTCCCAGGGATCTGGTGCCATGTAAGTGGGCACACGGGCTGCTGAGGATGGGCTGCTGTATCAGCTGGGGCATTTGCTGCTGCCCCTTTCCTCCGGATGCAGGTGCAGCAGCACTGAGCTCATTCCTGCTTTTTCTTCTGTCTTTGGTAAATCCCTGTGTGTTCTGCCCTTTGCAGAGCTCACATTTTCTCCCAGTAGTAGCAGATGGTACTTGGTGGCTTGTGTGGTGTCTGGAGCTCCTTACAGGTGTTTCAGCTCTCTCCGGGCTTCCATTCCCTTCCCAACATGGTTCCCCATCCCATGAGCACTTGGCGCTGCAGCCACCGGATCCTGGTCTTTCTCCTATTGGAATACATCCAGGTGTCTGCAGTGCAGGTGGGCTCCTACTGCCCGTGTACCACTTGGATCAAGCTGCTGGTGCTGCGCAGCCATGTTCCCAAAAGAGGTGGCAGAGAAGTCTGTTTGCCTTGGCCAGTGGCCTCCGTGTGAGTTGTTTGAAACTTGGGGTCAAAGGCCCCAAGGGCACCCCAGAAGAACAGGTTCAGCTCCAGGGGAACCGATGCCATCTCACTGCAGAGGATCTCAAGGGGCAGAGCATTCCTGCATTTAATCACCCAATTTTCTGTTTAGCAAGGGTTCGAGGGAGCTTCATCCCACTTTGTAAAGAGAGGCACTGCAGAGCCATTTCAGACTTGTGAGTCTGCGTTTCGTGGTGTTGTGGCTTTGTTTTCCCTGTGTCGTTTGAGGGCAGAGCCAGGGTATGGATGAAGGAGAGGGCTGGGGGTTGGGATGTTGTTTGTGTCTTGGACATCCCAAGGCCGTGTCACACTGGGGAAAGGTCTCCATCGAGCAGCAGGCAGCACCTCCTCAGTCCAGCCTGGGTGAGCGGTGAGTGTGCAGGAGAGCCGTGGCACAACTGCAGCACCTGAGGCAGCGGTTCCCTCCCTGCATGGAGGGCCCAGCACCTCATAGCAGCTCCCTGAGCACCGCTCAGGGCAGCTGCTGAGGCTGCTGGGGCAGCGATACAGGCCTTGGTGCTTTCCTTTGGCTCCCCTGCTCTGGCTACCCTGGGACACAATTACCCACGGCAACAGGCTCCCCTCCTGCTTGGGGCTCCACACACGCGGCCCAAGACAGCACCCAAGATCACAGAATCATAGAATGCTCGGGGTTGGAAGGGACTTTCAAGTTCATGTGGCTGCACCCCCTCTGCCATGGGCAGGGACACCTTCTATCAGCCCAGCTTTCTGCCAGCCCCATCTTGCCTGCCTTTGAGCACTCCCAGCCATGAGGCAGCTGTAGGTGCTCTGGGCAGTATGTGCCAGGGTCGCAGGACCCTCAATAAAAAGTTTTGTCCTAACCTGCTGCGGAGGTGCAACTCCTGACCTCCACAACAGCTCAGAGCAGCCAGCTCTCACTGAACACCATAGAGGCGGAGACATCAGTATGAGCACCGCCTAAGGGGCATTCCCCAGAGCGCGGCCAACTCGGCCCCACTCTGCGGGGAGGAGTCGGGGCGTGTCGATGGGGATATCACCGCCTAGTTTCTGGAAAGCTCCTGGTCCTCCCGTATGTTATTGATTCCCCCGTTTGCCCTTCAACTTGTATGTAAGCCCTGTTGGCTCGGGACCCTGACACCGCCTCCTTCCCTGGCTCCTATTGGCTGTAACCTTCCCCTTAAAACCCTGTGCGCGGCCCCCGGACCCTTTGTCTTCTGTGTTCCCCCCGGGTTGATTGGATACCCCGTTTGGGTGTCCCAATAAAGATCACCTTGCTTCAACACGAAGACCCTCCCGCCTCACTTTGCCGCGCCAGGCACAAGGGTCGAGGAGTCCTGCGGGATCCTCGGGCCAGCCGCACCAACGCTAGGACACGACAACAAGTGGCGCCCGAACGAGTGAGGACCAGTTCGAGGCGGCCCCCACAGCGGGGTTTCTGGATCCAGGATCTAGACACGACGTACGGGTCAGCGCTTGGTGTTCCGGCACCGCGTGTGTAGCACGCTTGCCTTGGCAGAGCGGTGCTCCCGCGGCTACTCCTGTGGTGTCGAGAGGAGCTCCATCCAGGACGATGGGTGGCGTGGACCGTGCAGTGGTGATTTCCGTTGAGGACAGCTTGGTTCCAGTTGTGGACGTCGAGGGACGGTCTTCCTGCTTGTCTGTGGTGAGAGCAGCAACGCCGCTCTGTCCTCCCCTTTTCTTCGCGTTTTTGTTTATTTTCAACTGTACGGGTGAGAGGTTTCTCAGTGGGCATGGGGGCTCGTTTGTCCACCGAGGCTAGGGAGTTTTACGTTCAGTTAAAATCTACCTTTTTGTTTAACCGTCTATCCTTTTCGTGGAAGGAGCTTAAGCGTTTCGCGGTATGGATGTTGAAGGAATTCCCCCAGTCCCGCCCTGAGGATGCGCTTTCTCTTTCCTTGTGGAAAAGGGTAGAGAAACGGCTCCTCTTCTTGCGAAGCCTTGGCGACAAGCCGGTAGAGCGATATTTTGTGCTCCTGACTGTCTGCCAGGACCTCGCGAGAAAGGGACCACCTTTTTCTCTAAATCCCACATGTCGTGCCGTCTCAAGTTGTCCCTCAGACCCTCCTTCTAGGGAGGCAGAGACTGGAGCAAGTAGCCAGTTGGCTCCGGGGTGCCGTCTCCTCCCGGGCTCCGCTCCCTGCCCTCCTTCCCCTGCTCCCGAGGGAATGATCAACTCTCGGGGCGCTCCTAAGTCCGTATCCTTTGAGTCTTCCCTTCCTAAGGTCCTTTCTAACCCCAGTTCTATCCCATCTAGTATAGCCAAAAGTCGTGCACAAGATGGCCGCCAGTGCCCGTCAGCTCAAGATGGAGGGGAGCACATGGCGAGCCATAAGTCCCTCCCTTCTTCTTCCCAGAACCTTCTCCTCCAGGGCGCAGAGGGACTGCCCCCTTCCTTTCCCATGCCTATCGCCCCATCCACCTACTTCCTTAATCCATCCCCCGGAGTGGGCGGGTGTGGGGTGGATCCGATGGCTTCAACTCCTCCCATACCTAAACCTTCCCCCCTTCCAGACCTTCCTACCTCTTTTCCAAACCATTCCCCCTCCGTCCTTGACCCTTCCTCTTCCGGTGCTAGCCACACCCACAACCCTATACTTCCGGGTTCCCACGCCTCCACCTCCGTTTCCCACGCCTCCTCCTCCCTTTCCCACACTTTCCCTTCAGTCTCTATGGGTAGTAGGTCATCTCCTGGTGTTAATACTACTGATGAAAAGGGGAATTTGCTGAATCAGGCATCTAGGGACAGCGAGGTACCGGACACCATCCTCGCCGCTCCCGTCAGGGTAGAAGATCCGTCAGGCACCCTAACCTGGGAACCTCTGAATAGGAAAGATCTTAAGGACTTGTGCCACGAGCTAAAGGAATTTGGCCGTGATAGTAAATATTTTAAGGCACAATTACATGCCATGTTGGCCACGAACCTTCTCGTCCCCACTGACGTCAGGGTGATAATGGAGTGTCTCTTGACGGAGTCTGAATTTGGAGTGTGGGAGCGAGAATGGCGATCACAGTTAACAGAACTGATTGCCGCAGTCCCGTCCCTGCGGGGAATGAGAGAGTCGCCCTTAGACCTCCTCACAGGAGAAGGCGATTTCTCTAAGCCACGGATACAAGCCCAACGCATTCCGGCAGATGTGCTAAGATTAGTTGCGGGAATTGCTGAGAGGGTCTTCCTAGGGATGCCTCCCCTACTAACACCAGTGCAATTTTATTTAGACATCAAGCAGGGTCCTAAGGAACCATTTGTCCAATTCGTGGAGCGTTTGAGGTCAGCTATAAATAAGCAAGTGCCTGAGGCCCCACTCAGAGCCTCGATGTTACAGGAACTTGCAATGCGAAGGGCAAATAGGGTTTGTAGGGAAATCATCAGAGCGCTGCTTCATAAACCCCTCCCTACGGTGGACCAGATGATCGAGGCCTGCTGGTTTAGACTCGGGATCATTACAGCTGAAGAGGAAGCCGAGGCCATTAGTCCACCCACGGTAAATGCCGTTGACAGATTTGAGGCTACCTGCTTCAATTGCAGGGAGAAAGGGCACTTTGCCACTGATTGCCCCCTCAAACCTAAGCGCCCCACCTCCACGCCGCGACCTCGGATAGGGCCTCGCTTTAAAAGACTCTCCCATGCGTCCTCTCCCTCTTCCCATTCTCCCTCCACTCAGGGATCGCAGGCAAAAAACTAAGCCGGCGGCGCGTTGCAGCGGGAACGTGCCGCACAGAGGAAACCGCTAATCCATCTTGTGTGTTTGACCTCCCAGCCTGCATTAACCCGCTAAGGTTACCGGACTTGACTGTTGTGCAGCCTGTTCATTTCACCGGACTGGACTCTAGTACCTGTCAGCTGAAGACCGACGTACAGTCACCATACGTATTGATCATCCCAACGTCGGAGACACCTAGGGAAGTGCGGGTCACCCCAGCGGTGGCTCGAGTAGGTCCTGATGGGTTACTTTCCGCCAGAATTTCGTGTAACGGGTATCCCTCACTCCCCCGCAGGGCAAGCGCTGGTGGAAAGAGCACATCAGAGCATCAAGAGGATGCTCGATCAGCAGAGTGGCGGACTGGAGTACGAGACCCCCGCTATTCGGCTCGCGAGGGCTCTTTATACGCTAAATTTCTTAAATTGCTCTGAAAAGGAGCCAGATCCGCCTATGTTGCGGCATTTTTATTCCAGTACGCGAGCTCGGCTGAAGGAGCACCCCCTTGTGCTCACGAAGGAGCCGGATACTCTGAAGATCAAGGGTCCCTATCCCCTCCTTTGCTGGGGGAGAGGATACGGATGCGTCTCCACTCCTTCGGGACCAACATGGGTACCGGGCAAATACATCAAGCCCTACTGTGAAGATAAAAGACGAGTCCATACGCCAGGTCAGAAGCAGCGCCGCAAGGACGTGAGGTGGAGAAGGCGCAAGAAGAAGGCGAAGATCGAGCAGCACAGTGGAGACCAAGAGTCCTCCAAGAGCGATGGGTCGCCCACCAGTCCTCTTCCCGGCAACCCATTCCTGTCGGACGCAAGCTCAGAGGAGGAGTTCTTGGGGTTTGAATAATTGTGGCACAACTTGGGTAACCTTCTAGTTGTCCTTTCCCCCACTTTCCTTGTGTGTGATCGGGTCCCCTGTTCCATCTAGCCAACGGATTGAAGCATAGGTCACGAGAGAGCTGTAACCGGAAAACCACTAACACCCATGTCTCTCCTTCACTCCTAGATTGACCAACACAGCATGCAGCCCGTGAGAATCGGCGTGGCTCTTCTCTTGCTGCTGCCATGCATTCTGGCTTGGGCGGTGCCTCAGCCGCGCAAGAATGTATGGGTAGCGCTGGCACAAACCCTGCAGCAGCAGGAGATGTGCCTGTCGACGAATGCCGTGGATGACCCCCTGTCCACCAGCCTGGTAGGAGTCCCTGCTTCGGCACCGCAGCTTCCGCCCGCGATGGTCGACGTCTGGAAGCGTGCCAACACCCGTTCCTTACAGCACTATTGCCATGAGTTTCGGCTGAGACGCTGCACGGAACTGCCCCTGGAGAATCCCCTCTTTCTCTGGCCGGAATTCTATCTGGGACTGGACCGTCGTGAGGATGAGCCCAAGGAACTGGAACTCCTCAGATCCTTGAGAGCTCCTTACTGCGTCCACTTCGATTTTACACCCACGGGTAGATACGTTCAGTATTACCTTCACGTCCGGATACAGAACAGGGCGTTAACAGCAGCCACTTGGTGCGAGAGGATCGTCCATCATCCTTTCCCGGTGACACTTGACGAGTTCCATCCCCGGCCAAGGGCACTTCCCGCAGGGGTTTTCCTCATCTGTGGGGATCGGGCGTGGCAGGGAGTTCCATCTTTTCTGATCGGAGGTCCATGTACCCTCGGGCGCGTGACGCTGGCATCGCCCAACATGACCAGGGTGCGGATTGGCCGCCAAAAGGTTTTAGTCAAAAGAGGGTCCAATGAATTTGATGAAAATTGTGATTCAACCATATACCACTGGTCACGGTCTAAACAGGTTGCTACCTCGGTGTTTCTGCCGTGGGTCGCAGCAGCCAAAGCACTTGGGGAAATTGGCCGCCTCGAATGCTGGGTGCATCGCCAGGCGGAGATTACTTCCCGCGCATTGAGTGACCTCCTATCAGAGGAGCAGGTTACCAGGCACGCAACCCTGCAGAACAGGGCTGCGATTGATTTCCTCTTGCTCGTCCACGGGCATGGATGCGAGGATTTTGATGGAATGTGTTGTTTTAATTTATCCTCAAGATCCGAAAGCATCCATGCCTCAATCGCCAAGATCCATCAGCGAATGGGCGACCTCCAGCAGGAAACGAAAGAGTGGGCACAAGAGGCGATCAATAGGACAGTGGGGCAACTGCGGGCCGGACTGCATGCGGCAATAAAGACTTCGGGTAGTTGGCTCCACCAACTCCTCCAGGACATTGGAGTGACAGGTTGGGTCACTGACATCATTAAGGACATTGTAATTTTGGCCCTCGTTATCCTGTGCGCGCTCGGTGTTTATAAACTTGCGAATCGTTGGGCGTTTCGTTTAATAAAAAAGAACGGGGGAGGTGCGGAGGTGCAACTCCCGACCTCCGCAACAGCTCGGAGCAGCCAGCTCTCACTGAACACCATAGAGGCGGAGACATCAGTATGAGCACCGCCTAAGGGGCGTTCCCCAGAGTGTGGCCAACTCGGCCCCACCCTGCGGGGAGGAGTCAGGGCGTGTCGATGGGGATATCACCGCCTAGTTTCTGGAAAGCTCCTGGTCCTCCCGTATGTTATTGGTTCCCCCGTTTGCCCTTCAACTTGTATGTAAGCCCTGTTGGCTCGGGACCCTGACACCGCCTCCTTCCCTGGCTCCTATTGGCTGTAACCTTCCCCTTAAAACCCCGTGCGCGACCCCCGGACCCTTTGTCTTCTGTGTTCCCCCCGGGTTGATTGGATACCCCGTTTGGGTGTCCCAATAAAGATCACCTTGCTTCAACACGAAGACCCTCCCGCCTCTCTTTGCCGCGCCAGGCACAAGGGTCGAGGAGTCCTGCGGGATCCTCGGGCCAGCCGCACCGACGCTAGGACACGACAACAACCTGCAATCTCTTCTACTACAAAATCGTTCCCCCTTGTGCTATCATCCTCTTCCCATGTAAAAAATTCACTATCCCTGGCTGTTTCTAATCTCCCATTCAAGTACTGGCAGGCCGCAAGGGGCAGCCTTCCCTTCTCCAGGCTAAGCAGGCCCTGCCCTCTCTGCCTGTGTTCATTGCAGAGGTGCTCCAGCGCTCTGATCATCTCCATGGCCTCCTGTGGGCCTGCTCCAACAGCTCTCTGTCTTTCCTGTGCTGAGGAGCCAGGCCTGGATTCAGAGCTCCAGGCGGAGAATCAGAGGAGCAGAATTGTCTTCCTCAGCCTGCTGCCCATGTTTCTGTGGAAGCAGCCCAGGATTTGATTAGCTTTCTGGGCTGCGAGTACTCTCAGCTGTGTCTCATCCAGCCTTTCGTCCCCCACAAGCCCCAAGTCCTTCTTGGCGCCATGGACATAGAGTAGTCACAAAGGCCCCAAGAGCACCCCACAGGCACAGGGGTCAGTGCAGAGTGAACTGATCCTGTCTCCCTGCACGGGATCTCAAAGGGCAAAGCATCCCTGGGTCAAATCACCCCATTTTGTATTTGACAAGGGTTGTGGAGAAACTTCCACTTTAAAGGAGGCCCTGGGGGTGCTTTGCAGAGCAGTAGGTCTGCATTTTTGGGAGTTGGCCCTAAGTGCTCTGGCCTTCACAGAGCTAATATTTCTGGATATTGGGGAATTTTACTCTCATCTTTATTAATGTTAGCAGATGGTTCAAACTTTTTAGGACAACTGAAACCACAGCACCTCTCAGCTGTTAAGAATTAAGCTCAGCAGTTTGATTCATGAGAATATTCATTGCTTTCATCTTGCTTTCTGGCTTTTTTTTGGTCTCTGCAGAGGCTGTTTGCAATTTCTTTTTGCATGGGCATTTTAGGGGTGGGCATGAGGTGTGTCACTTAGCACTGAATTTGGGAAGTTTCAGACAGAATTGGTTTTCTTCATCCCAAACCTGTTACAACAGATTAACTAAGCAAGAGAGCTTAATTTATGGGAAGCAACTCATACCACATTCATCTCAGCTGGGTGGCACAGCCTGTTCTGCTGCCACACTTAGGCAAAATATTCAGAATTTTACAAGCATTAGATAAAAGCAAACAAACAAACAAATGCAAAATCCAAAATATAGGGTGCAAAACCACCTAAAATGAATGATTCACATAAAATAAATGAAGGAGCTATCTTATTTTTCACATTATTTATTTCTCACCATCTCTTTGGTGTCTGTTTTCCATGCATCTTGATAGTTTCTGACTAGCCAAAGACTTATTTGCAAGCTGAGAAATACTCAGGCTGTGGAAAACGGTGTTTCAGTATTAACAGTGAAAAAATTAAAGGCCAAACAAGAAAATGCATCTCTTCCCCCCAACCCTACCCCTACAATCTAGAAGACATTTCAGAAGAAATTTTATAGCCATCCATCCACATTATTGTTATTGTTGTTATCATTGTTATTATTGTTATGTTTGTTTCTTAGTTTGTGTCTACAACTGCCAGGAAAGGTAAAAACCTGTTGTGGGCAGCTCCTGCCTTAATTTAAAAATAATAATTAAATTATGTGTTCATCATCTGAAGCTATGACTCAGTTTCCTTTGCTGCAGTAGTGCTCATAATTTCCTGTACTCTTTTATTAATTACCCTTGCCAGGTTTTATCAAGAGAGCATTCACTTTTACTTTATACCCAGAACAAAAGGAGGAATTTCAGTGAGCTAGGAAAAGTTTCATTCTGTGCATATATGTATGAGGGAGACTAGAGTTTGGACTTCTCTGAAATGTTGCCATAATTGCGTCTACCATACTTTTTAAACTG
The DNA here is from genome assembly GCA_036630365.1 of Acanthiza pusilla. Lineage (NCBI taxonomy): Eukaryota > Metazoa > Chordata > Aves > Passeriformes > Acanthizidae > Acanthiza > Acanthiza pusilla. The sequence continues at coordinate 3,703,169 of JAXCHO010000032.1, read as the reverse complement.
TCAAGAATAAAAATCATCTGTACTCTGTATCTCCACAGCACAGACAGTAAAACATATCTCTAAGGCAAAAACTCTGTAAATAGCTGACTTGACTGATCTATATTCATTCTCCTGCATGCTTTACAGCTGAATTGTGTGCTAGCTTGCTAATTTACAGCCAGCAGTGCTTAATTCTACACAAGATGTGCAGGCCACCACTGTGAGAAAGAGCTAAAAAAATTCTTGAACACAGTGTAAGCATTATTAACAGTTCACATTCACTTCTTAGGTTCATGTGCAAGTCAAATGGTGCACACAAGCACAAAACCCAGCCGTGGGCTACACAGAATGAAAAGGCATGCCAATTCAGTGCCAGAGTGTGCTTGCAGATTGGATTTTGCAACTTTAAACCTTTCTTTGGTTTTCTCAGCCCCTTTCTGTACACTGATTGACATTATTATGAGCCACACTTTGTTACTGAACATAGATTGGTTCTGTTTACATTGATCAAAATCATAAAGAGTTCCTCTGGGACTGATAATTTTCTCTGTGTACTTTAATGTCTTAATTAATAAAAATATTAAAATATTGTAAATTAATTAAAAATTTAATTTTTAAATTAAAATTATTAAATTATCAGTTTGCAGCCAACAGGAAAAAAAAAGTAGTTGAATAGCAGAAAACACAAAGGATTCATTGTTCCTGCAGATAAATTGTAAAAAAGTTGTGATTTTGAGGTGAAATATGCCGCTACATATTTGAAAAGAAATTTTTAAGGTTTACTGGCTGAAGACTTTTGCTATCAATTCTAAGCAGCACTTAGCATTGTGCTGAATCATCATCTGATAAGGAGCTTCAGGATTTCATTGAGGGTTATGTCTTTAGATTATAGAGCATTGTAAAACAAGCAAGTATATGCCACTCTGTCTGGAGCTGGTACTTGCTTGGCAGTGGGATATTATGTCCCATTACAGCAATTATTAACCAACATCTGAGATATTCTTCTAATGGCCTGTTCCATATCAGTTAGAGTGATAGGTCTGCTGCGAATGGAAGAGTCTGACCTTTTTGCTTTTGGAAAAATACCGGACCCTTCAAGGATCTGAGATGACGACTGTGTCAGCAGGGTACAAATGCCTAGCACAAGTTTGTACGCACTGTTCTTACTTATATCTGCTGATGGAGTTTATGAGATCGGTAAGCCATGGCTCTGGGTGCATCCCTGGCCCACACCTTTCCCCTTCCAACACTGTTGGCTCTCAAGCTCCTGTACAGGCTGTTTAAGGCTTCAGCACCTTCAATGCTGCCTTGATATACCTTCTTCTTTCTCTGCAGGCTCCTTCTTGGGGTTGCTCCAGGGACCTGGTCCCTTTGCCATTTTTAAAATCTGAATTAAATACGTCAGAATTACTTTCGTGGCTTCATGAATAGGCTATTCCTTAGGGTGCATCCCATAGTGATTGCTGGTTGGAGAAGGGAGTTCCCACTTACAGGGACCAATGAAGGCTATGGCTGTCTGAAGGAGAGAGGGGGAACTCAGGGTTCTTTTTGTGGTGTTTTTTGGTGTAGTTTTTTCTATTTTCTTAGAGAAAATAGAATGAGAATGATTACTCTCATCTACTCAATGAGAGTAATCAATGCACGCAGAACGTGCATGAAAGTGGATTGTGCAGGCATTAAATGGGAAGGGACTGTCTATTTTTGAGTTTATTTCCACTCTGCTACAAAGAAATTGCAGCAAAAGATCAAGTTGCAATTTAGATGGAGCTGTGAAAATATGAACCTTTTAGTCAACAAAATATCCGGAATATTGGGAAACAGATTCTGGTGGTTATCAGAAAAAAAATGAAATATGATTGTTTCCTGCCTTCCACCCTTTAGCCATTGCTGGCTTAATGGTGGCAATACTGAACCCACGCTGCTGATTGTAGGATCTGTAGGAGATTTAGGCTTAAAAAGCCTGCTGGTGCTGGGGTGCCTAGACTGAACACTGTGCTGGGAAAACACGTCCCAAGTACTTGAGACTTGCGACAGCATTCCTGATGGGCGCCACTGTAAAAAATGGCAAAAAACAATTAATCTGAACCTTAAGCTCAATTTGTATTTCTTCAAAAGAAATGCACAACAATGTTGGGTTCTTCATAATCCTCCCAAAACATACATATGCTAGTTATTAGTGGCATAAATGCTGGCAACAGAACATATACTGAGATTTCTGCTGGTTTTCTCTTTGTAAGTCTGCAAACAGCTGCCTTCCCAGGCTGCAGTGAGTCTCTCAAGAAGCCATTGTAGAAACAGAAGGCATGAAGCTTTGCAATGCCTGAGGCACCAGTTTCTCTTTAATCTCACTCTTATGATGTCATGAACCCTGGAAGTGGCCCCCAATGGCCTGGGGCTATCATCCAGACAAGTGAGGGATACCTGTGCTCTGGTTTAGCCAGCCTTATTTCTTCAAGAGTGATGGTGTGTCTTAAAACCTGAGAACAAATTATGCCTCATTTGTTCTGCAAGACTGTGCTGGCAGCCACCTTTCTCCCCCTTCTGCCTTTGTAAGCTATATATATGTCAATTGAGATGTGTAGGCACTGGATACAGATATACATTTACATATTAAAATATTTTAATCTATATGAATATATTAAAATATATAAATGTTTTTATGTATCCATGCATATAGCGCAAGAGCTCATATCTGTGCCTCATCTGACAGGCAGAGCTGCCAAAGAGCTGAGTACCTCTTACTATTGCATGGAGAGACTAATTTAACACTAATGAGAAATGAGGATATCAGGAAGCATCTTGGCACAACCACTGCTGGAAACCATCTCTGCCCTCTTTCAAGCTTTTCCTGTTGACAGGCTGCTGAGGTTGGGCTTGTGGGATTCAGTGTGAGATCCCTGATTGAATGGGTTCGGTGGAGGATGATAAATCACAGGTATCTTGAGTCTGGAAAATAGGTGTCTGAGCAACTCTCCTCAAGCTCATGTTGGCACACAGGGGAGGTATTCGGGATGTGGTTGGATGTGAACAGATTTACACAGGAACGTACTCAATGCTAGGCAGTAATGTCCACTAATATTTTGCAGGCAACATTTTATTATAAATGGCAAATCATTATCTCCTCCTTTGGTATTCAATGTAATAACATTTATCATGTTGAGTTATTTTGGTATTCATGGGAATGTCAGATGCAATTCCATAGGAATTACTGTTAGAATGAATGCCCACTAAATTACAATGGAATTAATATGAAATTAGATATTACGGTAACATTATTATCAAAAGAGGTCATCGTGATTGATATGCTGTCCAAATGACGATACCAAAAGGAATTATAGTCAGACCTGATTAATCCAAATCAGTTAGAAGACTCCCTTTTTATGCAGATTGCAACACATTTTCAAACTGATAAATCAGTGAGAAGTACTGGTAAAGAGATGCAGACCACTGCCAAGTTTTCCAAAGAGCTCCACTTTTGTATACTTCAAAGTGGGGTACTGAAGAAGCCAAATTGCACCTAACATTAAATAAATTAGTGGCAAACAATAGTGATTTCATTCTTGATTTTGGTTATGGAGATAATTTTGTGACTTTTAGATTCATGGCGGAGGAGGAAGCATTGATATTCTGTTGGCTCTTTTGGAATAAACACAATTTGCTTGCTTTCCTGTGAGCTGTGATCCAGGAAGCCTTTTCCAATCCTGTGTTACAAATTCCTCTCCCTATAAAATTAGGAAAGATATAAGATCTTCTGTTTTGTTCTGCGAAGAGCCCACAGACAAGGACATGAGCCATCAGTCCACTGTCAGACAACTGTGATTGGCAGGTTGGGCATAGACCCCCGAAGATATTCACACTTTTAAATCTGATTTCACTTTCCTGGAGAGCTTGGCACCCCACCATTTTACACCTGTTTGCTTGGACTCACCTCTTTGTTTCTCACATGTCACAGCTGTCAACCTGATTTTCGTTTACTGGGTGCCAATAACACAACACTTTTTGACTGTGTCCAGCCCCTTGATGAAAGAATCTCTTCATCTCTGAGTAAAGCCAGTGTTTTTTACTAATGGAAACAACACACTATTTGCCAGCTACGCTTGTCCCATGGTTGTCATCAAAAGGTGCTTGTCAGCAAACAGTGAATTAGAGTCAGGGGACCCGATGCAAAAATTAGAATGAATGCTCTGCAGGTTGATCTGAGCATTTTCCACAGTAAAAACAATGGATTCGTTTCTCTGAGTGGGAACCTTTTAAATATTTGGCACGCGTCATTCCCTGCATCCCACTGATTTCCATTGGGACTTTTTATTTTTTTGAAATCACATGAAGACTAGGTGTTTTCCGTACCTACGCTTTCTGTTCATGGAAAGATATGAAATGCAATTAGAGGAGAAAATCCTACTATTTCAGCATCTAAAATTATAAGTTATATCTCTATCAGAAAGTAAGTATAAACACTTGTTCCATGAAGACCCTATGTATAGATAAAAGCTGGGAGCAGTGAGGAAAGAAAAAAAAGGAAGAAAAAAAGAGGGATTTAACCACTTTTCATGCAGACAGATTACTCCTTTGAGCAAGGATTTGTGGCATGGAGATGAAAGAAAATGCATATACTGCAAAATATACAGGTGGTAGAAGACATGTTTAAGCTCCAATTACACCAGGTGTTTTATACTTTGATTATCTTTATCTGTCCAGCCTCTGAATTAGGGGTTAATTACTGAGAGTAAATAGGCACTTTTAGACAGAGTGCCCTATCATGGCTTTTTCAGCTGATCAGCACTGTAGCAGAGAGAAAAATTACATGGCTCAGGTTGGAAAAGACTGCAGTATTCCCTGGGTTTTGTTAGCTATTCAAGTGCTTTATGAAACTGCAGATTTGAAACTGAGACAAGTGAGGAAATTCAGTTCTCCTGCATGTGGCTGAAGACCATTTCCAGGACAAACAACTGCACAAAGGTTTGGAATTCCTTAATAGGCAGGAGCAAACCTCAGCATCTTGATAGACAGGTATTATTCCTTCCCTCTCTTTCAGTATTTGGTGTAGTCTAGATATAGTTTGCTTCCCTGAGATTTCCTCTGATGGTTTTCTTAAGATGGGGCTCAGTTTTTGTTGGTTTTGTTTTGGTTTTTTTTCTTGTCTTTGCTTGCTTTTTGGGGGGAGGGAGACAATTATTTGTTCATTTTTTGTGTGTTTATTTTTTGTTGGGTTTTTTTGTTTGTTTGTGTTTTTAATTTTTTAAATTTTGAGCTATTTTTTTCAAAAACGTTTTCTATCTCTGTTTTTCTGTGTTGGTTCCTCTATTCTGAGTCTTCTTATGAAGAGAAAAAATTGCACTGGTAGATGTGAGATAAAGCTATGATAATCTGACCTTGAGGAAAGCAGCAGTGCAGCCCACTGTCCTTGTTAACATTGCTAAAACTCATGTCCCTCTCTCTCTCTGAATCTGAACTATATTCCTGGGCAATGTACAGGTATACAGGCCTGACTGCTGGAGGATGTGTGGATTACATTGTTATAGTTTTAAATACACAGAAAAATAAAACAATTCATCATCAAAACGAAGGATTTTTTTTTTTTCTTTTTTTCTTCAGTGATGCCAGTTTTGCTAATTTGTTTTGTCATGTTTTATCATAGATACCTGTAAATATCCAAGAGGCATGCCTGAAGCTGACAGACACTGCATAGGACCAAAGGGTGAGTTGCACTTTTAAATCAGCAGTCAGAGGTCAGACGTCCTTCTCTACGCCAGTCACGTTCAACATCCAACACAGGAGGTGAGCAAGAGAATTCATTAGCATGTGTGAAGAAAATAATTTTGCACTGTTAATAAGTAAAATAAAATAAATATTATTATGGGAAATTAGGCATCTAGCTTATACACACGCATCTATATTTCAGGTGTTTGGACTCTGGAGTTTATACTCGCACCTTATTTTTGGGTAGTTAACCATAAAAAAATGGGCAAATTCTTTAATGTGTTTTCTGTATTACCAACACAGTTACCTCTGTTTTGTGAGATTTTAGCAGCAAGTATACTGCATCCTCTCCTTCACTTAAAAACATTGCAGGGAATTTTATGAGTGTGAAATCCACAGGCTCCTGTTGAAAGACATCCTGAAATGTTTATAATCTGATTTGCATTAAGCATACTTTATAACTTTTGTGGTAAACCAAAAACCTTTGCTATAACACTATGAAATGTCTGTAGGAACTTTAATGTAAATGAGAATATGGAACTCAAATTATATATAAAATTATGAAACCACAGAGTGTAATAAAAGTAATAAACGCATATTGTAGATTTTTTTCCATTAATTCAAAAATGTTATAGTTCATTGTATGTCTGTAATACTTTTCACACAACCTAGCTGCTTTTCTCTAAGCAGAAACATTATCTTAGATAGGTTCATGTGTAGTTGAAGGTATATCTTATTTATAATAAAATAACATTTCAGTAAAGTGAGGAATGATACTAATTTTGTAAGTGTATGTGAAGAGTGTTACAAAAGAGATAAAAAGATCTATTAAATACAGAAAAGTTTAATTTGCTACTAAATTCTGTAGACTATAAATGGGTTGGCTTTTGTTTGTTTTTATTATGAAAGGCTATTATACTTCTACAGAAAGGTATTAGTTTTGGTCCCATTAAATTATGTAGCAATTTTCAGAAAGGGTTTGTAGATTATGTTCAATTATAGAAAGACTTACGCAAGAGAAGAATAAAGCATAATTGGGATGAAAACTGTATTCTTCAATTCAATAATTTTCAAGTTTGAATTTTAGTTCTTATTTCAAATCCAGCAAGTAAAATTCCATCTTACTAAAAAACCCCAAACAAAAAAAGAAATTAACAGAATTAATTAACAGAATTAAATTAACAGAATTAATATGACTACTTCCCAGGACTATGTAAGTCCATGGATGCCTTATTTTTGAGCCCTTTATCTTTTGGTTCTTTGATCACCTGTCTGGATCATAGCAAGGACTGGAGTTTATTTGTAGACATTTAATTTCTAGGAAGAGCAAAAAGGAAAGCATTATTCTGTGCCTTCCAATTTATGCAAATTCTTGTCTCATAGCAGATGGGATGCATGCCCCAAAGTTTGTCAATAAAGTGGAAGGAGAGAGATAAAGATTCTTATATAGGTCATGCTTTTGTACTTATCAGTAAAGCAGAGATTCATTCTTATTCACAACAAATCCTCTGTATAGAAGAGAAAAAAAATCTTCTGAACTCTTCTGCCAATTCAAAAGGATCCTAATGCAAGGAGCAAACACAAACTGGATTATCATTTCCCAGGTTCACATTGACTGGCCAGGTCAAAGGGAATTGAAGGAAAATGTTTTTCTACAAGTAAAATAGCAAGTATTATTTCCATTTGCTCACAGATTAAAAAAAAATATATATATGTATAATATATATATATTCCCCCAAAAATTGAGGGAAAATATATATATGAAAGCAAATTAATCTTTTAAAATTATTTGATAATAACTAATGTCTCATGAACCCTATGTACACTAAAAGGAGTCATTAATGTCCCAAAAGCAGCACTCACACTTTGCCCTTACAATATTATGAACCAACAAAGGGTGCTTGGAGATAAAAAAGTTCAGCAGGGGGTGTTCATAGATAAAAGAGCAGACCTTCCTTCCTCTTTCCTTCCAAGGAATATTCAAGGAGGTACTAAGCACATGAGCTTGTACTTGGAGGAAACATGGGTGATGTGCCAAACAGACACCTAGGATGAAATATAAGGCTGGTTTATTAATTTATTTTTCTTGGAACACCAGTACAATCTCTGTATTCTGAAATTTTATGGGCCAAGCTGTGACAGTGCATTGCTGTTGCACACGGCTGGATGGAGACGAGTTGAAGAATGCAGGTAGCTCGAAGTCAACACAGACTGGAAACAGACTTTTTGCCTTTTATTCACTCTAGTCTGTGATGAACTCCTATGGCATGCCAGGTGTCTGAATCATGTTTAATGGAGCAGGAAGACTTTCAATACATTTTAATGTGTTCTGTGCTTTCCTTAGCGTAGGTAGGCTGCTCTTTGCCATTTGTCTGCTAAATACAACAATATGCTTAAAGCAGGAGATGACTGAGTTGGGTTTTTTGTGTTTGTTTGTTGGTTTGGGTTTGTTGTGTTTTTGTTAGTTTGCATCTTTTTAATGGACATATGTTTCAATTAGGTCCTAAGTCTTTCATCTTTAATAAAAAGATTACTTGCTTACCTTACTTTTCTCCAAAAAAAAAAAAACACTAAAACTGACCAACCATCACCAACAGCAAAACCTTTTGCAGCTGTTTTTTGAAATGTTTAATCTAAATGTCTCATCTAAAAGGACATCATTTTATTACATTGCTACATAAAGACACTTAAAGAATATATAATTTTATACTGCTTTTCATTTATAAGACAGTTGAAAATCTCTCAAGTACTTGGATATTTATGTTTTGAGCAAAGTGCAGCAAATGGAAATGAAAAAGCTTGAAAATATTTTTATCTAAAAATATTATTTGGGGGGATTTTTTCTTGTGCTCATTCCACCTCTAATTGCCAGACTGTTGCCATGTGCAACATGGAGAACAGAACTGCAAGGCCTCCATGGGTTACTTAGAATAAGTTAGAAATAAGACTGTCACAATAAACAGACTCTGTTGCACATCAAAAGCTTAGAGCAAACCCAATGATTTTCTATACCATTTCACCACATAATAGGTTTGTCCCAAAAAGCCTGCATGAAATTGGTTTCATTCCTACTTAACTGGAACCAGTTATCTGAATAAAAACCACGAGTTTTACCAGTTAAGTTTCCCTGTAACATGATGGCACAGAGAAGGGAGCCCAGCTTTCACTGGCTGTGATATAGCTGCATTTAAAAATTAAACAGAACTTCTTCGAATGTGTCAGTTCTGCGTCTAATACCCATTGATCCCTTTCTCTGTTTCAGAAAAGTTATAGAAAAGAAACAGGCTCTCTGATCCAGTGGTCTCTAAAAATGATGCACCCCAGGTGGTGAGCAAGACAAGCCATTGGGGCACCAGGAGAGAATTTGAAAACTTCAGCAGTAAAAGTCCAGAATTTATGAATAAATTATTTTCTATTTACTGTAGGTATTAAAAATTTTGGAGACCATGACCAATTGAAACCATTCTATAATTCTATGGCTCTGTTATGTTCTAGAGACTTTTAATGCAAATTTTAGGGAATGCATATGTTTCTGTGCCTGATGAAGGGTGAAATCCCTGCCCTGATGTGGAATGTAACTTTGCCTTATTTCCAGGGGGATGGATGGATGGATGGATGGATGGATGGATGGATGGATGGATGGATGGATGGATGGATGGATAAGTGTACATTGGCCAAAAACCTTCAAGGTAACTCGTCTATATCAATGTGTGGAAAGAGCAGATGCTTTGCACACCTGCATGGTGGTGAATAGTTAGGTATATATAAAGAATTCAAATACTTTGTGGGGAACTGTGATGAGAGAAGTGTCTCTGTTTTGATGTTTAAAACCTAGTTTCAGTTATTGCGGGGAGAAAAAGTTGAGTGCTTTGTGACTGAAGCATTTCCAGTCATTATCTCTCACAGTGTTTCAAACTGGAACATGGGTTTGAAAGATGTGCTTAAAATTTGGAGAGAACATGCTGCTTAGTCTATATGGGCTTTTCTCATTAAAATATTAATTTCACTGGTGAAATATCTTTTTTCTCTCTAGTTTTTCCCAGGCTAAAATGTCAATTAATTTAGATGTGTGAAGTTCTTAATATCTGCTCTGTACACTGAAAAAATGGCAGAGGTATCATAGAGGATTCTTAAATGTCATGGGCTTTGACCAGGGCCATTTTATCAAGCACAGGCACTAGGAAATGCAAGTCTTACAAACATCCATCTCCATCAGTACCCATGGCAAAGGAAGATAAACAAGGGCATAGGTAAATCTGAATCTTTTGTAAGGGAACTGAAAATCACCAAGATGAAAAGATGGGGTTACCAAAAGCACTGCATGACTTTGAATAAAATTATTCTCAGAAGTCAAAGGGCAGGTTCTTTAAGACCCAGATACACAAATTTGAATATTGATTCAGCTCAAATAAGAGCAACAGCTGATTAAATTAATTTCAGGCCTGCCATTTTTTTGGCTTTGATATTGCTGAAACGGGAAAGAAGTGCTGCTGAGAGGTCTGCTCTGTGCTATTTATGTCGTTGCTAAAGATTCTGCAGTAAATTTTCAGGAGGTGTCCAAGTAACTTTGCTGATCTTCATGTTTGGAGATGACTTCTGCAGGGCCACACATAATTTTGGCCCAATATCCAATGAAGTTGAGGTACTAAATATGCTGAGTGTTTATCCGTTATGAGCTAAAGTTGCCCTGAAGGCATATTTCAAATTGATATATAGAACAGAAGGCGAGATTAAAAACCAGAAACAATCTGCTTTAAAAATATAATTAATGTAGAGAGACTAAAGAGCCTCCATGAATTCTGTTGCCTTGAATAGCTTTCCAGAATACAACAGTCCTGTAAGGAAAAGGAATTAAGTACAAAACAGGAAAAACAGTATTTGGAGTTTTTTTGTCTCCCAAAGCTATTTCTTCATTCCAGGTGTTAAAGTATATGTGAATCATTCTGGAATATATTGGACTGTGATTAAAAGTAGTCAGAAAATTCACTTCTCAGGGAAAATGCTAATTTTTATTGGAGAAAAGAAATTAATATATTCACTTACCAAGAAAACATTTTGTTTTTATAATATGGCCATGGCTCTGTGCATACTTGGGGATCTCATGCTTTTCATCTCTTCCACCATTAAGATTTGACATAAAATCTTTCCCTTCTTATGATAAGGAGGATATTGTGTTTGATAGAACTCTTCAGAGCACTATATAATTTGTCTGAAGGATGTATCAAATGCAGTTTCTGAGGATCATGAAGCTCCTGAACTTTACCTGTATATAGTCATGGAGTATCACTTCTTACTCAAATATTTCTTAGGGGCGACAAAGTATATTACATCTTACCATAATGAAAATTGTTCTGAATATCTCCAAGTTTTCTCCTGGTCTATATTTCCATGTTTTGATTTGTCTGGATTTTTTTCAGCAAAACTCACAAATATTAACCTTAAAAAAAATACCGCTATGCTCTTTGTGGGGAAAAAAAAAGCCTAGAAGGGATAAAAAAGAAGACTAAGCATCTTGTACTAAAGAATCCGAAATCAAATCAATGAACTGTTAAAAAAAAACACAGAAAAAATGCAAACCAAAACAAACAGTAAACAAACCTGCAAAACTTTGTTTTCCAGTGATGAATTTGTTTCACTAAAAAATTTAATCATTGATTTAGGACTGCACTCAGTCCCAATGCCAGAAGACCTGGGTGGAAGCTACAAACCAGATGACAGAGCAAACTTAAAGAGGAAAGAAAAATCTAAGAGATGGCAGCAAAATGATCACATGGCAATTTTCTGATATCACAGACCAGTTCTGGAGAATTCATAGTCAGCCTTTCTTAGAGACAGTACTGCAGTTGCTTCAGCTCAGGTTTTGTGCTTTGTATCATTTCCTGCCAATCCATAAATAAGAGACCAATGATAATTTAATAATGTCTAAAGTTGGTGTATGTATGCATGCAATGGCCCATACACATACATATTTTGTAGATTTTAAAAAGAGTATTATACAGATACAGTTCTTTGTGTGTGTATAGATTTATATATGGAATCACAGAATGGTTTGGGTTGGAAGGAACCTTAAAGACTATCCCATTCCACTCCCTTGCCATGGACAGGGCCACCTTCCACTATCCCAGGTTGCTCAGATTCCCATTTAACCTGGCCTTGGACTCTTCCAGGGATGGAGCAGCCAGAGCTTCTCTGGGCAACCTGTGCCAGTGCCTCACCACCCTCACAGGGAAGAATTTCTTCCTAGCATCTCATCTAAACTTACCCTCTTTTAATTCAAAGCCATTCCCCCTTGTCCTGTCCCTCCAGGCCCTTGTCAAATGTCCCTCTCCAGCTCTCTTGGAGCCTCTTTAGGCACTTCAAGGGACTTTATGGTCTCCATAGAACCTTCTCCAGGCTGAAAACCCCTAACTCTCTCTGCCTGTCTCCACAGCAGAGGTGCTCCTGGCCTCTGAGCATCTTATGATTATCTACATACACAGATCTATCTGTTTATCTGTCTGTCTGTCTGTCTGACCTTACTGTGAGAATCTAGAGGTGCTCAGGAGGTCAGAAGTTTTTCTTCATAGGGAGTAGTTGGCTCATCTTCCTTCTGATTGTGCAAAACCTACTCTGCTTTATGGGTAATGTTTCTAATCTTTGTCTTGCCCATTACTGTTATTCACCCTATTTCCCCAGACACATTTAGTTAAATGGCTATCAACAGCAGACGATTAACATGAGGGGACAAGGGGATGAGTCAAAACATAAATCAGACAGTAATGCTGTCTTCAGCAGAGAAGAGTATCGACCAGGATGACAGCTTCTGTGAACTAATTATCAAAGCAACATTCCAAAGTAATTGTGAAACAAGCAATATCTTTTTTTCCCCCTGTTCTACTTTAGTTAATGACCATATATTAAAAAGAGCATGGAAAGGACAAAAATAATAATAATAACAATAATCTCAATCATAAAGCAACACAAATGATAACTCTCTTTCACTGACAATGGCCCTCCTTGTTTATAGCCTCCATCTGCTATAAGCAAATAGTGCAAGAATCTATAATTTCTTCCGCAGCCTTTTAATTCCCCTACACCTTCCTTCTGTCTGCATTCTGTTACTTTTCTTTTGTGTACCTTCTGAGAAACTGTGTTTTATTATGACCACAATACATTTCCGATTGTCTACTCTTGCTTCAGGTAAGAAATTTTTATGTGCAGCCTAGTTAGAATAAAGTAGGAAGAGAGGCACAGAAGGGGATGAAGTAGATACATTTATATGTTTTTCAAGAGGTGAAATGGCAAGAGAAGAGAGGGCATGCTAGTGCTGTCTCATACAGGAAAAATTGCAAGTTTGAACTCTGATAGATGACTGAAAAAATTGAGACAGGATAATAAGGTCTGGCTTCATTAGTGCCTCCTTACTAGTTCTGCTGAACAGTAATAATAATCCCTCTGTTCAATGATAAATGGATCAATGTCTGTCTCTCCTTGTTAGCCTGCTCTATAGATGAGAGCAAAATGACATGTAATATGACTGCAGATGTGGATATCCAGTGCAGATGAGGTTGTTCCAGAACAGAATTTAAGTTCAGGAAGAGAGCTAGACAATCTTGGGTCATGGTCCCCAGCACTAATACGGAGGAGACCTTGTCACATCAGAAACACAGCATGAAAGCTGTGAAGAGAACAGTTACCATGGCTGTACTGGGTGTACCACGCAACACCCTCTCCTAACATCCACGTTGCATATTAGAGACTTGTAAAAGCCCTGAACATTTTCATTTCCACTTTGAATCGCTAATTAAAATTGCTTGGACTTTAAACTTGGTTCGTTGCAGGAATGTAAAACATTAAAATCCAAAATTACATTTAGTTAAATATTTCAGTGTGTATGTTTTTTTAAAGAGTGGTGAGCACAGAAGCTGAATTTGAAATGTAGATTTGAGTTTAAGGAAGAATTACACATTCTCTGCTGACATCAACAACACTGTGAGCCACACCTACAAGTGCTTCAGTTAGCAAGTAGCAGAAGTTTGTGCAGTTTGGCTGAGTGCTTGGTTTCAGTTTAGACATGGGATTTACTTGGGATCTATAATATTGAATGGCATTATCTACAAAGAACACCAAAGATATATCATATTTAATGGCATTGGGCCCCTGAGGATTTTGAAATTCAGAACTACCTAAACCTGAAATCATTATTCATGTGAGTAGCTATTACTCTGAATAATAAATATTAAATGGGAATACTCATCTTCAGAGTGAATATTTCCACCTCCTAAGCAAAAAACATGATCATTAGAATTAATTCTTGTAAATATATTTACTGTAGCAAGAATTCTGATATCTTAAATTAGACTTCAATCCTCATGTGACCGTATATCAGAAGTTTTGTTGTCATGCTATCCCTGAATCTGCCCGTAAGCAGACATTTTCTTTTTTACAAAATAAAATGTTAAAAGTAACAAGCTCATACCAGTTGGAAATCATTTCCTAAAATTAAATATTCAATTATCATGCAGAATGAAGAAAATAACTTTTTCTTTTAAGTATATATTTACTAATGTTTACTAATAACACACCAGATATAACATGACAGTCACAGCTGAATATAGCACCCAGTCCCAAACTGCAAGCCAGAAACATGTATTAACATCTTTCTAAAATACAAAGATTTTAAAATTGCATTATTTCAAAACTGAAAAAAACCCCCAACCAGACTTATTAACTTCCTCCTAAATTAGTTAAGTGAATTTTCCAGGCAATTCACCTCAATAATGAGGTAAAGATGGCTTTGTATCCGTTTGCATCAAATCACTGGATTAACACTCTCATAGCCTCTCCCAAGAAATGTTCCTCTCACAGCTCAGCTGTTCACAGGCCTGGAAAATATAATCCAATACAGTTTAGGTGATGCCGGTGATTTTTGTATTTTTCTTTTTATACCCTTTCTATATATTTTTATACCCTTTCCCTTCCCTGTTACCCTCTATACACATTCCTTGTACCCTGCACAAATACTCCTTGTACTTTAGCCCCACATGTTTACAACCCTTGTTTACAACCCTTGTAGCTTAGTTTGGGGTCCTGCACAGCGAGGAAGACCAAACATTCATATTATCGCAGAACTAGAGGCTCCAACCTGTTCTCTCTTGGAATGTGTTTTTGTAAACTAGGCTGTAGTCTCATTTGGGGGGGGAGGTTCATTAGAATAGGGGGCAATTACTTCATTTATTAAGTTTCTTATTGGGGGATTTAGAGTAGATATGCTAATTTTGTGAAATCCATAAAAATCCGGTACGCGTTGTACGGGGGTTCCCAACTCGTCGTTCGCTCCATGGCGTTTTCCACCTTTGATGGGTCTGGGCACCTAGGATCCTATTAAACCGAGGTAAATTCCCTTTTCCCTGTACTACTGTGTCTGCTTCATATTTTTACCAGCCTGTTTAAGGCATCAGTTTCTGGCGAGCCAGGCAGGAGGAAGGAACCCCGAAATCGAGTTCTGGATCGAGAGACACCCCGCTACACCCCCCACTTGCCGGCACTACGGGAGGGAAGCGGCGATCCAGGATTGCGAAAACCCGGGAGTTTCCAAAGACCTAACGCAGAGACACAGCAGGAGAGGTGAGATCAAAGGGAAGCGGTTTATTGCTAGCTAGCATTTAGGGGAGATCTCCAGGGGTCAGGGCGGGAGTGTGGCCAGGGGGGCCATAAAACGGGGGGGGTTTAACAGCCCGCTCCGCTCCCGCAGGGAGGCTGTGAGGAGAGAAGGACGCTTCTCGTTAATCACTCACAGTGAGCCTGTGGCTCAAAGGTTAGGGGCACGGGTTCCGAATCTCAAGCGATCGGTGGTTCGGGACTCAGCCAGGGTTTTTTAGGTCTGTCTTACGCGCGTGCTCTTTTGCTTTCTTTACTCTGCGGTGGTGTGGGAATTGCAGGTTCGATTCTCGCGCCAGACTCTCCACTAAGAGTTTTCTTTCCGGTTGTTTCTTTTGTTTATAAGCAAATAAAACATGGGGGGTGCGTCTTCTACTAATCCAAAAATCCCGCGGGATTCCCCACTGGGCCTGATCTTAAAACATTGGCACGTCCTAGCGGGGAAAAAGACCCCCCTGAAAACGGGGGAGCTAACACGGCTTTCGTTGTGGGTGTGGCCTCTTTTAAAACTGAAAGGGGAAGGGACGTGGCCCCGTTTTGGTAGTTTGGAAAATGAATTAATCACAGAATTACTGGTAGAGCTTCGGGCCCAGGGCAGGTTTGATGAGTTGAGATATGCGGAGTTGTTTTCTATATACCTGAATCGAGAAGTGGCGTACAAACAAATGAAAAAGGGCTGTTTAGAGGCGGTTGTACAGAAGAAGAAAAAGGGAAAAGGTAGAGATAAGCAGCCTCTAACCAGAGCTGAAGAGATAGACATGACTGACATAGACATGATAGCCCCTGCCTTGCGTGGAGGGCTATCAAACCCCCTGCAGCAGCAGGGGCCAGCCGGAGCAGGGGGAGCATGGCCACCTCCCCCTCCCCCTCCCCCACCGGTACAACCATCAGCTCCCCCTCTCCGCCAGGCCGATGCGGTGCTCGGGATGGGGGATGGGTGGCCGCCGCCTCCCCCGCTTCCACCATCTCCGGACGGTTTCGAGAGCGACACCGGGGCGGGAGCTGGGGCGGGTTTGTCACCACCCACAACCCGCCCTGAGGGCGGAGGCTGGGGAGGAGCTGGGGCGGGTCTGTCACCGCCCGCCACCCGCCCTGAGGGCAGAGGCAGGGGAGGAGCTGGGGCGGGCCCAGGTGGGGAGGGAGGTGCGTCTGCTGCCATCCCCGGCCCATCCCAGGCTGGGGAAAGGGGGGGCCGTGGGAGGCACCGGCACCACCGCGCAGTCAGTGGCAGGGCTGAGGGAGAGACAGCCCCAATCAAAAGCGAGCCAGAGGAGTCCAGTGCAGATAGCTCCGAGGAGGAGGAGATCGTGGCTGGGGCCACAGCAGTCAGCGAGCCCACCGGGAAGAAGAGGGGAAAGCTAGCCCGAGAAGCCATAGGGGCGGCCAGTCCGGTAGCTAAGCGCACCAGAGCTAAGAAGGATGAACCAAGAAGGGAGCAGCCTGTACTAGAGGCACCTTTGAGGCAGGCTGTCGGAAATCAAGGAGTGATTTATATAAAAACACCGTTCTCCCTCGGAGAGCTCCAACAATGGAGGGAGTCAGTTGGGACGTACAGAGAAAACCCAGAGAAAGTAGCCATGCGTTTTGAATTAGCCATTAAATCACAAAATCCAGATTGGGGTGATCTAAATGTAATGCTGGATGAATTATTAGATAGCACGGAAAAGGATATGGTCATTAAGGCTGCTACAAATGCTATAGAGACTCAGATTGCGGCTGGTACTCTTCAAGGACCTGTTAATGATATTTTTCCTCAAACTGATCCGGGGTGGGACCCTAACGTGCCAGAGCAGATGGCCAAAATAAAACGATATCAAAAGTGGGTGGTCGTTGGACTAAAATGTGCTGTCCCTAAAGCAATGAATTGGTCCAAATTATATGAAATTAGACAAGATGTGAATGAGACCCCTACAGACTTCCTGAACAGGCTCAAAGATGCTGCACGGAAATACACAAATTTGGACATAGATTCTCCAGCGCAGCAATCCCACCTAGCCTATATATTTATAGGCCAATCTGCAAGTGATATAAGGAAGAAGCTGCAAAAGATGGATGACCATGACTTAAATAAGTTGTTAAATGCAGCCTGGAAAGTCTATCAAAATAGGGATCCAGCAGATAGGGATGCAGGAGACAAGGAGGGTAAACCACACCAAAAGAGAAAACAGGGTCAGGGGAAATCATCTGGAAAACAGAAGAAGGGTCCCCCTCACCCTCCTCTAGCCGACGATCAGTGTGCCATCTGCAAGAAAAAAGGACACTGGAAGAATGAATGTCCGATGCGGACAAAACAGACACCCCCAGCCCCTGAATTAGCTGTGAATGGGAACTGACGGGGACCGAAGGCATTATCCACCCCAGCGGAGCCTTCGGTTACTGTTAAGCTGGGGAAAGATGATGTTAAATTTCTGGTTGATACAGGGGCAACATATTCTGTGTTAAATACTTTAAAGGGGAAACTGAGTCAAGATACGGTAGATATAATCAGTGCCACAGGGATAAGTGAAACAAGGCCTTTCTTTCAACCTTTAAAATTTAAACTGGGAAAACATTGGGTAACTCACCGATTTTTATATATGCCAGATTCTCCAGAGCCATTAATGGGCACAGATTTGCTGGAGAAATTGGAAGCAGAAATCAAATTTTCCAAAGAGGAGGGAGTGAAAGTCATAATTCCTGAACCTAAATTTGTTGAAGCAGCTACTATTTACGTACAGAAGTGTTGTGGAGAAATTCCCAAAGAAGTTGAAGATGCTGTTATTCCTATAGTATGGGCCAGTGATCTTCCCGGGAGATCCAAAAGAGCTGAACCTGTGAGTATTGCACTCAAAGCAGGGGCAGCACCGGTAAGGCAGAAGCAATACCCTCTAAAATTAGAAAGTCGAAGGGGACTAGCACCTATAATTGAAAAATTTCTTAAATTTGGGTTGTTAGTGGAATGTGAGTCTAAGTACAACACACCCATCTTGCCAGTAAAGAGGGCTGATGGTAAAAGTTACAGATTAGTGCAAGATTTAAGAGCAATTAACAAAATCACAGAGGACATACATTCAGTTGTACCAAACCCTTACACTTTTCTGAGCACACTGACAAATGAACTAGGGTGGTTCACAGTTTTAGATCTCAAGGATGCCTTTTTCTCTATTCCTGTAAGTAAAAGCAGCCAGGAACTCTTTGCTTTTGAGTGGGAAAATCCTGAAACAGGAAGGAAGACTCAACTCACCTGGACAGTGCTACCCCAGGGGTTCAAGAACAGCCCAACTATATTTGGACATCAGCTGTCAAAAGAACTAGAGGACTGGAGGAAACAAGAACCAAGAGGAGAAATCCTTCAATATGTTGATGACATCCTGATTGCGGCCAAAACACGAGGTGACTGCATCCAGCTCACTGTAAGTCTTTTGAATTTTTTGGGCTTAAGTGGATATCGAGTTTCAAAGGAAAAGGCACAGGTTGCCAAAGAAACAGTAGTTTACTTGGGACTGGAAATCTTCCGTGGCCATCGACAACTCAGCAAGGAACGGAAAGAAGCTATCTGCCGACTTCCAGAGCCCCACACTGTAAGAGAGATGCAAGCCTTCCTTGGTATGGTAGGTTGGTGCCGACTTTGGGTGGCAAAATATGGATTACTGGTAAAACCTCTGTATGAAACCCTTAAGGCAGCTGATAAGGGAACCATCAACTGGACAGAAAAAGCAAGGGCTGCATTTAAACAGTTGAAACATTCCTTGATGTCCGCTCCAGCTTTGGGGCTGCCAGACCTAACCAAGCCCTTTGAACTCTTTACATACGAGCGACAGAATGTTGCTCTGGGGGTACTGGCACAGCACCTTGGGGACCAGCGAAGAGCTGTAGCCTATTTTTCAAAACAGCTAGACAATGTTAGCCAACCTGGGTGTCTGAGAGCTGTGGCGGCAACTGTCATCCTGATACAGGAGGCTCGTAAATTCACCCTCGGGCAGCACATTGTTGTGTATGTACCCCATGCAGTGATCTCTGTGCTGGAGCAAAAGGGGGGACACTGGTTGACCCCTAGCAGAATGCTTAAATACCAAGCTGTGTTATTGGAACAGGACGATGTTACCCTAAAAACAACATCTGTTGTAAACCCTGCAATGTTCTTGTCATCCACATTGCTTGATGATGTGCCTGAGCATGACTGTTTGCAGACAATAGAAGAGACCTATTCCAGTAGACCAGACCTGAAGGATGTGCCTCTGGAGAAGCCAGACTGGGAACTTTTTACTGATGGGAGCAGTTTCGTAAGAAATGGTAAGCGAATGACAGGCTACGCAGTAACTACCACAGATGAAGTAATTGAGGCAAAAGCCTTGCCTTCAGATGTATCATCACAGAAAGCCGAACTGATTGCACTGACCAGAGCTCTAGAACTGAGTGAAGGAAAGAAGGTAAACATATGGACTGATTCCAAATATGCCTTCAGTGTTGTTCATGCCCACGGAGCTATTTGGAAGGAACGTGGCCTACTGACTGCTCAAGGTAACAGCATTAAGCATGCAAAACAAATCCTTGCACTCCTGCAGAGCATCTGGAAACCCACAGAAGTAGCTATCATGCATTGCAAGAGTCATAAAAAGGGCAAGACAACCCCTGAAGTGGGAAATCGCTTTGCTGATGAAATAGCTAAAGGGATAGCAGAAAAAGGCATATTTGCAGTAGTACCACAGAAGGAAGTAGATCTAACAGGGTTTACTCCAAAATATGATCAGAGGGATCACAAATTAATCAAGTTTCTTAAAGCTGAGATTAAGGAAGGTGGGTGGGCTGTTACCCCGGTAGGTCAGGTTGTAGTCCCACCCCCACTCCTTCGAGAAATAGCACAGAGGGAGCATGAGAGTACCCACTGGGGAACAGAAAATCTTTTAAAACATTTGAGAAAGGTAGTGATAGGGAGGGGGATGACTGAAATTGTGCAATCCATAACAAGCAAGTGTGAAACCTGTTGCAAAAACAACCCTGACACAAGTAAGAGAGTCGTGTTAGGAGTGACTAAGGCAGGGTATCTCCCAGGAGATTACTGGCAAATAGATTTTGCTGAAATGCCACGTAAGGAGGGATACAAATATGTGCTGGTATTGGTTGATACTTTTAGTGGGTGGCCTGAAGCTTATCCCTGTCGCACCAATGCAGCAAAAGAAGTAGTGAAAGCCTTGCTCAACCACATAATTCCAAGATTTGGGGTTCCCTTGGGAATGTCGTCTGATAGGGGACCACATTTTGTTGCAACAGTGGTCGAGGAAGTTAGCAAGATTCTGGGACTTACTTGGGACCTGCATACACCATACAGGCCCCAAGCAAGTGGCAAAGTTGAACGTATGAATGGAACCCTCAAAGCCCAGATTGCTAAAATCTGCCAAGAAACATCTATGACATGGGTTCAGGCTTTGCCTCTTGCCTTACTGAGGGTCCGCATACAACCAAGGCGAAGGGACAACATAAGTCCCTATGAGATCTTATATGGAAGACCATATCAGGTTCCACATATCCCGGGGGAAATTCACATGAAAGGTAAAATTGATTTACAGAAATATTTAATGGCTTTGAGTTCCACTTTGCAGAAGCTCCAGAGATTCGTCGTGTTGTCCAAACCTATAGGATTGGACACCCCTGCTCACCCATTTCAGCCTGGAGACTGGGTCTACATCAAGTGGTGGGACAGTGACCCCTTGCAAGCTAAGTGGAAGGGACCTTTCCAAGTTTTGCTGACGACCCTCACTGCTGTTAAAGTCGCTGGGAAAGGACCGTGGATCCACTACTCCAGGGTGAAGAAGGCTTCTGCTCCTGAGACCATTGAAAAAACAGAGACTGATACAAATCAAGATGATGTAGTTTAAATTGTTCTATACATGAATCTGTGCTATAGCTGGATGTGTAAACCTATGCTGTGGTTAGGGTAGTGTAGAGACTAGACAAGGTGGAGGCTTGTTAGTCTCCAAAAAGGGGGGAAATGATGCCGGTGATTTTTGTATTTTTCTTTTTATACCCTTTCTATATATTTTTATACCCTTTCCCTTCCCTGTTACCCTCTATACACATTCCTTGTACCCTGCACAAATACTCCTTGTACTTTAGCCCCACATGTTTACAACCCTTGTTTACAACCCTTGTAGCTTAGTTTGGGGTCCTGCACAGCGAGGAAGACCAAACATTCATATTATCGCAGAACTAGAGGCTCCAACCTGTTCTCTCTTGGAATGTGTTTTTGTAAACTAGGCTGTAGTCTCATTTGGGGGGGGAGGTTCATTAGAATAGGGGGCAATTACTTCATTTATTAAGTTTCTTATTGGGGGATTTAGAGTAGATATGCTAATTTTGTGAAATCCATAAAAATCCGGTACGCGTTGTACGGGGGTTCCCAACTCGTCGTTCGCTCCATGGCGTTTTCCACCTTTGATGGGTCTGGGCACCTAGGATCCTATTAAACCGAGGTAAATTCCCTTTTCCCTGTACTACTGTGTCTGCTTCATATTTTTACCAGCCTGTTTAAGGCATCATAGGAACAAGCAAAATTATGTTATCATCCTCCTTTCTCCCCACCCTGATTCCTTTTGTTATTCCCCTCTTTGAGTTCTGTCGAATTTTCCTGATCCCTGTTTTACCAGAAGTTGAATTTCTGCTCCAAAAGGCACCTGGCCCTCAGCAAAATAAAATGCTGTGGGATACTGATCCACTGAACAGATGGAGCAGAGACAACAAAAATGAAAATATTTAAATCTCCTTTGTGCTTATCACCTAAGCTTATCACAAAACACCAGAGCTTGGGAGGAGATTCTTCCCCAGATGCAGGACTTGGTTCTTCCTTTTGTTGAACTTGAGGAGATTCCCATGGGCTCAGTTCTCCAAAAGTCCTTTGAATGTCAGCGCAGCTCTGGCGTCTCAGCTTCTCCTCCCGTTTTTGCATTGTCTGCACACTTGCTGAGGGTGCAGTTTGTCCTGTCACCCAGGACATTAACAAAGATGTTAAACAGTTATTCTCAGCACCAACCCCAGGACTCCATCACCAGTGACTGGCCTGCAGATGGACTTCATGGCCCTGTCACAGCCTTGCAATGCTGGTACAGCAGTCAGTTCCCAATCCACATCAGTGTCCATTTCAGTAGCACACATTGCACTGATTTGTTCGTGAGGGTGTCATGGAAGATGGTGTCAAAGCCTTGTGAAAGCCAAGAAAGTCTGTGTTTCTCACCCAGTCTGCTGAGCTACACATTTTATCATAGAAGGCTGTCTAGTTGATCAGGAATGATTTCCCTTTTGTACATCCACACTGGCTACTCCCAATTACCTTGCCCTTCATATGGCTGAAGATGTTTTTCAGGATTATTTACTCCATCACCTTCTCAGGGACCAAGGAAAGGCTGATCGGCATCTAATTCCCTGGATGCTTAAAGACTGAAGTGACATTTTCTCTCTTCCAGTCATCAGGAGCATTTCTACTTACCATGACCTTACAAAGAAAATTCAGAGCGGTCTCACAAGGATCGGGCAGCCTGTAGCAGACACCTGCAACAAAACCTGTGTTGAGCTGGCCTCTAACCCTGTCCCATAAACTCTCAACTGCCTCATCATCTGTGCCTAGGCACTTCTCCATGCATTCCCACTGCTCTCTCTCCTATCAAGGGTATCTCACTCTCCCTGATGTCCTGGCCTGTTATTCCTAGAAAGCTTGCATCCGTTCACAACAGTGCTCCAGGCATGTGAGCTATCCAAACATGTTTCTGCAATCCCAATGAGATCATAGTCCTGCATCTGTGCAGGAATCTCGTTTTCTCCTGCTTATTCCCACTTGCAGCAGTGCAGAGATCCTGCAGAGATGCACTCACTCCTGCTGACTTCCCAGAAAAGGTATGAGTAACTTTCACTGTCATGTTATCCCACAGGCACCTCCTTACGTGCATATGTTTGAGGTGGATCCTTTTCAGACCATTTTTGTTCATTTAGACATTTCTTCTTTATATTACTCTGCATTATTTACTTGGCTAGGCAGTCTACCAATTCATGATTTGACTGTGGGTCATCTCGCTCTCCTGTGGTGCCTTAGTTAAAAGTTCTCCTTACCAGATCAGGTGTCCTGCTGATGATTTTTTTCCCACTTTCTGCTCTCTTCATGGTATTCCTTAATCCTCAGAGGAGATCCTGTGGTCACAAAATACAATCCCTGTGGCCAACACCAGTCACACAACCAATTGTTGACATTCAAGAGCCTTCTGCTCCTCCTTCTTCCCCTTCACCAACAGAACACAGGGGAAAGCCACAAGGACCCCCGAGACCCTGATCACTGCCCTCAGAGTCCTCTGACAGCTCAAATGCCTCAAACTGCAGAAATCAAACTACAGAGGCAGTGTTTCACCCCAAACTTTAGCTCTCTTCTGCAGTTACAGTATGGTTTTAGAAAGGGCTGAGGAAATATCCAGTGGGAACTGAACTCTTGGAATTGCCTTTAAAAATCCAAACATATTTATGCTGTTTCAGGTTAACTGTCAGAAGCTGCATGTGCCTTGCTTGCAAAATTCAAGACATAAGGTAGAAGAAGGCTCTCAAAACTCATAAATCACACATCTGCAAGTCTTCACATAAAGCAGCTCTGCCACAGGTAATTTAAGGAAAAGCAATATTCCTTAGTTCTCAGGTCTCCTCTGAAATTTTTGTACAGAAAATCTTCTGCAATGTCTTATGAATTGAGATAATATTGGAGACAATTTGGAAATTTTCTCCTTAATCTGAGCTATTTTAAACAGCAAAAGTAAATTTTGAAGTTTCAAATGTAGGATTCTTAATTTTAAATTACTATTTTTTAACTAAAAGGAAACAGATATGAGGACTTAATTATTTGATAACCATTAGGTCTAAATTAAAACTGAGCAGAAGGAAAAACCATACACACATGAATAGTCCACACATGGGAATGAGGGTGACATATGTTTCTGGTGAAGAGCTCTGAGGTGGCTGTGTCGTTCACAGATAAATTAGAAGATAGATGATATGGTGCTTTCCATCGATACTAAAAACTAATCACACCCTTAAGTTTTACAGTGGGAGAGGAAAAACCATGCAATTAAATACACTAATACACGTGTTGGTGTGTGTTCATAGAAACAATTTTATGAGGTGGATCCATCAAAGAGTCTCTGCAGACTCAGCAGCATCAGCCTTCTCCGTACTTTCAGCCACGTGTCAGTTATTCATGCCCAGATGCTTTACTCAAATGCTTGTTGTTCTCTGCAAGCCTGGTGAGAAAAATGTGCATTTTAAGGCTGTCAGTACAATAAGAAAGAAAGGTGTTACTAGTAATGACCTGTTCCTGCTCTCATGGTGCTGCAATTGATTATAAAAGCAGATGGACTTGATTCTCAATACCCTTCTGGCCTTACATGCACTAATTGATGCAGAATAGACCCACTTCCCAGCCCTACTTATTAAAACAGTACCAGAGGAATGATATCTAATGTTCCTAATGGGAGAAGTTAAGCAACAAAGAATTTTGATGACTGCAATGACAATTTAAAAAATAAACCAAAGAAAGTAACATAACATGTTGGATTTTTCTTCCTTGCTTCTTCCTTCTTAGATGGCACCATCAGCTGTCATCTCTCCTCACTCTGAAACTCTAAACCCCAGGAGATCCTGCTTACTTGAGTAAATTAATTATTTACTGAGTGATACATTACAAGATGCAGAAGTACCTAAAATGCCCCAAGGAGATGATGAAAGAGTAAAAACTGTTGAACCATCTTTGGATGAAGACAGCAGCAAATAGTACAGCTTTTTTTAAAGCTCAGTCCCAAGTGAAAGCTGGAAAAGAAACATTCCTTCTTTAGGGCAGTCCTCCCTGTAAGTAGTCACTGTACTTTGGGTTTTTGCATTCACATTGGATTTTTCCTGTTTAGTGTGCTCACAGAGGGATATTATTTTTATATTGAATAGTTTATCTCTGGACATAATGTCCAGAGTGTGTTGGTGACTCAGATTTCTCAGGTAGTGTTCCAATTTCTACTCAGTTTAAAGCATTTAGGTGATGAAAAAGGTCTGTCAACTATGAGCATTTCAGTGGATGTGAGTTACTCTTTACACCCAAAAAAGATCTTGCAAATTATGCTGATATTAGTTTTTCTGCTTGCTTTTGTGGGTGAGAAAAGGAATTATTTCCCTAAAGTAGCTGTCTTTTTCTGCATAAAGAAACCCAGCAAATGACACTGAAATTGTGTTCATTTGAGCACAGTACACTCTCTTAAATCACTTGGGTGTTTCAAAGCTGTGAAAAAAAAATAAATCCGTCACACCAAAAAAGCAGTACTTCTGGTCAAACTGATACATTAAATTTTTATATTTTTTCCCACAGTGTCCAGAAGACCTGGCTCTGGAAACACAGAGAGACAGTGTTAAAATCAACAAAGAAGGATAGGAGAGCACTTTGAGACAGGAGCTCTTCCCTGGGCAGAGCAGAA
Organism: Acanthiza pusilla; assembly: GCA_036630365.1. Classification (NCBI taxonomy): domain Eukaryota; kingdom Metazoa; phylum Chordata; class Aves; order Passeriformes; family Acanthizidae; genus Acanthiza; species Acanthiza pusilla. The sequence continues at coordinate 3,677,388 of JAXCHO010000032.1, read as the reverse complement.
CTCAGGACTCCTGTGTGTCCCTGCACAGCCTGCTTGCAACAAGTGAGTAAGCACTGATTAATAACTACAGGTAATTACTCTGAAATCTCCACGGGGGATGTCATTGGGTGAGTGAAGCACTTCAGAAGAGTAACTGCAGTCTTCCTGCAGGTGAAAAGTTCTGCCTTAGTTACACCTGATGTGCAGGGAAGCAGAGGAGAACTCTTGGATAGAAATTCTGTACGGGTGATAGCAGTGACATGGTTAAAAAATCTGCAAGTTACAGGCCCATGAAAGCAAAATCAGGAAGCCAGAGGCCTGTGTGGCTAAATTAAAGTGGATCTTTAAGGTGTTCATATGAAAGATTTATCTTAATAAAATGGGTGAAAGGAAATGAGGGTTGATGGCTGCTGTAAATTGCCACTGCCCCAGAGAGTCCCTGTGTTTCCCTATATATGTCTTAACTCAATCCCTTGAGGCATCACAAATACCCTTGGAGCCCCAATGGGACCAGAAATTCAAAGAAAAGGATCCAAAATGCAGAAAGTGATGCATCCACAAATTTACTCCTCCTTGAGACGTACCAATGCTTCTGTTGACATTAATAAGGCAGAATACTGTGAACTAAAGGGCAAATAGGACTGGTAATGGATTTTCTAACAAAATGCAGTTTAATGCACTTCATGTTGGGAGGAAGGGGGTTCAGTAAGAAATCTTCATGTTTTGTTTAAGACTGCCATTCCATGTTACCATCTCCAATTAAATGTGTTCTCTCAGGTCTCTTTACCTGGAATTAGGAGTGAATGAATATTGTCTCAAGCTAAATTAATTCATCAATTAATTGTTTGATGCTAATAGGGAAAGGGGGGGAAAAAAAAGTGGGTCTTTCCCAGGGTTATAGACTCTAAACTGTATTGTTATGTGTATGTATCTTATATATAAAGAAACATACTCACAGCAATGTGTGTGGCTGTTTCATTGATCCTTTCTGTAGCAATTAGCTGTGTGATGATTTTAGACAGTCCTTGAACTCTTCATCACAATCAATGAACACTTTAGAAGGCCAAATTAGGAATCTGTAACAGATGGTAGGACATACAGAATTATAGAATTGTAGAATATACTGAGTTGGAAGGGACCCATCAGGATTGTCCAGTCCAATTCCTGTCCCTGCACAGGACATCCCCGAGAGTCACACAGTGTGCCTGAGAGCATTGTCCAAACACTTCTTCATTTCAGACAGGCTTGGTGCTGTGATCACTGCCCTGGGGGGCATGTCCCAGTGCCCAATCACTGTCTGGGAGCAAAACCTTTTCCTGATACCCAACCTAAACCTGCCCTGACTCAGCTCCATCCCATTCGCTTGAGTCCTGACAGGGGTCACGGGAGTGAAGGGATCAGTGTCTGCCCCTCCTCTTCCCCTCATGAGGATGTTGAAGACCCCAGTGAGGTCTCCCCTCAGTCTCCTCCAGCTGAACAGACCAAGTGCCCTCAGCCTCTCCTCACACAGCTTCCCCTCTGGACCCTTCCCCATCCTTGTGCCCTCCTTTGGGCACTCTCTAATGGCTTTGTGTCCTTTTTTATATTGTGGTGCCCAAAACTGCACACAGGGCTGGAGGTGAGGCTGCACCAGTGCAGAGCAGACTGGAATTGTATTATGTTTTTATTTCTTGACAGCAAAGAAATATAACTTTTATTTAAAAAAAAAAATCAACAAAAAACCAGAACCAACCAACTCTAACCTTTATTTTCAAATAAAGGCTGGAGTCCCAGTAGTATAACCACCTCTACCCTCTCTGTTTAAGAGTTACACAGAAGGACATTTCAGATAAGTAGGGTATGGTGGAAGAGAAGACTGAATTTTGGCTGTCAGGACCATTTGCAAGCTGTTTGCTCTTTCATCTTAAACACTAAATTGTTCTTGGACCTTAATAGATGCACATACATTTTTCTCTAAAAATTAGCCATTATTCCAAGACCCTTCTCTAATTTCATGTATAAGACATGAATGTAGTAAAATAAAAAAGTCAGGAATAACACTTTTTGCCCTAGTGAAATACTGCAACACGATGATATCATCAGGTTAAACCCTTTTACCTTGAATTGGACATGAATAATTCAGGCCTTCAAATTATTGTTCAGCCACATAACCTTGTCTGTCAGTCAACAAAGGCCACTCTTTCTGTCCCCATCCAAATTTAATAGGTGTTGATTCCCCTCCTCTCCACTGCCTTTTCTGCCTGAGACTTAAATTTACATGGACGTGCTGTTTAGCTGGAGCGACTTGTGTCTGTACAGGTCTCTACCTGACAAACTTTGTCTCTTCCTATTTCATCAGTGGGTATCAACAATCAAGATACATGAAAGCTTTGCTGACTGTGTGTTATTGAAACAATAATGAAATGCCTCATTTGAGCTTGCTTCTTTCATGAAGGAAAAAAACCCAGAAAATCCAGCAAGGAATTATTTGCAAACTGTAACATTTCCAAATACTACAGAGCGTTGCAAAAATTGACAAAGAAAATACATCCTGGCTCATAAACACTTGCAAATGATTATTTGATGAGCTCATTTTATAATCACTGCTGGGGTCCAAAGAATTATGGTGATAATCTTTCAGTTTGTAATTCCTCCAGGTCTAGATTCTTTACAAACTAAAACCAAAGAAAATATATTAAATGAGTAGGTTAAAAGAAATTCACACCTTCAGCATTTGTTTTTGTTTAGTCTGAAGTAAAAAATCAGATGCCATTCATGTGCTTCTGAACATGAGCTTCTTAATATTTGGCTCAGATATAATTCACCAGTCAATTATCATCCTTGGTTTGAATATAAGATGGCATAAATCTCTCTGTCCTTATGTCTGTACTGCAGTTCTCATAAAGGGGTCCTGGTCCACAGCTGGGATTCCAGGATGCCATTGGCACAAACATGGGAGAGACCTTATCCCAAGTGATCTCTTGCCTGTCAAATCAAATCTGTGAGAAATCAAAGGCAATGAATCAGATCTGATCTAGGATGAATATCAAGGCAAAACGGATTACCTGCCCTAACTCTGAACGTTGCAATGTTTACAAACCATGTTCATATTTTCATGCTTTATGCCTTTTGCATTTATTTTGGCACAAAGAAATGTGGCCAGATACGATTTCTGGCTTACTCCTTTGTGTGGTTCAAGAAACAGGAAATTTCAATGGTCGTTAAATTAATCTCCTCTAGTGTAGCAGCATGACTGATGGATGTATTGAGGCTCATTTCATTCTGGTTATCCCCAAGATCAGAAAAAGAAGAGTGACAGCTTAAAGGTTGTTTCCCTTGACTTAGACAATGACAATGGCCAAATTGCCTATATCTTAAATTACTATTCAGTTGCCTTTTTCTGACCCACTCAGACCAGTTAAATACCTCCTCTGCTACTTCTGGCACCTGCAGTTCCTTGGAGTTTGCAACCATTAATAGATCTGATTCTTCAGCAGCGAGGCTGCCCTCAGTGACAAGAAAAAAAAGAGTTTTTGTAGCTTCCCTTCACTGCTTTTACGGGCAAATAAAAAAGGCAGACAATCTGCATTACAAAATACTTCATAGCTCATTTAAAGACACAGGGAAATTATTGGGCTGTAAACACAGGTTTAACCTGTATTACATGACCTGTAATAGCAGCTGTAAATTTCCCAGCCTATTTGGAAGCAGTTCAAGTCAGCGATGTGGAGGTGAGCGAGCAACATGGGAGAGAGAGAGGACAAAGGTGGAATGCTTGGCTTGAAGGCTGAACTCCAAATTTTGCTAAAGAAAGGAAAAATTAATGATCTTTTTCCTTTATTTCAGAATTTTCTCACAGATCAGTTAGTGAAGATAAGGTAGACAATCTGTAGCCTTACATTTTTTCTATGGGACCACCATTAACTTTTGATATCTTCTGTTTCAAGCCATGCAATATTTATTTATTTTAAAGTATTATTATTATTATTATTATTACTATTATTATTATTTAAATTTTATACAGTTATATTTCAGTCAAATACAAGGTTTCAGGTTCACAGAAAAGATAAATAGGATGAAATTATTTTATGTGTCCCACTCAGGAGTCAAATTTTTAGAGTCCTGATTTTATAGATGTCTTACAGGTTTTGCACCAGCCTTCTAAGCCAAAATAAAATGAAGTTCTCAAAATGTCTTCAAGGGATATTTTTCCCAGTAAATATTATGGCTGTGAAATTAAAATTATAAAGCTGCATCTGATCTGAGTTATCCCACCTAATTCCTGAAATAGCTTCTCACACAGGTGTTAGCGGCCAGTGTTTGGGGGCAGTGGAATTGTTTACATTTTTGAGAGCAACCTCAGAAATTTAGTACAGACATTTAAATTCATAGGCGTTTCTCAGAAGGGAAAAAAATCCCCACGCTGTAATATTGGAACTAGTGTCATTCTTCTGAAAGAAAACAAAGTTCTCAGTGTGTGACTTCATAGATAAAACAGTGAAGATGATTGCCACGGTTAAATAATAATGAGAAGGCTTCAAATTTGGTTTCTGCATATCATATTAGACCTGCAGATTTAACATGAGATGCAAGAGTGATTTTTCTCTAGAGAAACCAAGCTTCCTTTGTGGTTTATCATAATGGTTAAAGTATGACTAGAGGTAGACACTGTTGTCAAACAGCTGTCAAGGTGCTGGAAACACTAGCAATTAGAAATCTGAAAGGTGAGTTAAAAATATGGGAATAAAAAAATCACCTGCTTGCTAAAAATTAATAATTTTTTACTGCAGGAATTGAAAATAATTCAAGGGAAATAATCCTGATTTGCATCTAAAGCAGAAAACGTGCATAAAGGGATAGAGAAAAAAAGGCAAGGGGGAGAAAAGTTTACAAAATTACTACAAATACAGAAAGGAGAATTATAAAGACAGGTGAAAGCAGAAGTAGAGGGCAAAAGAAAGGAAAAAAAAAGTCTTTTATCATCTCTATGACCGAAGCAAACCACCCAAATAAATATTACAGAGGTTGTGGAAGTGACAGAATTGCCAGAATACTTACAGAAGTACTGGAAACTAAATTATAGTTGCCATCCAAGGACACAAAAAATCTAGGGTAGAAGTACACCAGGAAGCCAGTAAAACCCAATGCATGAGGCACAGGTTTTTTTGAGGTAAAACAAAGACAAGGCAGCACACTGGTATGTGGAAAAAGCTGCCAAAATCTCATCTCCTGAGGAACCATTACCTTTCAATTAAAAATAAAATTCCAGTCTTCAGACTTATGCTTTGAACTGGAAAAATAAATACTATGAAATTATTAAATGCTGCAAAGTCTCCCATTCTGTTCTCAATTTTTTTTTCTGGTGTTGCATTATCAGATAGTCTCTATTATTCTAGTCTTGATGTGTTTTTTGTTCACAAGCATTGATCAGTTTTTACACATTGGTGGAGTAGAACATACGTTATACCTTGATATCACATTTCATTCTCCCTCATGCAACATGCAGGCCTGAGGTTTATTTACCTCACGCTATCCAAACCCTCCACAACTTCCCAACTCTTTATGGACTTTTCCATAAAGCTCATCACTGCAGTATCCAAACGTGTAGAAGACAGGCCCTAACTCACCTCTGCAACCCTCCTGTGAGGTAGGGCAGCATTTCCCATTCTCTTTGAAGCTGATATTGAGATGAGCCACTGTGTGTTATTATGTGCAATGAAAATTCAAGAGCCTGTTCCAGACAGAAAGAAATCAAAGGAGCTTCTCTGTTAACTTAATTGGGCTTTGAATCATTCTGTGTATCAAGAAATTCTCATTGTTTGGTTTACATCAGCTCAGAGTACATCTAGGTTGGCCACTAGAATACTAATTCCATCATTTCATGCAGTACAATACTTACAGTAATACTGTCTATAATAATAAAGCCTAATTAGTACTCTAAAAAAAATTTCTTGAGCTGAGACGTGATTTGGCAGCCAGACCAGTGCGACCCTCTTTCCCAGAGTCAGTCACACTGTTTTGGAGCCTAGGATGAACTCCTATCCTTTCTGTTTACATGCCCCAGAAATGAAGTAGTTGACTTAACCCTTAAAGGCACCGCCTAAAGAGAGAAAACTCAGGACAGCTGCATCAACCCCACCTAGGTCTGCATCTCTCTGCAGGAGTGACCGCTCACAAAGTGATGTACCTGGCTGCACATGGTGGGATTGGCTCTTGATATATCACACAACAACTGGAAATCGTTTCACTGAACAGACAAGGCTAAAAGCTGGGTGTTTAAGCCAAGGCAGGTGGCTGGGCTCTCTCAGTTGTCACACGAAAGGCTGGCACCATGACAGCAATCCACCTTCTGTACTGAGAGGGTGGCTGAGCACTGGAACAGGCTGAGCAGGGAGCTTATAGAGCTTCCTGCTCTGCAGGTATTCAAGGACCACCTGGACAGGGTCTTATGTAACTTGCTTTACAGGGCAGCTGGACAAGATCTCCAGAGATCCCTTTCAACACAAACCACTCCATGGACTCACCTGAAGGGAGCTGCCTCTCTTTCTCCGTCACAATTTCCCTTAGAATGCATTATGGGATGCTGCTCTATTACCAAGAATACAGATGTGTTAGTGCAGAGCACAGTTTTGACCATTTCCATTAAAAACTCTTTGTCTTTTAAATGGCATTTTCTTTGCTGCTGATATAAATAGCAAAACAAGCAAATTAGCAAACCTGCATGCAGTTAAAAGAAGCACTATTCCTTGTTTTGATTAGGGACTGTGTTAAAATCCTGATGTGCCCACAGCTGTTGATAAACATTCAGCAGAGTCTGTTGTCTTTAAGGAACCTAGAATTTAGCATGGGCATGGCTTGCACTTCTAATTAGGGGATCTCTGGCACCTGATCAGAGTTTAATTCGCATGTCTTAAAACAGTTAATATATAGTGGCATTCAAGCTGAGGGTAATCATCCACAGTCTGCCCATACAAACGATACAAGTGAAAAATGTGTCGCTTAATGAGCCTGAATCAAACCTCAGTTAAATCAATGTACAACATATGCAAACAACTGTCCTCGACGTTAATAGGGTTACCTTGGATTTACCACTGGAGCAACAGATTGGGATCTGTCCCATTACCTTGCATTAATTATGCATTGCTGTTACAATCTAATTATCTCCCTGATTGTCTTCTGACCATTACAGATGTATGTGTACACCCAACACCAATCCTCCTTGTCATCCACACTCTTTAATATCAGATAACAGGGGAACACCAGGAGGAGCTTACAGCACCCAGCAGCAATCATCAGGCCCAAACTTCTCTCTCCAGCACCAGCCATGAATAAGTGGGAAGAAATCAAAAAAGGTAAATGCTTTTGATACCAAAAGGTGACAACAGAGGAGGAAATCCAGACAATTCCATCAAACATAATAATATTCTGAAGTTTATGAGACTCTAGGATTTGGTTAACACAGCAACAAGATTTCAGGCATAAATAACAGAAATAGTTGTTTCAAAAATAATTTTAACTTCTTTCCTGGCAGGTTGAAGATCATCAGTCTGATTTTTCAATGATTATGAACAGGAAAATAAACAAAGTAGGAAAATAAAAATTTTCTTGAGCATGTCATTTCTTCATTTCAAAATGCAGTTACTTGCTTAGAAAACCATCAAATGTAGGGGGTTTAGAAGAGAAATTATGCATAGTTGATATATGCAATGTATTTAAGTATTAATTATATATAATTAATCACATATATTTTACAGAACAAGACTTCTCCTTAAGCCTGATTTTTTTTTTTTAACATTTTTCCTAATTACAAAAGAGTAATAATTTGGGATCTATTGCAAACCATTACTTTTTTATATTATTAACTCTAAGCTTTTGTGGCTAGATGGTGAACCAAATGATCAGTCACTCCCACAACTTTCCAAACATCTGGGACATGCAAAGCCTCAGTGTCTCATACTGATAGGTATTTACAGGTGAGGAAATTCTTGAGGGCACGTAAGCTCATCCTGTGATGTCTTTGAAGGTAAAAAAGATAGAACACACTGTTTCAGTGTTGCCTGAGCTCTTCTCTGTCATCATCCACAGCTGCCTTGGCTGCTTCATCACTGGGGAATGATCCCAGGGAGCTTTTGAAGGATTTAGGAAAAAAATACTTGGGGGAAACCAGAACTAAGAAATGAGGAGAAAGAGAAAATAAAGAAAAAGGGGTTACAGTAATAAAACAGCACAAACAGTGAGTGTTAATCTGTGCCTCTGTAGGTCTACTAGCAAGGAGGATATGTGAGCAAACCCAGCAGCCCAATGCTTGTCATGGACAGTTATCAGGTCTGAATCCAGGTTCAAAGTTATTTTCCCCCATCTCTCTCTCCTGAAAAAGAAAAATCAGGACCTCTACATCCTTCTATGTACAATTTATCACCTGAAATATATAAAATACAATAAAAATATTATTAATAATATGAAGCTTCTGATGTAAGTGTTGAATTCAGCAGAGCTGTTTTGGTATAAAGCTGCACTATCAGAATGGTGAATAGAGTTTGGGTTTATGCAGTGATGGGCTTTTAAGCTTGCAGAGGCAGGCAAATCAGAGCTGAGCAAGTTTAATGAAGTCTTTTCTTCATGTATGCGTTTTGAAATTCAAGAGCTGTTCCTATAACTAAGGGAGCTGCCTTATGAATGAAAACAAGGAAGGGAAGACCAGAGAAAGATTTATTTCCCATATACTTACTGTATTTTTTAGTTATATATGTTTAATTTCATAACCTCAAGAGTAATAACAGGAGCAAATATTTTGCTAGGCTAATGCATTATTAATCGTAGAATAAAGTCAGGGAACCAGACAACTTTGGCACCTTATTCTAAGACCACATGAAAAACGCTGCACATAAATGACAGTCAAAATAAGCAGCCTGGCATCTTATTGAACACAGAACATGATGTGTTGCAAAACCAAGAAGCAGCCCTGATTTATCCAGTGGAACTTGACATTTCCTACAGGCCAGCATTGGCTTAACATTAATTAAAGCTTCACATGAGTGTTATCTTCCCCTCCCCCCCCCACCCCAAATTGTTCTCATGGTGTGCAATGTATTTTTTTCTGAAACGCTGCAGTTTGTAGATATGTATAAACCTGAATGACAGAGCTGGATAGCAGACTTCAAATGTCAGGATGCCTGTAGGTAATCAAAACAGAGACTTCTCCTTTATTAATAACGTTACATGAAAAGTGCATGTGAAACTCATGGCCTTCAGAAAGTTTGAGAGAAAGGTGGATTTTAAAGAATGAAGTAAGTAAAGATGAGAGAAAAATTCATAGCATTTCACCCCCTGCCGACAATTACTTCCTTCCCTGTCCATAAAGGATATGAAAAGAAAGAAGTCTCTTCCTTTTAAACTTCAGTTGACAATATTATGACATTTTTTCCTGGGTCTTTGAAATTCAGAATACAAAATTCGTTGAAACCTGAATGACACACGTGTACTGCATCACCAAGGCTTCCTATGCAAATAATTAGTGCTCTTTGTGCCTTTTTTTTGTACCAAGTATTAAATAATAGCTTCTTTTTTTTTAGTATGCTCATATAGCTCCTAACACAATGATGAAAATAATAATAATAAAAAAACCCCTAACATTTATCTAGCCTGTTAAAACTATGGGTTTCTAGTCATAGCCCATTATTTAATATGTCTCCAGAGTCATGGGAGAGAGCATGGTATCATCAGAGAGGAATTCATCCTATCCTAAAATAGATGTTTAAAATGGATGAATCATTCTCTGAAGAGACCTTTTTCTCTCCTTTTATTAGAAAGGAAATTTAGGTGACTACCTTAATGAAATAACTTATTTTTATATGCCTAAGTTAGGTGAGGTGAATCTCAGATGAAAGGAGGAATATTGCAAATCTAATTATATATTCTTTTTTTTTTTCCTTTGTAAACCTGAAAAGAACAATTCTGTTTTAGGATCCACCTGCATGTCTGCTGTCTGAGAAATAGGGCACAAGGCAAGGCACAGCACAATGAGTGTCACAGGGAAAGATGAATCAGGGAACAGAAAGGGAGAGTGTCAAATTTCTATGCACCTAGTAATAACCTAGGACAAATACAAAAATAAGCTTAAACTACCAAATCCATGCGATACATGCAATATCCAGAAATTGCTTTAGGTTTCTCAATGGAAAATATTTTCCTAGCATTCCCATTGGTTAAAAACATACAACTTGGAAAACTGTATCTTGGCTTCATCTTGTGATTTTGCAGAAGTAGTCTGGGATATGTGCAGACCATCTAAATTCCAGTGAAGTCCCACAGCAGTCAATACAGAAATCTTAGAGTTTCAAATACTTCCTTCAGAGAGTTTGTGAAGGTGTGTGACACAGAGCAATTTATATACCCACAATGCAGCCCTCATTTCCTTCGTGACCTAATTTCTCCATCTGTAAGAGAACTGCTGTGATACTTATTTCTCTTGCAAGGGTTATATCATAACTCCCAGCATGTGCCTTTTATATGCCTTGTAAGGGAGACAAAAATAAAATATATTGTAAATTATTAATGCAGTCATATTTCTGGGGCTTCCTTTTATGGAATAGCATGAACAAGTAAAGAATAAATACCGATTCGTATATTGAAAGAAGTACAACATTAAAGAAAAACCCCACCATTTTTAGGAATAATTTTAATTATTTATGTATTATAGTTTGAAATTATTGTCCAGTTCTGAGAAGAAGGCTATAAATTTCTTTGTGATTGGACAGAAACTGACAAAATATAAGGATATCAGCTGTCAGCATCTTATTCATCCTATAGTTCTATTCATATGATATTTATACCAAACTACTGAAAACTAATAAGCATTACTCTCTGGCAGTAGAAAGATGTCATGATCAGTGATGAGCTGGAAGGAAAAACAAAAAACCTGTTTTCTCACATATTTATTCTGAAAAAATAGAAATGGTGTGAAGACTCACAGGTAAGGCATTTTACTCCAAGACCTGGAAAAATTGTTTTCTTGCAGTGACTGTGTGAATGCTGGAGTCAACCTCACCTCTAGTTACCACCTATATATATTTGAAGAAATGCAATCTGGCCCCAAGGCTCACTTTCTGTGCAGAGATGGAGACCCACAGATGAGCAATGAAGTGAGTTTTAGCATCCATATTCAGCTAAAAGAAAGACTGGATTTTTTTAAGAGATGTTTTTGCTTCTGTATTGTCTTACAATGTAGGATATGGAGGGTGTTAATGTGCAGATTTTCTGAGAGAAAAATATCTGCAGGGTTGACAGAAGAACATGATGAAAAAGATGTAATAATGTGTATATGAGGAATTGTTCACATTGAGAAATGATCCCCTTTGCTAAGTCCTGTATGAGAAAACAGGGAGGTGCAGCCCCATCCTCCAAGCATTTATGATCTTCTAATCTATCTCACTGAGTTATGAGGACCCTTCAAAAGAAAAGATATATATCTGTGAATGTTTTGGGAAACAATAATTTAAGTGAGTCTGGAAGTGTAAGTCTGACATTTGACGTTAGACTGATTTTCTTTCTTTCTAGAATTTGTGCTCAGCTACAGGTTCTATGTGCCCTCATTTACATTTCCACTCTCAAGACTTTAGCACCTTTCCCAGGCTTGTCATGTATCTTTAATCTTATTTTTTTTCTATTGTTAATTTTCCCCATGCAATTCCTCTTCCCTGTCATGACACCTGAAGCAATCTCTGGGGCATCTCCACTCTCTGCATGCCCCCAGTCCTTACTTAGGGAAAGACACATTTTGAAAGAGCATATTTAAGGATCTCTAAGAATATAAAAATGTAAGACCAGCCATAACGAATCAAAAAGATCCTTCTAGTATCTCCAACAGCGGTCAAATCCGGGTAAAATAGTACAATGTCAAAGCACACATGTATGATTCCGCCTCTAATCTGTCTCCCAGATGTTTATTAACAGGACACTAAACCTTTCTAAGACAGGAGTTCTTTCCATACATTTACATTTTCTTCTTGCAAACTTGCCCAGTCTCCTGATCACTTGTGTCAGCTTTTGCATCTACAGCATCCCAGGGAGAGGAATTCCACAGCTGAATCTGTCTGTTTATGTCTAGAAAACCCCAGGGAGATGTATGCACGTGGAGTACACTGGAATAGCAAATACATGGCTAATAATTGCCCTTGTAAATGGGACAAATCTGGAACAAATGTATGGTATCCTGCTCTGCCAGTGGGGAAGATCTGGTTGGTAAACCTTTTTTTGATCTGTAGGTGAGATCTGAATTTTATTTCATATAACTGAACAGGAGTGAAACTCTATGCATGGGTGGGACCTGCCTCGGCAGCACACATTGCAGTTTGACCAACAGGCTCTCTTTCAAAACCTCCAGCCTCTTGGAGATCTTTTCCTCTCCTCATCTTGAGGAAGTGTTGTCGGAGAAGACAATAAATTATCATCCTTTTGTTTTTGTAATGTCTTATCTGTTTTGTATCAATGTGAGGAAATGACTGTGTAGCACTCTCTTAAAGTGGCACCTTTTTACTAAAAGCCAGCAAGACTCATCCTCCAAGCATGGCTTAAGCCCCCCATGTGTCTGCTCTTGCTTTTTTGGATGTGCAAGGTCTCAAAGTGACCTTTTCTCCTCTGGAGAAAAGCGATGATCCCTAAATTGCCAATACAGCAGGATTATCCTCAAAATGGAAGAAATAACCAAACAACCAGTCTAATGTGGGTGCTGTGTTAGTGCTAGCAAATGTAAAATAAAAGTCTGCAAAGTAACCTTATGATTGTTTAGTCAAGGGATCAGAATCTCTTGGAATTATTCCATTAATGAATATTTACAGAGCAAAAGGCTTGCAAATATAGATGCCAAGGGAAAATTAAAGCAGTGAAAATATCTAACACACAGTGAAGAATAAGGAGGGAAAATCCGATAATGGAGCTAGAGCAGAAAAAGAAAAGGCATTCTGTCTTGGTTTTAAGGCAACATTTCCTGTCACCCTTTTCCCTCCCTCCCTTGACTGAATGTAACCATTAATTGTGCAAGTCGAAGAGTTGCAGTGGCTAAATTGGACAGGAACCTCAGGAGGTCAAAGCATTCCTGCCTGTTAAAGCTACTGACACATTTTACAGTTTTGCAAAATGTCAGAGTCCATCATGCTGTAACTTTGCTGCTGAGGATCCTGTCTCTCGTAAAGCACTCACAGCTGCCTTATGAAACTTTCACGTAAAACCTCAAATCTACAACTGAGTCAAAATTTCCCCCTCCTTTTCTCCCTTCCCTTTATATTCTTGTTTACAAGCTTGTCACAAGCCTGTGGACTTTTTTTCATTTTTTTGTTTGGTTTGGTTTTTTGTGTGTGTGTCCTTTTTACGGTGTTCATTTTTTATTATTTTATTCCCAGGTAGAGGTGTAGGCTCAGAGAACTTGAGTGACAGCAACCTCTGTGGCTTTCCTACCATTGCAAAATCTCAAATTGGTGGAAAGTGGCAATTAAAATAACCACTAGGGTTTAACAATTGGCATTTGGCATCTGCTGTGCCTCCACGGCTGTGCACAGTTGTCTGCCTTCCAAAAGAAACACAGGAGTGCGTAGCATCTGTAATCCCAGTGAACTGAGCTCTCTCAAGCATGCTGTGATGGCAACTTCATTTCATTCTGCACTTTTCATCTCTAGGATAGCACCTCTCCAAGGGGAATTCATACCACAGAAAGGCTAGAGAGGTATTTTAAGCGCTGCCCTAAACACTGAACTCCCTAATCCACAGCAGAACACAACCAATTCTCAGTGTTTCTGTGATCCAGTAGCAATTGTAATATTTCATCATGTGAAAATTCAGTTTGTGTTTGTCTGGGAAAATGCGTTTATATTATGGTACATTGTGCTAGGGTTTCATAGAATCACAGAACAGTTTGGGTTGGGTGGGACCACCTTGTTCCCTCCCCTGCCATGGGCCGGGACACCTTCCACAATTCCGCCTCGCTCAAAGCCTCATCCAACCTGGCCCTGAACATTTCCAGGGATGGAGCAGCCACAGCTGCTCTGGGCAGCCTGTGCCAGTGCCCCATCGCCCTCACAGTCAAGAACTTTTTACCTATATCCAATATATAGCCCCTCTTTTTGTTCAAAACCATTTCCCCTTCTCCCATCGCCTCAGGCCTTGCTAAAGTGTCCCTGCCCATCCTTCTTTAATTACTGAAAGGCCACCACAAGGTCTTCCCAGAGCCTTGTCTTCCCCAGGCGGAATGACTCCAGCTCTCTCAGCCTTTCGTCATAGGGAACATGTTGCAGCCTTCTGATTCTAATACCATTTTTTGTCTTATACATCCCTGTATTTTTGTCACTAGTTTTGTGGGTTTTTTAGCATTCTTCTTCTTTTCTTAGTTAGCCTGGAAGTTGATAACCTTCACTTTTCTCTGCATTTCTTCTTCATGATTGTTTTGGGAAGAAATATTTTTTCTGGAGTGTGACCTAGGATTCATTTAACAAATGTTATAAAAATATGTCATGAAGAAGTATTCCATATAAAGCAAAGCATCTAGTTAATGAGCTAAAATGAATCTACAGATAATCTATTTATGCAGTCACTGTAAGGAAGGTATCATTATGCCAATTCTAATAATTGAAAAATAAGTAAGGAGAAGTCCTTTGCTGCACTGCTGCACGAAACCTGGTGGACGATAAGAAATAAAACTTCTCTCTTCCTGTTCTGCATGTGATTCCACCTCTTGCATGCCTGACATTGAGATTAGTATATGAGATTACTGTATTGAGATTAGTGTTATGGAAGACCATAACATCTCCTCCAACAGGATTTAAGTCAAGACTGAAATGGTAAGAAAACAAATGCTGAATCCTCTGCTATGAAATAAATTCTTTGTAAAATATCTGTTGTGGTCTTTTTGTTTGCGCCTTTATTCAGGCAGAGGAGTCTCTCTCATGACTTTAATAGTAGGATGCCATAAAAAACAAGGCCGTAGAAGCAAATTTGTCCATCATCTCAGCATGATGCTCTGTCCCAGAAGCTATACCCACCCTGGAAATCTAAACAGGATCACAGTATAGTCCTGAGTACAGTGCTGTATTCAACCGTGTTTAAATTATAGTGGTCAATTCCTGGCATGCCTCCTGCATGTCTTTGCTCCAGGACAATTTATCCCAGGTATTCAGAAATATGTGTGGCATGACAAAACACTGTTGCAAGGCAGCAAGTACCAGGCCATGTGGATCTCTGGGGAGAAAGCAGATTTAGCTGCAAAGTTATGGAGCCTTGAGAATGGGATCCATTATTTGGTAGTGTAGGTGTTGGTAGGGTCCCACTACCCAAGCAAGCTCCAAGGCTGCTCCAAGCTAATAAAAGAAAAAGATATGTTTTCACCAATCATGTCACATCTAGGGATAATTGGTAGTGAAAGGATCAATGTTTCTCCAGAAAAATCAACTTAAAATGGTGACCTTTGAGAAGCTCCAGTGAGCAGTAACTGAGGAAGAAATATGGAACAAATCTCTTGCCACATCACTCTCCAAACAGAGCATGGATTTTTCCCTATGTTTTGAGTCACACTGTCTGACAGCTCAAAGGGAATATTGTTATTTTTGTTGTTGTTGTTGTTGTTTTGTTTTTGTTTTGTTGTTGCTGCTGCTGTTGCTATTATTACTAATATTATAATTATTATAATAATCATTATCATCATCTTAAGGCTGAGCATATGTGAGTCCATATGCACAGGGTAGATCTATTTTTAGGAATAACGTCACATTACAGACACGTGCAAAAATATATCTGTGGAAGAGCGAGTCTTTGTGTGCGTGTGTGGTAATCATAATCAGTCACACAGTATTTCTGCCTTGGGGTAGAGAAGCTGAAAGAGAGGTTGAGAACACTGTTATAGATAATCCTCTGTAATGATTTTCCTTTCTTCAGGACAATCTTGACAACAGCACCTTGCCCTAGGAAAGTTTTCTTTGATCCATTTTGTGACTGAAATACAAATTCCCTATTTTCGTTCGGCTCTCTTCAAATTAATGATCCCTGCAATAAGGATGCCCTGCCCAGGAGTGGTTTCTTCAAACAGATTAGAAGAAATAACAAAGCTAAACCCCAGGATTGGGAATTGGGTCTGAAAGGTGGGAGAATGCTTGGTCTTTATTTGCTTTTCTTTCTGCTTTTTCAGGGCTGCTGTCATGTCCTGTTACACAGATCATCTATTTGATATTGTTCCACTTATCAAAGATATAGGCAGGCAACATTGTTAGGAGCTAAGGAGAGCTGAGGATTTTTAAGGCATTAGAGAAAAAAATTTCATGAAATAATTATGCAAAGTAGTGTATGAACGTGCATACAGAAAGCAAGCTGTTAGCAGCTCTCATTGGCTTGGTGAAGTTATTTACAGTTTGGTAAAATATGTCTTTCCATGGCTGTGTAAAAGAATGTGATAAATCTGTCCACTGCTGATACAGCTACACAAAACTAAAAATGTGTGTGAGAGCCAGAGAACTGAGTCCCAAACAGATGTCCCAAATACATACCTTGTACTAACAGAGATGCCAGGTAACATTCAAGATTTTTGAAAGTGTAATTGATTTAACACAGAATCACAGGAGACCCAGGCTCCTCTGGAGCTGTTGCAAGAGATGATTGAAATATTTCCCCTGCACAGAACAGCAGCACACACCCATACTTAGGCAACTGAAACCCTCCCATTTTGGCCTGGGTATACTTTTCCAAGACTCTGCTCTTCTGAATTCAGCTTAAAAATTATAGTATTTAAAAAACAAACAACAAAACAACAAAAAACAACCACCCACAAGACTTGTCAGGCTGCTTTTCCTCGTGGGTTTTTATTTTCCTTTTCCTTAAAAAGTGACAGCAGATCGAGATGGCATGACTATCTGTGTGAGGACTCCAGGACTTCTTGTCTGACTACTTGCTGTCCCTCAAGTCCCCTCAAAATCCATGCTGTAACAAGAAAAGAGAACAAATATTACTTAACCTTATCCTTATCCCGTATCTTCATCTACAATTTTCCTTCAGCAAATCAATAGGATTTAGAGGACAGAACATCTGGAAATATAACTCTGAATTCTCACAACGACTGTGAGAAGACAACGCTCTCAGACACATGGTTTAGTTGTTGGTGCTGCCCTGTGCAGGGGCAGGAGTTAAACTTTGATGATCCTTGTGGGTCCATTCCAACTCAGAATATTCTTTAATTCTATGAGTCTGTAATAGAAAGATTACTGAAGACCATCTGCTCCAAACCTTTGCTCAACAGAATGTTGCTCAGGGCTGCACTCTGTCAGGCTTGAATAACTTCAAGGATGGAGACTCCATCCTTGGGCAACCTGTGCCAGGGTTTGGCAATCCTCACAGATAAAAAAGAAATAAAATATAGTAATAGTAATAAAAAGAAATTAAAAAAACCCAAAACCAAAAAACCAACCAACCTGTGAACAAACGATATTCAAACTGCTACTGCTGCTGTTATCAGTATTATTATTTTTTTCATTCTTGCAATAAGCTGGTGATAACTCAAAGAAAATAATGAGTTGACATTGAATGGAAAAATAGCAAAGAAAAATAATGTGACAGTATTTGGGACCAAGTGAATCTCAGTTCTGAACAGTATAAAAAAGAAAGAGAAGTGAGTATCTACAAGCCTCTCCAGGAAATGGGTTTTTTTTCTGTTGCTACAATTTTTTCCACTAACCACTTGACCATTCTTTCTCTGCACACTAGACAATCTGCTTCTTAACTAATCATAGTGATGTCCTGATTGTAAATGAAGAAATATATATATACACACATGTAGACTTGTATCATTATTTCTTTAGTATTTTATGGAGATAAATTATACTAAGTTATTTATCTCCTTCTTTTGACTCCATTGTTATGGAAAGCAAAGTTAAAAATTACTCTGAAGTGGCAAGCAAATATAGAAATAAGTCCATCATTTACAGGGGATTACCTGTCTAGTTTTGGGTTCTTTTTTTCCTGAATAAACAGACATTAATACCAGAATTATATTATTGATAATTAATAGTAATTGCTACCAGTATATTTTTAAGTTTTACATCACTGTGTCCTCCTCCTGTAAGATACATTTCAATGTGGTCAATGCTGGTTTTGGCTTTATCAAGGCATGTCAGCCTTTGACTAGAGAGCACTGTTTTGAGAAGCTTGTACACTTTCCATGCTCAATTAATCTCAAGTCTCTCCTTGAAGCACATGCTGTCAAATGTGTAAACATACAGTGGTTTTCTGATGTGGGTTCCAGATTACTCAGCATTTACCTGGGCTCAAACTTACTTTATTTTTGTGAGTTATCACTCTTATAAATATTTTTATTAATTATATTTCTTATTTTTCTGAATTGCTGAGGGTAATTTCAGACTTCTCCCTCCAAGGGAGAAAATGTATGACTAATCTAGCAAATATGATATTGCTGTTTTACTACCTAGTTAGAGTAAATGTTAACTTTCATGAAGGCTTACAGTTTATTGCTACAGCAGGAAAGGGAGTAATGGAATTAACTGGCTTTTAATTTTTTTTTAAGCCCTTCCTTCCAGTGTCTGGCTTTGCAAATTGAAGTAATCTTGCTTCAATACTAAATTTTGGTATGTTTACTGCCTTAAATTAGGAAAAAGGTAGAGAAAACAAAGCAATTTTATGTGGTAAACAAGTTAAATGACTATTGCCCAGGGCTACTGAGTGTGTATGCAGAGCCATAATATATTTGTAATACTTTGTTTAGAAAAAAAGAACATTGTGTTGATATGTAAGTAACAGAGAATTAAATCATCATAGAAGCTGTGGCTCTGGTTTCATGTTTTATTATCCTTCCAAATTAACAGACACAGGCTATTTTCAGAGAAGACTGATTTTTGGGGAGTAAAGCTGACAATGCTAGAGAACAATGCGCTAAGGTGCCCAAAAGGAAGATGAACCAACTTGATATTCCAGGGGCATATAAATTCAAATTGCTGCTGACAGTGTCATTATGAAATACTTATTCATGTGATGGTAGCAAATTAAAAGAAGGGTTCATGTCACCAGGTGCTATCCATACTTAAAATACATAACTACATGCAGATCTTTGCTCCAAACCTTTGGCTTCATGGAAACAAACCCTGAGTCAGCTCACTCTTGTTTCCAGCAGAGCAGTGGGGGCAGGCAAACTGCAGTTACAATGAGCTGTTGGTCAACAAGCTTTACATTTAGCTGGAGAAATAAATAGAATAAAATAGAATCACAGAATCATTAAGGTTGGAAAAGAACTCTGAGATCATCAAGTCCAACCTTCAACCAAACACCACCATGGCCACTAAACCATATTGTGAAGTATGGTTTTGGGTATTAAGGGCAGAGGGGAGCTAAATAAGCCAGAAATTTGGGTTGTGAGCATTGACAAGATAAGACTTCATGATCCTTGTCAATATCTACTAGTGCAGAAGGTGGCCTCTGTCAGCTCCTTTTGCCTTTCCTTTTATCCTCCAAGGTATCAGAAAACAGAAAAAAACCCCATTAAAATAAAAGAAAAAAAATCCATGTGCATCACTGGAAACTATTAGTCATTCAGGTCTGTAATATGCATGGGGGTAGAGAACTGTGTTAATAAGTTTTCTGTCCTTTTAGCATGAAGTGCAGTAGGTTTTGTATCTAAGCTGATGAGCTTTCAAGAAGAAATTGTACAGCTGAAATGGTAAACTATGTGTCACAAATGGGAGCCAGTGTGAGACCCGACAGCCTGGGAATGGAGCTGAAGTAATAAGGTGAATGCACACATTGAAAGAGAAATTCCTCAAGGAGCTCAGGGGTTTCAGGGCTAACAGCTCTAGAACCATAACATTTTTGAGCCTTTTTTTGCCATGATAATCTTGACAGACAGGCCTGAAGTCTTTGTGAATCAGGCAAACCCCTTTTTTAATAATCCTATGGCTTGCACAGGCAGTTTGACTTGGCAGAGATTTTTAGCTCAAGAGTTCACCTGGAAGTGTCTGGGCTGAAACCTGAGACTTTTCCTACAGAGAGCAGAAAAACCTTTGCCTTTGCCTCAACCTTTATGAGACCTTGAGAATAACTGAATGCTTTGACTAAGTAAAGAAGGAACAGAATATAGAATATTTTCAGATGGAAGGTACCTACAATCATCATTTAATCCAACTGCTTGACCAATGCAGAGCTGACCAGGTTAAGGCATGTTTCTTACAGGCATTGTCCAGATGCCCCTTAACCACTTCTCTAGGAAGTCTTTGCAGTTTTTGACCACCCTTTTTTTGGTAAAGAAATGCTTCCTAATGTCCATTCTGAACCTCCTCTGCCAGAGTTTCAAAAGGTGCTTGACCAGGAAGCTATTGAAATAGACTTCTATCTCTGGGCACAGAAGCAGGGTCTTGGCTACAGCTTGTACTGCCTTCCTTGGCCCCAGTTCCTGGTCCCTACCACAGCTTTGCCTACCTGTCCAAGTTGTTTTCCAACACTTCAAGCCATTGGGAATTTTCCACTCTGAATGGCAACCAGAAGTATGTATGTGCTGTACCCAGCTTTGCCCATTCCCGTCCCACAAAAAGGTACAAAGGGATATAGGAGTTGCCACCACAAGATGCCGTGCAGGAATTGTGCCTCTTTATGTGACCAAGTATGAAGAAATGAACACATTTAGGGGAACAAAAGCCTGCCTGCTTGCCTTTATTTACTGACCGTCAGAGCACACCTGTCCCATTTTCTTACAACAAACAAAATTCATCATTTTTGAAAAGCCTTTTACACTCTGCAGCCATCATAAGGCAAGAGACAATCCTTGTTTTGCAGAATTTACCACTGATTAGACACAGGGCAGAAAGGCACTCAGGGACACAGAGATGGGGCAAAGGACTTGAACCCAATTTCTAAAAGCTCTCTGTGTTGGCTGGGTAAGCAAGTCATTCCTTGCAGGAAACATCACTGTGTCTGCTTACAGCATTGCAACTGTCTACAGGAGACTGTTTGCTCACCTTAAGAATTTTGGTGATTCATTATCCACTCAGATCCCCCAGTGCACAGGGAGGTCACAGCCTTAGTGGTGCAACAGATTAGTTTACAAAAAAAATAGCACTTGGAAGGGCTCAGGTAGGTAAAGCCTCAGCCCTGCAGAGTTCAGTTGTTAGATTATACCTCAGACATCCCATACTGGGAATTGTATTAATTCTGTTTACCCACAGGAAACATTTCAGCCCCAGCCTCTTCTGCAGAGAGCACAGGAGTGAAGAGGGAGAGGAAGGAGGAAGTATCCTGAGCACTAACAACTACACAGAGCCCTTGGTCATTCTGTGCTTCTTGGTGTGGGAAGGGGAAATGATGATTTACCGTGAAGCTCTGGGATGGTTTCCTGTGTGGAAGTGGCCCTGCATATGTATGGACTCTGATAACCTGGTTCTGCCCAGCTGATCTCCAGACTTTGGGGGAAAGAGGATATCCTTTTACCTCCTCATAAAGAAACAGAGGTGCTTAATGAGAAGTATTTATTAAATGTTTTTTATTAGAACGAATGTTAAAATGTGTTAAATTTTGAAAACGTGGAGGGAATCCCAAATTCACTGAAGGAAAAATCAGCATGAATTTGTTCAATTACAGCTGAATATCACACATGTGCATTCCCGCCTCACTGTAACTGTTGCAGGGTTTACCCCTCCAAAAGTTCCTCCAAAATTAAATTTATGAGAAGTGGAATAAATCGAGAGGCAGACAGAGATGCTTTGATTCCTTTGTGTTCTCTCCCCATAAATATTAATGCCTTTCCCAGGTGCTGGCACCGTGACATGCCGTGGACGGGGGCAGGATGCGCGCTCGCCCGGCTCTCGGCCTCGCTGCATACAGATGAGAACCCTCGGAGAGGCTGCAGGGGGAACACACACACAGAGTGAAATTACAGCTGCCCCTGGGCAGCAGCACAGGCCAGCAATAGCTGCTTCTTCCATCAGTGTGTAATGCAGCCATTGTGTCACCAACCTACTCCGCGGTGCAGCATTAAGTGGGAGAAAAGCTAATGTAGTTTGCCAGAGAAAGCGCAAATCGCTCCCTCCCCACCTAGACTACAGGAATGTTTCCCTTTTATCACACTAGCTCCTTTACAACTTTCTATTCACAGCCTTTGTAATTTTCATCATAAAAAAAAAATAAAAAAGGAGCACAAGCTATGTAACAGATTGAAAATGCATGAGATGTGAATAAATTATCATGTGGAAAAGTATAGATTTAGCTTTAGTTGCAAGAAATAAAGGAAGGGAAATCAATACCAGAAAAAATTTCAGGGATTATGATTTCTTGAGGTGTCATTATTTGGATGATGACACCGGGGGAAGTTTTAAATCACAAGGGTATTGTGGTAAGACAAATGGCAATCTTGCCCTTGAGAATCTGAAGTGTAAAATGTAAGAGGAAGTGACAGGAGACAGATAAATGGGTTTTCATGAGGAAGTTCTGATACAATGTGGGTTTATGTGAAAATGCAAATCAGTTTCTTAGTATCACAAGTAACTCCAGACCACAACTGTTTAATCTCGATTCTTTAAAAAGTACCACTTCTAACATCTCTTGATAAGTCCTTATGTTAGCTTGCGGGAAATTTATTTGCCTTATGAATTTCAGAGAATCAGTCTAGTTTTGTTATGTAAATAAACCATGAAATAGGTTTTCCAGAGATAGGTAACACAAGTGAACAAATCATCTCAAGCCTGATGAATTGTATCCTAGAAATGCTCAGAAAGATCCTGGAAATCCTCTTATTCCCTCAAGAGGGAAACTAGTGTCCTGGTTTCAGCTGAGATGGAGTTAATTTTCTTCCCAGCAGCTGTGGTTTGGATTTAGGATGAAAATAATGTTGATAACACACCGGTGGTTTAGGTGTGCTTAAGTAGTGGTCAAGAATTCTTCTGCTCCTCATCCTGCCCTTCCTGCAAGGAGGCTGAGGGGGCACAAGTAGTTGGAACAGGGCACAGCTGGAACAGCTGTCCCAAACCAGACAAAGAGATGCTCCATACCCTATGGCGTCATTCTCAGTGCATGAAATGGGGGGAAGTTGGCCAGGGGCTGTTGGCTGGGCATTGAGCAACAGCTGGTAAGCAAATGCATTGTGCATCATTTGTTTTGTGTGTTCTAATTATATTATTATTGTTATTATTATTATTATTACTATTATTATCCCTTGCTATTCTGTCCTGTTAAACTGCCTTTATCTCAAACAACAAATTGTATGATATTATAATGCAAATATTTTTAAATTGTTGTAACGCAGGATTTGAGTTGCATGTTGTGGGAAATGCTATAAGCGCAGGCACCCATATCAGGGGAGGAGAAGCCTTAATTTAAGGAGTGCAAGTGCAGCAGTGACCCAGCCTGAGCCTGGCTCTGGTGCCCAGTGCCACACAACAGTTCATGTCTTAAGTGACCACTGGGACAGATGGAACCTGAAGTCATGGACTAAACAAAGTCTGTGAACATTTTGCAGGTATTTTAGAAGGCTGGTCCATGGACTAGTGGAATTTTACCTGTGGATTACACCAAAGGATGGAGAATGTGTGGTTAATGAGGATGTATTGGCAGGTGTGGAGCCTGAGTGTGATGTAAGCAGTATGGAATAAGAGGTGGAGAACGTTCTAAGATAAAATGAATTCAAAGTCAGCAATAATTAGCCTTTTTTCCTCCTTAAATAGGAGATCATGTAATGAATTGTTTGCTCAAACCTTTTGCCAAATTATTTGAAAACACATGAAGTAAGCAATCCGTATGGGAGCTGAGAACCTTAAACTATGGAAATATTTTCCTTCAGGTGCTGAATAGAGACATTTTCTCCAAAGTTAACAGTGTCTCTGAACTTACAGCCTCTAAGATGGACTGGATTTAAATCACAATGTGCACTCATCAACAACAGAATAATAGCAGCACCAAATACAATTTCATAATTACTGAATACTAAATACAAAATAATTGTAAACCCTTTGTTTGGATGCACATAGCAACAGTATTTCAGTTAAGTTTACACCTGCCTTTGAGATGAGAGGATTTGGGCTATATATACAACAAAAGTATGAAATATGAGGAAGGGTCTTGCATGCCAGGCACCTACGATGTCTGCTCTCTATGCTCTCTCCTGCCACAGCTGTGCAGAGGAGAGGAAAAAAACTAACACAAACACACCGGAATCATGAGTTGAGATAAGCCACTGGTGGGAGGACACACATAAAAATGGAAAAACAGGTGGGAAACAAACTTGCAAAGTGATTTATTAGCCCAACAGAGATGGAGGATAAATCAGAGGTAAAAATAAGCTCTTAAGACACCATTTCTTCATTCACCACACTTCCCTCTTAAGGCACCGCTTCTTAGCTCACCCCCTCCCTCCTTCCAACCAACAGCTCTGGGGCAGGGTATGGGGTTTTTTCTCTTAGTCAGTCCATCACTACAATTCTGCTACAAACACGGTTTCTCTACTCACCCCTCTCCCTATTAAGACACCAGTTCTCAGCTCACCCCCTCCCTCCTTCCAACCAACAGCTCCAGGGGAGGTAGGGTATGGGGGTTTTCTTTGGTCAGTTCGTTAGGGAGAAGTGTCCTTTACTTAGCCATGGGGTCCCTCCCACGAGAGACAGTCCTCTGTGAACTTCTTTGGCATGGGTCCAATCTCACAAACAGCAAATTTTGCTGCAAACTGGAGTTCTTGTCCATAGGGTGCAGAATTCCAAGCCGAGGCCAGGCTGTTTTCATGCCGGGAGCAAGGCCTTTCTCTCTCCTGCAAGGCCTTTGCAACTCTCAGTCTCTGGGACTCCCACTGGATCACAGCTTCCTGCAGGCATCACCTGCTCCTCTGGCGTGGGCACCTCCCCACAGGCTGTGGGTGGTTCTCTGCATCCCCCTGGACCCCATGGGCTGCAGGGGGACCACCTGCTCCCCCACGGTCTTCACCATGGCTGGCAGAGGGTTTTCAGCTCTGGCGCCTGGGGCACCTCCTCCCCCACCTTCTCCACTGACCTTGGTGCCTCCATGTTGTTTTCCCTCACGTATTTTTACCTCCTCCTCCTCCTCCTCTAACTAAAAAGAGGTGCGTGCTCACATTGTTTTGATTTCTTCTTAGATATGTTTTCACAGAGGTGTAACTAGCATCTCTAATCAGCCCAGACTTGGTCAGCAGCATGTCCATCATCTTCAGAGCCATCAGAGATTGGTTCTGCTGGATGTGGCAAAAAACTTCCAGAACCTTCACACAGGACATGCAGGAGCCATCTTTGTACCCCACCCTCCTCACTAGAAAAACTGGGCCAGGCAAAATCAACACAAGTGTGTAACTGACCAGGGGGAAAAAATATAATTCCGTCAGATCTTGCTTGTCTCTGTGCTGTCCAGAATATTAAGGTATGAACAAATTATTATGAATAAATCAACTGGTGCAACATGAAAGGGAGTATTTCTCACATCAGTTAAGCTGTGTCTAGACTGCATGGCTGAATAGCTGCTCAAAACCAAACAAATAATTAAAAAAAGCTGAGGGTGGGGCCTATCTTGTCTACGACCTCACACATAGTTATTAAGAAATAGTGCTTTGCCAGGAACTTCTTAACCCGTAGCATCTTTTTTTGAAGTATCACTTGATTTCATTTTATTTGATCTCTATAACCTCAAAATGCAAGGGTTTTGATTGATGCTTTCTGCCTCCTCCTCAGTGATCCCCACAAAAGATCTAATAATACATTAAAGAAGTTCAGAGCCCCTTTTCCTGCACTATCTTCTTCTTCACACTGTTTTAGCACTGTTAACTTTAGAACACTTCAATTATCACTGAAGGTTCAGAAGTTGACCTAATTACACTGATTTTTTTTATTGATGTTGCAATTTTCAAAGCCTTTTTTCCCATTACAAAGTCCATCTTTTATTAAGTTTAGTAATGATTAGACATGACCAACTAAAATTAAAACTGAAACTGCTCTGAATTGCTTATTATTAATCAACTTAAATAAACAGTTCACCAACCTGCATATCGGAAAATGCCAGATGGGAGCAGTTGCTGTGGTGCTACTGGAATTAGGTAATAACATAATTAGTAATGGTCACCAGCAGGAGTTAATATAGCTGGATCTTACAGTTCCAACACTAGTAAGCACCTAATGTCTTGGATAACTTCTTCTTCTTTTCATTACTAATGTCTGCCAAGTCTGCCAGCAGCACATTCCATGAGACTTAGTGAAAAATTCTTCCTCCTTATTTGTATCAAATGAGATCCATGAGCAGAATCCCTAGGAAGTTATAAATTAGCTCGCAGGATTAATTTCTTCCACACCTGGAAAAATTTTAGACTCCAACCAACCCCCGTATAAGGCCTGAGAAAGTCTGTCCTGTCCAATAATGACAAGTAATATTGAAAACATAAGGTTTAATTTCAAAGAATAAAACAGTGATCAGCACTGAATAGCCTCTTCAAACATCTTATGAATACAAAGGAGGAAGGAAATGAGGTTTCAAAATGTTCTTTCAAGGTCTATGAGGTTAAAGAGTATCTATACATCTAAGCTCATGGAGCTTCTTTCTTTTTCAAGAAAATAAATTTTCCATCACAGCCCTCACACATTCATTCTGCATGATGGCATGAGTCCATCTACTTACTTTTCAAAGTGGTATAACCTTTTATAAGCTGCATCAGTCCCAGGATAATTTTTTTTGTGTGTGTTTTCCTATCTAATACGTACACATCTTACTGTGGTATTCTGTAAAGATCTTTTGTTATTCAGATAGTTTAACATCAAGTAGTCATTTACTTTGAAAATTCCTCTTTTCATGGAGAGAAATGCCAAAAAACTTCAGAAATAAAGTGGGAAAAATATGAAGGCTAAAAGCAAATCAAAAAGTCAAACAAAAACCCCAAAATAAACTTACAAGAAAAGGATAAAATACAGTTTAAAGCAAAGAAATGAGAGGACACAGAGATAAAAAGAACCTTTTTGAGATTATTAAATCAGGAAAATATAATTAATTTTAAAAGATAGTCTTTCCACTGTGCAACATCCTTTGTGTCACATCTGGAACTACCTGTTTGACCATCTAAACTTGCACATGTTTTCTTTACAATTCTTTGTTCCTCAGCTTCACCAAGTTATTTTTTGTTTCATCTTTGATAATTCACACTGGAATTGTTCTGCCATTGCCATGTTTCCATCACCACTTCTGTCTCCAGTATTCCCCAGGCAACATTACCTCTCAGTTGGGCTCATGCACAATGAAAAAATAAAAAGTTTCTCAGTGATTGTCCTTTTTCTTGTTGATGAGTAATAGAGGCAAAACAAGTTACAAAGTGTGTCTCTGGACAGCTTCTAGAGATTACACAAGTAGAGGCTATTCGAAAGCCCAAGGAAGTCAATTAAGAGATTCATTGGCTTTGACAGGATTTGGAGCAGCACCTAATGATTGTAGGTTTATCTCACTGTCTGATGGAGAGTCTCAGATCAATCAACGTTGCAGCTGCTCAAGAGGAAGAAACTATTTGTAAATAAGTGATTCACTGGTTAGTTATGATGCTCTCCCCAAAGCATTTAGCTACTCAATTGTCAGTGTGCAGAACGGACTATACAGTGGCAAATTTTAATGTTGAGCAGTTTGGGGAAACACAAGCTCTGCCTCTCACAAATATATTCCTGAAAGATGATTCCATCAGCCTGATATATCCTGCATTGTTCGCTAAGACTTTCATCTGGCTTTTCTTATTATACCACCTGAATGCTTTACAAGCCTTAATAAACTTATCCTCACAGTGACCCTGAGGGAACAGCTACATGAAAAAAGTTGCCCAAGAAAAGAAACCTTTAGGCAAAAGCCTGTAAGAAATTGCTGCAGGCAATCACATGCAAAGGAACAGTTGTCCAGAGCAGAAATTCTCTCCTGGTAAGAACTGACCATGGGATAGCAGCGGCAAATGTCCTCGATCAGGTCAGCTCTACTGGATTATGTGGCTCCAGTTTTACCTTTCTTCCGCCGTATAGATGGGGTGTTTCCAGGATTTTTCATGTCTACTTCAGAAGCCATAAAATTTTTTCTACTTTGGACTGCAATTTTTGTTACTGTCCTCCTGCAATCTGGATCTAATAAAGTAGTTCATGGAGTTATTGTGAATATCACTTTGCAGCACTGTAGCCCAGTAAACACAATATTGCTGCTGCTCATAAGAGGCTTTGTAGTAAATTTGCAGAACCCCAGGAGCAAGGCTGATCTGCCTCGCTTTGTCTGAATTTGTGTTCTCTTGCCTGGGGCTTTATCTTAGGTACTTTAGCTGAAACAGTGCTTTCTAACAACAGACCACTGTCTAATTTGTTTTATTTTGTATTTGTGTGCTGCAGTCATAGGGGTTTTTAAGTAGATAGATCATAGAATTATAGAATGATGGAATATCCTGAGTTGGAAGGGACCCACAAAGGTCATTGAGTACAAATCCCAGTCCTGTGCAGGAACCCCAACCATCCCACCTTTTACCTGAGATCTTTGTCCAAACACTTCTAGAAATCTGCCGGGCTGGTGCTGTGATCATTCCCTGGGGAGCTGTTCCAGTGCCCACCCTCTGGGGGAAGAACCTTTTCCTGATATCCAACCTAAATGCCCCCCTGAGGCCATTCCCTCAGTCCTGTCACTGTCACCACAGAGCAGAGATCAGTGCCTGCCCCTCCTCTTCCCCTCACAAAGAAGCTGTGACTGCAGTGAGGTCTGACCTCAGTCTCCTCCAGCAGAACAGACCAAGTGCCTCAGCCTCTCCTCACACAGCTTCTCCTCCAGACCCTTCACCATCCTCGTGTCCCTCCTTTGGACACTCTCTAATGGCTTAATGTCATTTGTATATTGTGGCACCCAAAACTGCACACAGGACACTGGGCTGCCCCAGCCCGGAGCAGAGCAGGACAATCCCTCCCTTGCCCAGCTGGCCATGCTGTGTCTGCTGCCCTCAGGACAGTGATGTCCCTCCTGGCTCCAGGGCACTGCTGGCTCATGTCCAACTTTCCACTGACCAGGGCCCCCAGGTTCCTTTCCCTGGCACTGCTTTCCAGCCTCTCATTCCCCAGTCTGTCTGTACATCCAGGGCTGCCCCTCCCAGGTGCAGGATCCGGGACTTTCCCTGTTGAACTTCACAGGGCTGGTATGGAAAAGCTAGTTTTATTCATATTAGGACTATTTCTATGGTGTTTTTCCTTTCTGCTATAATCACACCTGGACTGCTAACAATTCATATTAGGCTATTAATACTTCACTTATAACAACAGTAAGCTCCCGGATTTACATATACGGCATTTTAATTTTTCCTAAACAAGAATGAGGGTAACTGGTACAAGCTTGCAGACAGTGCAAAGCACACATCAGGGCAGATATCCTGCCCTCTGGTAACAGACACTGCACAGCCCTGAAGAGAAAGGTGTTCTCTGCCCAGAAGTTTACAAGAACAAAGATAAAAGGTTACTACCGGCAGTTCGGTATGTAGAAAAAAAGAAGGAGTCACAGTATCAGAAATATAGCTGGGGAATGAAACTGATTTATCAGATAATAAATACCCTTGTTGCGCATTAAGCAACCTTTGTGAGAGTGAAAATTGATCAGCATTAAAAATAATTGTACCACTTGGCTGATTCTTTTTTCAAACTAATTTATTTTTCAGCTAACATGTCTAGAGGAAGTTTTAGAGATTTGCACCTGCTCAGAATCCAGTCTCCAGTCCTCTTCAGTTGATATCCAAAATCTTTCCTTTCCTTGTGACAGGCTAGTGCCTCTTAGAAGTGGTACTTTGTAGGCAGGGATTAAGATTCATAGATGATCTTCAAATGTCCTGCTAGTCTGGTCTTCCTCCTTTTCCAGAGCACATTGCTCAATGGATTTAAATTTATCTCCCATTCCTAACCAACTCTCACACTGTATAACAGATCTGTATAGGAAAGTCAGTGCTGCAGGACTACCACAGCTCTGGATGTTACCATTCAATAAACCCTGAAATTCATTTTCTTCTTGTCTTATTGTCTTTCTCATTCTCCTTCAGCCATCACAGAGTGATCTTACACTGACAGTTCATACATATTCGAGCAACTACCCAGAAACCATGCACTGAATATTTTCTCTCTTTTTGCAGTCATTTGTTTGTAGATTAGCCTCTCTAAAGGAATAAAAACCATCTCATTTTTCTCATTTAAATGTACTCTCAAGACCAACTGATCATATTTTCTTCCAATTTGTAGGGCTATCTTCAAAAGCATTGCTGCTTTGTAAGGTGCATGAATGCTGTGTGGGAGTTTGGCTTAAATGATTGCTTAATGCCTCAAGTACAAAAGGAAGTGAGAGCAAACCTTTGCCAACCCCAGCAAGCTATAAATTATGCAATGTACACAAAGATAAAGTGATGCTGGGCCAAGCTTTTGAAGGGAATAGAAAGGTTTTCGCTGTAAATACAGTTAAGTATATCCATGAATTAAAAAAGAAGACAAAGATCAAAGATGATGACAAATTTCAGCCACACGGTCTTGTACAACCATGAAAGACTGGACACCAAATTCTCTGCAGGAATTTTCAGTTCCGATGTCCTATTGGAGTGCATCAGGATTGATTGGGTAGAAATGTATCACTGCAAAAGTCCTTAAAGGGTTAAGAGGAGATTGATATGAACCTTTAAGAATAGAGTTTTCTGCTACAGAAGACAGAGGGTTCAGATAAAGATATCTGCTGCAAAAATAGTAAAAAAAAGAAAAATGTTTCTGAGTCAGATAGTGAAGAGAGGTGTTTGTGTTAACTGTGATGTTTCTTAGTTTTGATATATTTTGAGAAACTTTTAGGTGACATAATATGTTGAATATTTCTCTGCAATATTCTAAATTTTCAAGGAAAGACACTGGAGCTTACTGTTAATACCATCAAATGTATAATACATTAAAGCTTTCTTGTTAAGGATTCTTTATAGTATACTTCAAAATTCTGTTTCTGAGATGATTTAAAAGTGTTATAATACAAAGTCAGTCACATGAAATTCTAAAAGTGTTCCTGCTAAGCCCTTTTTACTGCTGCTGAACATCAATATGCCTTATTTGAATGTAACTCCAGAAAGTTCTTTGTGCTTTTAAAATTGCAGCCAGGCTGTTCAACACAGGAGTGATTTCCTGTGAGTATTTAGAGCAATTGCTACATGTGGATTTGACTCACCTCCTTGCCTGACACTAAAGAATGAATTAGCATGGCATAACTTTCACTAAAATCCCCAGGCTCAGCTGAATGTCCCTAACCCTCCAGAAATTGCCTGTGCAATTCACATGGGTGTTTCTAACCTTACTCTAAACCATTAACTTAGATATTGATGCCAGAAAAAGGGACATAGCATAGCTCACTTGACACTAAACCCCTCAATTCATCAGCCTGGGGAATTTCTGGCAGCTGACCTGGTGAATTACGTGCTAGCCTATAGCCACTTTAAATTTAAATATGTTCTATCTTTACAAACTGCTCTTGATGCAATAGCACTAGCAGAGCTGAGAGTGCAAAAATCTCTTAAAAACTGTGCTTCCTTCCCCTCAAAAGATAACTGCTGGGGAGATTTTTGTGGTCACTCAGGAGAAATTAAGCATCCATGGAAGTTCATGATCATCAGGAAAAAAATGGAATGTGATTGAATTACTCCTAATATGAACAAACAGAAAACAACATTCACAAGTAGTAGATATACTTAGGCATCCAAAAGATGTTTTGTTTTGTTGGTTTTTTTTTTCCCCAGAAGAAAGGAAAGTAACAAGGAATACTGACTGAAGGAAAAATTAAGCATGAACGCTGAATGAAATTTAGGAGTTTCTTCATGGCAGCTTGGTTGTGCCATAATCACTGTTATTCCACTGTGTTAACCCCTGTGGAATAACACAGTGGAATAACTGTGGAATAACCACAGTGGCTATTCCATAACCACTGAGTAGAATGGGTGGGTAAGCTTTCAAGCTCAGTGACAGAAAAGGGGAGAAATTAGAAGAAAGACGAAAATCACAATCTAGGTAAACAGCATAAAATCTATGGTAATTCAGACTACAACTAGTGGGCATTGTGTAGATCCACAGAGTGCTTCAGCATTTTGTTTTGCCCTTCCTGTAGCATCAAATCAGCTCCATTACACCTTCATCCAATGAATCCCACACCTCAGAGACATCAATAAGGAAAACAGATATCAGTAAATGCAGACATGTCAGCTAACTTCAGGTAAATCACATTTTCTATTTGATGCAGTGTGTTCGTAGTTTGGATGTCCCAATCAAGTCTTTTCAGGGAAACAATGAATTCACTGTAAGAAAGAATTTGCATTCATCAGTAGCCAATTAAAGGCTGTTTCTTTCCTCACAGCAGGGGTACAAATAGCTCTGTTATCAACACTGAGGGCAGATCAATCTCTTAGCATTTTTGGCACACATCAGTGCAGAATCTATAAAGATCTCTTAATAAGGCATTTGAAATCACAGGTATACACCACCCAACAAAAAGGAAATATTTATTTATATAAGCTTCCATGTGTACCCATTACCTCTTCAAGCCCATTGCTGCATTCTTCATCTAACTGAGCTAAATCATGCATGAAATAGTATTCTATTTAGTTTAATGGCTAACAGAACCTGAATGGCTACAAATACTGCCCTAGCTTACTTCTGAAAGGCTCAGTAATTTTTAATACAGCAAAGAACTGCTCAGTGTGTAACCTCAGAGAATAGGCCAGCCTTATTTCCATTATCAGCAAATATATTCCAGAAAGCTGTTCCATATTATTCAGTCTTATATAATTTCATCTTTTACAAAAAGAGCCCTAAAAATCAAACTCCCAAAGCTCTATATTCTCTGATTTTATTACTAAATATTATCTCTTTTAGCAAGAAAATCTTGGTGTTATTTCACTTTTTATCCTTTCTTCCTTTGAGAGAATAGCAGTCTTTATCACCATTTGCCCAGTTATCTTAGAAGCAAATTTGTCTTTTTCTGAGATGCCTCGTTTGATAGAACACCTTGCTTAAAAATGGCACTTTCCCTAAATACACAGCTATTAAGGGTACTTTTTCTAAAGACATTAAAGAAAATTTCATCTGTGCTCTTTATTATCATCACATTTAAAATGAAAGTAAAAGAAAACAAGATCCATGATAGAATGGAAACTGTAAAAAATACTTGAATTTGGCATTTTCATTGCTATCCAATTAGGAAAAAAAACTGTTGAAGTAGAATACCGCTGAACAAGGAGCTGTGGAAACAGCTTAGCAAGAAGAGTCTGTATAACAAAAAAGATATGCATGTAACACTTGCATTAATATCCCTGAGCTTTGTTTGTTGAAACCCAGAATCCCAGAATGGTTCAGGTTGGAAGGGACCACGGTGGTGTCATCTGGTCCAGCTTTTCCTGCTTAAGCAGGGTCACCCCAAAGAAAATGACACAGGAAATGTAGAGGAATTTCAGGAAATTGAAATTGTTGAAATTTTCAATGTTAGGCTTTTTTTTTTTTTTTTTTTTTTTTTTTTAGGAACTCTGATTTTAGAACTGGGACAGATTCTTCTCTGTGGGATTCCATGCCTATAAATACCATTAAGATCTGTGTAAACCCATGCATTCCAGAAATTTTCTTTTTCCGCATATTCCATTTAAATATGTTTCTAGATATTTCTGCAAAGCCTCCCTCAACATCACAGTCCTACCAGCTGTGTGCCCACCCCAGCGCAGAAACACCAGAGGTAACTGTGGGCTGAAGTCACTTATCCTTGTTCTAACATTCTGCTGATACAGCGATGCTGCCTTTGGACCTCACTCTCCCCGCCAGGGCTTTGACTCCTGCGTGGGCATCTCCTGAAGCCTGCAGAGTTTTACCACTGGCTTAAGATTTCTTTTGGTTGCCCACACTTAGGGGACTTGAGACCATTTGAGATATCTTCAGGTAACTAAAACATAGAGAGGGAGCAGATTTCAGAGGACTCGTGATCTGCCAACTGATTGAGGAAGAGGATTCTCCCCCTCTCCTCTGCTCTGGTGAGACACCGCCTGGAATACTGCATGCAGTCCTGTTGCCACTAAGATAAGGAGAATGTGGAATGTTGGAGCAAATCCAGAGGAGGCTGTGAGGTTGATAAAGGGACTGGAGCTCCTTCTCTATGAAGACAGGGTGGGAAAGTTGTGGCTTTTCATCCTGGAGAAGGAGCATGGAGACTTCACAGAACCCTCCATCATGTGAGGGGGCCCTACAGGGAAGCCAGAGAGGGACTCTGCATCAGGAGCTGCAGTGACAGGACAAGGAATAACGGGTACAAACTGCAAGAGGGAAAATTTAAATTACATATTAGGAAGAAGCTCTTTACTCTGAGGGTGGTGAGGCCCTGGCACAGGTTTCCCAGAGAAGCTGTGGCTGCCCCATCCCTGGAAATGTCTAAAGCCGGGTTGGATGGGGCTTGGAGCAACCTGGGATAGTGGAAGGTGTCCCTGCCCTTGACAGACAGTTGAAACTAGTTGATTTTTAATGCCCAATCCAACCCCAACTTTTCTATGATTCTATGAGTCTATGATCCTATGATCCTATGATTCTATGATTCTGAGATCCTATGATCCTATAGTCCTATGATTCTATGATTCTGATTCTGTGACTCTGTGACCTGAGGCAAATTCTGGAGACCAGACAGCATTGCCTGGGTTATCTGGTTTGTAGAAGACATCAGGGTAAAGTCTCATGAATAAAGTCTGTAATCATTTACAATTCAGGCATGGCTTTATATTTTCTGACGAGAGTGTAGACAGGTAGAAAACAGATTAGACCAGAGGACTAATCCTGCTGCAGTTGTTTCTCTGCATATTCTTCCATGTTAACCAGAGGTGGTAAGACTTCACCCTCTCAATTCTGTTAAAACCCAAAGAAAGAAACCCTCTCTTCTATTGCTGACAGTATATTTATCCTCTTCAATTCTTCCCACTGAAATAGCCATTCAGTTCCTTTTGAATCAAATGGTCTTATCTCAAAAGTTGATACCTGACCTCTTCAAAATTACTTAAGAAGCCCCAGGGCTTACTTGTTCATTTCTCGTCTTTCAGCCACAGACAACGAGAAGATGACCTATGTAACTCTGCTTTCTGTATTATTTCTACCTTTATCCCTTCAGAATTTTATTGCCACATGGAATAAAGACTTCAAGACTTTCTAAAACAAAATGTTTAAGCCTAGCTTCATCCATCTTCCATTAATTACACTTAAGATTGAAAACTTTTTTTTGGATGGGCTTACCCACCTCCATTTGATGACCTATAGACCTCATATAGATCTCTCTAACATATAGACCTCAGATTTTCAAGAGATATTAACTCAGGATTGAAAGATTCCAGCAAGGGTTTGGTAAGAACAGGTTAATCGCCTTCCAATGTGTTAAAAAATGTAGTAGTCAGAAAGGGAAAAGTAAGTGCTCTATGTCAAAGGTAGAAAACATGAGAAATAAGGTTTAAATGACAGAGAGGAAACATAAGGAAAGTGTTTTTAACATCAAATGAATCGCTGGAGCTTCAAGGTTGTTGCTGAATAGGTCTCCTGCACTGGTAGTGTTTAAGATATCCTTGTCAAGGCAGAGAGGTGGCCAATATGATGTTTTTGTAAGTCTCTGCTACACCTTTTAGTTAATATCAAATGATATTTTAATTCATTAATTGCTCCTCTGGGATAAATAGGCTTACACCAAGAAAGAGGTATCTTGGCATCCATATGAGCTTTCATAATTTGACCTCAAGGAGTCAATTCATAGGCTAAAGAAAATCTTAAAAACAGATAATATGAGCTCATTAGATCTAACATTTTTTAAACAGATAAGAACTGTACTGATACTTTATTCTCTTGACAGACATTCAGACATATTTCTTGGAGAAAAGAGAAAAAAATTAGAAATTAATCTATAGCTCACCACTAACTAAACAAAGCCCTTCCATTTCCTTGCTTCTCCTTATCTGCATCTGACCTTGAGTGTCTCATACCTGACAAGCAGTGAATATTTTTCATCTGCCCTAACTTTCATTTCTCACACTCATGATTGGAGGGGGGAGCCATAATAAACATGAACATTTAATCAATATTCTTGTATGAACCGAACAGTAAAGCACAGGCTAAATAATGAAGAAATACAATTCTTACTCCTGACGCATCTTTAATTAGAGCTTTACTACACGACACAAATTACTTCAGTCCTGTGATATTACCCAAGATGCTTAAATGCTCTACAAAAGTATTGATTTTGTTTTGAATGTCAGATCTTGCGCTTGGCAGCTTTTTCTGTGAAGCAAATTGGAATTCTAATTAAGCTGCGTTTCTCAAACAAGAAGCAGACAAACAGCAGCATAAGTGTACAATTATTGGACCATGGTTATCAGCCTTCTTGTGGTCAAAACAACCACAGTTTTGAGCAGCACTGAGTAACACATGACATGCTTTGAATGAAAGTTTTACGAAGATGAATTTCTATATCGCCAGTGTGTAATTTACCATCTTGAAAAAGATTGGTTGAATGGCTCTAATGGTGCATTATTTTTATTTTTGTTTAAATAGGTTTGGCGACTTAGCCGTGAGAAGTATTAACCTTTGGAAAAAATCAATTGCCATCTCATCTCATCTAGTTAAGAAAAACATGCACATGCAAGAAAAACTGCACAAAAACCTGATGGAATTAGTCAGCAGTGAACAGAGCCCTCACTCCGAGCTTTTGGCATCGGTGTGATGCAGTAGATGGGCTGTGGCAAGGAGAGTTTAGAGAGTGGAGCTGAACAGGGAAAGAATGCCACTGAAAAGCTGAAGGGAAAGATTTCAGCTGCTTGACATGACCAATGAGCAGATGATACTTAGCACTTGTTCTTCGTGTATTTGAGCTGCAGGTTTCTCTTGTCGTTTCATTCGAATTCATCGACTTTCGAGACCTTCTGAGATTGTACAAGATGTACTTGTTAGAAAGTTCCATCTCACATTCATCAACAAGGTGTACACCGTTCTAACTTAATTTTAAATTCTTCCATCATCTAAAGCTTATGTAGCTTCAGATTTGTGTTCAGGTC
The DNA here is from genome assembly GCA_036630365.1 of Acanthiza pusilla. NCBI lineage: Eukaryota > Metazoa > Chordata > Aves > Passeriformes > Acanthizidae > Acanthiza > Acanthiza pusilla. The sequence goes on along the minus strand of JAXCHO010000032.1, from coordinate 3,640,376 downwards.
TGTTGTTCCTACTGTCTTTCTTTGTTTGAGGTTTTTTTTGTAATGATTTTTAACTCCTTCTCTATATGTATGAAATCTGACATAATCCCTTCATTGGTCTTAACAGCGTCATGATCAACACAAAGAAAGAAAAAAGTCTTTGCCAAGACATGGCTAGTTTAAAATTTCTTTTTTTCAGCAGATTGACAAGAAACGGAAGTCAATAGTCTAGCAGCACCTATCATGAAACATTTATAGGTTTTCAAAATTTATTTTGTTTCTGTTTACCAAAGTTGGAAGAAATCTTAAAATTCATGCTCAAGGCATTTAAAAAAAAAAAAAATCCTTCAATTACTCAAATGCCCCTAACTCTGAATTGTGGCAGGTTTTCTCTTACACACACACACATATACACACACAGAAATATGCACATAACCAAAGGAAAAATCTCATTATTTGCAGAATCTACCACATAAGGAATTCAATTATTTAAAAAAGCTCTGACCTCCTACTAAGCCATTTCAGATATTCAGCCAAATGTTACCAAATGTGAGCACATAATATTCTCCACTGCTAATTAAAATCCTCCGAAGCATCAGTGTCCTGACCTAGACATAGTACTCACCACATAGTAAAGGATGGTACATTGTAAACATATAAGCGTGAAAATAAAATATTGCAAAGAAAATTAAGTCTTGCAATGGTATTTAACAGAAATCATTTTACAAAGGAAAAATATGGAGCTTCAGTGTTTTGGAAAGGTAGTTGGCCTCACTGATGTATGAACGATGTAAAAATTTTCCTCTACATCAAGGAATTTTTCTTCAATCACTTTTTAGCTTTGTGAAATTTGCTGGACCACATCCAGAGGAGTGTAGTAAAGCTGGGGAAGGGTCTGGAGCCCAAAATTCTCAGCTGCTCCTCCCTGAGGAGGAGCAGCTGAGGGAGCTGGTGGAGGGTCAGCCTGGAGAAGAGGAGGCTCAGGCGGAACCTTTTCACTCTCCACAAGTCCTGACAGGAAGGTGAAGGCAGGAGTGGTTGGGCTTTGCTCCCCAGGAGCAGGGACAGGACGAGAGGAAACAGCCTCAAGTCGCACTAGGGCAGGTTTAGGTTGGATATTAGTTAAAATTCTTGCCTCTAAGTGTGGTCAAGCACAGGAACAAGGCATGGTAGAATCCCCATTGCTGGAGGTACTTAAAAGATGTTTAGATGTGGCACTTAGGGACATGGTTTAGTGGTCAGCTTGGCAGTGCTGGGTCAGTGGTTGGAGAATTAGAGGACTTTTCCAGCCTTAATGGTTCCATGATTAATTAGCAATAAGTCTAATATTCCTTGAAAAACATTAATATTCCTCAGACATGAACATATTTTTTGGTTTACTTTTATTTTAAAGCCATTTTCAGCACTGTCTTTTCCCCTTCTACATCTCTTTCACCGCCTAGCTTTTCAATTTACTGTTAAAATTTCACAACCAGTGTAGTAGAATACCTAATCAGACTCGGAGACTTCAACCATCTATTCCTATAAGTTTTACACACCCTCTTTTCAGCCTAAATCACGTTGCCTGCTACAGATTTCAGAGGCACAGCAATGATCACCAGCCCATGGAGAGTAGCAGAAGCTGTGTAGGAAGCCAGGAGACCATAGGAGCTGCTCCAGTAATCCCAGAGCACACAAATATAGTGCAAGATCCACTAAATTGCTCCCGCTTTTATTTCAGAGCGCCTCGTAAAGAAAAAACTTGCAAATTGGAAAAGAATTATTTTCTGTTTATGAATAACCCATTGTTCTGACCTCTTTGCTTTGAAGTCAGTACTTGCTCCAGGGTGATTCAACGCCATGCTTTGGCTTTGATGTACAATCTTAAAAGCACCATTACAGGCATTTACTGGAAGGGAATACCTTGTTGCCATGGTTACTAGTGCATCACTTGAAATTGTGATATAGCTGGATTTCATCACCATGACACTAATTTTCTCCAGTGCAGCAAGGGAGAGGCTAGATCATTACTGTATTAGATGCACAAGAGTTGAGTCCCCTTCTTTGCATTTTCTTCTTTTCACTTCTGAAGTTTTGCGTGGGTGAAGACCACGACTGTAAGGAGAAATCTGTGAGCCAAAGAAAACGATGCCAGCTATTGTTTGGGGGGAGTGTGAACAAATAGGGAGTATTTTTGGCTTTGTTTCTTACTAGGAGAAAAATGGAATGAGGAATCCTGTGGGAAATCAGCTGTCAGACTTACCATATCCCCACTGCGATGAGGTAATGATAGTCAAACTCAGAGCTACCCTGGTGAGCGCTGGGCCCTAATCCAGCACTCACTGAGCTTTCTCAGTTGTAGGCAGCACAGCGAGTTGTGGTGTGAGGAACATTTCCAAGATCCCTGGGGCATGTCTTTATCGCAGACAGAGCAAGGAAAAGAGAAGGAAGCATCTCACAACTGCACAACTTGTGCATCCCCAGCAGCTCAGGCACAGCTAATTCCGAGCAGGAAGTGTGGTGGAGTTGCCATTGTGTTTGGAAATAACCTCTCAGCTATGATATCCCAGGTGCAGGACAGATCTGGGGAGAAACCTGCAGCAACTGCGTGTGGGATTAGTTTTCAGCTGGGCTGAATTGAAAGGAGGAGTTTTTATACAACAACTTGTCTTCATACCTGTTCATGCTACAGGCTAAACCAAGTTAATTGAAAGGCAACTTACTCCAGTTGAGGGATTTAAGTGGAAAAAAAATAAAAGTCCTTCATTCATCTGGTTAGGGAAACCTCTCAGTCTTGATCCCATCCTCAAAATTAAGCACACATGAAGGATCTCAACTAAAAGCTCTTACAGATGATTGCCTTCATTCATCTAACTTGTACATCTGAGTAAGACTGACCTCACCTGAAGGTTAAAGAAAGGGGGAGGCTTCAACTACAGCTTCAATGACCTTGCTCCAGAAGTTTGCAATGGAGCAAATTTCACCTTTGACCCACTGTAAGAGCAGTATTTGCTGTTTCACAGATACTTGTTCAGTACCATTAGGTATATCTTCAACACAGGTGTTACCAAAAAACACTTGAAGCAGGACACGGACACTTGACGGAGCTCACTGTTCACAGACATGCTGTGAGCCATTCCTTGAATGTGACCTAAGGTCACTACTCGGGTGCAGAGTGCCCTCAAAGGAGAGCTCTCAAGGCCTTCAGGGTGGTTTTTGTGGCCTCAGATATACATACATATACATATATACACACATATATATACATACACACACACACACACACATATATATATATACACACACACACACACACACACACACACACACACATATTTCACCCCAGGTTAGGTGGAACGCATGAGTGGCAATGTCCCCAGTAAACTCACAACACACATCCTTATGTGTAATTTTCAGCCCAATAGGTTCTCTAACAAAGTAAAGATAATGGTGTCTTAGAAGTTACTAAGTATGTCTTTACAGAAATTCGTTGCTATTAGGAAAGTTTGATCCACTGCATTTTTAATCCAAAGTGACAAATGTGTGAAAGACTTTTTGCCCAGAGTTTGGTTCAAATCCATTTTTATTAGAATCGCCCGATTTTGAATACACTATTTCAATCAGCTTTTCTTTCTGCTTTTAACACATATATTCCGTAATTTGGTCATTGAACACAATGTTAATTCTCCAGTTCTCCACAAGTCCATTCTTGGTTTTAATACTTAGAAGATCTTGTCGCTCTAACTGACACTAGAAGCAGCGTCAAGAAATGCCTGGCTTACGTCAGGTAGGTGTTACAATACTTGAAATTATATTTGAGCTTTACAATCAAATTTTTCTATTGCAGGAATTAGTGATCATAATTAGAAATAAGGTTACACATGCATCTTCTCATCAATAATATTTTTAACTGAACTTAACTTTCATGTGTTCAGATCTAGATCTTCTAGTCAAATCTGAACACATAAAATTTAAGTTCAGTTAAAAATATTAATTTGGAAAACTGTTGTGGTGTCAAAAGTTTAAAGAGCAATTTTTATAATGACTTGTCAGGAAGACAGACTGACTTTTCTATTTCCCACAATTAGATGTAGATTTACCAAGTACACGATCGCAAAGTAGCTCTGTATGTAACTAAACACAGCCCTTCACTTTCACTTAAAGTTCAATATATGTTTCCTGCAAAAATGACTGAACAGGAAAAAAGCTCTTGTGTTTTAACTTTATTTAATCTGTGAGGCACAGCTATCATAACCAGCAGAAAATGGAAGTATTGATTTTAATTTGTCTACAGAAGATTTTGAAATAAATTCTTCTCCTCCTTCATGATAGGTGTTCAGATTTCTCCTGAACAGAGAGTCTTTTCTATTTCTCTCTCTCACTCCTGGAATAAGACATTCAGATTTAAGTGGTGACTAATCAAGAGATATGCCACAAGGAAGACCCTGGCATTGATTCTTATGTCTGCTGTTGAAGGGAATCTGATGACAATGATTTGGTATATATTTATATAGCTAAAAATGCATTATTAATGAAAAAATTTGACAATTTTTAAATTATTCTTGGTTTTATAGCAAAAATGATGCTAAATCATCTAAATTTTACATACTGCTTATCTTAGCTGTAATTTGTATGTATATGTGGCGGCAGAGATTCCAACTGAAGAACTGAAGACATTTACTTTACACAACCATTGTCAAATTTTGGTTGCTTAAGTGCCTTTTATGAAGTGGTTTTTTTGTTGTTGGGTTTTTTTTTGTTTTTTGTTTTTTGTTTTTTTTTTTTTGGTGGGAGGGAAGGTGGGAAGATTTTTCCATTAAGGTTTCTCCAAAATATAAAAAAATTAGTTGAAATTTATTCAAAATATAAGGTGATTTAATAAAGAAGTTTGTTAATCTATCAAGAGTCTTTCCTTCATTTCCCTTAGCCTACAAGGCTACAGTGAGATGTTATTTTTATGATTTTAGTCTTCCAGACTAGGAGGGCTCTTTGTAATATTTTAGCACTTCTCTCTCTCCATTTAAAATGTGACAGATCAGAATACAACAAGGATGAGCAAACACTGATGGAAAGGGAACAGAGGAGATGCTGTTTCCTGGAAATCATTCAAACCTCAAAAAAAAGGTCAGGTTCAGGGTGCCCATATCCTTAATTAAAAATCTCGTCAATCCATCCCAATGTCTCTCTCATTCACGTTAGAGTGCCAAACTATGTCAGACCATATTCTCCTCTTTTTTTTTTTTACAGCTACATAATTGAAACTTAAATCTACTGCTGTGTGAATATTAATGTGCCATTCCAGCAGTTATTCATAGTCCCTAAGTTCTGATCTTCTAAAGGGGTGTTCAGTTGAAGAGTGAAAAAATAAGACTTTATTTGACTTCATCTGGTGAGCACAGAAGGCTTTTAATTTTACAGAAAAGAATAAAAAACAAGAAAGAAAAAAATGAAAAAAGTGGTCTGTCCATTCCTCAAAGTAGTGATATAGAGCCAAGCTCTCTGGGGCTGCTGACTGGATTTATTGTGTGTCACACACATCAAAAGTAAGTGCAGGCAGGTAAAAAGTCTTGATACCCAGCTGGGTAGGATGGTTTGAGAGCGTAACAGACACTGGCTGTGCGACAGCACAATGCTTCTGCTTGCCAAGTTAATTAAGTTAGGATTGAATGCCCATGGATAGGAGATAATAATATCAGCCACAGAAAAAGGATATGTGATATTGTAGATTAGGCTTATAAGAACGGCTTTGTCTCTCTGACAGGGAGACAAAAATGTGCTGCCGCTAAACTCCTAGAGATGGGACTCCTGCCATATGCAGGAACATGCTTTAGTTTGTATTTTTTTTTTCCATTTATTATTTCAATTTCCCATTTAATAAAACCCCGCGCCTTTGAGCTACATGCAAAGGAAACGGCAGAAAAGGTGACAAGCCCAGGAAACTGCCGGAGGTGAACTTTTCAACTCCCAGGAACATCTCAAGGCAGGCTGTAAATAGGATTACTTTTATTAGACTGCTGCCTGCTGCAGCTGTTCTTGTTAAGGGGCTGTCACTCTGCCCATTGTGCACGCAGGAGTGACAGGCAGCCCAGGCCGGGGGGACCCCAGCCAGACCCCACTGACACCCGTCACTCAGGTGGGGCCGTCCCTTTGAGGCAATCACAGGGCATAAAACAGGATTTCAACGTGCTTTACAGAAGATGGGCAGGTGTGGGATCACCTCTTTGACAGAAACATGGGTCGTCAGCGGAGGGTCAGGGGAGCTCACGCCTAAGATTTTTAGCTTTTTATATTTTTCATGTGTATGTAGCTTTGTAGATTGCTATAGCATGGCTGTAGCTCCTAGTGATTTTCCTACCCTTTTTTCCTACATTTAGGAGCAATGAGCTAACCTTCTAACACATTCCTAAAATACTGTTTAGTGTTTTCCCAAGATGAGAACCAGCTACAAGGATGTTCTGTTTTCCAACCAGAATCTGGACAGACATAAGAAAAATTGGGCAGAAAAGCCCCTGGACTACTTCCTGGGGGGCAGTAACCAGGGGATTATTACCTCACCAACTATCATTTTAACTGGATAATATATGATAGGTTTACTAATCAACTAACCTTATAAAATTGTAGAATTATTGCACCATGTGGAGCTTTCACCATACTGTATACCTGAAGACTTTCAAATAAAGGTTTGATTTTATATTATCACTCTAACATTGTTTGGGAAAATTTCTGCTATTTCCAGGAAACAGAACCACCAAAAGCCTCCTCTCCACCATGGATGTGCATCCTAAATTGAGGCATTCCTCCACCATACCACCACGTTACCACACTGGTACCATAGATTTTGTTTTTCCCTATCACCTCCTAGTCCATTGCCTGAATCACAGAGATTTGCACAAGGTAATGCTTAGTTTTAATAACAAGCAATCAAGATTTCATGACAAATCTCAAATATTTTCAGGGTCTGAATTGCTACAATACAAGCCTGGGGTGTGAAAATAGATTATTCTGAGGGAGGCACAAGGATTAAGGCAATGTCTGCACCTCACATTTATGGAAATGAAGAAGATTAGATCAGACAAAAGAGAATAAGGAAATAGCTGTAGGGAGAACATCCAGGAAAGACCAAGAGTTGCAGCAAATATTTTGTAGATCGTCCCTGTTACCATAGCTGAGCATCCACAAATGTAGAATATTACAGCTGCAAGTCAACCTATGGTCTCAAGAGGAGATATTTTCTCTCAAATTATCACTTTTCTCCCTGGAATCTAAAACATAAGAATATAAAAAGTAAAAATAAAAATAAATTTTTAAAATATATATATATATAAAAAAATAAATAAATAAACAAATAAATAAATAAATAAATAAATTTTAATACATATGTGCACACACAAGCATAAACACATCTCTAAACATATTCTTGGGGTGCTTCTATGCAGAACCAGGATCTGGACTGCAGTGGTCCCTGTGGGTCCCTTTCAACTCAGGATATTTCTTGATTCTATGACATACACATAGCTATTTAAGCGCTTGCACCTCCAGTTTCTCTAAGTCTCTCACAAAAGCCCAGTTCAAGTCGGTAAGAAGGTACCACACCACAGGAGGCTGGAATTCTACCCAAGGTTCTTCTCTCATGCATTTCAGTTTTCTAAGCCATCCATCATTTTACAGGAGGATTTGAAAGCTGAAGTTTTGCTCCAGACAAACATTGCAGTAGTCACCCAAACTGCATCAACCAAAGTATTTTCAATGTATGATGCAATTTGAATTCCAGAAGCCTTGGAGGGAAGCTGGGAAGCTGAGGGCCAGACTGGCAAGAAGACCCAACATTCAGATTTTTGTTAAACTGCAAAGGCATTTAGGTACCTATGTCGGGACAAACACAAGTTTAGACACTTTTTAAAAAAGAACATTCCACCTAAATGTGAGTAAGAACATCTTCAGTGTGTGAGTGACCACACACTGTGTGTTCCAGATGGAACGAAGACCAGGGAGGTGCACAGTCTTCCTCGCTGGAGATACTCCAGAACTCTCTGGACACAATCCTGTGCTCTGGAATGACCCTGATGGATCTGGATCGGGGAGGTGGGATCAGATGACTCACTGTGGTCCCTTCCAGCCTGACCCATTTTGTGTGTGATTTTGTGTGATACACACTTTTAAATTGTTCTTCTGTTAATTTTTATTAATATTACTACAGTGCTACAAAATTGCACTGGTTTATAAAGTATATTATCTGATATATCTTGCATAAATAAATAAAGGAAGCACTTGCAGCAATACATTTCTAATAGTACCTTTTATTGTTTCCTTTCTCAGAGCGTCTTTTAGGAGTGCATATCTCAAATCATACAAACAAAAAGCCATTAAAATGATCTTATAAAAGCTATTATGTTTCATGATCCGATTATATGCATTTTGTTTCAGGACAAGCCCACTATTTGGAAAATTATAGTCTTAGTCCAGTCACCTTCTGGAGAAAATTCCTATTTATATTCCTGACTGACATTACCTATTTCTCCAAGGGATTTTGTCCAGTTTGCATAATACAAATCATCATCTATACAGAAGAAGACCAGGTCCAAGTTCATATCTGATTTATCTCCACCAATGCATAAAAGGGTAAAGAAAATCCATTAGAAACAAGGTTAAAAAGAGGGGAAGAGAGAAAAAAAAAGAAAAAAAAAAGAGACACAGCATGAGCTGCATGGAAGATAAATGCCAAAGACCTGATTGTCATTTACATTAAGGCAGAATAAAGAAGCTGTGAATGAGAACTGAAGACAGGCTGTGCTTCTGTTTATTTCTAGCTAAAAAATATGCTGGATTTTTTTAGGGGTGTGCAGTCTCATTTGTTTGTGAGAATAATTTTTTACATTAACAGGAGAGGGTTTTGGGCACTAGGTGAAAGGTTCAGCATTGAACTGAATTTACAAATCCTTCAGCTCTCCAGGATTCACTTATCTTTCTCTGAAAGTATCTGTCTAGCTCTTCATCACAGGCCTTGCAATCACTGGCTATTATGCGAGGGTCAAGCTCATTCTGAGTAAGGAAAATATACTGAATTAAGATGTATAAGAGATTAACCAGCTCAGGTTAATTGTGTTTTCATTTTCTCCAGAATTTGCCAATGCTGTAAAGTAAATCTCTTTATGTTTATAAAGTTATTAAAAGAAAATGGTGCACTGCATAATAGTGCCAGTCATTACCATCAGATCCGAAAACAAAAACGGAAGAGCAATCCTTTCCTGTTGGAAGTAAAACCAAGTGGTTGCATATAACACTCTGTCTATAAACTCCCTGCTATTTCTCCATCTTCTTTTTCTGTTATCATTCACCAAGAGATCTTGTCACTCTTGCTTACAACATCATCAGGAAGGCATCTCTGTGCTTGTTGGAACTCCTGCTCCTGTCAGCTTTCCTTTCCAGCCCTTGTAACATCATTTTGTAGCAGTGCTTTACAGATCATCTCAATTCCTCACGTGGATTGGTCTTTCTGGGTCAAAAGCACAAGTGAGCAAGAGGCCGAGGGCCCCTGGGATGTCCCAGCCATGGTGTGACACAGCCCCAGGACAGTGCCTGCCCCCTGTGCTGGCTCTGCTGAGGCACCTCCAGCCCTGGGGACAGCTCTGGGCACCTCAGGACAGGAGAGACACTGAGGGGCTGGAGAGTGTCCAGGGAAGGGAACGGAGCTGGGAAGGGCTGAGCCCCAGGAGAGGCTGAGGGAGCTGGGAAAGGGCTCAGCCTGGAGAAAAGGAGGCTCAGGGGGACCTTGTGGCTCTGCACAGCTCCTGACAGGAGGGGACAGCTGGGGCAGTCGGGCTGTGCTCCCAGGGAACAGGGACAGGAGGAGAGGGAAATGGGCTCAAGGGTCACCCAAAGAGGCTTAGATTGGATCTTAGGGAAAACCTCTTCACGTGGGTTATCAAGCAGTGGCACAGGCTATCCAGGGCAGTGGTGGAATCATCATCCCTGGAAATGTCCAAAACCATGTAGATGTTACTCTTGGGGACATGGTTTAGTTGTGGGCTTGGGAGTGCTGGGTTAAGGGTTGGACTTGATTATCTTAGAGGTCTTTTTCAACCTTAATGTTTCTATTATTCAGTGAAATACAGACTCAGAATGAAGCAGTTGTGTTTTGCAAATACTTCATTGCACACCAGGGTAAGAGCAGACACAGAATTTCCCTCAGTTGTGCCTTATCAATAAGAGGTGGTGCATATAGGCACATTGAAATACCAGTGTTCTGCCTTGCTGCAGATCGGGGGGCACGTGCCCTTTGTGCCTGCCTGTGATTTCATTATTTTATTTTTCATCTGAGCTGCAAGCCAGAGCACTAACTCTGCCTCAGCCAAAACAAACCAGTCGTGGGTCCCAAGGTACTCAGCCAAGGTCACCGGGGGCACCTGATGTCACTTCACAAGATGAAGCACCACTTTCTCCCTTGCATTATACTAACTACCATAAAATACATATTTAGTGCTATCCAAAGTCGTGTAGGAAGTGCTGGGGAGGAGGCTGTACATCCCTCATTATGGTGATGGAGTGTTTACAACAGCAATCCTTTTAGCAATAATGAATTTCCTCATTCATAGGAGGGCTCCCCAGGGTAAAGGGAGTATCCAGCAATCAAGAGCCTTGAATTTCCTTTGTGCTCATTAAAATGAAACAAACAAACAAAAAAATCCTGAATAGGGGAATAAAAACCCCAAACCAAACAAGGTGTCAATCTGAACACCACAAGCCAGCCTCTAAGCAGGAAAAGCTGTGCAAGCACTCTGTGCTTGCCACTTTGTCGAAGATAAAACTGGAACCAATTTAGAATCAATATTAGCTCAATCATGATTGATCTTCCTTAACTTTAATCTTCCTGCTTCAATTGCCCAAAGGACTCTTTACAGTTGATACAAGGGGGGTATGGTTCCAGATCTTAAAACACCGGAATCATATTCAGACCAAACCCAGTGATCCTCATATATTGTCAAAGGAGTCTAGAGTGAGCAGTTTTGTCACTAACTTAGCTCTGTGATGAGGCTGACAATACTAGAAAGCTAAAACATCTTAACTCAGATGTTTTCTTATCCATAAATGATCCTCTGTGAAAAAATTTTTTATTTCTCTTCTTAGCCTGAAGTGAATGGAAAAATACATTGGAATGAGAAATTGAAATATTTATACACAGCCCTAACTGAATATGATTTCTCATAAAAAACAGGTGTTGTGGTTTAGCCCCATCCAGCCCCCAAGCTCTCCCAGCTTCTTGCTCACTGCCCCATGAGTGGGATCAGGGAGAGAATCAGAAGGGCAAAAGCTAGAGAGAAGAGAACTCATGGGTTGAGATGGAGACAGTTTAAGAGGGAAAGAAAAAGCCACGTACAAAAGCAAAGCAAAACAAGGAATTAATTCATTGCTTGCCATGGGCAGGTGCTCAGCCATCTCCAGGAGAGCAGGGCGACATCAAGAGCAGTGGTTACTTGGGAAGACAAACACCATCACTCCAAACATCCCCCCCCTTACATATTGGTGCAAAGCGACAGAACAGCAACCCTACAACGTTTCGAGGATTTTTCATTAAAGATGTGTGTGCAAGTTGTGTTAATAGGAATAAGTGTTCATTCCGATTCTAGAAAAATACTGTAGGATTTCTGTTACCTCACCTTCTAATATCACAGTTGGCTATATTTTAAAATATTACATTATTTCATAGTCTAAATTAGTATTCGAAACATTTTTTTCATTGAGTTGCTCATGTGGTTTTTATCAAGCGTTTCAAAGACAGAAACAAAACCCACCCACATGTAAAAGATTTTTCCCCCAAAGTTTATTTGTGACTTTATGTCTTTCAATACAGCAACTATTTTCTTCTAATTTTTCATTTAGAAGTGGAATCTTCTTAGAAAAGTGACTTTTATTTGGCTAAAAATCTAAAATGTACAAATTACACCTGACCTTCGGCCTTAGGTGAATACCAAGCGGGTTGGATTCTATTCCCACCCTTCCTTCCCACCCAAGGAAAAAGAAAAATCCCTAAAGTATTACTCATTTTTATAGCCAGAAAGAGCATTTCTTATAACTAGGCTAAAGCTACTCAGTTGTGAAAAATGGCACTGAGCATGACTGAAAGATGGATTCTTCCGGGAACAGAAAAAAGGAAAAGACAAAGAAAGAAGACTTTTTAAAAAGTGTATAGGAACTTTCCATGTCATATATTTCTATTCTTTCATGGCCTGAAGCTACAAAGCAATGCTTGCATTTCAACAGAGAGCAGGGGACAGACTACTTAAGCTAAATATCACTTTTATCTTCCTTTGGGGGCCATCAGTTATAGTTGCCCATAAATGTTTTGTAATAGGCAGGCTCATAAATCCAGGTGACAACCTCCCACTTTCACAGGAACAGGACACACTTGGAGTGGGTTTTAAAGCACATTGCCCAAGTAATTGCAACAGGGTGATTTGGACTGTTATTTCTTTTCCTCTATTTCAACACTGGTCAAAGAAAATGCATTCTTAATGGAAACACTTTGTTTCTTCTAAGTGTTTTATAGCCAGAGACAACAAAGCACTTTTGACATCTTTTGTATGCAATCCTCCCCTAAAGCTCTTTATGCCCAAAGTGACAAACCTCAGTGCTGCAACTCACACACCTAAACCTCGTTGTTATTATTTGCAAATCAACCTGATTTTCAGAAGGACTTCAAAGGCATTGTCAGAGGAACAGCTTCAAAGACGTCTCCAAGATGAACAACATGTCCAAGACCCTTTGTGACACCCAAGCACTGCGTGGTTCACATCCAGCTCCTCACTCTCTGAAGTGCATATGGGTCTCTTTACATCAGCAGTGTTATTTTCAATAATTACAGACTCCATACTCAGTCCTCTCAGCCTTTTTCTCAATTAAGAGTCCATTTCTGACCATAGTAAGTTCCAGTTCTGTTTCAACAGAAAGAAAGGAAAGAGGAATTGAAGGAAATTATAGTTTAGGCATAGGACTCAACAGGAAAGCCACAATACAGAAATACTTGCCTTTTGTTTTGTGTTGTTGTTTCTGTGTTCCTCTCATGTTTTTTAGCCTTTCCTAACTCTTTCAATCAAATTTCCCTTCCAAATTAGGGTAAATATTAGGCTAGTCTTTGCCTGAGTGGCCACTCCTCCCCTTCTCTCCCCTCCCCTCCCTCCTGGCTTGCAGTGAGGAGAGGCTGAGTTTAATGAAATTCAGCTGAAATTGAATACACTCATTAGCCTCTGCTATCAGGTTGCCACATTTTTGTCACAGTGACTGAGTGCCTTCTGCTGTTACTATAGCAATTCTGCCCTTACTTACAAAAGTTAGGCACAAATTACTTAACTTTCTTCTCTATTACGGAGTCGATTATTGATTTTAACATCTAGGTGCACGAAGGCAAGGAGAGAAAAGACTCCAGAAAATTTCTATCAAAGATTTCTGGGGAAAAAGAAAAAAAAAAGAAAAAAAAAAGAAAAAAAAAAGAAAAAAAAAAGAAAGAAAAAAAAAAAGTTCTTTCTGAAGATGAATTAAATTGGCATCTCAGTGGTGCTATGCTTAGGTGTTACTACCAGGGGGTCATTACATAGTGCTAATGACCTTCACCAATTAAGGGTGGCCTGGGGGTGTAATTGGTAGTTGACCTACCGAGGGAGTACATATGGAAATTGTAGAAGCTCTTTCTTACTACCAGTTTGTGTGTTGGATGTAGCAATTCTCAAAAATATTTCACATTGGACCTTGTATCTTATTCTTTACTTTTTTCTTTTTTTTTTTTTTCCATCTAATTCACGTGCTGTTTCTCCTTGTCTTGTGTTGCCCTTTTGTATGAGCCCTCTCCATTGCTGGGTCCTTTCTCTGTGTTTGTTTTCTCTGTATGAGTGTGTACATATTTTACCAACAATTAAGCCTTTATTTACTCCTGAAAACTGCTGTGTAGCTCAAAATGTCTCATGTGACACAGTTGAATACTAAATTCAGTGATTGAAGAAACTAAAATTTAATTCTTCCGGTCATCAGCTGAATGGTCAGATGGGAGCCCTTTTCAGGGATAAGACTTTTCAATAAGTCCTGCAACCACTTTAGAAGTGACACTGATGGCTCTAAAAAATTTGGGGATGCTGATCTTTCAATGTTATATTTTGGTTGAAGAGAGAGAGAGCAAGTTATTTATTTCTAAATTACAGATTACAGTGAAGAAGTTTTCTGAAAAGTAGGGGCAAATGAAGAAAAAATTTTAAAAAACAGTGCAAACTTGGTTGCCTGAAATACTGGATGCAAAAAGAGTGCACGCCAAAACCTATAGTTTGCCTAAGCAGTGCTGATCACATAGAAACATTTAAAATATTTTGAGGGCAAAAAATTGAGTATCAACACGTAAACACCTGAAGTACACATAATAGCAACAGAATATATATAATAGCAACAGAATATATATATATATATATATATATATATATATATATATATATATATATATAAAATGATGAGGTGATGGACGAAAATTTTTTCTTCATCTTGAAAGCAGCATCCTTCATTCAAGACACATCCTGAACTTCTCATTACTGCTCCTGAGTGTAATGATTTTGTAATAAACAATCATCAAGTGGTCCCTAATTGACATTATGTGACTCTTCTCAGGAGATGAGCAGTGATCCCACTGTTGCTTCCAGGATGTTCACCTTGAAAGGCTGGAGCCCCACACCCTGAGCTGACCCTCCGCCCTCCTTCCTCCTCCTCCTCACAGCTTGCGTCAGCAGCACTGGGGATAGCTCCTGGCTGAAACATCTCCAAATTGCCTTTTCTTTCTTCTTTTCTCATTTTCTCCCACATTCCCTTCATCTCTTTTGTCTTCTTGGTGACAGCTTTGCCTCCAATGAAGGCCTGTCCCCAGGTCCTGACCAGTGTCCCCTGAAAGGCTCCTGAGCATGTCATGAAAACATTTATAACTTTTGACTGTGAACTACAATGTCCAGCAAAGATCATAAGCATTCAGGACAGCAAGATCTGATGCCTACCTTTAAGTCTGATTTTCATCTGTCCATAGAAATCTGAATGTACACTTATTCTGGAGATGTGAAATGTTTCACTTTTCCTCTTCAACCTTCTTTTGATTCTTAAACTCACCTTTTATTTTTGCCTTTAATTTCAATGGTTCAGTCAAAATTTAGTCCTCACTAAGAACAGAAACTGACGTCTGCCTTTGTTTTCCATAACAACTTCTGTTCATGACTTATGTGGAGAAAGTGCCTTCCTGCCATGCAGAGCAGAAATGCAAATTTCTCAAACCTTAATTATATTTGGGTTGCATTCAGATAAGTTCCATACAAGCCTATTAATTTACAAAATTTGATTTGAACCCTTATAATAAAGGTGATGGTTATAATAATGGTGATGGTAAAATAATAATGTTAACAATTTCCAAAATTTGTCAAGATTTTATATTAATGAGATAGGAACAAACCATGAGATTCCACACTGGAATTAATTGGTGGGGGGGAAAAAAAAAAAAAGACAAAGAAGAGAAAATGCTTTTAGGCTTAGAAAAAAAAATAGCATGAGAAAGAAATACTGTTTAATTTATCATCATGGTCTTTTGTGTCTTTCAGCATTCAGCACACTTTATTTTCCAGAAAACAACTACAAATGAAGAGACTGGAATATGACTCTGTAATAAACAAAAGCATCAAACAGTAAATAGGGAAATGAGAGATAGAATTACAGGTGCAAAGCAATTATTACTGTGCCACAGCATTTCAACTACTAACCATTTTATTCCTGCATATTCTATCAAAGGGATCAGCACTTGGCTTGCAGAGCCACTGATGTTTTCAAGGTCTTTGCATTCATTAGAATTTAATATTGTGAGATTTTACTTTGCTTTGGTTTTTAACCTCTTTCATTCCATTCAACACATTATAGAAAAAAAATTGTATTGAAACGGTGCCTAGGAAAGTAAAATACACTAAAATATGATACATTTTATTGATCAGCTCTATTTTTTATTTTAAAATTCTTTCTTCTCAGTCTCTAGTATGTCTCAACTTTTTATATGTAAAGTTTGTGTGGAAATATCAAATTCTGAAAAGTTTAAAATACCTTTTTATAAGTAAGCCTTAAAAAATACCTTTTGAAATATAAATAGTGACTATTTCTCCAACTAAGACTCGAACAGGAAATTTCCATCAAGAGAAACTAAGGATCCACTTTGAATAAAGCATAGAACTTTAGTCATACCATGGTCACAGGTCGTGTCTGAGACTTATTAGGTACCTTGGTCTCAAGATTAGCTATAACAAAATAGAGCATAAACTTGATCTCTAAAATCATACAAGGAGCTTTATATAAAGGGTGATTCACACCATCAGGAGATTATCATCTCCAGAGACTCATCCCTCTGTCCTATTTCACTTCATTGACAAAAATAAAAAAGAGCCTACGGTGACCAGCTCAGATTTAGAACTTTAACCTTTAGATATCTCAAATGAGATAAGACAAATCCTATCCGTGGATTCCTGTGCTGTGAACAGTGATGGATCAGTCACCCTAAAGGGACACAAAACGCACAAAGGGGATGGGCTAAGCAGAGTTGGGAGGGAAGGTGGGTGGATAGCCACGGACAGCTCTGACCATTGGCCTGGCTCCTTGTCTGAGGTCCCCAATATGAAGATGGGGAAAAAGTGCCTCTGCCCTTGAAGGACTAGACCTAGTTTGGTTTGCTCAGCAATGCCAATGGCCCAATTTTTTCAATAATTAGATAATTAGGTGGGTCAAAATCAATGCATTTAGAAGAATCTATTATTTGTTCTATAGCAGTGAGGTTCTGCAGCACAAAATGCAGTCTTTGATTTTTTTTTTTTTTTTTTTTTTTTTTTGTGTGTGTGTTTGCGTGTGTGTGTGTGTGTGTGTGTGTGTGTGTGTGTGTTATCCCTCTGCTGTACATCCAGCCAGGGAGCAAAAAAACCAAAAACAGGTATAAGAATCAGAAAAATTTTAGCAGAACCATAAATTTTGAAGATGTGCCTGAGATAATTCAACATTAGACTCACTGGCTGTTCCTGTTCTGTGTTTGAAGATAAAGCCTCTAAAGTAAGAGGCTTCAAGTGTTGAGTGAACCAAGTGTTCACCCTAAGGAAAGCTGCATCAGCCCTCAGTTTCCCTCCTCTACAAGACAATTATCCCATAAAAAATACTTTTCAATTATATCCATTAGGATTGGGAATTTTGGGAAAGCAAGTCTGGCAACTGAGATGTGAAAACCTGTCTGATTTTACCATAGGTTAAAATTTAAAAAGCACTCTGACCACATTTCAAAAAATATGATGAATGCCAATGTCAATTCTTTATGGCAAGAGCTGTGCCAGCTGTTTATGAACATCTTTGTGTGTGTGAACATCAGAACAAGACACAGGAGTGGAGGAGGGGATGGCATTGATGGGTCTCTGCTCTGTTGCAGTGGGGTTTTTTTTTTGGTCACTTTGGGGGTGTTTTTCCCCAAACAAAGCTTTTTGCTGCTCTGTGTAGTGTTTTGATGGCATTTGTAGTCTTTGTTCTCTACAGGCTGCAGGTGTCACACTGAAGGATTGATCAGTGCGTTGTGACAGATATGTAACTTAATGAGGAAGAGTTTTGCTTTCATGATGAGAATGTGATGCTCCTTATGTCCCCAGGGAGCACACATGGCACTCATGTCCTCAGCTTCATGGAGCTCTGGAGGAGACACTGCAGCCAGGAGAAATTCTGGTGATTGATGGTTTTACTTTTCTAATGGGTCAGCTTGTTATTTAACATTTATAACTACTCTTATGAATACACAAATGTGTAAGAGAGCATGAAGTGTCTTCAAGAGAGTTTAGTCCTGTATGTAACCTGGAGTTTGGACTTTTAGGTGGTGTTGTAGTTGCTAGAAAATGGCAATATTAACTAAAGTAGAGGAATGGAATTTATGCCAATTAAACTCAGGCTTCTATTTTCATTGAATCTGGCTAATAAGAGGAAATAGCCTCAAGGTGTGTCGGGGAGGTTTAATTTGGATATTAGGAAAAAAAATATATTTATGGAAAGCATTGTGAAGCATTGGAACAGGCTGCCCAGGGTAGGGGTGGAGTCACCATCCCTGGAGGTATTTAAAGAGATGGATGTGGCACCTAGGGATGTAGTTTAGTGGTGAACACAGTGGTGCTCAGTTAATGGCTGGCCTTGATGGTCTTAGAGAACTTTTCCAACCTAAATGGTTCTATGATCTATCATAGAGAGATTTTGACCTACCTAGTTGACCTTCTCAAATGTCTTGTTTAAACCCCTGTTAAAAAAAAAAAAGAAAAAAAAGTGGGGATGCTGTCATGCAGGTTTCAGGAAAGTCTTTGTCAGAGTCCCATTTAGGACATCAGCTATCCTCTATGCACAGAATTTTCCCTAGGAACTCAACCTTCCTTTTACTTTAGTTCATGCCCTTGTCTTTAAACACTTTACTGATTTTCATACATTAGCATGAGCCTCCTCAGCTCTCCTTCCAGATGGGCCAAAGCCCAGTGAGAATTAAATCTGGCCAAGGATGACAGGGATAACTAAAACGGCCTTCCAAATACATCAGTGACAAAAGGAAAACAAAGGATAATGTGGGGCAATTAGCAAACAGAGAGGGACCCTGGTAACAGAGGAGGCAGAGAAGGCAGAGTTACTGAATACCCAGTACCAGCCCTCAAGGATCTCTGGTCCAGGAGATCAAGGGAAAGGGATCTTGGAAGGATGAACTTCTCTTGGTCAAGGAGGATTGGGTCAGAGAAGACCTAGGCAAACATGACATCCACAAGTCCATTGACCCTTAGAAGATACATCCATGAATGCTGAGAGAGCCAGCAGACACCACAGCTGGGTCACTCATGTTCATCTTTGAGAGGTCAGAGAGATCAGGAGAGGTGCCTGAGGACTGGAAGAAAGCAAATATCACCCGAGTCTTCAAAAAAGGGCAAGAAAGAGGACCCAGGGAACCACCAGCCAGTTAATGGCTTCACCTCAATCCCGGGAAAGATGATGGAGCACCTTGTTCTGGAGGCCATGTCTAAGCTCATGGAAGACAAGAAAGTGAGGGGAACTAGTCAGTGTGAGTTTACTGAAGGTAAATCACATTTGACCAACTCAGTTGCCTTCTATGATGAAATAAGTACCTGGATAGATGAGGGGACAGCAGTGGATGTTGACTACCTGGACTTCATCAAGGCTTTTGGCACTGTCTCTCACAACATCCCCACAGAGGAACTCTGGAAATGTGGGTTGGATGTGTGAACAGTGAGGTGGATTGAGAACTGTCTGAATGGCAGATTCCAGAGGGTCATAATCGGTGACACAGGGTCTAGTTGGAGGCCTGCCACTGCTGGTGTCCCCCCAGGACTCAGTACTGGGCCCAGAATTGTTTAACTTGTTCATCAAAGACACGGGTGAAGGGTCAGATGCTTCCTCAGAAAATTCACTAAAGACACAAAGCTGGGAGCAGTGGCTGATACCTCAGAGGGTTCAGAAGGACCTCAACCAGCAGGAGAGATGGGCAGAGAAGGACCTGCTGAAATTCAGCAGAGCAAGTGCAGGGTCCAGCATTGGGGGAGAAACAACTCCAGGCACTAGCACAGGCTGGGGTGACCTGCTGGAGCAGCTCTGAGCAGAAGGAGCTGGGGGTCCTGGGGACACCAGGCTGTCCATGAGCCAGCAGAGCCTGGGGGACAGGAAGGCCAAAGGGATCCTGGGTGCCAGCAGGTCAGGGAGGGGATCCTGTCCCTCTGCTCAGCCCTGTGAGGCACATCTGCAGTGCTGTGTCCTGCTCTGGGCTCCTCAGGACAAGAGGGACACGGAGCTCTTGGGCTGGGGCCAGAGGGCTGCAGAGATGATGAAGAGCCTGGAGCATCTTCCTGGTGAGGAAAGGCTGAGGGAGCTGGGGCTGCTCAGCCTCGAGAGGACACAGCTGAGAGGGGACCCCACCCCTGGGTGTCCATCCCTGTGTGCAGGGAGGGTCAGAGCAGGGCCAGGCTCTGCTCCAGGGGCCCAGCAATGGCACAGAGGAACAGCGGGAACTGAGCCCAGGGAGTTCCACGTGGACAGGAGGAAGAACTTCTGTCCTGTGCAGTGACCGAGCCCTGAACAGATTGTACAGATATATTCCACTGGGGATGTTCCAGACCCCTCTGGACACAATCCTGTGCCTACGATGTGCTCTAGGATGACCCTGCTTGAGCAGAGAGGCTGGACAAGATGATCCACTATGGTCTCTTCCAAAAAATCTGTGAGTCTGTGATTCTATGATTCTTAAATTTCTTCCTTAAAAAAACCCAAAAAAAACCCAAAAAACAAGCACGTGCAGTGAGATTATCTGATTCAGTCAGATAGATACAGTCTCTTTAAGAAAACTAATAATTGTTTCCTATATGCACCATAATTCTTCCTGGATTATTAATGGAAATGTGTTGATTTTGTTTTGCTTAAATAAGATTTAACACTTTTTTTTTTTTTTTTTTTTTTAATGTACGCAGCCTTGAAATTGTGGGCTGCAATGTAAATTAGGCATGGAAGTACTGAAATAAGTTTTAAGCCTTTTGTTGTGGCTTTACAGAATGCTGGAAGTACAAGATATCTCCACTGGAACTAAATTTTTACATCTCTCTAAACAGATTGCTGTTAATAGTCATTCTTTGAAAATCTATTTGATTTGTTCAAGAGAGCCCTGAGCTAATCATTGCTAGTGATTGGGATGCTAACAGATGGGATCAATTATTTCAGTTCTTTCCCTTGAGTTCTAGTGCTGTCCCTACTGGAACTGTTTTTGGTGTCTGCTGATGAGATAATATTATAAGATACAAGTTTGGATACTATAAATCAATTCCTACACAGTTAATTCCTTTTTTTTTCAAGTCTGGTCCCTGTAAATCTTAGATATCTCTCTCTCTCTTTACTCAGTTTCAAAGGTAATTTTGCCATAATAAGACTGCTAAAACAAGGCTCTAATTTTGTGCACTCCCAAGATATATACTCTAGTCAGTCTGAAATAAGGTATAAAAATGGCATATACTAACTCAGTCAGACTTTCAGAGCTGGCTCAGTGGCTCTCATTTTGCTTTCAGGCTGATACTGCTGGGTTTTCTTTCCTCTCTATTTCTTATTTTTTTAATAAGGGACCTTTTTTGCTGACTAATAGCACTTCAAAAGGAATTCCTCTTCTGCAATGGCAGCATGAAAAGCAGAAGGGGAATATTGTTTTCATAGTTCCATATGAATTCACATCAAATACATTGTGTATTTTGTATGTTCAATGGCACATGAACATTTGCTTTGAGCCAAATTGTCCTTTTCCCAGCGCTCAAAATAGCAGTCAAAAAATGTCGAACACTGAAACTGTAAGCAGGATGAAAATTAAACATGCAGTTTTCATCTCCTATTTGTGTTTTGTTCCCATGCAAACCCATAATTCCAAGAGAAAAATGTTTAGACATCTGTGAATCAAACCTGAAGAAAAGGTTTGGCTAAAACTTAGTGGTTTTGAAGCCAGGGCAGCAACTGATGGCGTGTTAAATGAGTCTACTAAGAGAGAAAACAAAGCAGAAGTTATGAGACATTACAGGGTAAAGAATGGAGTTCTTGTCTTCCATCACATGTTGTAAGACCTCAAAAATCAGACAGAGATCATGGACTGTTTGCTTTACATCTGTCTTTCTGCCAGCAAATGTTTGCATTTTCAAGACTATTTAAATCTTATCATTTAAACTATAGCTCTTAATCCTTTTTTTTCCCGGTATACTTGACAGGAAGACAATGATTTGTCTTTGCTACCTGACTGTAAGATGAAGTGCCGGTGCTTAATATAAAAGCCTTCAGTGCTTAGGCCAAATTATTGGTACCTCAGTGAGAACAAGACCTTACTCTGAGAAGCAGATTTGACTGCTCTGCACCTATTTCAGAATAATGCAATTAATCCTACTTTTTATTTTCTCCCTCACAGTTTTCAAGCTGTTATCTCAGTTTTCCTGCTTATCAGCATCTAAAGCCTTTATATTCTGTAAGTTTTGCATTTTCTCTGTTGTGAATGAAACAAAAAGGGGTTCTTTGTCCTACCCTCAAAGTAGATTTCCTCAAAACTGTGATAATAAACTCAGTGTATTGTCCTGAAATTGTCACATCATCACTTATGTATTTACCTTCTTCTGAGAATGAAGCACATCAGAAACTAATAGGAAAAAGATAAAGAGGCTGTAGTTTATGCAGATATTCCATTAAATCTGGTATCTAAACCAAGACATTTTCATGAATGGACTTCTGCAGCAAAATGTAACATATAATGAGTTTCTTTGTGTACTACTCCTGTAGTATCTTTGGAAAAATCCTTTTGGTAGAATAAGGCATTTCCAACAGGTCCTCATGCTGCAAATTTTAGAACTTTATAATTATTCACAAAAATAATTAATTACCCTTTCCTTTTGCTTGGTGGAGACATGAGGACTAGAAAAGTGAAAAAACTGGAAATATGTTATTTATGTTTCATATAAATAATATTGCCAATGAAAATGTTGGCGTATGAGCAAGTGTGAACACTTTGGCAGCACAACTGTCTCGAGACAGTCAGACTTTCATGGTTCTTGTAAATCAAATGCAGCCATTATAAGTATAATCCTGATTGTGAGAAAGGACAATAAGCATAAATCTACCACAGTGGACCTAGATGAACTGCAAAGGTGGAGGTCTTATACTAATTAAAAAAAGGAAAGGTACTCTTATAACCAAGGCAGATAAATGTGTTTGTTTGTCAGATATATCTCTTCCACTCCTTGCTTGGACTAATGATGCTGTCTGAAAGCAGCGTTCATTGTATGCAATAGTAATTTGAGACTAATCCTTATTTTGCTCAGACATGTTCATCATTTTCCCTTGAGGTGGAGCCAAGCAAGCATTGTGCTCTGACCTTGGTACAACAGGCCATAGTTGTAATCAGCTTCAAAGATGACTAAAAACTGGGCAAGCTTTCTGGGAGTGTTCTATCTTAAGGAATCCAACAGAATTCTAGCTGGTCAATGAGAAATATCGTCTGCTGAGCAGAGCAAAGTCAAGGAAATGGAACAAACCAAATCAGGACTGAAACGGGATTTCAAGACAACTTAAATATACAATTATCATCATTTCATTACATGGAAAGGGATAATCAGAGTGAAACAACATGAATAATTAATCATCTTAAATTCAGAACCTGAACTTTGAACTGAAGCAGACATATATATAACCATCTATATTGTAACTAAACACACACATAAATATAAAATATATATATAAGAATTTTAGCCTGAAGTAAGGGATTTCATTAATGTGGCTGCTTGCTTCTCTTTTGTTTCATCTCTGCCATGCTCTACAGCTGATTTCTCCCCAGAAATTAGTGAGAATGACAGAAAACAAGTCTATCAAAAATTTAAAAGGAATCACCTACTCCATCTCTTCGCAGGCAGACAAGTTTCATGTATTACAAAAGTACAGTTGACATGCCTAGTTTCTTAAACCAAGGTTCATATAAGCATTTTCCTAAACAATAAACAAAACAAAAAAATTCTATATCTCTCTACCCATGATCTACCACTTGAGCAGAGAAACTTCTTTCAGTTTTTATCACTGGAAATGTCCATTTCCACTTTTGACATGATGATGATTAAACTCATAAACTAATCTGGTGGCTCCCACTTCGGTTGACATTTTCATCTACTTTTGGGATTGTTTAAATTGTGTTCATTGTGTTTGGTTCCCTTTCCCACAGGAATTAGGAAAGAGTAAACACTTCCTGGAGATGCCAAGTTTGCCCTGCTGTAGAAGGCAGTGGAAGGAGTTGAGGTTGCCTGAGTTAAACTTCTCACTTTGAACATGGGTGCCAAGAACGCTGAGTGCCAACAGGTGCTTCTGGCGTCGGCCTAAGTCAGCTTAGTGAAGTCAGTGGCAATGTCAATTTTGTTATTTGGGTTGAAAATAAAGAAATTTACTGATCTTAAACTATGAATTACACAAGAAGATGCAAAAACCTCCAAAGACTGTCAAAAGGCCTGGAATCAGTAGCCAAACAGACAGAAAAGGGTGAGTTAACCAAGGACTTAGGGACAGGTGGTTTTGAGACAGCAAGTGTGAAACCCAGAGAGAAAAATTTATTCATTGCACTGGAAAACAGGTAAGAGTTGAAGACAAGATTTTAAACTTGATTTAAATGGGAGAGTGTACAACAAGAAATACTATTCCACCTTATTTAAAAAATTTCCTATTTCATTTTAGGGGGATGAATAAATAATACATATCAAACATCTTCGTCTGTTGTCTGAACAAATGACAAAACCAAAAACATAAAGCAGAAGGAATTGAGTTGTTTAACATGTAAACTGAATTCCTTTCTTAGCCTGTATTGAATAGTCTTTCAGCATTAAGTATGGGGTGAAGAGAAATGCCAGATACACACGGGATAAGATTTTTTTTTTATTTTAAATATTTACTATAGAGTAAGTTGTTTTGGAAATTTTAACAAGACTTAGAATGGAAGACTCTATGCCTGAAAACAGTCACAGGAAGAGAAATGTTGCCTACTTTTGGTCCCATGTATATGGGTTGACATTGAAATATTCTTTGGGTAAAACTAGGACAAGGCAAAGGTTGGAATTTACTTGCTAATGGTAATTTCAGGTATTTTACCACACGGCATTTCATGAAGCATTCAATTTTTTTTTTCCTTTGTGTGGGATAGAATTCATTGCTTTTTTTTTTTTTTAGTCTGTCCTGTTTTTTTCATTTGAAATGTCTTTTTTTTTTTTTCCATGATCACAATGAAGAGTAGGGATATTGAAAGCATATTTTTCAAAAGCTCCTGATGCAGCAGTAAAATTAAACCCACAGATAATGCCTTCCACTGGATCCCAGCTAGGCTATTCTAAAAGGTGGGATACAGGTGACCAGGGATTTACTCTAAATACCCATGGCCAGCTACATGGCTTCTTTGATCAATAGTGTTACACTTTGTCTGTCCACATCCTGGAGATTCAAGCTGTGTCTTTGTTCCTTAATCCTAAATGAGAGTTTGATTCTCCTGTCTTTCCTTCTATAAGTTCATTATGTGTAAAGTTAAATCTGGCCATGTTCCTCTTCTTTCTTTCAACATAATCTGTGAGCAGCAATATCTGGTTTTCCAATGTATCTCTATCTCAGACAACCTTATAGTTATAGTTACTGGAATTGCCTGTCGCAGAACTCAAATGTTTGGAGTAAGATTTATCCCAACAAGCTTTATGCACATAAAAGTCTGGTGTGTAGTCTAATTTCTAATTGGCAAAGAGATGAAAGTGCCTCCAAAAGCGATTTATCCCACCTCGCACGCCTGTCTCTGGATGGGCTGAGACATCCTCGGGAAATGACTATTCCTTTCAATTTCTTTTAACCTACATGGCTGGGGTTGAATATTACCATGACAGCACTTACTGGGAAGAAAAGTCTTCCACAGGAAAATTACCTGCCAGCTGGCAATGGCACTGGGGCATAACAGATTGTCACACAGGAAAGTGGAGTGGTTTCGGACAGCGCAAAGCACTGCAGGCTCCAAGGGTTAACTGCACACCAGGAATCAAAGTTTGCAAGCAAAGAAGCCTCTGTTGACTTCTGGGCTGAGCAAGACTTGAGAAATGAAGCTTATTAAACAACCTCAAATTTTCCTGCTGTCGATTAAACTAGGAAATCTATTCCCAGAAGACCAGCTTCCAGACTTCTCCTTTGAGGACTTTTCTGTGATTTTTGACCATATTTCTATTTTTTAATACAATAATTTCTACTTTTTAAAGTTTCTTTTTAAGTTTGGGGGGTTTTATTGGTTTTGCTTGGGTTTTTGGGGGTTTTTTGTTGTTGTTTGGTTGGTTTGGAGGGTTTTTTTTGTTTTGGTTTTGGTTTTGGTTTTGGTTTTCCTTCTCTTTTGTTTTGTTTTGTTTTGCTTTGCTTTGCTTTGCTTTGCTTTGGTTTTTTTTGTTGGGGGTTTTTTGGTTTTTTTAAGTTGTTTTTTGTGTGTGTTTTTATGTTTTGGGGTTTTTTGTTTGTTTGTTCCTTGGGGGTTTTTCTGTTTGGTTGGTTTGGTTTTGTTTTTGTTTGTTTTTCCTCCATGGAGAATGCAGGCAGTGTCCTTAAAGTATCTAACAGTGGACACAAGGAATTTAAGAGGAATATTTACATTATAAGGATCTAACGCTGTAGGTGTTGAGATAGAACTGCAAAAATGCAGTTGCATGTAAAAGGACTACTGACTTGCAGAGTGAATTTCTGAAAATGTTGCATGGATAATGAGGATTCCGTCATTTCGTAAAGGATAAATTGATCATTGAATGTGCAAAGAGAGTCTGAAATTAGGAGCCAATGCTAAAAATCTGGAAGTAATTTCACAGACAAGAAAAAATATGGGCTTTTTCTGGAAAGGGAATTCAATGTTTTTACAGGAGGTCTGAGATTCCTCCTGACAGTAATTTAAGCATCTCACCCCAGTGGTGTTGTAGAAAACACAGAGAATAGAATCCTGCAAAGCTGCAGCATGGACATCTGGTTAGTATATCATTCTCTGATGAATAAAAGTGAAATCACTTCTTGAGTCCTGTGTTCAGTTTTGGGCCCCTCACTACAAAAAAGGCATTGAGGTCTTGGGGCATGTGCAGAAAAGGACAGTGGAGCTGGGGAAGGGTGTGAAGCACAATTCTTAAGAGGAGCTCTTGAAGGATCTAGGATTGTTTATTCCAGAGAAAAGGATGTTTGTGGGGGGACCTTCTGGCTCTGCCCAATTCCCTGACAGGAGGCTGAATCCAGGGAGGATCAGGCTCTGATCCCAGGGAACAAGCAGTAGGAGAAGAGGAAATGGCCACAAGATGCACCAGGGTAAGTTTTGATTGCATTCCAGTAAAACTTTTCTCACTAAAAGGTTTGTCAAGCAGTTCAGGTTTTGAGGGGCAGTGGTGCAATCACCATCCCTGGTGGTATTTAAAAGTCCCATGGATGTGGCACTTGGGACTTGGGTTAGTGGTGACCTTGGCAGTGCTGGGTTAATGGCTGGACTCGACGATATTACAGGATTTTTCCAACCTGAATGATTCGATGATTGCCTTGAGCAATGCTGACATTCATGTGACGTGGAAGTGGCATAAACAAGGTTTGCCCTTGTGAGGTCCAACAGGGGATTTGTTCTGCATATGGGCTAATCTGGAGTTTGTGTAAGTGCAGACTGGCCTGAAGAATTATTTCTAAACTTTCTGCCATAAATTGTAAGTAGCTGCATCTTCAATGCAGCTGCACAAAGGACTACGGACACATGGAGTATGGTGTGTAAAAAAAAAAATTTAAAAACATGGTTTAAATAAAAGGTCTTTATGTCCTTGTGAGGCGTTCTTGTACCGTGTGCTGCTGGGATCATAGGTTGGAGGTTTAACTTTCCATGAACCATGGGAAGGAAAATCTCCAGGGAAATAGAATCTTTCTGGCAATATAGAATCCCAGAACCATTCAGGTTGGTAAAGAACTTTGGGATCATCAAGTCCAACCTGTGGCTGATCCTCACCCTGTCACTTAGCCCAGAGCACTGACTACCATGTCCAGTCATTCCCTGGACATCTCCAGGGGTGGGGACTCCACCCTGGGCAGCCCCTTCCAACACTCAACCACCCTTTCCATGAAGAAGACCCTCCTGATGTCCAGTCTGAACCTCCTTTGGTGCAGCTTGAGGCCGTTTCCTCTCATCCTGTTGCTGTTCCCTGGGAGCACAGCCTGATCCCCCCTGTCTGTCCCCTCCTGTCAGGAGTGGTGCAGAGCCACAAGGTCCCCCTGAGCCTCCTTTTCTCCAGGTTCAGCCCTTTCTCAGCTTCCTCAGCTGTTCCTCATAGGATTTACCCTCTAGACCCTTCCCCAGCCCCATTACCCAAAAAGCCCAGGTCTGCACCTCTCTTCCTTTGCCTGAGTGCCCCTAAAGTGGTCCTGTAGACACAGGAGCTGAAAGAGACATCAATAAATCTCTAAATATCCAGGGACAAAACTAATTTTACAGAATGTGCCCCTTAGAAGGGCACATTCAGTTATCTGTGAATAAAATTTTTTAGAATTACAGATCGGGGGTTTCATACACTGACATTTGGGGCCCACAGGGCAATTTAATATCTGACAGGGCTCCCCTAGTCAAAAGATATAGCAAAAACTAGTGACAAGGATAGCATTAACGGGCTCAGTTTCCCCCAACCTCGCACACACAGAGATATATTGATGTAGGCCCTGGAAAAGAAATATGTTACGGCCTATGGAAACAATCAGCGACCATATATTTTGCAAGTATTTTATAACATATATTATACAGCATTTGTCACAGGTCCCTTGCACTGTAGCCAGAACACACAGTAAAGAAAAAGGAAAATATATTAACTTTCAAGGAGTTATTTTCCTGTAATTGTCTAGTCTCAGACCAAGTCTCAATCAGATAAAACCAACCAAATGCCCCATTGATCAAAGTCTCTCCAAGAGGCAGTGCTATATTCAGCATTGATCTCCCATTGATTTAGTGTTATTTAAACAAGGCCAAATTTAAGCTAGCATTTTCTGAGAGATAATCAAGAACAGAACCAAGTTTATTGGTCCTCTTAATAAATTATGGTGAATTGAAGAACTCTGTTAACCAATGCCAGCTCTATTCCTGTTAAAAAAAAAAGCCCAGAAATGGTGTCAGACTAGACACCAGTAAAATGTTCCAAACATATTTTAAGCAATTTAGCTCTTATTCAGTGCTGAAAACTTTGGTTATATTTCCATGAAGACATTTATTTTGTTCCATTGGGACCCATGAGGGAACAAAAACGTATGTAGTGCAATATACACTGAAAAATGGTGGAGTTGGACATCTGTTCTGCTTTACCTCCCCCATAAATATAAAACATCAGATAATAGAAACCAATTCATGTGATGTACTGTAAGTCAGGTGCTATTAGAGTCAAAGTTTGCTATCTGCCCTAGTAAATAGTTGCAATAATCTATAGCCTAATACACTGTAAACCATGGTAATAGATAAGAAGAAAGCCATGATTGCCTCTTACAAGCAGTCTCCAATGTTTATTTGAATTTTTTTGGAAGCAACATGGAAAGATTTTCCAATCCCATCACATCCCAAGGACTGATTTACATTTCAAGCTGTGCAAATTAAGCAAAATTAATGACTATTAAATAAATAGATGAAGAAGTAACGGTCTGGACAAGTCAGAACCTCTGAGAAATATTTCCCTAATAACTCATCCTTTATAATACAAATAAACCAAAAATAAGAGGGAAAGGAAGGAAAAAGTTTTTTTTTCTTTCCCACCAATTAAATTTGATGTAAAAAGAGCAACATGTTTAGACTCAGTTTCTAAACCAGAAATCCACAGAGACCAGCACCAACAGCTGGCAAACATTGGAATTGGGAATTTATGGTTCAGTAGCCTTGAGGATCTTCCCCTGACATTGCAGAGGCACCCCAGGAATTTACCCCACATTTCCAATATACAGACAGTAAAACAAAAGCACTAACAAAGCAGTAAAGGTGCTAGTGCAGCACACTCCAGCTAACTCTGAATTTTGCAGTCAAAGCTTTCCAGTGTAGCCTGAACTGTTTCCATTTTTTGGTAGATGGAGATCTATTTTTCTACGCATTTATAACAGATACTGCTTTGTACAAAACCCAGAACAGTACCAGATATATAAAACACTTAATGATGTGTCTGATTGTATCAGATACAAACTAGTAATACTAAAAAGTTTAGGGATCTCTGAACAAAAAAGCAATCTTCCAGAACAAATTACACATAACTAAACTCCAAGGTTTCTTCTACATTTTATTTACACATTGTTTTAATTAACCTTCTTTTTCCCCACCCTCATTTCTTGTGTCTTCTTTAGTTCCCTCAATAAATTTCTGTATTTCCATTTCAGCTCTTCAATGTGTAAAGCTTGTAGCATGTGCTTTCCTGAAATTTAAGCAATTTTCATCAATTTTTTTTTTAATCAGTTTTTTACTTGAACCGATTTGAAAATGAAATTGTTGAGCAGTTCTAGTACATTTCTCAGCTGGGATCCCACTTTTATGAGCCCACTTTGATTATCTTTAGGTATTTCTGAATGGTTGGTACTAATTTCTCTTACTGGTGATTCTTTTACCTTTCATACAGCTGCAGTTAGGCTCACAAGCCATTTATTCCCTGCATTCTCCATCACTGTCTTTGGAACGTGTCTCAAAAGCATTCAACACAAGCAAAATAGGAAAAGGTTTAATGTATATAAAATATGGTGGAGCTGGTTTGGGAGGGGTCACAGATTTGGCTACAGCAAGAAGAGAAGTACATTTTGATTTATTTCAGTGAAAAGAAAGGGTAAAACAACAAGGAGATTGATTTCTTCTGTTTTGTCTGTAAATCCAAATGATAGAAAACAGCATTCTCAGTACAATTCTCTTCCATGATCCTTCACAGAATTATTACGTCTCACAGATGTAGAATTTTTCTTTCTCGTAGTGTCTTTCATCCTAACTTTACCCAGGATAGGAAGCAGATTCTGCTGAAGTTTTGACATATTCACATCACTTTGCACAATTGTAATAACAACACTCTTAATTATCCATTTAATCAGGTCTTTTTATTTTGCCCTCTGCAAACTGGGACATGTGGCTGACAAGAAAAGCCAAAATACAATATAAAATGCCAATCAAAACGCTTCCCGATATGAGCAGGGAAAATACCATAATTATTTCTACTTACCATTCCAACTGAAGTTTATACATTAAAAAAATAGAAAAGAAAAAAAAAGAAAAAAAAAAAGAAATTCAGGCAATTCAGCTGAAAATACAGAGATATGTAAGTGGATCTGGAGATTCTTCTTTGTTAATTGCCCAGTGATGCTGTTGACCACTCACACGTGCTTTTGGATAGTTTGGATAGTGGCCTTTTAGTGCACAATCTCATGAAATCACATTTGGAATAATTTTGGTAAGTATTGCAACAGGACTTCTCAACAGGTGTGACTATGTTTAATTCTCTGGAAGACAATTTCATCTTAGGTCAGGCCAGTAAATGAAGAGAATACCTTAAATGTGATGATATGATTTATATATCACAGTTTCAGAGGTTTTAAAATGATAGTTGCTTGTTTTCAGTTAGATTTGATTTTGATAATGGCTCTTTGAACATTGTTGCTGTTATGCAATGAGCAAAAGTGATGCCTTTGTGCTCCAAAAGCATCCCAAAGCTGTGTTAAGAGCACCATTCTCTGGAAAAGCATGGTTTTGAGCAGAGTCCTCACTCTGCGCTGCACTGTTCAGCAGTCACAAACCATCTGGGGCCCTTTACAATGTCCATTACAGGATGCAATACCAGTAACTCAAGATATTTGGCCAAGATGACAAAAAGAAATTGTTTAATCTTCAGAAAGGATAGAGTTAGTTGCTATTCAATTTTTCTATGACATATACTTCATAAAAGGTTGAAACCTTGTCATCTCCTTTCCCAGAGGGTTTGAATGATTTTTTTTTTTTCTGGCGATAGTGCTCTGGTCTGGTTGACAAGCTGAAGACTACGGAGAGGTTGGACTTGATAGGATGGTGAATCTCCAACAGAGGTCATGCAAGGCAACTAATCTTGTCAGAAAGCTTTTTTGTAATTATTAAGATTATCTCTGCATTTGACTGCTAATTTTGCTCATGACATTCACCCTGTAATATTGAAATAGGGAGGCCAACACACATAAACACTGAGCTGAAATCTGTACGTAATCCCCTAAATAACCACAATTTGCACTTCAGTCTTTTTAAAGAGGATCAATTCATTGGTTTAAGGGAACAGGGGATTATGTCTTTGTTGGGTTGTAAAATGTGGGCTGCTGTGTTTTGTTCTGGCTACTTCCACAACCTTGTGCAAGCCACATGTGACAAGAATTCTTGATACGTACTTTGCCTGGTTGTTTTCATATGTTTAACAAATTCTGATTCACTTATGCGTTCTTACTGGAGTTTATTAACTTTGTCAGGAAGATGAAAATGCAAGGCAAATTCATTCCAGCAGACATGAAAGCTTTCTTAAAGAAAATGTCTTTTGTCTTTTCTTGCTCTCTCACACTTGTCAAAACCCACAGATTTTAGTGATTTTTTTTGGGAAATAAAATAAAATATAAGTTAGAATAATTAGTTGATTTGGAGATAACTGGAAAACTGTCCCTATCGTTTTTTACCCTATAACCTGGAATATCCTTACCATGACAACCATTGTCTATTCAACAAAAACACAGTCTTAGCAGGTGATGGAATATGCAAAAATGGACATTTCTGAGTATTTTATTTTCGTATGCCGCTAGATTGATTTTCCCTTTTTTGCTTAAGACTCCAACTATATTTATTCATTTCAATTATGTATATAAAAAAAGAATGAGCAGCTCTTCTGAAAAAATTCTTAAAATAAATTGTTGTTGTTCATGACCTCATCTGTTTTCTTATTTCTAATTTTGATACTGGAGGTGAAATTCTGAATTCTTAAATGTTTATTCTTGTCTCCATTATCATCTGCTATGTGGCTGTAGTGTGTCAGCTGCTTTTGAGGAAGGCTTGACACTCATGACCTTGCCTAAAAAACTTGTAAATTTGATAGCCAAAGCAAACAGCTGATGTGAGAACACAAAGATAATATGGAAATAAAGGAGTCGCAGATTGGTAGCTTCTCTATTTTTATTTTAAGGACAAAAAAATTAGGTCTACTCTTACAGTTTCTAGATAATTTTTTCAGGATTGGAATTATTCACCATCAATGAATAAAGCAAAATAGGTGGCCATCTAGCTAGAACAGCCTAAGACTCCACATGATAAATTTTAAATTTATTGTCCCAGCTCAGGTCATATCATATTCATAGAATTGATACAGGTGATCCTAGCAGGGTATTTCCTTCACCACCCTGAATAATCCACTTTCTTCCCAGTATTATTATTGATCCTGTATCCTGGAAAAAGCAAAAAAAACCCCAAAAACAAAAAGCAAAACAACAACAACAAAAAAAAAACACACCAAAAAAAACCCCACAAAAAAAAAAAAACCAAACCCAAAAAAACAACAAACCTGAAACAAAAAAAAAGTATCTGGAATCTGACATAGAATAATTACTTTTAATAACCCATGTAAATGATCATAGATTCTTGATTCAATATAGTGACTTCTGATTTACTTTGCCTGATTGATGGGAGAATCAGACCAATTGCATTTGCACTTTAAAAGGCCAGTGGTTTCATTTTCATAAGTAAAATAGAAGGATTCTTAAGAAGCAGCTGTATTTCTTTATTTGTGGGTGTTTGTGAGGAGACACAAGAAGCTATACAAATGTAGCAGTGCAAACCAGGCTGATGGATTGCTGGTGTGGAGTGCCCTTAATGTGAGATGTTCAGCTTTGCATCTCCCCCGCTCATATGTTACCACTAACTTGGTTTTATGCTTCATTATTAATCTGTAAACTGTCTGAAGAACAACAGGAGATGAATGCCCAGGCTGAAATGGGCGGGGGCAGTCATTGATCAAACCACTCGAGACAGTTCCCATCGATTTCTTGGAGATATGCATCCCTACATGTCTGCAATAATATAGGAATGTGCTTTGCAATACAGAAGAAAAAAAAAAAAAAGGAGAAAAAAAAAGCCCATGTGTTTCGATTTTGTTTAGGAGGTAAAAGGTTTTATAACATTATGTGTGAGTACTGTGGTTTGTTTTATTGGTAAGTTCTGGGGACTGGGCTGCTAAGAGCTTTTTAATTGTGGATAAAAAAGAACTGAACAGAATAGTGGGCACAGGTTCTGTAGGTGGGGAATTTAGATGATTGTTTTTATGTCTCTGGGAAGCTTCCAAAGGGCAGCCTTTTATTCTAATGGTGCAAGGTTGAGCTGAATTGGGCAAACAGGCTCACCAGTCTCTGTTCCTGACAACCTGTTGTCTTCAACAGAGATGAAAAAATCTCAAAAATTTAAGAATTTCTCTGGTAGATTTTCTATTACCTTAAAAAACCCCAAACCAACAACACAACAACAACCACAAAAACAAAACAAAACAAACAAACAAACAAACAAAAAACAAAACAAAAAACCAAACAAAAAAAAACAAACATCAAAAAATAGAGCCTGCGCAATATAGATGGAAACTTCTGGGGCAAATAACTTCTTTCAGGTCCTGCTGCATTCCCTCCTCAGGAATTAGACTGAAATTTCTAGTCAGATATTGGCTGAAATAAGGAAATATAAATGAAAGAAAAAAAAAAGAGGAAGAAGAAGGAATTGAAAACTCCTATGCAATGATTCAAAAAAGATATTGGATTAGGCTTATAAAATGCCCAGGCTGGCTTCAGTAAAGAAGGATGTATTTGTGCACACATAGACATACCTACAGCCAAAATATTTGAGAATTAACACTGGGGATTAATTTTGGTGAAAAAAAAAAGGCATTGAATGAGATTAATTAATTTTGTGATACATTTCATTGCTGTCCCTTCACAATATCTAATTGGGATTTGATGCAAAGCTGGGACAGGAAAAGTTAAATATTTCTTATCAAACATTTATGTCTTTCCTTGTTACATGCTGCGCCTTCATAATCTGAGGAATGAATTGAAAGTTGGCAGTGGTGATAACTGATGCCTTTGCAAAGTTCCCCTTGTCCACTTCTGGTCAAACAAGAACATATTATACTTTGTTTAGGGGAATTCAGATTTATGCTTTTTCGTAATTTGTAAGATCTTAAAGAAAATTAATTTGGGTAGAAGAATAAGGAGAGTTGTGTAATAATTTCCTAACATGGAAGAAAATGTGCTTCTTTCCTATTCAATGACTAATTTTAATGAATCACAGAAACAATAGTGGGAATATTGGATGTGTCGATGTTATGATGTCACTTCCATCTTCCATTTATTCCTCTTCAGCAGCTCTCTTAATTCAAAATAAAGATTTCAGCTTTGCCTTGCAGCACAGATCTGAAGCACAGTTGAACCAGTTATTAAAACATAGAGTGTTCTGAGCCAAGGAAATAATCAAAATTCCAATTAATGCTGCTGCAACATTACACTATTGTCATAGTAACAGTGGCATGAAAGTTTACATCAAAAGCCTTGTTAGGAAGTGCCAGTCTAAAAGCAATCAAATCCCTGGGAAAGCATTCAGAAGTTCAAAAGGAACTAATGAAAGAGGCCTTGAGGATGTAATTTCATCGACAGTTATTCTTAGTTAATAGAGGCAACCCAACCAGGGTCTTCTGTTACAGGGAATTTCTGTGGTTAAAACAAATGTATTGGAGCAATTGTGCTGGGATTAACAGAAACAAAGGGGTGCTGTGCAGGAACCAAAGCACAAATTTGTGTTTGTGAAAGCTGAATCCACAAAACAGTAGCAGCATTAGGAAGATTCTGGAAAGAACTGAAAAAAAAATGGGTAGGGAACTTGATTCAGGGTGCAAAGAAAAGAGGAGTTTCAGGGTCTTTCAGACTGACCAAGCGTTTTAAATGCTTAGCTGAGTGGTCCTTGGCTTGTGCCCTGTGTATAAAATGCTCTCTAAAAGAGAGTCTGATCTACCAAAGAGGCAGAGAGGGAGGGAAAATACCAGCAGAAAGTGAAATAAAGTGGGTGAGCATATGATGATGTTGGGCAACATTAGAGATTGTATGTGATTTCCATCACAGAGTTAAGGAATATGCACTTCGCTCTTTTTCCTATTGTGTGTTTTCTGTGGGGTTTTGATGGGGGAAGTGTCTTGTTGTTGATTACAGTTTGAAAGAAGCTGAAATCCCACAAGAAAAGTCATTCTTTAACAGCGTTACAGGAAGAGATAGAGACATTGTCATAAAGATGGATATTCTCATGAGAGTTCTGCTGCTTGCACAAAGGGAAGAAAAAAACCCACACAGGATCAGAAAGTCATTCCAATATCTCCTAGGCTCATGAGGCTGCCAGATTCAAACGGAGATAGAGGTCTTGAATTGCAGTCTAACAGAAAACTTAGTCCTCATTTTGAATCAAATTTAGACTCACTGGTCAAATTTTGCAAGCTTGAACGGCTAAAATCAAGTGAATGTGTCACACTGAAATAATCATTGGTTCACATCCCCAATATGTGCAATGCAGCCCTGTCAAACCAAAAGCAGACAAAAAAGAATAACAGATGTGAAATAGCATCTAAAATCAGAAGAGAAATGAGAAGTGTAGTCTTGGGAGGAAAGGGGGGTATAAGAGATTCATGCACATTCAGGTAATGTTCTTTTGATCTGCTCTCACTCCTGTATTTCATGTTCATCATTAATGCCTGCACAGAGGGGAGGAAGGATGAAAAATCAGGTAATTAGTTACACATGTACTTTGATCAGTATTGCATTTTTCTTTCTCAAGTTGTTTGCCAAGGTGCTAAGAGAAGGAAGAGAGGGTTTCATTTATAGGAATTGTTTAGCCAAGTATGTTCTCATGAGTGTTTCCATAATCTCTGCATTTAATCCTGTGCTTATTTAATGATAGATAAAAGGTGATTTGGACTTGATTTTATTTCCATCTCATCAAGGCTTTCTTCCTGGTAATATTTCTGTATTTTTTGTCCTTGATTATCACTGGTAACCAGCATGCTTTTGGAGCTGATGAGCAGGAGGATGAGAGAGAGATCAGGAGGGATGGAGAGATAGGAGAGATGAATAAATGGTGAATGATTAGAAAAATTAGAATTAGATTTTGAACTTTCCTGCTTGGTGTTTAGATGTTGACTGTCAGTGGCAGCTGGTGTTGTACACTGTCCCCTGTGAAGTGACACAGTGCCTGTCATATGACAGGATCCCCATCCCTGTCCTCAGCTTATCTTATCCTTCTTTTGCCATTCAACATCAAAGAGAGGGGAAAAGGGAGTGAGAAAATTCTTCTATGACAGAGATAGGGTTCTTTATTTCAAACCTTCTGCTGGAGCGAGCCATTTTCAGGCTAGTATTGACATGGAAATGAGAATATAAAGAGGGGCACGGCTGCACTCATTCAGTTCCCAGCTGGAAGGGGAAGGGAAGCGATACACTCTGAAATCCCAGGAGTGTGTGTGGCTCTGGGTTTGTCCTCCCCTGACACTGCAGGCAAGGAGCTGCTCAGCCTGTGAGATGCAGCAAAGGTCATTCCCCTTCACACCCTGGCTGGGGGCAGCCTTCAAAACAGGGGTTGTGTGTTAACTATGACAATTCTCCATAGGAACTTCCACTGGAACTTTAAAAATGTGCCCTGCAATAGCCTTAGACAGCAGTCAGCACGGGTCTGGCTTTATGATCCCTCTCCTCTCCATCACAGAGTCCCAGGACACCTGTCCATAGAGCTCCCCACGGCCACGATAACTAATGAGGTTGTGGAGCACAACAGAACAGCATAGGTCACTCACTTCCAACAGTCTGACAAGTGTTGGTTCTGTATAAATTACCTTGTAGACATGTTTTGTAGAATATTTCATTATTTTGTGTGGCAGCTTCGATAGCAGCTATATGGGACACATCTCCCATTAGTAGTGTACAATATATTTTCTTGTCAGTTAATCTTGAAAGCTGGCTACCGTTCCTCAAAAAGCCTGAATCTTTCATTTCCTTCTAATAAATACTTCACACTAAATGCATTATTGCTAGAGAGAAGTCAGTCATCAAATGCTTATCATCACATTTTCCTGTGGCCTATGACAAAAGTGTTTTCTGTAGTGGATGCTAAAGGAGAGTAAGGGAAGTGCTGGGAGTAAAATAAGGAAAGGACATCAAAACAAGAGTCAGATTAATAGACCTCTGAACAGCCTGATCTCCTGTAGACAACACAAGGACTGGATGGCTCTGAGAAGTGAAAGGAAATAGAGAATATGTTTCAGAGGGGAAAAAACAACCCAAACAACACAAAACCAACCAAACAACAACAAGAAAAAACTAGTCTGAAGAACATAAATAGGTAAAGTATTATCATCTCCTTGGATATTTTGTATGCTTTCTATGGTGCTTTCTCTGTTCTATGCACTTTACAGCGTGCAGAGTGCGAGCATTTAATCCTGGAATACTTAGGCAATTTGAAAGGCAGTTATTAGAGGCCTGGCTCTGCCAAAATTGTGGTTATCAATATTTTGGTAGCACAAATGTGTAGGCCAGGGCAATGACCCACTATTTCTTTGACACCATTACCTTTTGCAGCTCCTTATAAACTGAATAGGCTGTTTTAGCTGTCTTGTATATGTTCCAGTTTTATATTGCACGCAGAAAAGCAGCACAGCAGCAATTTGCATTATATTTACACCAAGTAATTATGATGCAGCTGCCATGTGACTACTGAGAGCATAGACTTGTCAAAAATTGAAGTAAACGAAGAAAAATACAAAGCAACACACAAAGGACTCCAACAAAAATGATTGTGAGGCGGTGGTGAGTGGAGGCATGGGAAGGGACTGGCTTAGTGTGTTTGTTTACTTTTTGCCTAAAACATTTTGAAAAGTAGGTTCCTAAACAAAAGGGTCTGCAGATCGTTTGCTCTGCAAAGCAAAATTTCAGCTGATAACTTCTTGTTGACTGAATCCCATTGGTCTGCTTACCCTCCAGGAAGTAGCAGGTTTGTAACTTTGTCTTCAAACTCAAAGATTCCAGAGATCCAAAAGTAATCAACACAGTCCTTTCACAAGCCAAGCCCTGTGCCTTCCAGGCCTCTGGTGTGTCCATCCCTCTTGGTGCATATTTCCATCCCTTCCAATGAGCACATGGCTCAAACCTGGTAGAGTTTGGTGTGAAGATGTTGAGGTGTTTTGGTGTCAACACTTCTATAGGCTGAGAAAATCACTTAGCCTTTCTATGCCTCCTTACCCCTGGTGATGGAGATAAAATCTATCATTACTCCTACACTTTTTCTTGCCCATATTATGTGTATATAAGAGCTTAGGCTGAGCTTCTTATCAGGGATAAAATAGTATTTTGTAAATGGGGGCAATTCCCGTGTCAGAGGTCCTTGGTGAACTGTAGTACAGTTATTAATGAAGATGAGGTGAGGAGGGACATTTGGCACATACTAGCCCTCAGAAATTCAGAAGCTGCCTAACTGGAGAATTTCTATGTATTTTTTTAGCCCTTAGAGCCCATTGATACATTTAAGGAAAATAAAAGTGAAAAATCAATCTGTTCTAATGTATCTGCCTGTTCATCTGTGTGGGTTTTTTTACATTACCATCCTATCACAATATCTGAACAGTTTTCACACAAAAAAAAATCAATAACAGTGGTGTAATCTCTCCCTGCCCTTGCTGGCTTTTCTCCTTTTCACTCCTTCTCTCATGCAGGCTTCAAGTTCATCTAGTTCATGCTGTGAACATCAGCAGTGCCCCTCAGCTGGCTCGGCTGAGGAAGGGAACCCATTTCACCTGAAAACAAAGTGCACAGAGAGTGAGATTTCCCCCTTTTACTGCAGCCACCGTGCGCCCTGCTGAGATGTTGTTGTGTTAAGAGTATCAAAATTTGGAAAAAAATAGAACCCCTTGTTTTCCAGCTGGTCCTCAGAGATCAGAAGGGATGGGTGTGGCTGGGCTTAGTTTCTGATCAGACCCAATTCAGCGCTTTAAGTCTGGTTATGTTCAGAAAATCCTACATGCAGCAATAGTGTGGGTTACACTGTTAGTCTGGCCACATTCACAGTCACAAATTCCCAATTAATACTTTCCCAATTTGACACTCTAAGTCTGGCTGAGTTCAATAGGAACATTCATGAATACAGATTCAAAAAGAGTGCAGTTTATTGGAGCAACAAGTTATAGATGCTCATTAGATTGTTGATGACAAATTCACTAGACCTGCAAAATATAAGTGTATACTGCTAGGTACAAGTGCTCCTGGGTATGTTCTGATGCAGTCAGGACACAAATCTTACCAAAATGCCATCCCTGCTTCGGAGGGCAGAGAGGAGCAAGCCCTCCAACTAGTCTGTAAGGTAATCATGTTCTCAGCCTCTGCCACGACAGATTTAAAATGTCAAATTCATGCTTATGGGAGAGGTGGAGGTGAGACTACAGTCAAATATCATGTTACTGCTGTCATAAAGAGGAGAAGCGGGTGGGGGCAGCCACTTTATGTGTAAATGGTCTGGATTGGATTGCAAAGGACCTTAAAGATCATCTAGTTCCAAACCTGCTGGGTTTATCTGTTCCATCGGACTTCAGTCACCTGCTGAACTGAAACAATCTGAAGTTCCTGTTGCTTTTCTTTTTAGCTTTGTATCTTTTTTCCTTCTTTTTCTTTTTTTTTTTTTTTTCCCCTCCTAGTTTGCCAAACTCTCCTGACTTTTGCATTCTCTCTGTGTGCAACGAGGGCGGCTGTGTGAGCTGCTCGGAGAATAATTATCCTTGCTGAGACCCGAGGAGGCAATTCATCATGTCAGACTAACAATGGCTGCAGATAGCACAAGGAAGACGACATAACTAAGCATTGAAAATTAAGCACAGAGTGCACTGAATTTCCCTGGTGAATATAGAATTTGGGGTCATTATCTCACATTTTTGCTGAATATCAGTGGACTTATTTTGAGGCTAACTGATGCATCACTTTGGCTTTATTTCCATCTGCCAGGAAAACAGAGGATTTATGGCTATTTCAGAGAGCCCATCAAGCAATGCTATGAATAGTATCAAACAGTCTTTTTGCTAAATCCTGCTTGCCTTGGGGGTATGCGTAATTATCTCTTCTGATATATTGCATATTGAATAGTATTTATTTTTATTGTGCTGTGCAATAGTACGTTCCTGTTCCATTTATTGGCATCTTGCAGATAGATGGCAATTAAATAGAAATTTGTTATTTATTCCAGAGGAAAGCTTCTCTGAGTGCTCAGATCTGGGTAAATAAACTTCATTTACAGCTCCTGTAGTGATGGGTCCTTTCCTCCTTTCAGACCTGGCATGCAGCAGTAACACCCACACCAGGTCTGTGCCTACTCCCGTGAATTCCCAGGCCCCAAATTCAGAATCTGCTGAATTCGGTGGTAGGGACAGATGTATTTTGTATAAACTGAGAGAGTTTTGTTTAGGGCTGCATGGAAGAGAGCTGTTAATCAGTTCAGTATATCTGATACCAAAGGAAAGAAAGTGAAATAAAACCTGACAGAGACGTCTTTTTTTACGGTCGTTAAATAGATACGTACGTGTATACATATATATATATCTGTTTGTGAGTACATATGTATTTTATCCTTCTTTCACCAAAGCTTTGATAACTTTGTGAGTACATATGTATTTTATCCTTCTTTTACCAAAGCTTTGATAACTTCGTGAATAAGAGATTTTGAAGATATTTTTAACCTTTTCTGGGAGTAAATTTCTCCTCTATCATTAAGAAAGGAGGGCAGGGAATTTAGCTTGGAAATATTAAAAAATAAACTGTTGTGACATAAATTTAATTTCCATGTAATATGAAAAGTATTTTGAAATTTAAAAAAAACCACCACAGTGGGATAATGTAATTTGTCATTTTCTGACTATTAATTTGAGATTGGACCTTTAAAATAATGACCTTAGCTCACAAAAAACTCTTATTTCAAATGTTTTCATACGTTATTGGTAGAAGTCAGGTCTCTTCTCTCTGTCTTTTTTTCAGGTAAAAGAATATTTGTTCTTCTTTCACAGGAGGGAGGCAGCAAAATAAAAAATACAAAGCAAAATAAATTTTTCAAAACTTTAGGGTGAAAAAATGTACAAGTCAGATACTGAGCAAAACTATTTTCTTTTTTTTACAGGTACAGCTGGAAATTAAGCCATTCTCGAAACATGTGCTACAATGGACCAGCGAAGTTCAGTGGGGGAAAGGCACAAAACAAAGTGAATTTATGATTGAAAAAGTAATACTTGTGCACTCAGGAGGATCTGCATGGGAATAACAGTGCCAGGGGAATATCCTCAGAAAAATATAATGGCAACAGAGAGAATTTCTGTAACCAGCCTTTGTGAGCCTCAGTATTCACCTGGGTGAACTGAGAGTCTCCTGTGCCAGCTGGCCAGAAATCATTTATCTGGAATTCACATGGGTTTTCATCTTTTGCAAGCCTGTTTTGTTCAGTTGTCTGATGAGTTTTCGAGATTGGACTTTGAGACTTCATGGCATAAAATCAGACCCAATCACACACTAGAATCCTTGTACTTTGGAAATTTAAAAGACATGTGAAAACTTAAATTAGGCTTAACACAACAGGTGATGTATTCTCTGTGAAATTGAACAACTTTTTTTAGCACAGAAAAAAATTGTAGTAATATTCCATATAAAAGTGCTAAAAACTCTGTGGAGCTGCACTAGTCACAGGATTGATCAAGAATTTTGCTCTGTGGAGAGATGTGAGCTTTGTAGCCCTGTACAACTTGCAGGGCAGCTCCCGATTTCCGTACCGTCATGAGAGTTACTGATGGGCCAAGATCTTCCTAATTTTTGCAAAAATTTTTTGTGGCTGAGTAAGCGATTCAGCTTTTTACATAGAAGAGTTGGAGTCAGAGCTCAAAAACTGGCAGATAGTCTCAGCTGTAGGTTAGGACACAGAGTTTTGTGCATCACAATACCACGACCTGCTGTGAAGGAGCAGGGTTTGCTCAGTGAAGAGGCTCTGACACACAATTTGGGGGTTTGTTTTTAGGAAAAGAGAAGGGAAAGGAGTTGCAGAATACATACAACTTGATAGTAACCTGGAGTGAGATTCTAAGAAAACTACGTTTTTGCATTTTTGAAGTAAAATAAA
Organism: Acanthiza pusilla; assembly: GCA_036630365.1. NCBI lineage: Eukaryota > Metazoa > Chordata > Aves > Passeriformes > Acanthizidae > Acanthiza > Acanthiza pusilla. The sequence continues at coordinate 3,597,649 of JAXCHO010000032.1, read as the reverse complement.
GTACATGGTTGCAATGCTTTTACACACATCTCCAGTCTGTGGCTTCTGCAATTGCCAGTCTGGTGCAAAAATAGTGATATATTCTGTCATGTTTCTACTTAGCTGTAATGCTGAAAATGCAGCTTCAGTCTTTCTTTGCTGTTTTCACACCCTCAGTTTAAAGAAGTTAAAGGTCTTTTTAAATCTGTTATGGACTGAAGCCCTGGCACAGGTAGTCCAGAGCAGCTGTGGCTGTTCCATCCCTGGCAGTGTCCAGCCAGGTTGGACAGGGCTTGGAGCAACCTGGGATAGTGGAAGGTGTCCCTGCCCATGGCAGGGGTTGGAGCTGAATGAGCTTTAAGGTCCTGTCTAACCCAAACCATTCTGTGAGCTTTTGAATCACCACACCTTCAAAATTCCAAAGGCTGGGTTACATTTTAGGTTTCTTCCAACTGATAGTGATTTTGGAAAGTCAGGCTGATGACCAAACAGCATATTGAAAACAGACTTGAAACACTTGTTTCTCAGTTTATGCTTCAAAGTCCTGGTTATAATCTAGTCCTTATCAATATTCCGTATTGGAATAGAGGTTAGGCTTTTCTGGTGCATAAGATAATTTATGGTAGTTGAGGATTTCTTACCTTCAGAAGAAAACGCTCCCTCCCTCCCTTCCCTTCCCAGTGAATTACAGGATTGCCCCCCACAGTCATTTGCAGGCATAATGAATTTTATGACTCAGGATATTGAGGATTTGCTGCTGGACTGTTAGAACATTATAGTTTACCAAGATGCTTTGGAGAAGTTTATTATTTGGGGAATATTTCATTAGCCTTTCCACTTCAGTGAAGATTGTTCCAATGTTAGAATAAAGAAATAAAACTGCCTCAACAAATCTGCTTTCTATCCCATGGATATTGGGTAAGGGTTCTACCACAGAGTTTAGTTGAGCACTGGAAAGGCTCTCCAGGGAAGTGGTCACAGCACCAGCCCAAAGTGCTTTAACAACATTCCCAGGCAAGCAGTTTGAATCTTGCAGTTTTTCTGTGCAAGGCCAGGAGTTGGACTCAGTGATCCTTGTGGGTCCATTCCAGCTCAGGATATTCTATGATTTTTTGATTCTGGGGTCTATGGGGCCATGCCTCAAACAGCTTTCAGGCTCCAGAAGCTGACTTGAAGCACAAAGAAGTCAATCAGAGGTTTTGAGCTCTTCACTTCACCCAGCACCTGGCAGCCAGCATCAACCAGGGCTGTAACCCCGAGTGCAATTTCCCCCTAATCCTGGGTGCAGTTGCCTCTTGTTCACATTTTGTTCACTTTGAAGTCCTCCAAGCAGGGAACATTGTTCTACATTTCACACTCTGTGCTCGTTCCTGTCCTGTCCCCACCACTTCTCCTATGTGTCATCGCTGCCTGCTTGTTCTAAATGCTGAAAATTAATGTGGTAAAAGTGATGTGCACTCAAAACCAATGTACTATATAAATGTACTATGGACAAAATGTGATTATTCCTGTTAAACAGCTGGGGAAATTGGGAGGGAAAAAGTTCAGGAGCTAATCTAAGGCTGCAGAGGTAGTGGCAGAAAAAATAAATGTCAGAATCACGTATCCAAGTCTTGCAGGCCTTCTTCAAGATTGTAAGAGTCATATTTAATTGATGAGATGATATAGGATGAAGCAGAGTTTGCCATCAATTACAGAGCAACATTATTGTGTCTAACTTTTCTAGGACCCTGAAGGAACCAAAGGTCTGTCAGGGCCGAAAGGGCCCCAGTCAATTCTGCTAGCTGTGTAATTCTTAAACAGAGAATTCTTCTAAACTGTATTTATGCTAAATTTCATGGCACCTGATGACCTCAATTAAAACCTTTCAGAAGAAATCAGTCGGGCCAGCAAGGTCCTGAAAGATGAATGCCTATGGCTTTCTCCTGCTAGCTGCTGATAGGAACTTGATGATTTAAAAAAAGATTTTATAGTGATGCTGCTGCTGTTTTTTATCGAAGGTGTCAGAATGCCAGTAGTGATAATGTCTCCCTGAATGAGCAGCTTGCTTTCTCTGGTCGCTTTCCTAAAGCACATAATAGACATCATTAGCATCCAGATAAATCTCCCTTTATGGTGCATTTGGGCACAGAGAAGAATAAAGTTGTGTTTTCTTAAAGCTCCCAAGATTATTTCTATTATGATCTTGGACAAAGGCAAAAATTTTGTAACTTTGCTGGCCTTTATTAGACAAGCCAGTAATTTCCAAGAAGGAAAGAATTTCTTAAGAATGGATGTAGCTTGACAAAGGGGAATAAAGTCTGCCTGCACTTGGCTTTAAAGTATATATATAGCATAACTTGTAGGATACAGGGAACTGTACAAGTCAAAATCCAGGTGCAAGAAAAAGCACCAAATCAGCATATAATTCTCATGCTCCCGAATAAATGTCCACAGAAGAGCTGGAAAATACAAGTAGTCTTGGCACTTAATGTTACTAAATGCCATCTTCTTGAAAATATAAAACATTCATCTGTTTTTCTTCTGTTGACTTAGCAACTTGAGCTTGAAGTTTTTAATTAATTATTATGTAAGCTTGCCAAGGAGTCTAGAAATTTCTTTAAAAAAAAACAAACCAACTTGATTAGGTAAAATGATGGTAAAAGTGGTTATTTCATTTGCTCAGAATTAAAGTCAGGACTTATTGAAGACTCCATAAATGTTTTCATTATTTTAATTGCAAAGAATTATATTTGAACATGCCTTGATTTTGCTTGTGATAAGCAAAAGCCTGGTAAAAAATCCACTGTGACAGTAACCTTTTCAGCAATGATGGAATTAAAAAATGTAGTTCCTGGGAGAAAGTATTTTTAATTGCATGTCTGTTATGACATATATGACTTGAAAATTATATATCTAATTAGGATGAAGTTTAGGCATATTTTTAACTCCATTGACCCACAACATAAATATGTTTTGCTTGAACATAGGATTTGTTTGAACAATCTTAAAACCCCGCAATCACAAGTATGCAGCAACCACAGTCTTAATCTGTTCATTTAATGTTAATCAGAGCCACTGTAATGTGGAGCCAAGGAGCTCTAAGGGACATGACCTTATCACAGTGGACAGATGGCAAAAAAATTTCAAGCCGTGTTAAACCTTTTTCTTCAACACTTTTTTGTTCTTAACATATTTATTGCTGACACCATATATCAACGTTATAGCTACTGTTCAGGTGAATACGATCAGTTGGCAGTAATGGGTTCAGCTCTGGGAACCTTCCAGCCATTGCTTTTTGAGCTGTTTCTGTGAATTCAGTGCCTGGAAAAAAACAAGGAGAAAAAGACAAGTTGGGGAGGGAGAGAGGCTGTTGGAAACCCTTCAGCTCAACTTAATTCTCATGCAGAGAGGGGAATAAATTAATGCAGACACCATGTTTCCCTGACTCGTATGTCATTTCTTTTGTGATTGGAAAGATCAGTGGCAGTGCAGGATGTGTGGAAGAGAGAAGGGGAAAAGCAGAAAACACAACAGGAAAAAATATACTTGAAAATGTTAAACTGGGGTCTAGCAGCGTCTGTTAAATGTCTTCTGCATTTTTTAGGAGAGAAATGTTTCCCTGCATTGGCCTCCATTGCTCCTCTGGTGTCTGCCATCGCAGTGGAAGAGCTGAGTGAGGTTTGAAGGCACAGTAGGAAACATGCCTTAATAAATGCAGTTGCAACTGGATCGTGTGACACTATGGATGCTCTGCGTAGCTGTGCAAGCTACAGATGTAATTTATGTGTGTCAAAATTTCCATCCCCTTTCTTTTTTCCACGTTTTCCCTTTTGTAGAATGGAATATGTTGGTGCCTTTGTCATTGTATTTCAGGAATGAAGAATTGTTGCTTCCTAGCTTCAATTCATGAAGTTCAAGAAGGAATTTTCAGGTGCAACAGCCTTTTCCTCTTCCATAGGCAGATATCCCCATTATACAACAAAAGATTTTTTTAAAAATTTTAAAGATTTTTTCATTTTCTCTGTGCCGGGGTCAGCTGCAACTACTCTTATTTCCTACTTGGTAAATATCTTGTCTGATGTTTATCTGGCATAAATTTCGCATATGTTCTGCATGAGAATTGTGAATATCAGTAGGAAAAAAAGACAGCACCTCACCCAGAGAAACTCAGAGGTCCTAAGAACAGATTTACAGGGAGAAGATGGAAGGAGGTGTGGGAATTGCCTGTCTCAGCAGAGGGGAGCACTCATCCCTGAGAAGCAGCATCCCTGCAAGTTTGTGTGGCTGCAGATGCATCAGACTGCAAATGCACAGCGTGTGTTTTGGTCTGAGAGGCTCCCAGTAATTAAGTTGTACATTCAATTAAACTTAATGCGCCAATAACTTTTTAAAATACAAAGGGCCCGTACTTTCAGGAAGAAAAAAATACTCAGACTCCCTTTACAGGCCAATAAACCTCCAATAAATGCCCATGACTGGAGGCCCAGATCTTTATTTGTAGCCACAAAGCAACATTTCCATTAGCTTTAGCACTGTCACGCTGATTTCTATTGGTTGAGGATTAGATCATGAAAACTGTAGATAGTGTTCCTGTGCCACTTGGAGAAGGAGGCAGAGTACAGTTGCTCTTGGTCATGTTTTGGGAGTCAGGGACCTACATTTAAGCTTAGTTCTAAGCATTTTTAAATTCATTAAGGCCTTTCAAAAATAGACAAGGGAAAATTTAAACAAAAAAGTCAGAATTAATCCAATATGCTCTACATCGAAAGAACATTCGCCCAGCTCTCTCATTAAGGGTTCCTGAAGAATTCACCAGGTTAATTCTGTAAAACAGGTGAGACTTAACTTCAGTCTTCTAAAAATCAAGAAACTTGACAGCATGGCTGACTACAGAGAAAATCAAATCACCTGTTTCAAACTAAAAAGTTAATAATTAAGTAGATGTGCCTACTGAATATATTGTCTGCAGAGAGAGGCTCACCTAAAGGACTTATATCAGTTTAAGATGTTTATATTTAACAGAGTTGAAGCACAGTCAAACTGAGATACAAGGTCTTTTCATCCTTCTGGAAAGCAGCTCTATCTCCTCCTTTCCCTGCCCCAAATCCTGGGTTTGTAGAACCATAGAATAGTTTAGGTTGGAAGTGACCTTAAAGATCATCTGGATCCAATCCCCCTGCAATAGAGAGGTTGATGAGCTTTGTCAGTTCTTCACAAAGTGACCCAACAACAGAGAGTAGCTCTGGTGATGTAGGGGTACCAACAAAGATATTTCCATTATTTGTTGGCTTTTCATGCTCTCCTCTGTCTTTTTTCCACTTTGTGTCTCCTGTGTAAGGTTTAGAAGGCGAATTGTAAGAAACAGGGCCTGTGTTTATGGTGTGCTAGCAAGGGGCTCCAAGGAAATTCAATCCTACTTTTGAAAAAAGACTCAGGAGTTCTGCTATATTTATTACTCCTCCTGTTGGTTTTCCTCAGACTAGTAATCCTTGGGTATGGAAAGCAGGGATCATTCATCATCCCCAATAAAACACAGCAAGTGAATGGAAATAACATTCAGACAGACAGCAGTGCCAAACCCAGAGCCTTTGCAGAGAGTTTTCTTTTTAGATGAGGAATCGGTGACCTGGGACACAGAGGAGCATGGTGGGATCGAGGGGAGGAGGGAGCTGCTCCTCACGGCAGGCTTTTGGGATGCGGCGTGACAATGATTACCCAGAAAACACAGCTGAATGCAAAGTGGCAGGGCAGGCTGGGGAGCCGCTGTGCTGCTGAACCAAAACTGAAGGAAAAGGAGCTGCTGAGTGAACTGGAAAGATGAAATGTGTGCTTGGCTGGAATCGATAATAAAGCACGCGGCATTCCGTCTGGCAGCAGAAGCCAGGAGCTTATCAAAAACAGTGTATTCCCATGTAGAGGGAGGCAGGGCGTGATTGCTGAGCAGGATATGTAAAGCTTTATAAAAACTTCCTTATTTTGCCTAAATCAGTAGGAGAGAGACATCCCCCTGGCTTTGCAGGAAGAGAGGAGACTGATAGAGTCATCCTGGCTTACACAGAATAGAGCACATGGTAAATGGGAATTTCACAGAAAAGCTTTTTTTCTTCCATTTTAAGGAGATTTTTGACAGCTAAGTGCAAACTGTTCTGTAAAGTGTCAACTGTCCACACAGTTTTCCTAAAAAAAATAAAACCAATAAAACACTATAGACATTAAAGAATTATTTTTTTACATTGTCTTTCAAACCAAAAAGTAATTCAATACATACATCCCCATTTAGGATTCCATGGGCAAAATTGTTACTGGATGAAAAATTTTTGAGCCTCATTTAAATAAGCACAATCATCCATAATAATTTAAAGGTCCTGAAGAAAAACACTGTCAGCCACAACTTCTCTATCTGCAGATCATCCACAGCTTTCATACCTTGTTTCAAGCAACTGTTAATGTTAGAGAACAATTATTATGCACTTGACTTTGATTTCATAGGTGGAAACAGAAAATACAAATAAAAAATTTCATTTTTTCCTCGTGGAAGCTCTTTCTTAACTAGAAGTACAAAGCAACTTTGGATTTGGTAACAAAAACAAGTTATTGATAACCATTAGTGTTGAAAATAGCAAAAGATTCAAGGACAAGGGAGACCTCAGAGTACATTCCAGTACCCAAAGGGGCTCCAGGAGAGCTGGAGAGGGATTTGGACAAGGGCCCGGAGAGACAGGACAAGGGGGAATGGCTTCCCACTGCCAGAGGCCAGAGTTAGAAAGATAGGGTGAATTAAACACTGGAATGGGCTGCCCCGGGAGGTGATGGAGTCACTGCCACTGGAGGTGTTCAGGGAAAGCTGGAACGTGGCACTCTGTGCTCTGTTCTGGTTGACAAGGGAGGGGATCGGGCACAGGTTGGACTGGATGATCTCAAAGGTCTTTTCCAACCTACTTGATCCTGCAATTAGATGAGATATTGGGAAGGAATTCTTCCCTGTGAGAGTGGTGAGGCCCAGCACAAGATGCCCAGAGCAGCTGTGGCTGCCCCATTCCTGGAAGTGTCCAAGGTTGGGTTGGATGGGTCTTGGAGGAGCCTGAGATAGTGGAAGGTGTCCCTGCCATGGCAGGAGGGGAGATGGATGACCTTTACAGTACCCTCCAACCCAAACTACCCAAATGTTTCTATAATTTTTTGTATAAACTTCATAAACAAATATGCCAAATTTACTCACTCAGCCTGCCTGTGCTAGAAGCTCCGTACTGAATGCACTGACTCGCTAATACAGAACAGCACTAATTATAAAGTAGTGATAGTCTGTGATTTCATGACATGATTAATGAGCCTGATTTTCCACTGTATGATTATTGATTGGAACCGTGTCCGGTAATTCTGCATGGATTTACTACTCCAACTGCTCAAACTTCGTCTAAGATACGTATGAGATATGCAAAAGCTTTTGCCACATTTTAGTCAATGTTTCAGAATTCAGCTCACATGCAAGAAATTGCAGGGCTGATATTGAGCACAAAAGACCATTTGCTGCAAGAGTGTGGCCTGCAAGAACCGCTGGCTGCTGAACGCTTCCAAAATGTAAGAAAGATCCTTCAAATCCTTCGAGCCTGCGGTGCAGTTACGGAAGATTTACAGGACATGTTTTCCATCTTTTGCAAAACGAGGTTTTGCTATAGAAATGAAATTGGATTGGACCAGCAGCTGGCTCCATCAGGCGTACGAGCTGAGCTACAAGAAGAAAAGGGAAAAAGAAAAATTTGCTCTCTATAAGCTAAGCCAGATGGTTGGCAATCCAGACTCATGTCAGAGTGGAAATATATATAGCTGATTTGTCCACGCATTTTTTGATTTATTAAGTGAAATTGCCAGTAGATTAAAGACAAGTGAGAAATGGTGATGCAAAATCACAAATTTTATAAATACTCAAAAAAGGAGCATATCAGAGCAGATAGTTTGCTTGTATTGGCACCACACACAGACCAAAGGAAGAGATGCTGTAAATTGTCAAGAAAAATGTGTTAAAAAATGGATATGCAGCTGACTTTTAAAAAAGAATATCATAACAATGGAAGAAGCCATGTCAGTGAGATTTCTACAGGAAAAAAGAAGCAGAAAAAGAAGTGGCAAAGAGACAAAAGATGCTGCAGATGTTCTAAACAGTGAACTGGGTAGAAAGAGACAAGAGAAGAGCATCAGAGAATTGAAAGGATTAAAAAAAGGTAGGTGTAGAGGAGAGGAACATTAGGAAAGCATTGTGTTCTGTGTGCCATTAGAAGTTTGATCAGCTCTCAGGAAACAGCTGCTTCGATGCAGCCCACACCACTGCTTGTATAATGGATAAAACAAGTTTAAAAAAAAAAAAAAAAAAAAAAAAAAAAGAGAGAGAGAGAAGAAAAGATATATGTTCAATCAGTAAGAGCTCCATGAAGGGTGGTGGTAAATGGAAAGAGGAGATGTCTGAGCTGTTAAAAAAGAGAATGCTTACAGAGAGAATCAGCAGCTGCATTTTGCAAGTCGACAGAGACTGCTTCAAGGCCCAAGGGAGGCATTTCAGACTGGGCACTGATAGAAACCGTCTCATTTCTCAGAAGAGAAAAACACTGAATAGTAGAAAAGGTGAATTATGCATTGTAGAGTGTCTGTGAAAGATATTATACAATAAATAGCAGGAACAATGAGTACAGAAGACCAGAACATGAAAATGGTGTCGATCACATCATTGCAAAAAACAAGTCCATGTAGCACTGTCCTTCTATAATGATCCAGAGCCCATATGAAAGGCAGAGGAAAATGGTCTTTTTATGACTGCCACAATTTCTCACATGGGGAATCCTAAGAAGAAAAAGAATGGTGTGAGTGGTTTCCAACAGCTGGAAAAGTTTTGGAAAGAAAATAAAAAACGTACCTAAAAGAAGTTGCCCTAGCCAAATGCTCCTCAGCTCTCTCCAGGTGATACACAGCAATTTGATCTGTACTCTAGTGAAGAATGCAGCAGTGTTAATGTACTTCTGACAGCTTTTCTCTTTAAGTGTGGAAGCAAAGGACACATTCTGGTAGGTAATAGCAGTTTTTTTCCCCATCTATATATAAAGCTCCACATCCATCTTGACAAAACTATCTCCTTATTTAATATTGCATCAACTCAATCTCCTTACCAAAGATAATTATGCTTTATTGTCTTATTTGTAATTACAACAGTAAAAATCCAATACAAAATATGAATTTGCAAATAAAATACTTTCAACTCAGAAACTACACTCAACACAAGGACAAATTCTTGACTCATGAAAGAAGGCAGCTGGGTGGAAGCCGTAGGTACAGTAGCTAACTCTCTTATTCAGTGGCCTTTTCCCACTTAAAATAATTCTTTAGCACACCATTGTTTATATTACTTGTTTACATCTGCAGTGAATTTTAACAGTTTCTCACATATTCTCAACTTGTTCATTTTTCTCTTTTGCTTCAATATTTCCACTTCTTCCTGTCAGCCCTACTTCAAGTTAAATTACATACTTACGCCATAATTTGTAGAAAAGAAGAAACTTGCAAAAAACCCCAGAAATGCTTATTATCAAACAGGTTCCACAATAATTAGAAGTTGATTTGTGAGTAAATGACTTCATGAAAGTAGTTATTACTTTATTTCATTCATCTCTTTTGCCACTTTTCTGTAAAAAATCCTGAGCCCTTCCACTGCTTCCAGTGATTCCCAGTTTTCCATTTCCCTCAGAACTCCTAAGATTATTCATAAGTGACTGCCACACAGAACTCAGACTAATTTCTCCCCCCAATGCCTAAACTCTTCCCATCTTCTCTCTGTGTGTATTTTTTGGCTTATACCTGGGAAAGATTTGCAGGCAACCTGCAAATATGCAGATGTTGATCTGCTATTGACACCCAAAATAAATGGGTGAAGGCTGAGGGATTTCTATAGTTTCTTAAGTAGTAATGTTCAACATTTTCTTTTCTTCACTCAGATGTACAGGAACTTGATGTCTTTCAGAATGCAATCTTTTTCTCAAATTTCATTGAATCTGACAAGAACATTAAAGAATATTAAAGGAAGTTAAATTTACTGACAGCTGTACAGGCAGAATGAGATCATAACTGCAGGAAACCTTTTCCTTTAGGAAACCAGGCTAAAATCTGTCACTTCAGAAATGCAAGGTCTGGTTTTTCTGGGCAGCTGAAAAATTCTTCTGGAGATGAAGCACATGATCATGATGGCTCAGTGCTGGCAAGAGTGGCTGATACAAGAAATTATTGCATCTCCCTTTGGAGACACCTCAAAAATTGGAAAAAATGGACCCATGGGAATATTGTGAAGTTCAACAAAAGGAAATGTGAAGTCCTGATCCTGGGAATTTCTTTTCTCTGCAGTACAGGACTTCAGGCTTCTGGTGAGCAGCAAGTTGAATAAGGACCATCAATTTTCTCTCTGTGGAGTTGCCATAGAAAGCCCGAGGAATTCACAGGTTTTATGATATACCTAGTGTATATCTAAAGAATTCTGATCCTACAGAGAAAAATGTTAGGGAAATAATTTCAGCTTTCAATAAGATTTTCCCTTCCATGCTACATCTGTGGTCTTCAATGTTTTAAATAAGCAACTTTGAAGTTGGACTTTTTTCCTCACGGTGCCTTGCACACATAGGCAAAGCTCAACATAATGAATATTTACTGAGACACTTCATTAACCTCCTTGAAACGTCTTAAAACCCCCACTGATGTAGAAAACTGAGATTTCAACAGCTGTATGCTGAGATGACTGCTGCAATCGTCTTGAACAGTCCTAAGTAACCCTTACCAGAGGGGTTTTTTGCTCAATAGGTGTCATTTAAGATTTGGGTGTGGACTACCCTCTGTTTTTCTGTACTTTAGGCAATGATAATTGTAATAATCATCATCATAATAAACATAATACTAGACTTTTCTGCAACCCTTCATTGTATAATTTTTATACTATTTGAAGCCACTTCTGTAAATTTCTAGGAAGGTTACAGTCAGAAACTGCAAAAATTGGTATGAGTGTGCCCCTCCAATGGCTCTCCATAATTCACTGTCCTTCCCCAGACCTACTTTTCTTTTCAGCTTTGAGTTCCTGGCTTCTTTCATCTTACTCAGAGCCTGGTAGTGGCGTATTTGTCACTTTCTTGTGGCAAAATTCCTTTCTCCTTTGTGAGCTTCTAGGGGTTCTTGGCATTGTCAGAGACACAGTTTAAGAGTCCTTATCTCAGAATCACAGAATGGTTTGGGTTGGAAGCGACCCTAAAGATCATCTACTTCCAATCCCTCCTGTGGGGGCCACACCTACTGAAATACCAGGTTAAACCAATGTCCTCAAGGTCAAAAGCGTTAAAAGAGTTATTGGACTGCAGCACAAAGAGCAAAAGCTCCTGTTTACCATGATTAATTTCAATTAATTAGAGGCTCTTGGGAAACCCCAACGTGTGCCATTCCACATTTAGGGGCTTGAAAAGAAAGAGTGCCTTGGTCTTGCACAAAGACTCCTGATCTCTGCACAGAACACACTGGAGGAAAGGCTGTCTTGGTCACTCCACAGAACATCCAGATTGACAATTACAGTCTGAGGGCAAGACAACCCCAACTTTCACCGTTTGATGCATTCAGATGACATCACAGTGAAGCTGTAAATACCTGCATGAGCTGAGGGTGGAATAAGGAAACCTGGAAATCTTGTTAGAAAGCATATAACCCCTGTGCCTCCAGAGCTAGGAAGGCAGATGAGCCTGCCTTGGTTTGAAAGTGAGGCATTTGTGCACTCTCTGTAGGCAGAAGAGCTTTTTGTACCCTCTTTCATTAGAAAGTGTGGGTATACAACCCTCTTTTTAAAAATTGTTTTCTCTTCCCTACTTTTTGTGAGGCCAGGTGGTCATAAATCCTTGCTGGCAGAGAAATAGAATAAATGGACCGCAAGCAATGACCACAGCTTACACGTTCTCTCTTTCTCTGTGGAATTCTTCAGTTTGAGGGAGATGCAATGAAAGAATGAAGCACTCCCTGCTCTAATAAATATTTAAGATCTTTTTTCCATGAATGAAGGGCTTTCATACAGATTCTTGCACTGCTGAGAGGAGTTGTGACTCCTCTGTCACTTCAGGGAGCAAAACTGTGAGACTGAACTCCTGAGAAAGTGGCAGGGAGGGAAGAAACATTCCCTGAGGGCAAGTGAGTGAAATTACAAGTCCAGACATCATAAATTTTAGTGCCTGCTGTTTTATGGCAATTGATGGCTGTTTTTTGTTGGGTTTTTTTTGTTTCCATCACAAACCTCATTATGAGAAAATTCTCCTTGCTATTCCCTTTAGGAGGTAAGCACCACCTTTCAGCTTCATGGAGAGAAGACTTTGAGTTTTTCCAGTGACGCCTGGAATGAGAGCACCACTGGCTGATAAAGCAGAATTGCTGCTCAGCACTTTCACTACTCAGGCTTTTTTTTGGGTGGCTTGATGCAAATTGGATGGTTCCATAGGCCACACGGCATGGGGACTCCTATCACCAGGGTCTCATGCACAGGCTTAGATGAAAAAGTTCTGAAATCTGGTTTGTCTTCCATAAATAATGTTTTGGACGTTGAGGGGCATGGGGGTTGCTGGTTTTTTGTTTTGTTTTGTTGGTTTTGGTTTCATTTTTGTTTTGTTGGTTTGCTGTTTTTATTTTTTTGTTTGTTGAGGGTTGTTTGTTTGTGGTTTTTGGTTGTTTGGTTTTTGCGGGCTTTTTTTCCTTGGAAATAATGTTTTATCCTAGTTTGCTTATAAATTTAGGAAGTACAGGAAAAGGATGTGAACGGAAAAAGAAGACAAAAATATCAAACTGGTCTCCATCCAACAGTTCAGTGAGATTTCTCCTTACAGAACATGAGTCCTGCTGGTGGGTTTTCACCTTCCTGATTCTGTAGCATTGAGAATAATGTCTGGAAATTGTGTTACCACCACATTTTAAATCTAAAGACCATGAAGCTTAGCAGCAAGTTCTTAAAAAAGAAAAACCAACAAAATCAAAAAACCAACCAAAGAAACAAAAGAAAAAAATACTAGAGGCAAAAAAATAAATACCAACCCAAAACCCAACCATCTTTGAATATTCAGGTTTTGGATGTCTAACTTCAAATGTCATCACCAAGTATCTTTTTTATTTTTAACATTGCATGTCCCTGTTGCATTTTGCACAGCAAAAACTTAATGGCTACAGCAAAAACTAAAATGCCAGGTTAACAAGATATAGATACAGAAAATTATAACCATCTGTATTATAACCTCCATATTAACAAGGACTGAAGATTTTCAATTAATTGACTCTTGTGTGAATCGAACTTTAATTTTTAGGGATAAAACACAGAAAACATAACTAGATTAAACCTCCATTAAAATTGTTGGTGATGGGGTCTGAAGTAATAAATCAAGCAAGAGAGCTTAGCAGTAGAAAAGGTCAATCTTTTGCATATATACCTAAGTATAAATAAAAAAGAAAAATGCAGTTCCCTATTAATGTAGAGATGGTTTATTACACCTTTCACAGAATACACAGCACCACATTTGAAAAAAAGGAAAACGTTCCATTTTTTACAATGGACCATAGGCCTGAGAGCTTGCCCTCAGAGATTTAACAAATAAAGGTATAGAAAAAGCCTTGCTATAATATTTAACATCAGATTTGAACCAAGCCAAACTAGCAGGGTACCTGTCACTGGGAAGATAATTTATTTCATCTGGGGAATATGTTAGATCTCATTTGTTTGGACTTCAGTGAAACATTTGATATGGTATGCATAGGAAATGCCAGTGATATTTGAGAAGAAAGGGATGAATATTATAATTGCATGATGGATAAGATGCTGGCTACCTAGGCACCCATTATCTTTTTGAAAGCTGAGTTATATTACTAGAGAAGATTTATTAATGGTGTTTCTTCAAGACTATTCAAGACAGGCATTACTGGTACTTTTAATATATGTGTTTATTTTATTTTTATAAAATAATTCGGTATAAAGTCAAATTAACAGTGTATGATGAAGTTTAGTGAAACAGAGGTAAATACTGCACCATGTCTTTCTAATAGCACATAAGTGTTAAGTCTGGATGTTATCTCCTTTTATTTTAATTTTTTTTTTTAATAATAAACCATTCATTGATAACAATTAATTCTCAAAGGAAATAATTTAACAAAATTCAAAAAGATCTTGATTATATCCCTTACTGCCTGTGAGTCTTGGGTCATAAAAATGTACCTGTGAACAAACCAAGAAGGGAGAGAAGTTTATGCAAAAATGACATTGATAAATTGAATATAAATAATATTAAGTGAACATATCTAGGCGGAAAATTATAATGTGTCTAGCAATAAAGCCAGTGAGATTCAGGAAACAGTTGTTCATTTAGGATAGCAAGAAGAGAAATATACCCCATTTAAGAGGAGATTGGTTTATGAAAGGGATTATATGAGATGGCTGTTGGAAAACTGTTTTTGAGGCAATCTTTGCTTCTCATTATTTTTAATGCCTCTGTGTCTTGCAATTACTGAATTCTAAAATGTGCCTAAAGAGGCTTATTTTAGAGGACTTTTACTTACTGAATTACACCATGAGAAGTTTTCCTGGTAATTAACATGCTCCAGACACTGCCGGAAATTAATTTCCACAGAGGCATCCCATGGCTGATGGGATCTCTGCTCTCATTGGCCATGTCTGGTCAGCCTTTGGCAAGACATCAACTTTGGGTATTGTCAGTGGAGGCAGGAAAAAAGGCACATATTTTTATTTTCTTTTGATATTAGAAAGGTTTAGAGATCATAGATGAGTTTCACTTTCAATCAAGGCACACTTACCACCTCTGAAACATGGTTAAATTATTCAGATTCTTGGCTTAAACAAATGCCAACTTTTGGCTTGATGCTAATATATGTATTATTATCTGCTTATTTCTTTACTGCTTATTTGCCACTGTAATTCAAATTAGTATAGTCAAAATTATTTCAATAACTCTAACAAATTATGGATGTAATTATTATGGCGTGTATTTCAAAATGCAGCTTTATTTACAAAGGACACAGCGTTGATTAAAATAGCTTGAATTATGCTAACTACAGCATTGAACTCTCTCTGCAAAACCATCTGAGGAGCACAGTAATTTGAGTTCAAGGGAGAGGCTGTATTACAAGAAGGCTAATGATAATCGTGTTTAAGGTCATTGGCAACTAAAGTACTTACTGTACAGGAGCCTTCTGTCAGAGACAATTATAGTGAAGGGCCTTTGAATGGGGTTGAAACACTCCGAGTGTGTTTCTGTGACAGCTTTGTTCTTACAATATTTATTCTGGTTTATCTGCAGCACAGTATTAAATTTAGAGTGTCACGAGCCGAGGGGCTCATGCAAAACTAAATTGACAGTATGCAATGATGTGGTAGTTACACCGCAGCCTTTCTAATAATGGCACTGCCTTGTTAGATCAAAAGCATCCCCTAGGACCGAGGAGGCAGTGCCAGTAGTCCTGCTCACATGGATTATGAAAGCACTGTTGACTGCGCAAAGCTGTCAGAAAGAAAGAAAAATCTGCCAGGATCACATTCTTTTGTAGCTGGTCATCAGTCCTTAATAGACATTTTTGAGTGGTGTCCCATTTTCCCTTCTTGTGCCTCTATTTTGTTTCATTTCACTTTCGTTTGTCAGGAAGGAGGAAGTAGGTGAGCTATTTCGGCTTCATGTGTTCTGGTGTATCTGAACATCTCTCAGCCTTCAATTTGTTTAATCTCACCAATAAACGGATTGCTCTGTGAGTATTTCAGAGGGGAAACTGAGTCATGCAACACATCAAGTTCACGAGAATTCTTTCACAAGTTCTGAACTTTGGAGATTATTGCTTACATTACCTGCTATCAAATAATGGCAAGAGTGTTCGATGGAACCAAGTTATCTATCATCGTATTATTATGTTATTTTTAGTCTTTGAAAATAAATACATTATTATATTACTGCTTATCTGTTAAAATCAAACGCAGAACCAAGAGAAAGTTTTCATGGGAACCTCTTAGATGTGAGCTTGCCTATTCTGTTTTTACAGCAGCCATTTTTCAAACGTCTGTCTTTGCAATTTTCATGAGAAAAATTAACTCACCTGGGTCCTGTCCTCTATTAGGATTAGTTAGAATTGAAAGGAAAGATTAAAAAAAAATCTATCATTTTGACAACAGGTTTTTAATTAACATCTGGATGTACGGATTTAAAAGAACATTAGTATTTTAATGAAAAAATAAGGAAACTCATAATAATGTTGATTCATCTTCAAACAGGTTTAGCATTAACTTTTAAACAAGTGATGGAGTTCGTCAGACATTTGAAAATGCTGCTATCTTAATTTTTCAGTCTTTAGTGCAACCTGATGTAGTTTGAATTCTTATGCTTATATCATAATTATGAACCAGACTTTCTTATCAAATAATAATTTCCATTATTTTACCCTTTTAGAGAAGTGAGGAAAATAACAGTAGATTAGACAATGCGTTTCCTTGAGCACGTACTTCCCAACAGACTGTACACTCAGAAGATAGGGGAAGACAAGAAACAAGAAAACTATTCCCATAATGCAATGCAAAATTTTAATAAATTTTCCGGCTGCAGGCTTCAGCCAGTTTACTGGGGCTTTATTTAAAACAAAACAAGTTGGGCTAACATAATGATTTTTTAAATCATGGTCATTTGAAATTGAAAAACAAAACAAACCAAAACCAAATTTCCATCTAAAACACCGAGTCACAGGCTTTTTTTTTGGTTTTTTTTGTTTGTTTGTTTGTTTTTTTGTTTTTGTTTTTTTTTTTGTTTTTTAAGAACCTAATGTGAATGCTTACTACTTTACAGCAAACTTTGAACCACTTAAGCATATGGATATGGGAAATTATTCTACTTATTTCATTTTAAGCAACAGCCAAGAAAAGCAAAATCTAAAGCACATACATTACAGTGTGCATTAGCCACAGACATCAAAAATCAGCCACTCCTACTTCGGCAAATCCATACAGAATGCTAGGCAAAGAGATGGTTTTTCCTAATGTGTATAGGAAAAAAAACCAGTCAACTAGACTTGCTGTTCCCTGGTGAATGAACATAATTTCCCTGTGTTTAAGCCTGAATACTTTTTACACTTTTTATGCATTAACACGGTCCCATTTACATGGTTTTGAACAGATGTCAGGCTTAAAAATAATACACATGTCCAAGGGTTGATTTTTTCATTGAGTGATCCGTTTCCTTCTCCAGTGGGGTAAAAACAAAGCAGGGAAAAGAGGGAAAAAGCAAGCAAAGAAAATCCTATCCTTTAGTTCTTGGTCATGTAGGCTGAGCTGGGAGGGTAGAGCCATTTAAGGAGGTCTCACTGCAAGGTTTCGGGCTGCTCTGGGATGCACACACAATATCTGGCATTTGGTTTCAACCTTAATGGTGTCATCTCCTCAGCACTGACTGAGATGCATTAAATATTCATGAGTTTCTTAAAGGCTTTTGGGAAGAAAGTGCTAGAAAGGAGCATTAACATGCTGATCTTTTTTTACTGGCCTGTGTCAATGAAGGCATATTAAATAATTAAGTCAGTCTAAGCCATTTTTTGCACAGAAGGAGGTTAAGATTAGCAGCCCCTGCATGCTGGGAGATGCTACCTTTTCCACTGCTGGTGCTTTTAGGCTAAAGAAAACAAAAACAGAATAAAGGGGACAGGTTGAGTCTCAATTAAAAAAGGCACTAAAGCACCATTTGTTCCATGTTGTAAGCCCCTGTGTTAGATTAGGAGCGCCTTTTTATGGCTCCAGATGGAAATGTGACCTCGTAAAAGCCTCTCCGTACACAATACGTTCTCAGACCTCTGCCTATGAAAAGGCTCATGCAAAAACTAATCGTGCAGAAATGACTTGGTTTGCTTGTGAAAATACTGATTCTCAAAGGGCTGTCCTCCCCATCTCCTGACACCCTGTGTTATATTTTCCTTTCCTGTGCTGAGCCTCAGAGAGTTGAGGCAGATGGTTCTAAGAGTCTGAACATCAGGGATGCAGCATCTCTGGGAGGGTGCTTCAAATGCCTCGGGGCATTTGAATGAACAGGACAAGGATAATTTTAACTGAGTCAAAAATGGGCAAAACATGCGTATCAAAGTCACACAAACACATTTTTGGGAGGACTACTCCTACAGACACCGACACGCACACACTGAAAAGGTCAGAACGACAGGCTGTAAACCATCAGGCACCTTTAGGAATCATATTTGATGGTTTGAAATTTTATGTCATCAACGGAACTGGGCTAAAAAATGCAAAAAATTGCCTTGGAATAATATTTAAATGCTATCTCATGTGGAGATCTGGCTTAGTTTCCACCATTACATAGTATTTAACTGTTCAGACAAAGTGGGAATATTCCACGTAGGAAAGTTAGAAGCCTCTTTCTGTTGTAGTGCATATTTAGGGGTTGATACCACACATCAGAACGTTCAGGGCTTTGATCTGTAAAAAGGAGAAAAGAAATGTAAAGTAGCTCTCTGACACGGCAGGTGATGGTTGGGCTATTAGCTGTTATGGATAGATTCAGGTCTCCAACCCTCATTCCTCATAGCAAATTTGACAGCTCTTGCAACAGTCCTGAGAGAGACTGGAGGAGGGGAGAAATATTGGATGGGAATTGGTTTCCTCACAACTCTTCCAAATGGTTTTGCTGCAGAACAGAAAGCATTCAAAGTCTATTAACACTTTTTTTCCCCCTCAAATGTATTTTTAATACGTGCTTTATTTATATCCAGCTCATTAATTTCCACATATTTAACTGAGAACTCAACAAGAAACTTCACTTGCAGGGACCAATTCTAACTGGATTTATGCCACAGTGGACAGAGAAAACAAAACTAAAAAGTAAATCATTATATAAAATGCAATGTTAGCTATAAAAACAGAAAAGAAATCCCTGTTTTAAGGACAACTATGACAACCAAAGTCAAGTTTGTGATGTGGCCCTCAAATTAATCTTTTTGTAACCAGGCTGCTTGCTGGAGAGGTTACTTCTATGGATGTTATTTTAATGTTTTCTAAACATGGGATTATTTCTCTGCCAGCCACAGCAGCACAGGTGCATATTAATATATATAGCTTATATATAGCTTATGATTTCTATGCACCATTGTTACCTTCAGCTTTCTTTTTCATTAATATTTAAGGAGAAAGTCACTTCACTATGATATTCACATTCCAGTGAGATCATTCCTGAAATATTTAAAGTGAATAATGCAAGTTTCCAGAAATAGTGATAAATATAGCCTCAGTCTCCTGACCCCATAATACCTGCAGGTGGGGAAATATACTGGAGGCATTTTAAGATCCACATGCCAGATTGACCCCATTTTTTATATCAAGAAAGAGAGACAAACAAGGACAAAGCCATCAGAAGGTTGTCTGATGTATTCTGGCCACAGTGAAGGTCTTTGCAATCTTTTTCTGAGAGAGCATTTGCTAAGAAAGAAATCCACACTGTGACATTGGGCTAGAAATATAATCTCTCTGTGCTTTAGTTTTGCATCAGAAGTTGGCGATAATAACTACATCACATTGGGAAATGTGGATTTAGTATTTTTCATAGAATGAGAAGAAAATAATGAACTTTTTTAGAGATCACCTGTTCTGGATGGTCTTCAAAGACGTTTTGAAATACAGCTTTTCTTTATCAGAAAACCTCATTTTTCTGCTTCCTCCCCTAAAGAGAGAGAAAATAAAATAGAAATATATTTTATGTGTCAGAGGTGTTTTTTGGTACTCTCTTACTTGCGTTTCTCTCATGGGTTTTGACTGTAATATTCACTACACACCTTTTACCTGATTGTGGTTTAATCCCAGGCACTATGGTAAGAAATAAAAGTTTAAGGGATGGGTCATCATCCACCCAAGAGCTTCTAAACTCATGGAGCAGAAAACTGAAATCTAAGCTCTGGAGCTTGAAAACTGAAAATGGCATCCTGAAATCTGAGCCTCCCGAACTCTCCTCATGGGGAATATGGACCATTCCTCACATTCCTTCTGGTCTGTGTGAGAGATCCATGAAAACCGACTGTGAAACCTGTGCAGAGGACAGCGAGCTGTGTGGGGAGGGAAGGGTGGCCATCCAGAGGGATCTGGACAGGCTGGAGAGGTGGGTTTTCCTGGTTTTCTCTGGAAAATAGAGAAGGCTCTGGGGAAACACCATAGCCACATTTCAGTATCTGAAGGGGGCCTACAGGGAAGATGAAGAGGGATTCTGCATCAGGAACTGTAGGGACAGGACGAGGGGGAATGGATTCAAACTGAATGAGGGGAAATTTAGCTTTTAAATACACCAGAAATTCTTGACTGTGAGGGGGGTGAGGCCCTGGCAGAGGTTGCTCAGAGGAGCTGTGAGTGTTCCATCCCTGGAATTGTTCAAGGCCAGATTGGACAGGACTTGGAGCAACCTGGGATAGCAGAAGGTTTTGGAACCTGATGATCTTCAGGGTCCCTTCCAATCCAAATCATTCTGTAATTCTATTATAAAAAAATAACCTGTTTTAAAACTACCTTTAAGATCAAAAGAATAAGTAATACACTTAGGGATTTTGGTGGCAAACCAAAAAGTGTTTGACTGAAACCTGTTTAGTGCTGAAATGGATTCAGGGAATCAAGTGGTTAAAAACAAGAATTTCATGTCCTTATTACTGCTCTGATCCTGGATTTTTCTTGCTGCTGGGCTCTGGCTCAGTTTTAGCAGCTGCAGGTGTGAGATGGTGTGAAGCCTTTAACAAATAAGTCTTTTGCTTGTGACTATATGAAGCATTTTGCACTCAGCAACATCTCATTTGGCTGAATAAATAAAAAATTCTAAGCAAACATCCTTTGCAAAGGCGAAGTGCTGCATATTTGTGCTTGTGTTTTGGACTCAGCACTTACTGGATGTGTAAATATGCATCAGCATGGCTTGTGGTATCTGTGATTAGATGCTACATGGGGAGTTTTATTGTTTTATAGTTACTGCAGCAGCAGCAGTGGAGCACGGAGTACATGAAATTTAGATAAATTTGGATAGAAAACAAGTAGCATTAGTTACAGATACTGCTTTATCCATAAATGAATCTATATTTTTCTCTTGTATTGTTTGCAACATGAACTTTAGGGCAAGCATGGTTGGAACTCAGTGGTATTTTCTGCCTCCTCTCCTGTTTGAACATGCAAGTGTCACCCATTGATACAAAAATATGGGACACTTGTGTCATGTAATATGAAGCTGACAAACGACCAGATACTTACATAAATCCTTTAAATGACTAAGGAAAGCTTATTTAATGCTCTCAACTGACATCCTCATTACTGCTTTCAACAACACGGGGCTATTCATGCAATCTGGCTCACATGCCATTGTTTGGAAACCATCAAAACCACAGACAGCCACACGCTGAGATACAATAATTGTCAAGTCTGTAGTGCATATTTTCTAGGATTGTTTAATGCTGGCACAGTATGTGTGCCAAAAAATGCATAATCAAACAGGCAGCGCTCTTCATTGTGGCCATCCCACTGGGGTTTGAAAATCTCTCAGATTCGACCCAGAAGCAGAAAATTACAAAGGGGAGGCATATTAGGACCTTGGAATGGAAGCTACCTGGCAGAAATGGTGAGTATACTGTTATGTCAGAAGGTTTTTGATGCATTAGTGCAAAAGTTCACCATCGTGTGTGGACGAAATCAACTGCTAGTGAGCAAGGTTGAAAGAAAGTCTTTCAAATTTCAAGTTTGAAGGAGCAGATGGAGGTCAGCCAAAAATATCAATTATTGTCACAAGTCCCCTGAGGTGCCTTGGCCTGGGTTTTGTGGATCATTTCAATGATTAATACCCACCAGCAGCTGGCATTACTGGATAATATGAGCAGATCTACTTGGGTTTTGCACAGTTTGGCTCCTCTTGTTCATTTGTCCAGGACATATTAATGATTAGTCCCAGAACATCGCAGCTCATCCACATCTGGGATAAAGGACAGAGTGACATTCATTCCACTTCTCTCATTTTTAAGACTGTCCTTTTTTGTAATATATTACAGTAAAAACTGAAAAAAGGGCAGTTGTTTATCCTGTCTGTGCCATATTTAAGACAGAGGATAATGGCACACAGGAGCATGCTTCCCTAAACAGCAATATTGCCAATGAGTTCCAGAAGGTTTTTAGGATCTCTGGAAGGTGAGGAGCACGAAGGCAGCAGAGATGGGCATTTTTCAGCAGCATGATTCTATGCCTGGGCTACTTCTTTCTCTACCTGAAAAAGCTGACTGAACATAAATGGAGATTCTATATTTGGCTGGATTTTTTTTTCTCTGTGAAGAAAAATTTATTCAATACAGATATGTAGGAATCTCTGACATACACACAACATGTGTGGAAAAGAGCTCGACGCATTCACAGTTGGCCTGGCATATCTGGGAGGTGTCAGACTTGCAGAACAGATGATCTGTGTGCCATGGATGCCTTGGGTTGACTGAGCACAAAGAGAGGAGACAGGAGGAAAGTGCCCCACATCTGCAAACCACTGGGAATACCGGGAATAAGCACACGTTTCTCTCTGGGATTGAAAGCGGCGTACGTGAGTCAAGAGATATTTGAAGACATTGTGTGCAGTTCTCAGAAAGGACATACCTGACCAAGATCCTGACTCAAGTACAACTTTACCCAGATGTTCCTGGCTTTAGTTCAGGCTAATTTTGATGTCACAAATTTCCATTGAAATTTACATTGGCATACAGTCTCCAAAGTTTTGCTGTTTTGAACACTTTATCTATTACTGTAGCACAATCACCCCCAAGGATTTGTCCCACGCTCCCTGTGACAGTGATATCAACTATACATAGGATTGAAGCTGGAGAAGTTATTATTAATATAAACCAGTAAACCAATTAGCAAAGAGGGGATTCCTTTCGGTAGTTAGATTTATGATAGATTTATATTTATAATAGAAAAAATAACTAACTTTCCCCTCATAAATGTTAGGAAAATGGAAATAATTAGAAGTAACTTTACCTTTTCTGGTAACTTACTTACCTAGATGGAAGTAGGTCAGAAACTAGAATGCCTTGAGAATTGTTTCTCAGTCCTTTAAAGCTAAAAGTCTTCAGTTTGCTCAAGAATTAAAAGTCCCAACAAATCATTCTGGTAGCAAGGCCAAATTTTATTTCCCAATGCAACTGAAGAAGTGTTGTGTTAACCTTTGTCTTGAAATTTTATTACTTGCTTTCATTTTCCTCCACATATTTTACTTCATCCTTTCCCTAAAAAAAAAAAAAAAAAAAAAAAAAAAAAAAGGCAATTACAAGCATTTTACAGAACATTTCTGTCTTACATAATTAGCCTACAGGCAGACATAAACAAAAACAACCACAGTGCTGGTTATATTCTATCAGAGACATGGAACTGAATGCCTGAAAAAGTAGAACTTGTATGCAAAACTTCAAAACACTAAACCAATTTCTAAACTGCAGACATGATCGAAAGAGATTGTCTTTTTCATATGGACCAGCCGATCCCCAGGAGTAAGACACAATATTGAAAAAAAAAGAACTATGGGAGGGATTTGCACTGAAAAAACAAATGCAACAAAAATGAATTTTAAAAAAAACCACCAAAAAAAACACACACACACACACACACACACACAAAAAAAAAAAAAAAAAAAAAAAAAAAAAAAAAAAAAAAAAAGAGAGAGAGAGAGAGAGAGAAAACACACGTGTAATGGTAAGTGAAGTGCCTGTTCACCCATGTGTAAACCTAAGGTTAATAATTCATACTCGCTCCACAGAGTTGTTCCAGTGAGATGTGATTAATTAATGTTTATAAAATACTTTACAATCCTTGAGTTGCCAGAGTCTTACTATGTATAAATCCATGTGATGATGGAGATTACTCTTGTGAATTGATTACTGCTCTTCTTTGTGTCTGATCTCATGAAATTTCTGAAATTTTAGCCTTAAATTGAAATGTTAGTGCATCATCCGATTTTGGCATCTTTACCTGTGATTTCATCACAGTTAGGAGGGCACCAGAAAAATAGATGTAATACCCAAAAGCTGAAATGATTCATGTTAACACTACAGTCCCAAAGGAAGACAAATCTTTATAAAGAGCTGTGATAGGATGTGAACAGTGTGACAGAATATTGAAGTTATTTATATACTATATTACATTCTACATCATTAAGCTTTAGAGATTCTATTCAGTACTAGAAGTTTAAGATGTTTGTGAGCTTTACTTGTGGTCATCCAAAGGAAAATGTGTGACAGGGCAAGGGATTTTCACTATTATTTTCTTCTTCTTTTAAAAGAAATAATTTTTGCCTTGTGAACCATAAGCTAATAGAGGACATCATAATTAACCAGTAACATGTTTTTTTCTTCATTTTATTTAAGTAGCTAATGAAATCTCCAGTGTTATCATCGTGGAATAAAAGACCCTGAATAAGTTAGATAATAAAAACAGTAAGAGGATTTGTCATTGGAAGAATTTTCTAATTAAAACAATTCTTGTGTGGCCCAGCTCTGCATGACTGCACACGTGTCTATGTCTTTTTTGATTTACCTGCTGTTTCAATAGCTTATAAATCAATTTGTCAAATTGCAACCACGTTTGACAAAAGAGTGTGTACCTCAGATGAAATTTTAAGAAGGTTCATCAAATTAAGTCGGCAGGGAGAAGGGAGAAAGCCTGCCAGGATTCTAGCTGAGTTTCAGCTACACTGTAAGCTCTGCTTTTCATTGACACCAGAGATTGTACACAAGGAACAATCCAAAAAGATTATCCAGATGCGATGAAATTTTTAATTCATTCATTTAGTTTTTGAGTTGGAAGAGATTAAGAGATTAATTGCCAATGTCAAACCATGCCAGAAAGTAAATCTACAAGGCAGCAAGTCTTCTTGCTTCTGATCCTTCTTCAGAGACAGACATTTTGTTTTGCTTTGTAAGTGGGAGCTGAAGTCAAGAAGGTTCCAGAATAGAGGAATTTGAGGTGAATTCAATACCATATATTGAGTGTGCATGAGAATGTTCTAGGACATGGAGGTCACCAGCAACCAAATACCCCATTCCTATGCCAGGAAATTGATCAAACTTTAAAAGCAGGGGAGGCTGTATGTTAATTGTTTACAGAGAAAGGTCCTTCAACTCTCCTAATTACCAAATGATGTCTGAGAATTACTTAGGGAAGGTGTTGTTTGGAATAAAGCAAGCTGGTAAATGTTTTGTGAGATCAGTAGCATACAAAATCACATCTCGGTGCCTATGACTATTTCCCATCTCATCTCAATTTATGTTATAGAAACAGGCACTGCATATTAAAAATATTTTAAACTTAATCTAACATTTACTTATCTTGATGGCATTTTGCTTGCTTCTGATGGGTTTTGTTAGCCGTAATGAAAAGGAATAAAGTAGGATGACAGGGGAAAAATAGCCCAAAACAGGTGTTAGGAAAAGAAAAAAAAAAAGATTTGACATTCCTGCCACCACCACAACAATCCTTCATGGGCAATGAGATTGCATTTCTTTCCTTTCCTTTGAAGCCTGGGTTTGCTGATGGGAAAAAAAATAACTATAATGGATTGTGACCAGACCTACTCAGAATATAAACTCTGTGTGAATGGAACTGAACTGCCCTCCTGAAAATAAAATGCAAATCAGGAAATTTTGCAGATTCTACAAAATCCAAGGGAACCAGTTTTGGGAATATGCTAATGGAGCGGTCTTAGCAAGGCTGTCGAAATCACTGAGCAGCAATAGTTTAAAGCATTCCCAAAGGTGTTGCAAAGTGAGCCAGGATTGTGTAGAACTAATATTTGACTCAGCTTTATTATGTGATGTCTCAGACTCAAATCCCTTGCCGGCATTTAATCAAGGTTATTGAACATTTTGGACTCAACAAAATGAGTCTGAAATTTGGAAGTCCTGAGAGATCTGACTTCATATAATTATTTGTATCATCATTGAAGATAATAAAATATGTATTTAGAGTGTTTTTGGATTATAGAACCATAGTATGGTTGGCTAAGGTGATGAGAAAGCTGAATTCTCTCTGCATTTTTCGATTTATTGTTAATTACTATGAAGTTTTGCTCTATAAATTGTAGTGACACTCAGAATTTTGAAATGGAGGGCAATTTTCTGTAATAATTTATTAAAAAATGTGCAGAAGTGCTGCACAGAGGAAAATAATAAAACTATTTAGAAAAGATTTATTGCACTTCACGTGGTGGAGAATCTATGACTTGAGATCATTATTATTTTGCCTTTCTGCTCCCAGATCTGACAATATACGAGGACAGATTTACCAGTGGATATTCAACAGCTAAGGATTATAAAACACATAGAATACTTGTGAAAGATTGTCTACAATGACAAAAAGTATGCTGAAACCCATCTCTTTTCCTCCCAAAACTCTCTTTTGTGTTCTCACATTTAAATCTTCACCACAACAGAGGTGCACAGACAGACACATTTGGGAGCACAACTGAACCCCATCATGCAAAATCCCATAATAAAACAGCTCCTTAGTCATCTGGTAAAGCTGGAGGCAGGATTTACAAATAGTGTTTTATTACCACTACCAACCACCCTCTAAAAAAAAAAAAAAAACAAACAAAAACAAAACCTCATGAAGAATTTAAGGAAATAATGATAATAATGTCATTGTTAACAGTGATGTACGGATATTCTCATTCAGGGTTCACTTGTTTTACTCCAAAGAGGAAAATTAACAAGAAAGACTTGAGGATAGAACTGGTAAATTTAGAAAAAAGGCAGTAACGATTTTCAACTGAAATAGACAGGACTTTCTGTAAAGACATCATTGCACAAATTTCTGACCTTCTCAGAAGCAAAGCCTCCAACATAGCAACAGGATGTGTAAACATGCCAACATCCTCATGAATCTTCCTCACCATATTCCCTGTGCCTAATTTCCTTAATATGGCCCTTATTTTCCGTGGCCCAGAAAAAATCTAGGATCCTTTTAAGCAAATATTTTTTTACTCCTTTAGGGCTGTGTCACTCCTGTCCAGTGTCCACTTCTGGCCACTCACTCTCCTCCCCTTCAAAAACAGGTGATAAATAGAAAATAACCTCAAAATATACCCAGTCAAAGGAACCTTTATAAACTGCAATTGCATAAAGCACCTGCCTTAATTCCTTTCACACTGGTGTCAAGAGCAAATCACCTATTTAGTTTGGTGAAAACAGAGTTAAATCACTTATCAAACCCTTGTTATAGGAACACAAAATATTTAGACAACATCATCTACTACCAAGTGCTTGGTTTAGCATGTTGGATGAGCTGCAGGAAATATACTAATGAAATTACTGTCATTTGGGAAACAGCCCACTGTCTGGAACCTTGCCTGGGTGATTTGATCTGAATCCAACATAACTTGGAATTTTTATCTTTTTTTTAACCGAAACATGCAGTAATGCAAATATGTTAACGAACACTATCTTCATAAAAAACCTGCTGCTGTAGTAAGACATTTCAGGCCGTTCAAGAATTTTCATTTTTAAGTTTGTAGGAAAATCAGCTATTTTTGGCCTCTTACCTGGAATTATCAGAGTAATGAAAGTCCCAGTTTCTCAGCTGAGAGTTGAAATGAAGCCTTTGTGCCCAGCAAGATTTAAGCCTTTGTATTATAGTGTTTTTGTCTCACCATATGTTTAGAATATCACAAAAACCAGAATCACCTTGGCAACATCATTTCTACCGCTCCAGTGAGATAGTGGTTTTATGTAACTGCTAGTACTGGTCAGTCCCTTAATTACGGCAGAGACCTGGTAGAAAGGAAACATATTTTTACAACAGCAGCATTTTTACAAGGCAGCAGCGTCCTTTCAAAATGCTTCTAATCTTTTTCAGATCTAGCTGGTTATAGTTTTCTCTTTAGGAGGATGCTCAGCCAGCTAATGTCTTTCGAAACTTTGACAGAAAATGCAGAATGGAACTACTGTGCTCCAAGTCAAGGCATGTGAACTGGAGGGTAGCAAATATTCCACTTCCACCATGGAATTTAGAAATCTAAATTCACCTACCAAAATGCTTGCCCAAATCCTCTGTGGCATATCACACTTTAATAAATTCCATAGTTGTCTTGGTTTGGTGTATGCTCAGACTTTGGAAAAAAAAGGGAGATCTGGAGCCATCTCAGATGCATAAATTCAGGCCCTTGGATGGATGAATTCTCTGACTTAGAACCCATGAATCAAGAGTGATCTTCATTTGTTACCTTAGTCTGCTCTTCTCAGTCCATTTCAAGAGAGACTAAAAACATTTAGGTGCTTAAATGCAGCAGAAGGCATAAGCCTAAGACAGGTGTTTAACTCAGAGTTCTAAATAAGCCGCTAAATTATAAAGTGAGCAGGATCTCATACACTTTACTTGAACACCGCTTTCTGTTGGCTAGATAAATTCTTTTTCCGGGATTGCTTTTAAATGCCATTGTTCAGCACTTTTTATGCTTTGATTAAAGAATTTCGAAACCCACTTTGGACACTGGATTTAGAAGACAGGGAGTAAAACCTTGTCACGTTAAGTCTGAGTTTTTCTTCGGCCTCTGGTGGCGTGTGTTGAGGAGAGACATGAGATGAGGAATGTGAGTCTGCATATGTGCTTTTTTCTGCATTACTCAACTCCTTCGAAGGCAGGACTTGTATCAGTTGGGTGCCCACACATGCATAGTTTGTTTGTTTATTTGTTTTGGTTAGTTCGTTCATTTAGTTTAATATATTTATTCTTAACTAAGTATGAGATGTGGTGGAAAATGAGCAGATTTTCTTTTTTCTTGTGATAAAATGATGACATTTAATAGAATCACAGAATGGTTAGAACTTGGGTTGAAATGGACTTTAAAGCTCATCCCATTCCAACCCCCTGCCATGGGCAGGGACAACTTCCACTATCCCAGGTTGCTCCAAGCTCCATCCAACCTGGCCTTGGACACTTCCAGGGATGGGCCTGCCACAGCTTCTCTGGGCACCCTGTGCCAGGCCCTCACCACACTCACTGGGAAGAATTTTTTCCAAACGGCCAATCTAAACCTCCTCTTTCTTAGCTTGAGACTATTCCCCCTTGTCCTGTGACTGTGAAAACTCACGTTAGTAGGAGGCTTCTAAAGATATATTCAAGCAGGAGCAACTAAATTTTCTATAGATATCATCTTTCCCTTATTGCTTAACAAAATATCTTGTGCTCCCAGAGACAACTTCATCGGGTAGGAAGGGTAGGTTCCCTGATTTGGTGCAGAAGTGGCCATGTCTTTCTGGAAATGGTAGTATTTCCCAAAAATGTTATGTTATCCATCTCATTGAAGGTGATTTAACTAATCCTGTTGAAGGTCTCTCCAATTATCAAAAAGAAAGATTTTATTACAACTAGAGTTATTGGAATGTCCTTATATATAATTTAAAAAAACTCCAAAACTATGGACATCTTCATCCTTGCCATTCCTTTTTGTCTTCAATGCATGAAGTGGAAAATGCACCCATGGTGCTAGACGACCACTAAAAACTCAATTATACTCCAGGTTTGATATGTAAAAGGTAGTATGAAAACTTATATTTGTAGACTATACTTCAGATCTTTTATTCAAAAAGTGATGTGGAAAAATAACAGTGATCTAGACCTAAAGTGATGCTGGATAATGGTGTAAAAATCCAGGTGATATAAGGATGGGAAAAAAAAAATTTCCTCCATCCTCTTCCATTTCAGATTGTAATTTCGCCATGTTTCAAGCCATATTTCTAACAAGCCTAATTATCAGAGATCATTGTTTTCAAAAACGCTATATAATTTCTTCATTTTCTTTAATGGTTAAACACATTTTTCTGGAATAGGAATACTTAGGGCCTGAGGCAGCCTTTCTAAGACAGCTGGAGGCAGCCAAGTTAAAACTGACCCAGCCCTGTTCTCCTCCTCATGCTGCTGGATTTCTAGTGCTAAACTGGCAGAAAATTCATCATTTAGCTTGTCTTGCTTTGCTGGGTGACATTTATGCTCCATGGGCTTAGCCGATGCTGACCAGTTCACAAAAAAGGGTCACTGGGTATGAGTTCTGCACCAAGCACGAGGCAATGCCACTGCTTTACATCCTGCCTGGAGATGGAGGAACCTGGGGAATGTCACTGCCATAGAGAAAGATGTTGGGGTGGATGAAACCATCCTGGAGAAGCTGAGAGGGTCCCACAGCAGCAGCAAACTGGTGAGACAACTTTAAGGTGTGAAATATCCTCTGTGTGTTGGCTAAATGGTCCCTCCCCAAGGTTACGTTTTTCCTCCTATGTTGATTGGTTGTTGTTGTATCCCTGACTCCGCCCTTCCCTTCCTCTCATTGGTTCTCATTGTACCACACACTCCACCCCTCCCTTCTTCCCATTGGTTGTCATTGTATTTCCCCACCTTCTCCCCAACCCTATTGGCCCTTCACCCCTACAGCCATGGTCACGCAGGTTGACCCTTTTTTTTTCACTGCTGGGTCCTTTTGGAGGAATAAACACCTTTGGAACATACCCAGATGATTGAGCCCTCTGAGTTCTGTATTCCTGGTAATGCTGAGCCTATGAAAGGCTCTGGGGTGTGTGAGAGTGTCTGTGCTACCCAACAGCACAAGTGATAGAATAGGTCTGCCTGCACGCTGTGGAATGCAGCGGCCAGGAGTGTCTACGCTCTTGGATCATGCAGGAGACCATATCTCACTCCACCACCTTCCCAGCGTTAGAAAGACTGTCCAGACAAAGCTCTCCTAAGAAGACAAAGTAGATTATCTGCAACTATCAAACAGCTCATCAAAAAAAGAAATAAATCAACAAAACACAACCAACCAACCAACCAACCAACCAACCACAAAACCAACAAACCAAACCAAAAAAAACCCTCCCACCTCCTATCTTCAATGGAGCACTATAATAATTCTTCAGTGTTTACTAGATAAAATTTGAACTGGATACAATAAAAACATGCAAAACATTCCTCATAATGAAAAAAGCTTTAATATTTTCAGTCAAGAAATTATAGATTTGTAGTTAATGCATTGATTTTACATATAAATAATTTTTTTTTGTAATTTTAACATCTGATCTACCTAAAATTATGCACTTGAAATTACATATGTCAGACAGCAGAATTAATAAGCTCTAAGACTATCTTAATACAAAGGAAAATCTCCCTGAACAGGGTGTAAAAGCCGTCAAGAAACCAATTTACTAATCTTGAAATTAATTTTAGTATCCTCCCTTATTTTTCACAAAGGCTTGCCTAGTTGAAATGGTTGCAAAATCAAGAACTGATTAAACCTGAATATTCTAGCTTCATTCCTATTTTGTGTAAAAAAAAAAAAAAATCTCCTTGTTGTTTTATGACATGGTTACATTCTTTACAGGTTTTGGGGATTTTGAGGTACTTTGGGGGATAATAGCAGAGAATGTTCTTATCTTATTGGACAGTTGACTTGACCTCTGAGGAAAGGACATTTTCCACTAGCAACCTGATCTTGTGGAAGGTGTCCCTGCCCATGGCAGGGGCTTGGAACTCGATGTCTTTAAGGTCCCTTCCTACCTAAACAATTCTGTGATTCTGTGATTGATTCTGTGATTCTGTGGTTCTGTGATTCTGTAAAAAGTGGTTGTTGTAATTTTCTGATAATTTTATAACTGATTTTGAAAAGGCCCTAGAAAATAGAGTTTGGAGAGGATTTCTGAAATACCCCTGAATCTTGGATTGTACAACCCACACAAGTAATGCTATATTTTTAATTTTGATGCTCAGACAAGACAATTGGAGCTAAGGTAAAATAAATGTAACTGGAAAAACACATGCAGAGTGACCCATCCACCATAGTGTGGAGTAGGATCTCAAGATTCATGCACATAAATGAGTAGGTGCTTTAAAAATTTTTCTCCATTGGAGAAGACTGTTTGTAAAAAACCAGAAAATTGAGCTAGCTCAATGCAGTGTTTCTTCTAGAGTCTAGTACTCATTTTCAAACTGCAGACTTGAAGGCTGCTCGTATTTCTTCCTGATGGCCCATAGAAACTGAACTTCTATCACATCTCAGAGCAGCTGCCACAATTCTCTCAAACTTATTTTGTATTTACAAGGCAACGAAAGACACATAAACATCTTTGGCATAGTGTAGTCGCTTGGAAATAAGTCAGTAATGATTTTGTGGCTGCACTGGTCCCACACCAGTGTCACACACAGCATTCAAAGTTTATTCCAGGAGCTGCTATGAGAAATATGAGATAACTTGTTCCTTGTGCAGTGAGAAAAACAAAAGGATTTTTTTTTTTCATAGTGATTACTTTCTAGGGCAATATTGTAATTTTGTGTTAGACAAGAGTATACAGTCCCATGGCAGAGAGTGGGTGGATATACATGGCCCTATCTGTGAGGGTGGTGAGGCCCTGGCACAGGCTGTCCAGAGAAGCTGTGGTTGCCCCATCCCTGGAAGTGTTCCAGGCCAGGCTGGGTGTGTCTCTGTGCAACCTGGGATAGTGGAAGATGTCCCTGCCCATTGCAGGGGGTTGGAATGGCTTGGTCATTAAGGTCCCTTCTGACCCAAATCATTCCAGGATTCTGTGATCTAGCTCCTCTCAGAGTTTTAAGGGTAATACCTTCTCAGCTGGGTGTGGCACCATTTGGACATTGGCATGGGTCAAGAATCATCCCACGTAAGTAGGACACAATGAAACACCCACATATGGTGGGGTTGTATTTGTCTTCTGTGATCTCACAAACACCTACCTGCCCAAGAAACCTGTAGGGATGTCCCAGGGTGTCCTGCAGGGCTTCTGGCTTCTTCTATGGAAAGACAAATTACTTGGGTCCTTCAAAAACCAAGAAAAGCCCACAGTTAGCTAGCAAAATCAAGCTCTAGCAGTCCAAATGCTGTTTTCTGCAGATAATACACAGACAAATTTGTGAAATTATGACACTTATGCCTAGCCTACAATTGGATCAGGAGATGAAAATAATTTGTATTTCTCAAGGTTTCTCAGGAAGGTCTTGTGCAACTTAGCCTGGATGCAAAAGTTTTAGCCTTTTGCCTGGATGCAAAAGTTTACAGGTTCAAAAACAGGCTCCAGAACAATTTAATGAAAGAAGTTCAGTTGAGGATCACAGATTTCACAGATATAACTACTGACTCAGGCAGTTTCTGGTGAACAGTGTTTGAAGGAGGATAGACAACATATCTGCATGTGTTTTAATCCACTTTCTGGGGATTCTGCTTGGGCCTCAGTAGGAAAGGCTATTTAGGTGAATGCAGTATGAAACATACATTCTGTTGTATTTTAAACCTTTAATTAAGGTAAGGCAATGGGAAATATACCAAAACAAGAATCTACAGGAAGAGTTTCATCCTTTAAGAGGAAGACTGATGATAAATGATAGTCATGTTATCTAAGTCATTGCAAGCACTTAAACCCAGAAATGTCACAAAAAAATATAACAAAAAATACATTAGAAATCAGTGGAGATTAAGTAGACCCCTATCCTTTTCAGGTTATCATTTTCTAAAGATAAATGCAATTTATTTTTGGTTAAATCATGCTCAAACTTATTTCGAATCCAGCCATTGTTTTGTAGGCAGCAGCACAGCAGTCTCCTGCAGAAATGTGAAAGCTGGGTAGAGAAATGATCTATTAATCTGGGACAGTTCTTAGTAGGACAAGACATAGTGCTTTATCTTGTCTAAATATAGGTGACCTAAATGTAAAGGCCTTTACCAGTTCCCGTGCAAGCCTTGCCTACCATTTAATGTGTCTCAACAGCTGGAAGTTAGCCAAATATTGAACCTCTATTTACTTTTTTCTGCTAGTGCTGATTAATGTACATACCCAAAGTCATCCCAGCAGACTCTGCTCTCTCACTGGCATACTTTTTGTACAGAGATTAAAAATACCTAAGATAAGTCACATGCAAGTACTCCACCAAGTGCCAATAGCTTGTTCATCTTCACCATGAATTATTACAACCCAAATTTGATGCACTTGAACACATTTAGTATTATTTTAGGAAAATATGGCCACATTAAAGTTATATATTTAATTAAAGCTATTTTTCCTAGATTCCTTTGCAGTGAAAAGATGATTATTATGGTTTCTGTGTTTAGGAAAATTGTGACTGAAAGATACCCAATGAGGCACATAGAAAATAGATGGTGTGGGTGTTTTCAGTACACCTGTGAAGTACATGATCTCTCTTTTTAACTCTGGTAGCACAAAGATGTGGGAAAAAAAATCACCCTAATTTTACCTCAGATAGCAGCTGCAAGGTAGATGGGCACAGATTAAATTCTGGGGTTGGAATACAGTGTATGTTTGTATGAGAATATATATGTGTTTCTGAGAATATTTGGGATATACAGAGTAAATATTTTCCAGTGAGAAAGCTGTCACATAGTGCCTGCCCCGCTCTACAAGATAAAAAGAATACATACAGTTCCAAAATGGTAAAAAATGGTAAATTTTATTTATGTCTAGCATTCTGACACTTTTTGCAGGGGGAAAAAATAAGATGTCAAGAAGAGCTGTTGTTCCCTGTTTGATCAGCGCAGCTGGAGGATGGCTGGGAAAGGGCATCTGCCTTCAGACGCCTTCCCAGCAGTGATGGGAGCTCCTGCTCCTATTCACACCCATCCCAGGGGAAAGGAGCTGCTGCAGCCCAGAGGGTTGTGATGGATGAAATTCCTCCTCCAGGCTCTGACTGGGTGAGACCCTCAGGTGACCGTGGGTTTGTAAGGCAGAGCCTGAGGTTCAGCACTAGCTTTCTACTGGTCAACCATCTGGCAACAGAAAAATATCTGCAGGTTCTGCGTGCTGTCTGGAAGGTGCTGGCCAAGGAGGAGAGGCTGTTTCAGTATCAGGATGACAATCAACACAGTCACTTGTATGTCAGTGAAATTATTGACACTATTTTATGTCCAAGGTGTACTGAGGGTTTTTAACAGTGGTCTTCAAACTTGGTCTTAATTTTAAAAATATAACTCATTGTGGGCAATATTCCAACTAGTCAGACCTCCTTATCCATTAAAAGTGAAGATTTTTTGTGACACAATATAGCTTTTCCTCCCCTCTCTATTTGGATCACTGTTATTCCTGTAAGGATTTTTATCACTCAGTGCCAAGTGGATTGAAGAATCTCTGTCAGGTGAAAGAACAGAGATGGTACTGAGTGTTCTCAAATCTCTCTGCAGCCCCTGAAGGTCTATCCTGGCTCAGAACTTTTATCACAGCAGTATTTTACAGCTTCTATAACTTAAGTTTTTCTGAAGTTTTTTGTTGGCAGGTATAGCATATTCTCTTGGGCTTCATGGTTTCATCTATTTTTCTTCTCATCTTTCATCCACATCATGGTAATCAACCCCTCACAGGTCAAAAAACTCTTCAAAGTACTCCTTTGAACATCTGCCTCCTTAAAGACGTCCCTGCTGTATTCTCTGATAACTTGGATCTCATCCAGTTTTGCTAGATAAAGACTTAGGAGTATTCAGTGAACACCCTATTAACTAAACAGGGGAGCAGAAACAGGTTCCTACATTTTTCACTAACATCTGGTCTGAGCACAGTGGGAGGAAAAAAGCCAGCAGAGAATGATCTGCATGCACTGGTTGCAAACTGGTAGCTGCTCTCCCAGATGAAACCATATATTTGAGGTATCATTTAAAATCTTCAGCAGGGAGCTATCATGCCATTTTTTATATTAGTTATGAGGCATACAAATGAGGGTTTTGCTACTACCTTTCCAAAAGCACAAAGCTGAACATCCTACTTTTTCCCCAACTGTTCTGTGGAAAAGAGTTGCTTTCAGTTTCTGGAGCATACACAGCACAGGGAGACAGCAAAGACCACAGAGAGATTTGTTCTCTTTAGTGTCTAAAGAAATTTCAGTGAGGGAGCAACTTATTCCATAGTCAGCTTCAATAGGATTCTCATTAGAAACCTGATGCATACTGCAGGGAGGAAATACAAACTTCCCATTCACTTTACCATGTTTTTGTATTGTTTCCTCTTTCTCAATTTTCCATTCTGTGCTGTGTTCTTTGTATTTGATTTTCATTAAAATTTTCCTAAATCATCTTGCATGTTCACAGCTGTAGTAACTTCTCTGATCTTTCCTCTTCATCTTCTAAGCCATCCAAATTGCATCATCCACATGAAGGAAGAAGCAAATCATCATCAATTTCTATTTCTCTTGGTATCATACATCTCATCTTAATATCCTCCACCAAACTCTTACGGTGGGTGCACTGGAACCAAATCTCCGGAGCTCGCCTTACACCTTTTTGCTATTTTGGTTTCTCTTGGTCCACTTCTAAAAGGTGTTAAGACTCATCCAGAGTGGAGAATGGTGCAAGGCTTTCCCAGTTCAATTGACACACAGGCACAGGCACAGGCTGCTCACTGAGGTGGTAGATACCACATCCCTGGGAAAATTCAAGGTCAGGTTGGACAGGGCTCTGAGAAAAGTGATCTAGTTGAAGCTGTCCCTTTTTACAGCAGAGGGGGGTGGACTGGATGACCTTTAATGGTCCCTTCCAACCAAAACGATTCTATAATTGCGTGATTTTCATACATTTACTCATACTGTATTCTCCTCTATTGCTTCTGCCTATCCTTGACATTGCTAATGGTCTGTTTATTTGTCTTCCTTAAATTGTCTTTTACTTTGGGTTAAGGGTTTTCTAAGTTTTCAGTGACAGAAACCTCATCTTCCTCTGTGTGATTGAAATATATTCATTATCATGCCATAATGTGCAATTTTGCTCTGGAGACGGATGTGAATCAACCATAAGATTTTCCCCTGCCTTCAGAGGAGCTGCCCACTTACGCTGGCTGAATGCTTTATGTGTTCAAGCTTATTCAGTCAACGTCCCACATAAAGAGGCATCTGTGATTAGTCAGCAGAGTCTAGCAGTGGAGGCAAATTCAGCTTGCAGGAAATGGCAGTCTCTTATTCAGAAAGCTGAGTGACTTTGCAAAACTTTATCGTGGGAAACATTACTCTTTCTCTTCAGCCTGAGCATTAATGAGACATTTATGAAGAAGGCAGAAGACTCGGTGTCTTTAGTTTATAGGAAGCATTTGAGGCTGCCTTTTAAATAGCTGGGGCTGATGTAAGAGAACGAATGAAATAAAATCACAGGATTATAGAATGGTTTGGGTTGGAAGGCACCTCAAAGATCATCCAGTTCCACCCCCCTGCCATGGCCAGGGACACCTTCCACTACACCAGGTTGCTCCAATTCCCATCCAACCTGGCCTTGGACATTTCTAGGGATGGGGCAGCCACAGCTTCTCATGAGAATGTGTGCCAGTGCCTCACCACCCTCACAGCAAAAAAACCCCAAAAAACCATTTCCTGATACCTAAACCTATTCTAAACCTACTCTCTTCAATTTAAATCCATTTCCCCTTGTCCTGTCCTTTACAAGTCCTTGTAAAATGAAAAAGAGTGAGTTTATGTGGACAGAGCTCAAGATGGATAGATTACTGTTGGTGTTTTGGGATTACAGAGAGACTAATGGGAGGAACTGCCTAAGAAACTTTTTGAATGGGCTAAATGAAGTTACAACAGTGATTTACAATACAGTTCTTTGATCTACTAGTTCCATCCTCATTTCCCCTTTCCCGGACCAGAAATTTCAAACTATCTTGTTTGCAGAATACAGGAAGAGCATAAATATATGACTTTTCTCGGCCACATTTCACAGATGTGAAATAGTTTGCCTTTCTCTTCTATTGATTATACCTAATCTATAAGGGCAAAATTATATGGGGCTTTTTTTATATAACAAAAGGCAATATAATATTATTACAAGACTTGCTTTACTTTATCCTCCTAAAATTATTCATTTACTGGAATTCTGTTCCAAGAGCACCATGAAAAATGATTGCTTTCTAGCTTGATCACGCAGTTTTTGAAATAGTTGTAAGTCAAAAAGCACTGTAAAAAAATGATGCATGACAAAGTGCAAGAATGGGAAAATCTAATTGTCACATTAATTATCTATTGACAGAAGATATACAGTAGGTGATGCAATGGCTTTGGATGTTCTTGTCTTTATTACCTCTTGGGGAAAGAGTTCAGATCATGAAATGAGTTTGGTGCTCTTGAATGGACATTTGTCCTCATCACAAAACAACCCCATAATTCAGCGCGATGTAACGAAATTGGAGAGCTCAAATTGAGGAGGTTTAGAACCAAGAGCATCAGGGAGTGATAAATCAGGCTAGAGGTGCAGGGCAATGCCTCTTGGGGTGACTTTCACAGCATCTGTGAGACAATGCCATCCCCATCACAAATCATTTTGCCAGGCAGACATCCTAACTCCACATGCTTGAGGGGACAGACCAAAACCAGCACTAAAAAAGGGAGGCTGATCAGAACTGGTCTAAAACACTATTCCATCCAACTGCCATTCAAAGTTATGAGAGCAGTGATTTTCACATTGCATTAAAGTCACATTCTGTGATTTTGCCATTCTTCTGCTAAATTTCAGGCATTTTTTCAGAGCCATAAGCAACGAGCAGGGTGTGATACACACTTGCATAAATAAGAGTCGCTGAAGGGAATGTCTAAATATGGCTAACTGCTGTAAGTATACTTAATTGAATTATATTTGCATAATTTCTATGCTAGATATTCATCTTCTGATTGCTAGTACAAATTCAGGCCAGCAGTAGTGCAAATAATCAGCTATAGGAGCTAACTATAATCTTTCTGTGATTTATATGAAATGTATTGACAGTTTTCAGTTTAATTTTTAACAGTCAACATCATTATCACAGTGTCACCTTCTGAGGTGGCTGCAGTAGGTACCTTTGTTTACTCTTTCCCAAAAATCCACTTACAGGCATCTTGCTTGTCACAAATATCACAATCTGGGCCACCAAGAGAAATGTTCAACTTCGCAGAAGAATTTGACTGAGTTGTATAGTGTAAATCTTCATTATGAGACACTAAGCTCTGTTAAACCCCATCTTTTGCTTTCTGCGTGTTTTTTTTTCCTGTCTGTTATGTTGCAGAGAGGGCTCACATATTTAAGTTTATGATTAAGAGACTGTTGGAAACTATATATTTTAGAGTGTATATTGCTTATTTTTTCCTATATAGCATGTAGTATATTTAGTGGACAAAAGAAAGATAATTCATTCTATTCATTCTAGCTATGCACTCGTACATCTCAGTCTCAAAACAGACATTTTTTAGGTGTGTAATAACTTTTTTTCAATCCTTTGTAAAGACATCAGATTGCTAACACAGATATGAATTGCCAATCTGACTGAACACAAGAGGATTCTGTGCAGAAGTTCTAAGGCTGGTGTGCAAAAGCCATGTAAAAAAGGAAAACTTAAGTACTGCAATATTCCACTTTGACTAACAGCCTTCCCCAGATCACTTCTCAACTAGAGGCAACATGTGATCTGCCACAGCTGCAAAGAAGGGTAATTAACTGCCCTATATTATATATTTGTGAGAGACACCAAGGATACTTTTGCAAATTGTTATTATTTTATTTTATTTATTAGCTGGCTTTAATTATATTCCTGGAGGAGACTGAATTATGGTCCAACTGCAATACAGTCTGACAGTGGAATAAGTTATAGCTGCCACCTTCATGGGACTGTAGGCAACACAGCAAAATAAAGTGATCTGTTTCCTTCTTCAGATTCTCCAGACGTGATTAGATGAGAGACTAGTCAGAGACAGAAAAGTCTTCAGGCACAGAACTGCTGTTTTTTAATTCTCTCAGCTAGGTCTGACAGCTAAATACAATCTTCTGTGATGGAATCAAAATGATTAATTAGGTAAAGGAGTAGCACCCAGCCTCTTGTGCAGTTATGACTTATGTTATCCTCACTGACTCTAACCTCCATCAGCTCTGCTCAATTAACTGAGGTTAAGCATTATGGATTATTGAGGAATTGGGTCATGATAAATCAGAATGACTTTCCCTATTTAAAAGTAAAGGATGGTGAAGTGTTTCGGAGACAAGGCTCCATTCCTAGCAGCTGCAGAACTATTCTCTGCTTTTGATATTGAGTGGAAAAATCTTTACAGATGGGGTTTGTCCCATCTGAATTTAGACATCAAAATATTAGCTGGGAGACTGAGCTGTTTTTCTGTGGAGTGAACTATAGTCAGTGAAGAGAGGCAGCCAGTTCAGGGGATGATTCACCATATGCTAACCATCCATGTCAGATGGGAAAAATCACTAACCAGCGAACCTCTCTCTCTCTGTATTAACCAAAGAGGGGCTCTGAATGACTAGTTGTCATCCTCAAGTTCTATGGGATCAAAGTGGAGTGAGATAAATACAGAATTTTCTGCCTATGACATATTCAAATGACTGAAATTGCTCATAGAAGATGTAGCAGAAGATCCTCAGAGGGTATGACTCTTCATTCTTCCTGAAGAGACTATCCTGGTACCAAATATCTTCCAAAATTAGCATGTTGGGGGTGGTTATGAAGACACACAGAACCTGCAGTTTTCATGGGCTTGCTACACCTGAAAATATTTTACTATGCAACCTGTGTCTGTAGCACTAATTTGAACATATCCCAGGGAGAACCTGAGCACATCTGTACTGCCAAATTGTTAGAATTATGCCCCTCTTGGTTTCAGACCACAGAAGACCAGCACTTTTGTGACCCATTGCTGAGCATGGGGCAGAACCTGGCACAGTCCAGGAATCACTTCCAAGAGCAGCTTGAGTGTGGAAAACCTGCTGTGAAGGCTAAGAGAGTTTAACAATATGGAAAGATGTTGCTCTGTGCCAGATGACCTTAATGCCAGTGAGTGGGCATATTTAATTAGTTAATTAATGTAAGACTTAATATTAGACTGTATCTATGCTATCTTCTGCAACCATTTTTTGTCTTGCAAACTGGCTTGAACCAAGGTACCCCTAAAAATTCGGAGCCAAATCCATGTTTTTATTATGTCCCTTAATGGGGTGGGGGGGGATGTGTGTGTGAAATGACATAACCAACACTAAATGATTTTAAATTGACTCAAAGCTCAGGCATCTGTCTGAAAAAAACCAAGACCATCCCTCAAGGTTTCTTAGGGTAATTTCTATGCTCTCTTACACAGGGAATGTCTGCTTCATTCCCCTCTATGCA
Source organism: Acanthiza pusilla (assembly GCA_036630365.1). Lineage (NCBI taxonomy): Eukaryota > Metazoa > Chordata > Aves > Passeriformes > Acanthizidae > Acanthiza > Acanthiza pusilla. The sequence goes on along the minus strand of JAXCHO010000032.1, from coordinate 3,556,498 downwards.
GTGTGCAGGATTGGAACAGACACAGATGTTTCCCCTTGTTATTTATTGTCTCATAGCTGCCATCTGTTCAGTGCAGCCTCCCGTTGTCCCTCCACCAATACTTAGCTCATAAACTCTTTGGACAAGTGCATCTTTTCGTCTCTAGGACGCTTGACCTAAAATCTCTGTGGCAATACAGATAAAGTAATAATAGTAATTACAATGGTATAAATGCAGACTTCAGCTTTCAGAGACAGGAAACAGAAAATTCACCTTGAATGTGTACATGTGTTTGTATTCCTCTGAAATAATCTTTCTTGGACAGAAATATGGTATATAACACATACTATATAACAATATACAACAAAACATTACTTTTGGTGGAGGATTTTTGACAAGTCTAAAAATATCACTGGATTCCCTTGCAAGGAAGGGAGAATGGAGAACAAAACATCAAATTTTAATGAATTAAAGTTATTCACAATACCATAATGTTTCCAAGTTTTACAGAGGAAAACAAATCTACCCCCACCCACAGTATGCAAAATATAATTAGCTGAAACACTGCAAAATAATCACAGAAGAAAAGTGGAAAAAGGAGCATTTACTAACAAAGATGCATATTTTTTATTATATCAATTATCACTCCAGAGCAGACACAAATGACACTGACTACTACTATGACTCCATGGAAATCACAACCTTTATTTTTGACAAAACTTATGCATGTTCTATTTGCAAAATTTATAAATAGCAACAACAGTATAAGATCTCCTGGGAAAAAAAATGTTTAGGAGCATATACTCTACTTCATGCCAGCTTTAAAAAGGGGTATTTAAAAGACTTATCCAACTGTTTAATCAAGTGGTTCAGTTGGATGGTCAAGGAGTGTGAGTAATGGTGACTGAGTGATGCAATTCTCTGGTAAGTCAAGGGCTGGATGCTACATCGCAGATTCTATTACGTTCTGGGACAGAGCTGCACTGCTCCAGGAAGGGCTCTGGGACTCATTGGACAGAGAGAGCCCCTGGGTGAGACAGGGGAGTGTGGCTGAAGATGAAGCACTGGCACAAGCTGCCCAGATTGGTGGTGGATGCTCCATCCCTGGAAACATCCAAGGTCAGGCTGAACAGGGCTCTAAGTAGCCTCATCTGTTGAAGGTGTCCCTGCTTGTTGCAGGGGTTTGGACTTGGTGACTTTTAAAAGTTGCTTTCCAACACAAACTCCTGCATGATTTTAATGTACTGCATGTCTGTAGGACATGACACCTCTGCTAGCCAGCCCTGGGGAGCACAGATCAGAGGAGGCAGAGCAGCATCCCTGCAGCCTCTGCATGACTGGTGCATGGCTTGTGCTCTGCTTGCAAAACCTGCCTGCTGGAAAGGACACAGTGGGGATAGGGCACCACAGGGTCATCACTGTGAGTCCCCAGAGTCCCCTTTGGGGCTGGCTCACAGACATGTTCACGAACAGACACGGGCATGCCAGCCGAGCACACTGTAACCCTAAACCTACATGTGGATGCAAAGCTGGAGGTCAAATCCTGAAGTCCTTAAACAGTCAAAATGTCCTTTGAAATCAACGTCATTCGTTCCTGGGATGAATGAATTTCCTGGGGTGAAATGACCCGTGCATGCAGAGAGGCGGCAAGAAGTATATCCATTGTCCTAGAGCTGGTGGGAGCTGGTTCTGCCTTGGGTGCTGGAGTAGCTCATAGCGTTTGAAGACCAGCCATGGAGCACAGGTTAAAAAACACAGTATTTTCTCCACTCAGGGTTGCAGAAAAGGTATGAGAGGTTATGCTAAATGACACTACAGAACAGAAGAGCCACAGGGAAACCATGGATTGGGCCTTCAAGGAGCAACTTCTGCATGAGAGCTGAAGGGAAGGAACTCCAGGACCTGGCCTGGAAGATGTTGTGTCAATGCTGCCTTTTGGAACTACTACAGGTTACTGTGGTCAGCTTCTGATGGGTGACTCATGGAGGATTGCCATCAGGTTGTACTTTCCTTTTTTTTCTTCAGGGATCCCTTCAGTTTCCGCCACAGACTATCCTTCCTCTTCATCTTCTTCTCTACCGTGGACAGTGAGGACTCTTTCCTTCGAATTTCCCTCACTAGTCCATGAAAGACATCATCAATGTAGAAGCGGAGCGCAGCTGAGGTCTCAAAAAAGGAGCAGGAGTATTCTCTGGCTAAGCTCATTCCTTCTTCGGTTGAAACCTACAAAGAAAAGAAAATTCCATGAATATCGCCTAATGCACAAAACATAAATCCACATGAGAACATTACAATATATATATAGTCTGACTTCTTTGATTGTGCGAATCACTGACCAGGAAAATAATCTGACAGCGCCCAACAGAGAATATTCAAGAGTGAAAGGATCAGGCCGAATTCATGAGGTATTTGAACAGAGCAGACTGGAAATATTCATTTGCTCAGGTATATTATGTCCCTAATTCCGATGCATCAATTTTTCCATGTATTTCCTCTCTTTAGTACAATAATCCTGTAGCTTGACAGCGCTGGTACTTTTATTCTATGGGCTGGAATGGATGACTAGAAAGACTTACACAGAATTAAGGCCCTCGAAAATCCTTGTTGAGCATTAACCTAATCCTGAAGGCAACTTGACTCTTTAAGCCCACCAGCTTTCATACCTTAATATTTTTCAGTCACATTAATTTCTGAGCTTGCCTTTGAATGTTTTGGTCTTTGCAGGCCTGTAATCCTATCACTGAGCTCATACCTGAGTTGTATGAAGATCCAAAACCTATTTGTTTTTCAGCTCATCTTCCCTAAGTGGCCTTGTGTGCTTGCTGCTCTTGTAGAACACGTGGGAAATGTGTCTGTGTTTTGAGGAATGTAGAGGGAAGCAAGAGAGCTCTTTTCACTTGCCTGGCTTTTGAAGCAGCGATCATTTTCCTGAAATTTCCTTATTGGCTATCTCTTGGCATTTGACCTGCCATCTTTCCTCCTAAATGGAAGGGTGTTCAGTATGCTAATTAATGTGTTCTTCAAATAGAGCTTAAATGCTTATCATAAGGGCTGCCACTGCCTGCCACCTCAGGTGCTTTTTTACACTTTGGCAGCTCATCTAGTTGTTGCATTCGACACGCAGCGCGGTGGCCTGAGTCAAGAACAGCACGATGGCCACTCTCTGGCCGCTCGGGCCATAGCTCACAGACACCAATGTGGTGGACGGCAAATGGCGTTTATTGGTGATTAGCACCGTGTAATATACCTTTGGTTTACAACGTCACGTCCGCCTGCTTACATCATAAAACTAATTACTATTGGCTACCTGAGGAGGGGGTCTTATCTTTCCGTACAGCGCGGTTTCTTCCGATCGCCAGGCCCTAACTGCCCACATTTCCCCCCTCCCTATGCTAATCTAAGAGAGCTAACAAACGTATAAAAGGCATTAACGAGGTAAAGTATAAGGCACCTTGAACTAATAAACGTATAAAAGGTATTGACAAGGTAAAGTATAAGGCACTTTAAACTAGTGGTGACTAGGGGGCGTGAGGGGACAGGATATAAATTGGGGTAACTAGGGAGAACTAGGGATAATACTGCATAAGGAATTAGGGATAACTGGGGATAACACTACAGAAGTACATTCTTAACACAGTTGTTTGTTTTCTACTAACAGAATGTTGACCTTGCTTAGTCGGTTCTGGACAAATGACACGAGCTTGCTCAGTATGCAGGGCCCGAAGGCCAATGCCAGTATGATCATTGCGATCGGACCCAGCAAAGTAGATATCAGGGTGGTTAGCCATGGCGAATGGTCGAACCAGGATTTGAACCAACTCTGCTGTGCTTCTCGCTCTCTTCTTCTCTTCTTTCTTTTTTCTTTTTCTTTTTCTGCTTTGCTCTTTTCAGCAGCAGCTTGCAGGGAAGGAGAAGATGCTAAAGGCTGAGCAGCATCAGATGATATCTGAGTAGGAGGTACTGTAGCTGCTGGTAAAGGATTAGAGATCATTGGGTTAAAGATATTTAGGTTATTATTCAGTGTTGCGACAGTAGCAGTGTTTTTAATCCGTGAGAGGGATTGGACTCTCTAACGGCCTCTCCTTATTCTGGGTTTTAATTCTGTTTGCTCTCATCTCTTTTCACTCTGAGTCTGAATCAGTGGAAAACCACTCACTCCAGCTTGTGTCTGACTCGGAGCCGGAAGTTAAGTGGCTAGCTACTTCTTGGTTTCAGAACTTTTTGGTCAGGCTCCGGCCTCGCCCTCCCTCTCTGTTGCCTCGCCCCGCCTTCTGCTCGGCGGAGGGTTGAGCTTATAGGGGGAGTGTTTAAAACAGGCGGTTTGGTTAACTCTCCGCCCCTCGCTCACGCTCCCCTCCCCCTTTTGGTTGCTCTCGCAGTTTCTTTCCTTATCACATTCCTTATCACTTTCCTCTCCCACTCGTTTACTTGCGCATGTTGGATTCGGCACTATCTCTCTGTTCCCGCCGGGCACATCTCCGTCCCGCCCACCTTCTTTGTTCTCGGCACCATGCTGGGGTGCATAGGGAGGTGGCCTGGGCCAGCTCTCTTCGGGCCCCCCTCCCTCCGCGGCGATCTTAGCTTCTCGGGCTAATTTGTTCGAAAAAGCCTCTGCCTGCCTTGGCTCCCCCGCAAAGGAGCCTGGATTCGGGGATTGCGGGGGTGCAGCACCCCCCCGCGAGTCCCCAGGCTTTTCGGCACCACTTTGTTGCATTCGACACGCAGCGCGGTGGCCTGAGTCAAGAACAGCACGATGGCCACTCTCTGGCCGCTCGGGCCATAGCTCACAGACACCAATGTGGTGGACGGCAAATGGCGTTTATTGGTGATTAGCACCGTGTAATATACCTTTGGTTTACAACGTCACGTCCGCCTGCTTACATCATAAAACTAATTACTATTGGCTACCTGAGGAGGGGGTCTTATCTTTCCGTACAGCGCGGTTTCTTCCGATCGCCAGGCCCTAACTGCCCACATCTAGTGACGGGCAGCAAGTCCACAGCAAAACACAGAGCAAACCCTGTGAGCATCTAAATGTTAGCCCAGCTTCCCGGCCAATAGACTGTCCTTTCTTTTCAGTATTGGAACATAAATCTGAATAAATGAATTGTATGAAATACATGTATAGTGTATATTCAAATTCTAGGTCAGAAATCCCAGGCTTTGTTTTTGTTTGCGTTTGAATATCATGATTTATTCAAGTAGCTTTCCAAACATCCTTATAAAAAGGCAAAACAGTACTTTGAGGCAGCCTTGTGGAAGGCTACATAATAGGCTATGGAAAGTCTCAGTTGCTACTGCCTACCACAAAACTCATCTTTGGTTTTTTGGGTTTTATTTTCTGATTTCTATTTTCATGCACCCCAATTGCCATTTTTATTTATTAGGGAAATAATCCCTCTGACTCAAGACAAAAAGATCTACCATAAGGAAAATGTGCTTTATGATTAAATTATGGCACCACACCCTTGCATTTATTCCTTACTATCTGTAGGGCTGGATGTGGTGAGAAAGAGGATTTGGGAAGAAACAGAAAATCAGTTTGTTCCAGCCTGGAGTTAAATCTGCACCAAACTTGTATCTGCACAACATAGACCACAGAATTCCTCACCATCACCTTTACATTGTCATACAAACTTTGTAACATTTGTGAGGATCAATCCTTTATGCTGCAGGTACAATCTTAATTTAATTAAGAATATTGTGAGGGTGAGCAGGGAGGTTGTGTGCCAACCTGAATAATACTTACTGACACAATGAAAGATGGTTACCACTTTCCAATTGCTATAATTGCCAACCTTTTGCAGAAAGAGATGGGTAGCAATATGGTCCTTGTTTTTCTCTGGGCAGCTGTGTAAGCAAAATGCACGATTCAATATGTCTATTGGGCACCATTGAGAAATTGATTGTCTGGATAGAAGACTATTTTGGCTTATTTTGGACTTTATAATGATCTTTTTTTTCCTTGCTATGCCTTGTTTGAGCTGAAGGAGGAATATTTTTATTTCATTTTGTTAAAGACATTGCAGTTCTGAGCAAATGATTGCGCAGAGCTGCACTTTCAATAAAGATTTCCTACATTCGTTACCTAAAAGGAGGAAAAAAATCCACATAAACTGAAACATCCTTATGCTACAGAATGGTAAGGTTGTAAATATAATTAGGGGGTCAGCACAATAATAGTCAAATATTAAAAAATGCCCTTTCTTTTTCTCTGTGAATTTCTAGTTTTACCCCACTTTACTCCTCCTTTGTTCCACTTCTTTCCTTTTTTTTGATTTTCTAGGACCAAAACTATGTTTTTTCCACCCTGCAAGGAAGATAACTGCAGGGAAGACATGCTATGCTCTGTAATGAAACAAGACTGCTAAGAACTGTGAGAAATGGAGAATACTGAGGAGAATTAAATCATGCAGAAAAACTTCCTCCCAATCTCTTTGTGGCTGGAGGTTAGCAACTTGGCCAAATTTGTCTGTGTTTCTATAAAAAACAACAAAAGTTTGGTTTTGGGCTCCAGTTTCCTGCCAAATTACAGAGACAACATTAAAGTTATTAATGGCAATAGTTCATTTCAAAGCATGGTATTTTTCTTAAATCTTGCCCTCAGGAACTGATTAACTGCTTCGGTGAAATTTTATGAGCTAATTCAGCGTGAGGAGGACACCTGGCACAAACAATTTCAGGACGATTAGCTGATGCTTTTCAGCTTCAAGGCTGAAAACATAATTTTTTAAAAATATAATGTTGTAATAATTATCATTACTGCTTCCAGCACCAGTGAATATAACTATAGTAATTTAACTAATCTGTTTGCTGAAGAATCTGTAAATATAAAGAGCTGTCTAGAGGAGAAACATACATTTTTCTCCTGGTTCATCATTTGGTCAAGAGGCTAGACACCTATGGAATGAGAAACAAGGGATAAAGCTTGATGAGGTGACTGAGGCCCACATAATTCCAGGGATTTACCCTGTTCCCATCTTATTGCCAGCAGAGAAACTATGTTACAGAAATCCATTCCAGACCTGCACAGCCCAGGGACTTGTTGACAAATTGCAGCTTCCATGGGTCTGTATCAGTGGAAGATATGATCTGTCAGCGTGACACGGACAGCTGGGTCAGGGAGAGAGGTCATTCTATTGAATATATATCTGGGAAGCAGAGCTTTATATCTCATCCTTAGAGTAACCCTCCTTGATTGAATCTGGCATTGTTTCCAAGAGTATAATTCTGGCCATATTGATTCCAACTTAGCTCATTTCTGCGCTGGTAAACCTTAAGGAGGGAATGAAGGGGAAATGTGGGTTTAGTGAACATAATGAAAAATGAAAATTTAAGAGCTGACAGAATTTTTCTGAGTTTGATTCAAACTTTTAAAAACTGTGATTGTCTAGGTGGGGTTTTGATGAGGAATTACAGAAGAAGGGCTTGAAGTTTGCAGTGCAAGCAATGAGCAAAATCCCCCAAATCCATAAAATGGGAATGAAGCCTCATGGATACAATCGAAAAGAGTCTTCCTTGATTCTGAGAGCACGATTCTGGGGGTCCAGTTTGGCACACGTGCATTGAGAAGGAAGATATACCTGTGACAACATATAACTGAATCTTGTCTAGTAAAGATAGACTTGTTCCAGCAGCATGGGGACTGTGAACAGCACATGAGACCCAAAGGCTGAATTTGGGATTTTCCCATCTCTGCCTAGCTCAGGGCAGCTAGAGCACTGCACAGCTTCATCCTGAGGGGAAGCACTCACCGGCTACAAACCTCATTATATAGCATTAGGATTCTGTTTGTGGCTTTTGCAAACCTCTCCTGGAAAATTACAAGTGAGATTAAATGCAACGCTGACAGCCTGCAAAAGCCGTGATGGATGAGCTGCCATCTTTAAGACAGCCAGTTCCCCACGAAGGTCAGCTCCTGCTCAAAACCACCTGGGCTGGGTGGTGGGTGGGGAGGCACTGGCAATCATCAGCCCCCATGGGCAGAACATAAAAATACCCAAATACCTGTATCTGAGATGGAAAGGGCAGTGGAACTAAACAGATCAATAGTCTGCCTCTGCCCTTGGACTGTCATTAGCTGGAAAATCTCCATGAGGATCAGAGAAATTTTCATTCGGCTTTGTTACCTCCCTTGGTCATGGCAGCAACAGAAGGATCCCAAAGTAGATTTCACTGATGGAGATCATACTATCAGAGACAAAAACTTCATTTTGAGTGAGTTAGTTGGGGTCTTTAGGCAGGGAAGCAATGAATTTCCACTTGTGCATCTCATCCCTGCCACATCATGATCTACTTCAGATGGCTTTTGCAGTTTTCCCCTCGTACTTGGGACCTCCAGACTGACACAGAGAGAACCTGGCTGCAGGTGGAGGGCTAAGCATTGAAAGTATTCTCCTAAATTTTTGTCACAGATTTCTACGCTGGTAGGCATCATATAACTCAGTTATATAATTCTGCATAATTATATATCCAAAAGCCTTGTTTGAAGATTTTTTTTTCTGAAGTCACATGGTCTAGATCAGAGACAGACGAGTACACATGTTGCTCAACAGAGTGCTCATCTAAATCCCACTGAGGCAAATATGAGGAATTTCTGTTGGTTTTGATCATGATTTACATTTTTGACAGAAAATAATTTATGAGCCTTGTAACAAAAATATACTGAATAGGGAGGGAAGCAGCATAGTGAGCAACCTTGTTTGAACCACAGCAAATAATAAAACAAATAGGAAAAGCCTGGAATAGGAGTAGGAAAAGTTCTGAATAATGTCCTAGAAAGATCCACATCTTTTCCCTTCATGTCTGGTGGATTTTTTTTTTGTTTGTTACTCAACAAGTGTCATTTCAGAAAAGAAGAACCAGGTGCCGAGTAGTTCATTAGCATCTGAATATCAGTTTAGAGATAGGCAGGCAATCAGGAAGAGTCTGCACCACAATCCATTCCGTCAGCACATCAGGCAAATTCAGTAACCTTTTGGTAGAGGTGTAAACTCGTAACATATTAGAGGAGAGAGCTGTGGAGATCAAAAATATTCACAATTTTCTCAGTCTTTAATAAGTAGCTTTGCCAAAAGAAAGAGAGAAAAGTAATCCCATGGGTCTAGAATGCCATCCCGGACAACAAAATGGAAAAGAATGGGTGTTGACTGACACGAGCAGTGATTTTCTTAATCCCAGCACTGACCACCGAGTTTATGCTTAAAACACTCCCATAGAGCAACTGTGAGTTTTCTCATTACTCATAACATCACAGAATCATTTATGTTGGAAAAGACCTCTGAGCTCATCCAGTGCACCTGTTAATGCAACATTGCCAACCCCCCACCAAACCACGCTCTGAAGTGCACATCTACAAGTCTTTCAAACATTTACAGGAACAGTGACTCCACCACTGTCCTGAGTAGCCTTTAATAGAGCCTGAGCACCCTTTCAGTGAAGATATTTTTACTAATATCCAGTCCAGACCCTCTCTGGTGCAACTTGATATCTTTTTCTCTCATTCTATGGTCTGTTACCCAGAACAGGGAAAAGCTCTTTGTTCCGATGGGTAGGACTGTGTCCAGCAAAGGTTAAACTGACTGCTCCTGTATTGCCACCTGCCTTTCTCACAGCCAAAGCCATTCACTGTAAATATTTGAATCTTCTTTTGAGAAACATGCAGGCCAAATCACTAACCCAAGCGCAGATACATTACACCTATGTAATTTCTGACAATTATTAATTTTTTCCTCAGGGAAGGGTTACATCAAGAGGCATCATGGCAGTGACTTCCTACAGGCTGGCATAAGGATCTTTCCAAGTGTGAAATGCTATTGTTCAGGTCAAAGCTCAAACACTTGGCTATTACAGCAGTGGTTAGGGTTGAAAACATGAGCAAAAAAACCAGGAAAAATCAATCTTTCTCTCTTCTTACGACAAGCATCACTATTATTATTTGCTCACATACTACATGTTATGGAATATCTTCTTAAAAGAAAATAAAATAAGTGTTCCAAGGCCTTTTACCCTTCTTCTCTTTCTTCAGATCTTTACACTTATAAACTGCCTATCATATTCTTGCCACTGAGTGATGATGTTTCTGAAAGAAGAGGATCAATTCAAAATCAATTCAGCCTTAAAAAAATGTTGAACGCTAGGGTTTGTGAGGAATCAGCATGACCTTTTGTGGCCAGATATTCAATGTGGCTATGTTTCAGGTCTAAACATGTGTACAGTAAATGCACAAGTTAAGTGAAAATCCTTGTCACTTCAACCTCCTATTTCTATCTCCTTCAACATCAAACATTCCACTTTCTTGCAGAGTTTTAACTTAATTTTAAAGTGAATTACTGCTTGAAAGTATAATGTTGAAACTCTTTCTTCTGAAAACACATACATTTTAACATTCATGTATGGCCCCTTCCCCATGTATAATCACTGGAGTTACCCATTTGATTTGGCCAGGATTCCACTGGAATTCACAACTAGTAGTGAATTCACAACTTGAATTCATTATCATAAATCAGCGTGTTTCATTCAACCAAACAAGTTTGTCTTACTTTCTGCCCTCAATCCCTGGGTAAGCAATTCTCTTTTCACCAGCCTACACAGTTAGCAAGTAACATGGCATAGAAATATGGAAAGGGAATTTCATGTCAACACCATTACTCTTAAATCCATTTGGAAATCTTCAGAAGCAATTAGATGGACAAACCTCACTCTGACTTCATAGAAGGCCATTCTGCAGGCTCATCTTTTCTGGCTTTCTAGACTACAAGAGCACAGAATAAATAATTATCATGCAGGCATTGCAATTAATTTTGTTCCTCCTTCTCCCTCCCTATAGTGACAGGTCTTGTAAGAGTTTTCCATGTTTTCCTTTTGGCCTTGGCACTCTGTGATTCTTTTTTGCTGGTTTCACACTAAAGCATTTTTGGTGACCAGATCAGGATCTAACATGAATGGCCATGGATGTAGGCAGGATTGGTTGACTGGAGCAAGGAGAAGATAAAGTTTTGCTGTGTGAGCTTACATCCTGAAGAGCTTGGATGCCGTGGAAATATAACATGTGGCCCAGCAATGCACATCTCATCCTCAGCTGCTCCAGCCTCTGAAGGAATCTCATTACAGAGGCTCAGATATTCCTTCCCTTCCCCTCATAACCTGGACTTCAGGAAGGAAGGAATGGACAAGAAGGAAAATGGAGTTATAGCAATGCAGAAAATAATAGCATTGTCCAGTGCTTCTGTAATGATGTTTGTGTTTTGGTTTTTTTGGATGGGTGGTGGAGTGTGTGGGATTGTAAAATTAATTCGCTCATTTTTTTAAAGGAAAACCATTTAGTAGCCTTGATTTAAAAAAGAAAAAAAATAGGGAAAATCAGAGAGATTGAGCTGTCCCAAATTATGTGCTTCTCACCTGGTTAGTCACTAAGGTGTGACATGAAACACAGCTTAAAAACTCTTCTGAGCAAGGAAGAAACATGCTCTTATTTGATCCAAGGGACCTGCAAATTGTTGGGGATTGTGAAAGTAATCTGATGAAGCACCACTGAATACTTGTTCTTATGCAATTCACTATTGACTCTTGTTAGATTACACTGACATTTTCTCTGACTGCTGTGGTAATTTCTACACTCTTACAAGAAAACACTAAGCTAGTGCTAGCTATTTTGTTAAATACATCTCTCATGCATTCTCATATTTTTAAAAAAAATCTAGGTTCAATTTACACTTGACTAATTTCTGCAGATTTTTATCATCTTTTTGTGATGAAGATTACTGATAGCTGTCTAGTCTTTCTCATTTTTTTGAAATTATATTATTTTTCCACATTTTGGATCCAGAATATTCTTATGACATAGGAGCTATTCCTCCAGGTAATTTCATTTCTGTGTTGGGCAAATGTTTGCAATGAAGATAAACATTCCTGATGTAGTTGCTTAGCTGCAAAGCCAGCAAAGCACATGTTTTGGTCTATTGTTTCCAACTTGTTACTTCATTATTTCACAGATATAATGCTAAGTAATGGAATCAATATCTCATTTCATGTAAGAATCGCTATGGAATCAGAGTGCTGTCTGCAGGTTAGACTTTGAAGTTGTTCTTCTCTACTACAGACTGTACTCTTTTGACTTCATCTTGTCAAAAGCATGACTGATGAGTGGGTTAAAGCATCTTTACATCAGGAAATGTTTCTAAAGAGATGGCCTCAGGATCTGACTGAATTGGATACTCAGAGCCACATGATCCTGCATCAGTCAGCAATAGCTCTGGGTCTAATTTGAAGAGAATGTGGAAGTGTTAAATCCTTAGCATCAGTCTTCAAGATGAATAAGTTCAGGTCAATTGCTCAAAGCATTTTTCAGAGATCTGACAATTTTCTAAATTGTCCATCATCTTTAAAGGTTCTTTGATTGCAACGCTCAGCTGAAGACGTAGATGGCCATAAGATGGTTGTGAAAAGCAGACATTTCTACATCAGTTTCACATGGACATCTCCTGTCTTTTGTAAGGGAAAAAAATCTAGGAATTGTGGTGATATTGTCGCAAGAAATGAAAATATTTTCAAATTTTTTTAAGCAACAAGTAAATCAATTATCACTGCAAACCGCAGATGGTTGTTTAAAAAAATTACATGTACAAATGTACATTTTAGACGTCTTTTAAGCAAAGAGAAAATTAGTGATATTCAGCTCTTCTTTTACCACTGTCAGTGATTTCTATTGCTTTGTGAGCACAAGTTAACTATGAGTTCAGTAGAGAGAGCCTCCATACCTTTTGTCTCTCTGTATATTCGTATAAGTTATTTTCAGTTATATGTTAGGCTTTAAATCTCCACTTGACAGACAAATTCAGCTCTTCATCAGGACACAGGCACTAAGCATATTGGAGACTGAGTAAATATACTTAATTTCTGGTAACCTTTGCAAAACTCCCCCATATTATATTACATTGTCTCTAAGACCAATATTTTGTCCTGAGAACACTCAATTGGCATGAGATGATAAGACAATAAGGAAGGAGTCAGTTAATAAGGGAAGACCAGGACCTTGCATTCAGTGTTCTGTTTTCCTCTGCTGAAGAGTGGGAAATGTGATTCAAGAAATCTGAAGGAAACCAGAAAGAAATTTGGAGAGCTAAATGCAAATCAAGGAAAAGGCAGAAACAGGTATATATTTTTTTGTGCTTGTTTATACATATGGCTGCAAACAAGAACTGTGAATTAAGAGAAAAACCACCCCGCAACCAAACAAAAATATTACTGATTCACAGAAGTGGAATAATCTACTGAGCCAAAGTAGCCAAAGCTTGGGTTCAGCTAAATGTTTCATTTTTAGACACATGGACAGACAACTGGAATTAAGGTCTGAAAATCCCCTTTTGCCTAAGCTCAATATGAGCTTTATTTCCAATAAGAGGGTCACCAAAAATATGTTCCAAGTGCAGTAAAGAGTGTTGTTTGTCCTAAGAGCTCACATTTCTTCACAACACTTTTGAATGATGCACACATTTATTCTGGTGTACAGTTTTCACATCTAAACATACTCCCAGATCCAGACTGCAGGCTGACAGGGAACACCATCTCTAAGTTTTTGGCAGTGAAAAGAAAATTGCAAGAAATCTTTCCTTCCTCCGTTCATCTCCATGCAGTTGTGGTCTGCTGGGATTCAGGGATTCTGTCCAGGCTGCTGAAGCGAATATTCAACAGAAAGGAGGCAGAGGAAGAATTTCTAATGCATTTATAAAGATTTGGACTGCAATGGAATTTCTTTTTTTTTTTTAAGAAATCGTTTGCTGAAGCAAGCACGTGTTGAAATATATGAGGTATCAAAGTGTCTTATGCACAATCTACAGAATAATGTTTTACCATTCCATCTTTTACTTGAATTACTTTTTAAAGAAAAAGGTTAATCATGCAATGAGAAGAGGATTTACTTGAGTTGTTTTCAAAAGAAAAAGTTGCTGGATGCAATGAGAGGAGGATGATATGTCAGAAAATGGGAGTGGTGAATCACTGCGGTTGTTTTTCCTGAAACGTAATTAATTTTGAGGGTTTAGTAATTTTGAAGTTTATTAGGAAGGTTTGTCAAACAATCTCATTACAGGAAATATTGCAGAGTATCTTTATTAACTAATGGCATTGATCTTCCCCATGTCAATATTAATTTAGGGAAAATTTTACACTTTTGCAGAATATGAATTGATTGAAAAAAATTATGGGAGCTTTATGGAGCCTTTCTTTTTCATCTTCTTCCTAGTGGGCTGAAAGGAGAGCTTCATGGATGAGCAGAGTGTTTTTACTTGGTCAGAGGAACATTTAAAGTGAGAGACCCATGAAACAGGAACCTCAAAACAGGAATGACAGCTGAATAAGGAGCATTTAGTTCTATCATGTGTTGTGATCTGCCACGTGGACAATGCACAACAAAAACTTGAGTCTGGAGAGCTGCATATGAAGGGGATAACAATGAGAAATGAATGTGCAGAGAGAGAAAAATTAAAAATCTTAAATGGCCAGTGGGTAGGAAGAGCTGTAAGAACACATTTAGTTAATTAGACATAACAAGCTCTCTTATTGCCTGCTAACCTCACTCAAATTACCTCGCTTTTGCTGCAGGCAAAGATCATGGGCTGGGGTGGTTTCCCTGGTAACTTGTTCCTGTGTCTGTGGTTAACTTGGCCTGTTGGCAAGCTCCCTGCTCAGGGGGCATTCTCTTTGGATAACCCTTCTGTGGTTCCAGTCCATGGACTTTGATTTGTTATAAGACTGAGCACTCCGAAGTAACCAAAGCAGCAGCTAACCACTGGCAAAATCTTAACTCAGTGTAATACAGCCCCAAACTTTCTTGCTTATGTCCCCAAGACATGTTGGATCCTTTACTAACAGAAACTTAAGCAATGGTGGTGCTCGAGGGTTAATGAGTAGAGTTTTTCTAGAATTTTTTTTTTTTAACTGAAGCCAGAACAAGGATTCCTCTGCATAGTTGTTGCCTCAAAGGAAAGGATATAATAAACAGAGAAGAGAGAAGCAGAAGACTGAAGGTGGAAGGATGGTGGAGGGGAGGAAGACAAATTACATCTTTATTATGCTGGCTTGAGGGTAGAATGAGAAAATAGAGTCTTAACAAACAATATGGAAGAAATTCCTTGCTAGAAGCATCTGTTTAACCTCTTCTATCCATGATGCATCCTTCCAATTATGCAGATACTGGCGATGTAAAAAAGCTGCTATGCTAATACACCCTGTGAGCTCGAATTGTGATTATAACAGATAAACTCATATTCTTACCCAGAGTAATAGACTTTTCAGCCCAGTGCTGACAAAGCTGTAGCTCAGTTTACCCAGCAGCATGTGTGAATATGCATCTACACACACAAACAGAAACAAATGCTGCTGGGATCAGGTCAAACCTCTCCATTATACCTGGCAGAAAAGGCTGGCCTTACAGCAAAACTTGGATGTGGATATTCTAAAGGGTCACTTCAGTACTGGGAGGTATTCAGCATCAGCTTCTCTGCAAATTAGAAATGGTTTCTGACATTTATTTATTTCCAGTGTTCCATGCAGCTGATTCATTCAAAACCTTCAGTCTGGCCAGGCTCTGGAAATGGCAGTGAAAAGGTGAAAATACAGAACGTGTCAATGCTGAAAGCCAGGATGCCCTTTTCTCAAGGTCTGCCAGAAATTTTTTAAAGGAAAAAAATGGTGGTCTGTAACCAGCCAAGTGAACCACTGCTTCTGCATCCCTCTATAGGGAAAAGAGTGAAAATGACAAAAAAGGTTGAAAATGAAAGACAGGAAGTAGATAAGATAGAAGATATAATAAATACACAAATAATACTAGGAGAAAAATATATTAAGTTGTGTATTCAAATAATACATTAAAACATTAATAGTATTAAGGGTGAGGGAAAAAAAGAAATGGTTTCTCAGGAGTAACTTGATCTGGTTGATTAAATATCAGTATTTTATCACCAATAATGGTGGTGGCTGTTTCATAAATCTGGAACCTGTGCAGATTGATTTTCATGCCTGAACAAGCAACACCAGGGCAAGGATTATGGAGTGGAAGTCACAAAATCATCATGGAATGGCTTGGGTTGGAAGGGACTGAAAAAATCATCTTGTTCCAACCTCTGCCACAGGCAAGACACCTTCCACTAGACCAGGTTGCTCCAAGATTGTCACACTTTTTTTTGATACAGCCCAGGACACATTTGGGGCTTTCTGGGTTGCCTATGCAAATGGGTGGATCATGTGCAGCTTCTAATCAACCAGCGACCCCAAGTCCTTCTCCCCAGCTCTACTCCCCATCCATTTTATGCTCAGCCTGTATTTCTGTGTTGGATTACTCCTGACACTTGGCCTTGTTGAACTTCATGAGGTTCACATGGTCCCACATCTCCAGGTTCTTCTGGATCCATCCCTTGCCCGTAACATGCGACCACACAACTCAGTGTCATCAGCAAACTTGAAACATCCAGGTACGACGATGACAAAGATGGACAATAATTAATTTATTTTTTCCCATTTTTCCTAATGGCTGCTTTTAAAAAAAACTTTCTTAAACACATAAATAAGCCAAGATTTGGGGGAATAAAATTGCCGGTGCTAAAAGCAACAGCTGGTGAAAAACACTAAGTGCTTGAAGCCTTAACAGTTACTGTCATGAGCAATTCAGGACATATTATCACCCCACTATTTTTTTTTTACCTGTAGAAATAAAATTAGTGTTATTAAATGGTTTGGAAAATGACAACTGCCTGTGGTAAAGTTTTATTGTATGTGGTGTAAGGAATACTAATGAGAGGATAGGTATAATATCTTTGAGAAAAAGATGTGGAAAATTAAATGTAGACCCCGCTTCAGAAAGAAGAGGAAGTTGCTGTGGTTGACACAAATTTTCCAAGGTGCGATTAAATATTTTCTGCTAAAAGCTTCATCGAAATCAGAGAATTATGACATAGTGGAAGAGATGAAATATGGAAGAGATGTCTCTAGGTCATATACTGTAAACTGCTGCCCATAGTGGGTCTACCTGGGGCAGATCACTCATGTCATATTTAGCCAAATTTTGAACTTCCTTCTCCAAAAGAAGTAAATCTCACAACCTTTCTGGGGGTTTATTCCACTTGCTGACCACACTAATTTTGGAAAAAAAACCAACAAAACCAAACAAAACTCAAAATCAACCCTCAAAATCATATTTTCTTGTTCTGCAAATATTCTTTTTATTTTTTTCACATCATTCCATTGCACAACTCCAAGAAAAAATCTGGTTTTGTCTTCATTTTAAGATGAATGAGGTCCCCTTCAATTCATCAGGCTGAGCAAATCCTCAAGCTTAGATCTCTCAGCCTTTTCTGTTCCTCTTTTGTGCTCTACCCCAAGAGCACGTCGGGTACTTCTGCTGAGCTCACTCCAGTACATCAAGTTATTTCTTGTACTCTAAAGCCCTAAATAGGTACAGTACTTCAAATGCACTTGTTTGGCTACAAGAACACCACGTGAGGCTGATTTGAAAGCCTTCTTAAAGTGAAAGTAAATGGTATGCACTTCTTTCATCCACAAAGTCACTCTTCTGGTCATGAAGACCATTGCAGAACTCAGGTTCTCAGCTCAGGCATGATTTCCCCTTTGTAACTCCATGTTAGATGTTCCCAGGCATTTTCTTAACCTTCATGTGCCTGGACATGACATTTCGGTAGGGTTTGCTTTCTAAACACATCATCCATTTCTTCTAAAGGCAGCAGATCCTGAAAGCGTTTACTAGAATAATTGGTTTTGCTTTAGACTACTTAACTCAGATAAACAGAACATACACTCACCAGCTGAGACCCTACACTTCAAACTTACAGAAGCTTCTTTCAAGGCTGCTCAAAGAATGTACATGAAAATGTAAATAATGGGTCAAAATAAACATAATAAAATTTAACTCTATCCCATGTAATTAAATACAAATAAAAGTTTATACAAATTAAAGATTTTTGGTCACAAGCTGTGTTTTTATGCCTGCTGGATTTCTCCCTCACCTCTCTCTGGGTTTGTTTTTACTTTTCTAACCACTTTTCATGCTTTAAAAACTTGATGGTAGGCCTTGATAATATAAGAAAGAAGACCTCAGAACCTGAGACACAGAAAAAGAAAGTAGAACTTTTCGACTCTCTGGCTATATAGGCATAACAGATAAAGCAAAATCACTGAAGTAAATGGAAAAAAAATTCTGTTGCATCTTAGTTCAGACCCTAAAGAAACAGTCTAGTAAGAAGCAGTGATCCACCTCTGAGCAGTTGTTATATCTGTGTATACCAAATAAAAAAAAGTAGGAACAGGGGGACAGTAAAAGAAGGGAACAACTTAGAGCACAGATGGCTTTAAATGATCCAAGAGAATGTTTGTGTTTGTGTGGAATGACTGCACCTTTTTGTCACATACAGCTCAAAGAAAAAAAGTGGTTTGCCTTCGTTTTCCTATGTAGATTTGACATTTATGGCAATGGTTATTTTTCTCCGATGTCTCAGGTGAAAGATGGATGATTTTGATCTATATCCACAGCTCAATACCACTTTCATTCTGGAGCATAACTGAACTTTGGACTCTATAATGTGATGGTGGGACACACTGCAGACTGCAGAAAAGCTGTACCTATGGCATGAGTAAATAGCTGAAATGAGAATTCCACTGCAGCTCATCCACAGTAGGATTTAAGAGTTTTCAATTTCTTTGGTCTTCTAGGGATTAGGTGGCTGATGTTGACTCACTTCCTTTTCATTTACTAGTGTTCCCTGCATTTGTAAGCCAGGCAGTTCTGTCAAATCAATAAGGCTACTCATAGAAAATACAAATGTTGAATTCTGCCCATCAGTTGTATGAGTTCTCTTGTCTCGGGTAAGGATCCTTTCATCTTTCCTGGGTGCAGCCCAAAAAAAGTTTTCTAACCTTTTCTAACCTAAAGTCTGACATTTTTGCTGCCAGACGGGAGGAAGAGAAGAGAAGAGAAGAGAAGAGAAGAGAAGAGAAGAGAAGAGAAGAGAAGAGAAGAGAAGAGAAGAGAAGAGAAGAGAAGAGAAGAGAAGAGAGAAGAGAAGAGAAGAGAAGAGAAGAGAAGAGAAGAGAAGAGAAGAGAAGAGAAGAGAAGAGAAGAGAAGAGAAGAGAAGAGAAGAGAAGAGAAGAGAAGAGAAGAGAAGAGAAGAGAAGAGAAGAGAAGAGAAGAGAAGAGAAGAGAAGAGAAGAGAAGAGGAGAAGAGAAGAGGCTTGTGCTCCATTTAATTCTCAGTGGACAGTGCTCTGGAGCTTCTGTACTGCCACGAGTTCATCAGGAATCATCACCTAAATGCCAGGCAAAACGTGTTCCTTGCCAGGAAACTGCCATTAGATTTTTTTTCCCCATCATTGTCCTTTATTTTAAAAGGTTATTCCTCACAACTCTTTACGTTTCTTTGCTTCTTAGCAGCATTCATGTCTATTTTTTCACACCTCTATTTTCATTTCTCTAGGTTAAAGAAATTAAATTTTGTCTAATTTTCTCTGATAGGACCAGCCTGATCCTCATGCTCTGCATCTGCTCCAATTTAAGCTTGCCATGATCATACATAAGCAACTACACTTAATCTTGACTGAGTTTTCACTTGTATCTTTTATATCTTCAATGCTTCCATGTCCCTCATAAACAAATCACTCCAAACACCTTTTGAAGTGACATTTGCTTTATGCACAATTCCATGATATTTGTAGTTTGTAATGACCCTGCAAGCTGCTGATATATCCAGGATTTCTCTCCTGCTTCCCAACTGATGTGTTATAGTAAACAGCCTTGCTATTAGTCCTTAAGGACATGGCCTTGCACTTTTTACAATTGCATTTAATTCCACTTCTATCACTCCTCTGGGTCACACAGCTTTTACTCTACAATAATCCTGTCTCTTCTAGATAGAAAATGTTCCCACTTTGTGTTATCAGCAAATTGTGTCAGAACACTCCTGCATTTTTATGCCTAGGTCATTAATGAAAAAATTAAAGATCAGCAAATTGAAGGGTAATGCCTAATATTCTTAGGGCTAGATCCAGTTCCAAATAGTGGGGTCAGAACCAAATCCCCCCTTTCTAAAATGTTACTTAAATTTAAGAGCGTGTGCGGTTTTATATGTGTGCAATCCAGCTGTCATAAGTTTTTTGCCAGTAAATCACCCGTTTCTGTTGGCCCATCTCAACTAACCCATCTGTTACGGTTGTGCAGAACATAGTGGAGAAAAGGCTGATTTATGAAATGCTGGATGGCTGTCCCTATTTTTATTAATGTGTGATTATAACTTCCCAGCTGCGGAGGGAGAATTCCCTACCTCCGCAGCAGCCAGAAGTAGCCAGGTGTCCTTAGACACCATGGAGGCGGAGACCGCAGTGTGAAGACCCACCCAGAAGGGCGGACTCCGGAGCGCTAGTAACTCGACCCCCCCTGCGGGGAGGAGTCGGGGGCGTGCAGATGGAGCCGACCCTGCCCATCTTCCAGAAAGCTCTAAGCTCCCTGGTTCTGGGTTGGTCGCCCCCCCCGCCTGTCAGCCAAGGTCAGAGCCCTGTTGGCTCGGGTTCCCGATACCTCCCGTTTCCTAACCCCCCATTGGTTGTCGCTATCCCCTCATAAACCTGTGCGCGGTCCCCCGACCCCTTGTCTTCTGCGTCCCCCCAGAAGAGCGGTCACCCCGTTTGGGTGATACAATAAAGACTCTTTCTGCCTAACGCAAAGACCCTCCCGACTCCCTTTGTTGCGCTCGGCGATCGGGGACGAGCGGCCGACGTGCGGCTCTCGATCCCGCCGGTGGTGGCGAAGAGGCACGACGACAAGTGGCGCCCGAACATCGCGGAACAGGTCGGCGAGGCGGAAGCCGGACCGGCATTCTGTGGACGAGGCGGCCCCCATCGTGGGGTATCCTGCGTGTGTGCGTGGGACACGACGTACGGGTCATCGCCACCTGACCAGCGTCGCGCGTGTAGCACGCCCGGCACGGTGCGGTGCTCCCGCGACAAATCCATCGCCGGCGAGCAGACGCGGACTGGATTTTGGTCGGCGCAAACCTTTCGGCAGTGGTTCTGTTGGGGACGGCTGGGTTTCCCGAGGGAACACCGCGAGGAGGTGGCCTTCCTGCTCCGGACCCAGGACTTGGTAAGAGCAGCGGCGCCCTTCCGTCCCCCCCTTCTTTCTCTTTTCGTTTCTGTTCAGCCGTAAGGGTGGGAGCTACTTTTCCGGCGGCATGGGTGCGCGTCTGTCGTCGGAAGCGCGGGAGTTTTACGTTTCCCTTAAATCTATCTTTTTGTTTAATCACCTCCCCTTTTCGAGGTCCGAGCTGAAGCGCTTTGCCGCTTGGATACTAAAGGAGTTTCCTCAAACTCTCCCCGACGAGGTGCTTTCGCTCGCCCTTTGGAAAAGGGTGGAGAAACGGCTCCTTTTTTTGCGGAGCCTCGGGGACCGATCAGTGGAGCGCTACTTCGTGCTCCTGTCGGTCTGCCGGGACCTCGCAAAAAGGGGGTCTCCTTTTTCTGAAAACCCCGTGCGTCTTCCCGCCTCGAGTAATCCCTCAGATCCTCCTGCTAGGGGGACAAGGACCGGAGCAAGTGGCCATTTGGCTCCGGGTTGCCGTCCTCTCCCGGGCTCCGCTCCCTGCCCTCCTTCCCCCGCTCCTGAGGACGTCGCGAACCCTCGGGGCACCCCTAAATCGGTTTCCTTTAAGTTACCCTCCCCAAAGGACCTTTCTCGTTCAAGTTTGCCTGCACCAAAGGTGTCAGTGGATCGTGCACAAGATGGCCACCAATGCCCTTCAGCCAAAGATGGCGGGGAGCACATGGCAAGCCATAAATCCCTTCCCTCGTCTCCTTCCCAGAACCTCCTTCTCCAGGGCGCGGAGGGACTGCCCCCTTCCTTTCCTATGCCTAGTGCCCCACCTACCTATTTCCTTATTCCATCCCCCGAAGTGGGCGGGCGTGAGGTGGGCTCGATGGTTACAACTCCTCCCATACCTAAACCCTCCCCTCTCCCGGAACCTCCTACCTCGTCTCCAAGCCACTCCCCTTCCGTCCTTGACCCTTCCCCCTCCAGTAGTAACCACGCCCATGACATCATACTTCCGGGTTCCCACGCTTCTACGTCCGGTTCCCACGCTCCCCCCTCCCTTTCCCACGCTATCCCTGCAGTCCCTATGGGTAATGAGTCTGCTGCTGGTGTTAATATTCCTGATGATAAGGGGAAATCAGTGAATCTGGCATCCACAGAAAGTGAGCAACCAAGTACAATCCTCGCTGCTCCTGTCAGAGTTGAGGATCCCTCAGGTACTGTAGCCTGGGAACCATTAAACAAAAAAGACCTTAAAGATCTGTGTCGTGATCTCAAAGAATTTGGTCGCGATAATAAATATTTTAAAGCACAGCTACATGCAATGCTTGCCACGAACCTGCTCGTCCCCTCGGACATAAAAGTGATTATGGAATGCCTCTTATCAGAGTCCGAATATGGGGTGTGGGAGCGGGCATGGCGGTCACAAGTGTCTGAACTAATCTCTACGGTTCCCTCCCTGAGGGGTATGAGAGAATCGCCTCTAGAACTCCTCACTGGCGAAGGTGATTTCTGTAAGCCTCGTGTGCAGGCTCAGCGTATCCCACAGGATGTGCTAAAATCAATTGCGGGAATTGCAGAAAGGGTATTCTTAGGGATGCCTCCCCTACTAACACCTGTACAATTCTACCTGGACATCAGACAAGGCCCCAAAGAACCATTCGTTCAGTTTGTAGAACGGTTGAGGTCAGCAATAAACCAGCAAGTGCCTGAGGCCCCACTTAGAGCCTCCATGTTACAAGAACTGGCCATGAGTAGAGCTAACAAAGAGTGTAGGGAAGTTATCAGGGCACTACCACACCAGCCGTACCCTACAGTCGACCAGATGATTGAGGCATGCTGGTATAGGCTTGGGGTGATCAGGGCAGATGAGGAGTCTGAGCTCGCTGCTCCACCAACGGTGGATGTAGTGAATAAGTTTGAGGCACTGTGTTTCAACTGTAGAGAAAAAGGACACTTTGCTACGGAATGTCCCCTGAAGTCAAAGCCTCCAAAAAACACACCTAGACCACAAAGAGGCCCACAATTTAGGAGACCTCCCCATGCGTCCTCCCCTTCTTCCCGTCCCCCCTCCAACCAGAATAGGCCGGGAAACTAAGAGAGCGGCGCGTCGCAGCGGGGACGTGTCGCGTAGGTTTCACCGCTACTCCATCACACGTTGTGGACCTACCGGCTTGTAATAACCCGCTCAATCTGTCGAGTGTGACTGTTGCACAGCCAGTGCACTTTACCGGACCTGACTACAAAACTTGCTTGGTGAAGACAACAGAGGACACACCCTACATCCTAGTCGTCCCTGACAGCGAGGCACCCAGGGAACTGCGGGTCACCCCAGCGGTGGCTCGGGTAAGTCCTGATGGGCGTCTCTCCATCAGTATTGCATGCGTTTGCCCACCTTTTTATCTGCCGAAGAATCAGATCCTGGCCAGGGCGATACCTATCTCCTCCCAGGTACTCAACGGTGAGCAGCCGCTGGTCTGCTGGACAGAAGAAATCAACAGGCAAAGACCGGTAATCCGTTGTAAATTATTCCATAAAGACACAGAAATTACACGACCAGGTATGCTTGACACCGGTGCAGACGTGACTGTGATTTCGAAAGCTGATTGGCCTCCAAATTGGAAAGAACAGAGGCCGGAACAGGGTATCCACGGGATCGCAGGCTACGTGGAAGCATCCAGGAGCGCGGAACCCATTGAGATCCGGGGTCCCGAAGGTAGGGTTGCCAAAGTCCGTCCCTACATCACGGACGCGGGGATAACCCTGTGGGGCAGGGATGTCATGTCCCAATGGGGAGCCACTCTCAAAATTGGCGAAACTGAGGTGGCGGATTTTTAGTGGGGGTCACTCAGGAGCGCCCGACACAAGCCCTTACTTGGCTTAGTGATAAGCCGGTTTGTGTGAAGCAGTGGCCCCTATTTGGTGAACAGCTAGTGGCGCTCAATGAGCTCGTGGAGGAGCAGCTACGACAGGGACATATTGTCCCCACCACCAGTCCCTGGAACTCTCCCGTGTTTGTGATCCGCAAGCGGGGGGGGAAGGGATGGCGGCTTCTTCACGACCTCAGAAAAATTAATGAGGTAATTGAGGACATGGGAGCCCTGCAACCTGGGTTACCCTCCCCTGCCATGCTCCCTCGGATGTGGAAACTGGCCATCATTGATATTAAAGATTGCTTTTTCAACATACCTTTGCACCCGGAGGATGCCCCACGTTTCGCATTCTCTGTTCCTTCCCTGAACCGGCACGAGCCATGGAGACGGTTCCACTGGACCGTTCTCCCGATGGGCATGAAGAACTCGCCCACAATATGCCAGAACTATGTGGCTCGGATTTTGGCACCGGTGAGGTGTAGAGCGCCTAGCGCGATCATTGTCCATTACATGGACGACATCTTGATCTGCGCGCAGACTTGGTCTGGGGTAGACCTCACTCTCAAGGACACTATTAGGACCTTGGAGAGCGAAGGGTTTACCATTCAGCCGTCCAAAGTTCAGCGACGCGTTCCCTATGACTACCTTGGGATGAAGATTGGTGAGCGCAAAATTCGGCCCCAACTCCTCCAGATCAAACAGAATCCCCAGAACCTCAGAGAGGTCCAGCAACTCTGTGGGGAAATTAATTGGCTCAGGCCATATCTGGGGATTGATAGCGCGACCCTGGAACCATTATTTCAGCTCCTAGAAGGAGACCAGGATCTGGCTGACCCCAGAACGCTGACCCCTGGGGCGAGAGCTGCTGTAGCGAAGGTTGCAGAGGCCATCGCTAACAAGCAGGTGCACCGATACGACCCTAAATTGCCCTTCAATCTGGCAATCCTGGGTAAATTGCCCCACTTCTATGGCCTTATCCACCAGTGGGATGAGTCACAGAAGGATCCGCTCCTTATTATCGAGTGGGTGTTTCTGTCGGTTCAGACCACTAAGGTCATAACTACGCCACTGGAAAGGATGGCGCAGGTCATCATGAAAGCAAGGTCCCGTCTGACCTCTCTTGCGGGGTGTCAGTTCACGTGCATCTACTTGCCTGTGGATGAAACCAGGCTTGAATTCGTATACCAAAATTCCGAGGAATTGTTGTATGCTCTTACAGGTTACACCGGACAGCTGTCGGCCCACTTCCCAGCACATCCAATCCTGAGGCTGGAATGGAGATTAACAGGAAAACCAATTGTGAGCCCCACACCTCTCAAGGCTCTGACCATTTTTACAGACGGCTCTGGCTCCACGGGAAAGTCCGTGATGACTTGGCTGGACCCTACCACGCGTAAGTGGGAAGAATGCGTGCGAGAAGGATTTCGTTCAGCGCAAGTCGCAGAGCTGGCAGCCGCGGTGAGAGCTTTCGACAGGTTTGAGGAGCCCTTCAATTTGGTAACCGATTCGGCTTATGTGGCGGGTGTACTTGCTAGAGCTGAGAGCGCTTGGCTCGCTTCCTCGTCCAATTCAGATATCCAAAAGCTTCTTGCGAGGCTGCTAGTGCGGCTTTCCCACCGCAAGAACCAATATCATGTAATGCACATGAGGGCACACACCGACCTGCCAGGGTTTATCGCGGCAGGGAACAGGAGAGCAGATCTGCTTGCTGCGCCAGTGCATGTCGCAAGCTTGCCAGATCGTTTTGGTCAGGCTAAGCTGAGCCATGCCCTTTTCCATCAGAACGTTCCCGCTCTCGTGAACATGTTTAATCTAAAAAGGGACCAAGCGAGAGCAATTGTCGCTACCTGCCCCAATTGCCAACCTCTGCAAATTTCATCTATGGGCACGGGTGTAAACCCGAGGGGATTAGGTAGTGGGGAACTGTGGCAGGTGGATGTCACACATGTGGCGGAATTTGGTCGCCAAAAGTACGTGCATGTGAGCATCGACACCTTCTCAGGTGCGATGTTTGCCTCGGCGCACCAGGGGGAGAAGGCAAAAGATGTCATCTTCCACCTCATACAAGCCTTCTCCGTGCTGGGGATCCCTCAGCAGATAAAAACTGACAATGGCCCCGCTTACAGCTCGGGGGCCTTACAGAAGTTTTTTCAGGAGTGGGGAATTACCCATATCACGGGTATCCCTCACTCCCCAACCGGGCAAGCTCTGGTGGAGAGAGCACATCAGAGCATCAAGAGGATGCTCGATCAGCAGAGTGGCGGCTTGGAGTATGAGACCCCCGCTATTCGGCTCGCGAGGGCTCTTTACACACTAAATTTCCTAAACTGCTCTGAAAGGGAGCCAGATCCGCCAATGTTGCGGCATTTTTACTCCAGCACGCGGGCTCGGCTGAAGGAGCACCCCCTTGTGCTCACAAAGGAGCCGGACTCACTCAAGATCAAGGGCCCCTATCCCCTCCTTTGCTGGGGGAGAGGATACGGATGTGTCTCGACTCCTTTGGGACCGAGATGGGTACCCAGCAAGTATGTCAAGCCTTATCATCAAGAGACAGGTCGCACGGACCCCCAGGACCAACGCCGGCGCAGAAAAGACATTCAGTGGAAGCGGAGGAAAAAGAGAGCTGCGGCCAGGCAAGACTCCGAGGAAGAGGAACTGCCCCGGAACAGTAAAACACCAAACGATGATCTCCCGGGTAATCCTTTTCTGTCCGATTCCGAGTCGGAAGAGGAGTTTTTGGGGTTCGAATAAATATCAAAGAAGCAGACAGATTGAGCAGTCACCCCTTCCCCGTTTCCCTTGTGTGGTATCGGGACCCCCTTTCCCTATTGGCCTCTTTTAGCCCACAGACACTGTACGCACTTTATATGCTCAGACAGGACACTAACAACAATGTCTTGTGTTTCCATCTAGAGTCCTCAGTCCAGCATGCAGCTATTGATCATCACTGCGGGCCTCTTCTTGCTGCTGCCCAGAGCATCGGCATGGGCAGTACCCCAACCGAGGAAAAATGTGTGGGTTGCGCTGGCGCAGACCCTACAGCAGCAAGAAATGTGCCTCTCGACCAACGCAGTGGATGACCCGTTGTCCACCAGCCTGGTTGGAGTCCCTGCTTCAGCGGCGCAACTCCCACCTGCGCTAAGCGACGTCTGGCGTCGCGCCAACACCCGGTCCACGCGTCATTACTGCCACGACTTCCGCGTGAGGAGATGCGAGGAGTTGCCCCTAGAAAACCCATTGTTCCTGTGGCCTGAATTCTATCTGGGACTAGAACGCCGCGAGGAGGAGCCGAAAGAGCTAGAGCTCCTTGGATCTCTGAAGGCGCCATACTGCATCTACTTCGACTACGTCCCTACGGGAAGATACGTGCAGTATTACAATCACGTAAAGATCCACAACAGGGCGCTGACGGCGGCTATGTGGTGCGGCAAGGTCCTCAGTCTTCCCTTCCCATCCACCTTAGATGAGTACAACCCCAGGCCAAGGGCGCTCCCCGCAGGCGTGTTTATGATTTGTGGGGACCGGGCGTGGCAGGGAATCCCCTCTTTCGTGATCGGAGGCCCATGCACCCTCGGGCGCGTGACGCTGGCATCACCCAACATGACCAGGGTACGGATTGGCCGGCAAAAAGTTATAACCAAAAGAGGGTCCACTGAATTAGATCCAAATTGTGATTCTACAGTGTACCACTGGTCACGCTCCAAACAGGTTGCCACGTCGGTATTTTTACCGTGGGTAGCCGCCGCGAAGGCACTCGGGGAAATTGGCCACCTTGAGTGCTGGGTGAACCGCCAAGCTGAGGTTACCTCACGTGCCTTAAGTGACCTCCTATCAGAGGAAGAGATAACCAGGCATGCTACCCTGCAAAACAGGGCAGCAATTGATTTCCTCCTGCTTGCCCATGGACATGGGTGTGAGGACTTCGAGGGCATGTGCTGTTTTAACTTGTCCTCGAAGTCCGAGAGCATCCATGCCTCCATATCTCGGATGCACCAGCTGATGACCGACCTCCAACAAGAGACAAAGGACTGGGCGCAGGAGGCCATCAATCGGACAGTAGGTCATCTTGAAAAAGGGCTGCGAGCTGTGATAAAGACTTCGGGAGGCTGGCTCAAGCAACTTCTGCAAGATCTAGGATTTAAAGACTGGGCAATCACTGTGATAAAGGACATTGGGACACTGATAATTATCGCAGGAGCTGCGTACATTGCTTATAAACTGTCTACAAAATGGGCTTTCCTTTTAATAAAAAGAAAAGGGGGAGGTGCGGAGGGAGAATTCCCTACCTCCGCAGCAGCCAGAAGTAGCCAGGTGTCCTTAGACACCATGGAGGCGGAGACCGCAGTGTGAAGACCCACCCAGAAGGGCGGACTCCGGAGCGCTAGTAACTCGACCCCCCCTGCGGGGAGGAGTCGGGGGCGTGCAGATGGAGCCGACCCTGCCCATCTTCCAGAAAGCTCTAAGCTCCCTGGTTCTGGGTTGGTCGCCCCCCCCGCCTGTCAGCCAAGGTCAGAGCCCTGTTGGCTCGGGTTCCCGATACCTCCCGTTTCCTAACCCCCCATTGGTTGTCGCTATCCCCTCATAAACCTGTGCGCGGTCCCCCGACCCCTTGTCTTCTGCGTCCCCCCAGAAGAGCGGTCACCCCGTTTGGGTGATACAATAAAGACTCTTTCTGCCTAACGCAAAGACCCTCCCGACTCCCTTTGTTGCGCTCGGCGATCGGGGACGAGCGGCCGACGTGCGGCTCTCGATCCCGCCGGTGGTGGCGAAGAGGCACGACGACACCCAGCCACATTGAGTGAAAATAGTCTAATGGCATCGCTTTCCATGTGAAAATACCGAGTTGACAGAGACTAAATGCTCGATGGCAAGGAGCCATAAAGCTGTGCTGCTCCAGACACCCCACTCTGAGAATAGCCCTGTGTTTGGCTCCCAGCACGATGGGGGGCCCAGGTTCATGACCCGCGCTGGTCGGCAGCGCAGCTTTAATTCCAATAATCCAACGCCTCGAGGCTTCTCTACGAATTAACTGCACAGGCTTGCCATTTTTTGGAGATGGGGATGGAGCAGATGGGGAGTTGGAGAGGCCAAACTGTTGAAAGTCAGCAAAGGAAGGGAGGACAGGGAAAGGAAAGGGGGGGAAAAAAGCCGTGAAAGACAACCCTGTGGTCTGTGTGCTTTGCATTGCCACCTGCCAACCCCAGGCCTTCTGATCTCCTCTCAGTGAACCGTAGAGGCAGCAGTTGGAAAGATCAGATATACGCTCAGGGCAATCTGTCAGAAGCAACTCTGTCACATTCCCCAGCACTAAAACCCACGGAAATTAAATCTATGTGTTTAAAACTGCAACTGCCCCATATATGTGAGAAGCAGTCTTTTAAGACAGAAGGAAATCCCTGAACACTGCTCCTGTCCTGACATTTTTTTATATAATTTTTTTTAACATCAGTAAAATATTAGCTTTTTTTTTTTTTTTTTTTTTAATCTCCCTTAAGCATCTGTACTATGTTTGTTTGCCTCTGGCACCACAGTTGTAATGTTATCCTCGTGAGACTATACTGAATTCCATTATACAATAAATGAATTAAAAAATGGCAGAACAAACCAACAGATAAATCCAAAAATTATCATTTAAGTTATTTAACTGTATTATTTTTCTCAATTTTGCCACACTCAGGCATATTTGGGCTGCTGTTTGGCTACACTTTGTTTTTTACTAAGACATAAAACAGATAAATAATGTGTGGTTTTGTTTCCTTAAACTTAGTGCAGGTTTATTTTTTTAAAGGTATATTTTAAAATGTGCAGACTGTCCTTGAAGAGACAAGAATTTGTGAGTAAATTTCTAGAATTAGTTTTTGTTCCAGAACACTTCCATATACCACATACAATATGCTGTACAGCAAATCTCCTTTCAAGTTCAGAGCACTCTGCAGATATCAGGTTTTATATCAACCTGCTATATGGTGTGGTCTTATAATACTTATCAAATTGAATGGTAAGTATCCAAAGCATATTTGGATAATGAGGACGAGAGAGAAGGAAACAACATATTTCTCAATCTATTCTGTCATCCTTAAAAATAAAACTAATAATCTGTATTAAATTGAGCATTCCAGCAGCAATGGTGCACAGGACAATGTCACACCTATTTACCTGTAGAGTTAATGGAATCCCCATCTTTATGTTTAGCCCTTGGTTCAGATGTCCCCTCTACCTTCCCATGTACTAAGTGTGGTATTGGAGAATTTTTTTCTCATTCAAACCTCGCCTTGCATGGGTCACCCACAGGAATAAACTTGGCATTTCATCTGATTCTCTACAATGAAACCACCACGTGCTGGCAGAATTTGGCAAAGCTGGGCAGGTTTTGTTGGAAGGAATACAGGAATTATAATGAGGTCAGGGCCGAAATGTACAAGGCTCTATGTCAGGATGTTTTCACAGCATTTCTGCAGACTATGCTTGGGACGGTTCAGTGAGTTTCAGTGCTTCTGTGATGCCTAAATACAGTCACATCTTTTGAAAGGTAAATTTAAAAACCATCACCCAAACAGTGTAATCTCTTCGGCAGTCCTTGCTACACAGTGTTGTTCCATGGTGCTCAGAGATTCATAAATGTACTGATTGACCATGCTGTCTCTTACAGTCTCAGTAATATAATTTCTTCCTTTTTGTGCTGGAAAGTGGCAGATTATTAAAATAGTTATCAAGTCTAACCATATTCAGAAAATACCATGGTTCTGAATGATGCAGTTTCCCTCAAATTTATGCAAGGTGAGTTTAGCTCTGTGAGAATATCACTTCAATTTCTGGTGTTTACTGAAGCAAATTTTAACACACATTTTGAAGTGTTACATTCCTTTTTAAAATTATTTTCATGGCTTGGCCAGTACTTTCAGAACTCAAATATCTCAGCTGTTTAACTGGTGAACCTCTGACTGGTCCTGATTTTCAAAGGTTAGGTTCAACTGCCTTTTCTAAATAGAAGATGGTTTCTAAGTGTTCCCTGAAAAAAATATTTCAAAATCTATTGTGCATGGATTTTTTTCTCTCATTTACTCATCACTGACTTAACTTTGCTCTCCCTACAATTGTATTATTGACCTGTAATCCTTAGAGCGAGGCCAACAAGAGGTGTTTTTGAAAATCAAGCCACATATCACACATACATCATCATCACAGTCACTTTGAAATCAATGACACTCATCACTCACCCACAGAAAACCTAATCAACCAGCCAAAGGTCAAAAAGACACTCGAATTTATTTGGCCGTGGGGTGCCATGCATATTACTAAAAAATACAATAAAATTAAGCGATTAGGGAGCAATATGAAGTCTTTTATCAGAAAATGTTTAATTTTTACCATAATTTCTGTTTATTTTGTGCAGTGTCTCTGATGCGTTAAGCTGAAGAGTGTTTTCACAGGCCTGTTCCCCCCCACCCCACCCCTCTTTTCAGATATTTGGAGGCATACAGCACTAGAAAAAAAGAGAAGTAGAGTATTTTAGAGGTAATGTAGATCATATCTGGCTCTGGTTAGTTCTACTAGCATATAACCATGTCACACTCCATTTCCTATTGCAAGTAATTGCTGTTATCAGATAAAACAGTCATCAAAAGGTGTTTTATGAACCATTGTGTTTATAGAAAGCTGCTGCTTTGTTGCTGAAAAAAATCAAAATTACCCATTTTATATAGCCTGTCAGAGTAAGATTCTTAACAGTCTGTAGATCTTCTTCCTAAGACTTGCAGATATCTCCCTCAAAGCAAAAGTCTCTCCCCCACGAAGAAAAATATGGTAAATTTTGACCTCTCTGACTTGTGCTTGCAGCAATAACAATAATGATCCCAGCAAGAAGCTCTTTCCACTGAGGCATTTTGATGGTTTGGACTCATTAAGCCTCGGATTGAACCTATTTACTTACTATGGGCACCTCTATTCAAAGATTAAGAAACAGAGGTGCCAAAAAATTTATAATCCATTTCAGTATTTTTCTCATTAACATAGTCTCAAATGCACATTATATGTAGACATAATAATATATGATATTTTCAGGATTTAAAGTACAATTAAATAATCAGACCTCCTTCAGAGTAACACAAAGGCTCTACAGTTTCATTTCTACAGTTTCACGTCAGTACCTGGCAAAGAAAGGAGAAGATTTGAAGTTTCTGGGGTGGCACACTGCAGTGGTCAAGGACTGCAGAAAAGGCATTCATACTTGAGCTGCTTCTCAACTATGAATACGCTTTGACTGCAATTTCTTTCAGCTTCCAGGCATTGCTGCTTGTTTCAATACTGGCTGTAGCAAAGATCTTGCCCACGTCTCCATTTCTCCTGGGGTATTTAAACTCAGAAAGCAAGATACCCCCCAAAGTCTGTTTAATAAGGCAAACAGACTGAGCTCTTTTAAGTCTCTCATGGTAATGTGTGACCTGCAGGCCTCATCCCTGGGATGATGATATATATTTTATGAAATAAAAAAAAATAACTCTTTTATTTTTGACCCATTAATAAAGTGTGATATAGAAGCTGTTCCAGCAGCCAAAAAATGCCAGGGACAGAGCAGGACTGGAAAACTGAACTAAGTAGAACTCAATTCCAAACCAAAGCATAATGTGAAAATGGGAAGATTTCTTATTGCAGCATTGTCTGGAGGCTGTACCAGTGTCAGTCTGGATTTCATATGCCATAACCAGACACAGTCTAGAGATTGGCCAACATAGTCTGCAGAGGCCAAAGAAAAGAGAAGGAAGCTAGAAAAAGACACAGAGAGGAAAAAATGACCAGCTTAACTCACAGAAGAAGGTCTCTGTGAAGGCAGAGAATATATAAAACAGCTCTCCTGACTCCTTGTGGAGTGCCCCACTTGCTTCCACATTGCTTTAAATTAATTTATAACGGTGTTCTATAAACACTGATGCCTGAGATCAAGGTCTCTAGCTCAGTCACTGTGCTGGCATTTGGCCCTTTGGGTTTTTCTAGTGCATTTGTCTGATTTTGCTCTCAGAGCTACCGCCTTTGTTGTTGGCTATATTCCTTCTCTGGAGCACAAGTGAGGAGAGCGCAGAAGGAGCAGTGGTGATTTACTCTTCTTCTTCACCAAGGCCAGCATCTTCTGTGCGGTAGTAACCAGCTGACATCAGAAGAGGACAATAAACACCCTGGCTGCATTACAACACACTTTGTTAGATGAGGTTTTTGTTCATTTTTCCATATGATATGCAGTATACACGTTGCTCCTGATGTGTATACTGGAGATTTTCTGTCTTTAGTCTCCTGCCCAAATCTCTCCCTATCATTGGGGTGCGGGAAAACAGCTTTCATTTTTCGTTTTTCCCCAGTAAACATACTTTAAGCAATAATTGCTTTGTAAAATACCTGTCAACACACTCATTCTGGCTGCTTGCTGAGCTGGTGCAGAGGACTTAATGAAAGATTATTGTACTTGGCAGTATCCCCATTATCAAAACCTTTTAAATTGTGAGAATGGCAAGCTTTTATTGCTAATGCATGGCCACAAAAGTTGCATCCAGTGACTACATCAGGCAGCCCCTGAGGCAGGGAACAAAGTCTGTTGGCCACTTATTGTGCTATGCAGACTGTCTGTCGGGTACAGGTTTTTTGTTTGAAAAAAATACTTACCCCATCTGAATCTATCTCAATAAATAAAATAGACCAGAGACCACTCTCTAAACCTCAGAGAATTTATATTCTAATAAATTAAAGCTAAACTAAGAGAATTCATATTCTAATAAACTAAAACTAAACTAAACTAAGCTAAACTCACCCTGTACTCCAAAGAAAGGCCCTTTTGTCTAGAATATTTAGCTGGAGTAGCCTGCAGCTTTACATTCCTTCAAATATCCGATGAACATCATACTGGGAGTTGTTATTCCCATGCGTCATGGTTGCTGTGTGCCATGGAATACCTTGGATTGCTGTAGCAGATGTTTGGGTGGATTTACTGTAATTTGTTGCAATATTTGCTGCTCAGGACTGCCCTCAGGGAGAGGGGACACAGGAGAACTGCAGACCCTGGGATGGCTCATGGTGATGTGCAGACTCACTCATCAATCCAAGCAAAGGTCTCTGAGCAGTTCTCAAGAGTGCCTTCCACTCAGAAGACCTTGCGCTAGTATGATAGCTTTAATTTATTATTATTACTATCACTGTTGTTATTATTATTGCTCATTTATTTAATTAAAAGCAGAGGCAACCGCTTTTGTGGAATTAACTGTGGACACTACCACAGGCTTTGTTGCTGCCGAGGAGGTTTCTCTTCCTGATCTCGGCAATTATGAAGCACATCCTTGCTCTAAGTCTACAGCATTTTCCGCTGTTTCCCCTGCTCAATAAAGCCTTCTTACAAAGTATTTTTGTCTTATCCTTACCTTCACTATAAAAACAGGTGCTAGAGTTGTAGGGATGTGCATTTTACAGCTCTGCTAGATTTGATGGTTGCTGCACGAGATCCATTTAACACATGAGACTGAACAACCAATATCCAATAAAGCTGATAGAATTATTATTTGTTGCACTTTTACTACGGCAAAATGTTTCACAATGTGCAATATACCCTGATTCATATCCTGTCATTTATCAAGAGACATCTTCCTCTTAGACCCTGTTAACCAGAAAATAAACCTTTTTTTTTTCTGGTTTATGAGGAGTGTAACATGATAAATAATAATGGGAGAAATAACTGTCAAGCAATTTACAAATGGTATGTTGTGAAAATATGGCACCTTGATGATTTCTCCTAGGAAGACATATGCTGCAGCAATATCATGATTCAGAAGGTGCTTTGCTTATTGGGGATAAAATTATGTGGATGGACAAATACCAGCTGAAAGCTGAATTTCAAGTTCACAGAAACACAGAATGATTCAGGTTGGAAAGTACCACCCCAGATCTTGCTGTGTGCCATGAAATTGCTTCCCATCTCAGTGTATTTGCACTTACCAAGTCCCTCGGAGTCTACAGAGCTTGGGAAGCAATATTCAGCTTCTCCTCCACATCAGAAAAAAAAAAAAGTAATGTCACCCAAGATTATGGGGATTTGAACGTGTCCACCCCTATTTTTATCTTGAAGAAGTATAGGAAGCCAAAGTGAGCACCTTATTCTGGATGCCTAATCAAATTATACAAGATTTTTATAATTATCTAAATAATGAAAAAATATTAATAAAAGTATTAAAATATGTGAAATATGAAGAATGTCAAGAAAAAATTTACTTTTAGGCTCTGATTTGGATTATCTGGACAGTATTAAATATTGCTAGTCCTAAACAGGTCATTTGACTATAACCTAATACTACATCTACTCCAAGAACTCTTACAACATCTTTATTACAAATATGCAATATTCTGTCATTTTTCAGACGTGTACATATGCATGCAGACTTTCTGGAGGAGGGAGGAAGGGAGAGAAAGGGAAGCTGAAAAACAAGGCAAGGAAACAGCAACTAAAAAGAAAGCAATTTGGGGCTTGCTGAAATGTTGGAGGTTGTGATTTGTGTCTGTTGATTGCTTCCATAGTATCCAAGCAGGGTACAAAAATTAGCTTCTTCTACCTTGTTTAGTGGTAATTTTTAGACCAAACTGAAGATAACTTGAGTTCCCCAAAGTACAAGATGATCCTGACAATTTACCCCTACAAAAAAACTCTATGACCTGAAAGCACAACAACAACATTAGAATCTTATTATAGACTTGGGACCACTTTGGGGTGTAATGTTATTATACCGATTCTTTTCTCTGCAGGAGAACAGTGAACTAAAAAAATATTATCTATTGTCTTCAAGATTGCAGTACAGCAGAAAGGAGAAAAAAAAAACCTCAGCAAAAATGTGTCTATAGCTTTGTTAGAAAGTAAGAGTTCATGTAGGTTTCATTACCTATAATTTAATATATTGAATAAAAAAGACTTAGATGATGAAGAAAAAAATTACAATTTCTGGATTCTTACCCTGGTATTTAAGTATTTAAATTTTAATGTGTTCCACTATTTCATTTTTCTTGGTCTTTCAGAAAATGTCATTTAACATTTTTCACTTAAGCTTCCATATTTCTGCCTTATGCATGCAAGGTTATTTCTGCGCTTTAGACCTGACCACAAATTAAGCCACAGAGAACTTCTGACATATTGAGTACTTAGATTAAATTTCAACATTTATGGTTGAAAAATAAATAATAATAAATAAATAAATTTTAGGGTCCCTAAATTTAGAATACCCTTGATGCAAAATACATACGGAACACAAAGTTCTGTTTAAATGCCATGAAATTTCAGGACTAAAGTTAATTAATGATGTAATCAATTCTGGCTGCTTGTATTGCTAAGAACAGAACAATCAGTTCCCTTTACCCCTGAATTGCTCTTTTAAGGACCCAGGCTACCCTTGTGCAGGTGAGGCAGTCACAGTGACTTCATTCTTAATTATGTGTGGTGCTTTAATTAACTAAGAAATTATCTAATCCAGGCTGAAGTTCATCTCTATTTATATCATTATGAACACTCATGAAAATAGCAACTGTCCTAATGTTGTATCATGAAATATCAAATCAAATTTCTTCATCAAGATACTAAATAAGTGGGTTTGCCTTTGTGATATTATTATATCTGAAAAGGGAAATTCCACTCATGATTCTGGAATATGTCTAATTAGATAAATGGGCAGGGAAGAGAAGGGAAGGGAAGGTTCAGGAAGGGAAGATTCAGGAAGGTTCAGGAAGGGAAGATTCGGGAAGGTTCAGGAAGGGAAGGGAAGGGAAGGTTCAGGAAGGTTCAGGAAGGTTCAGGAAGGGAAGGTTCAGAAAGGGAAGGGAAGGTTCAGGAAGGGAAGGGAAGGTTCAGGAAGGGAAGGGAAAGGAAGGGAAGGGAAGGTTCAGGAAGGGAAGGGAAGGGAAGGTTCAGGAAGGGAAGGGAAAGGAAGGTTCAGGAAGGGAAGGTTCAGGAAGGGAAGGTTCAGGAAGGTTCGGGAAGGTTCAGGAAGGTTCGGGAAGGTTCGGGAAGGGAAGGGAAGGTTCAGGAAGGTTCGGGAAGTTTCGGGAAGGTTCGGGAAGGGAAGGGAGGGGAGGGGAGGGGGGGAGGAGGGGGAGGGGAGGGGAAGGGAGAGGAGGGGAGGGGAGGGGAGGGGAGGGGAGGGGAGGGGAGGGGAGGGGAGGGGAGGGGAGGGGAGGGGAGGGGAGGGGAGGGGAGGGGAGGGGAGGGGAGGGGAGGGGAGGGGAGGGGAGGGGAGGGAAGGGAAGGGAAGGGAAGGTTCGGGAAGGGAAGGGAAGGGAAGGGAAGGGAAGGTTCGGGAAGGGAAGGGAAGGTTCGGGAAGGGAAGGTTCGGGAAGGTTCGGGAAGGTTCGGGAAGGTTCGGGAAGGTTCGGGAAGGGAAGGGAAGGGAAGGGAAGGGAAGGGAAGGGAAGGGAAGGGAAGGGAAGGGAAGGGAAGGGAAGGGAAGGGAAGGGAAGGGAAGGGAAGGGAAGGGAAGGGAAGGGAAGGGAAGGGAAGGGAAGGGAAGGGAAGGACAAAAGAGAAAAAGAAGGAAAAAGTGAAAAAGAAAAAATAGTTGTTCTTTTTTTAAAGGATAGTTTTGGAGGTTTTATGTGCCAAATATTTTTAATGTCCTCGTGTCTACTCAGAAATTTATACTGAAAAGCAAGCATATTACTTTCTTTCTTTTTATAGTTCCAATCTTCCTTTTTCTTTTACAATTAGCACTTAATATGCTTCATCCAACATGCAGCCCTAGGAAAAAGGGAATAGATCTTGTAATATTTGTGAAAAAAGGAACACAAATACACTTCTGGGGCTATTTAAATAATGAAAGAAGTTAAAATAATATATGCAAGAATCTTGACCTGTATCAGAACGCATTAGACTAGAAGTTTACTAGAAATGTGCTTTGCAGTTTTACTGGAGATTCTTTTTACAAATGAAAATGGTTTTAAATTTATTCTACTGATCTTCTGGGATGAACTTTTATGGTGATGCTGTTCTACATCCATAAAATAGCACAAATACATCTTTCTTGACCCTTTGAAGTTATATTCCTATTGATCTGCTCATATTTATGCTTCTGCCACACACATTCATGGTTTTCACCGTGTATTGGAACTGTTGCTAACTTTCAAGTTTTTTCAGACGTTGTTAACGAAAGCAAATGTAGAACCTAAATTTAGTTGGATTTTCACTTAGTTATTATGATAAGGATTTTACATGGGTTTTACATAAGCAATTAATTATGTTTTCTTTTTCCTTTCACCTCTGCAATATCGTTCTAAACTATAGTCAAAATTACAACATTACCTGGAGTGATGGAATAAAAAAGTTATTGAGGTTGCTACCTCAAAAAACATGACCATTGAAAAACTAGCTTTCTATACTTTTGGCTGTACCTGAACACATTATTTATTTATCTGAATCTGAAGAAATTCTAGTTAGGGACAGGATGAAAAGGACTTGATGATGTTGGATATCTTTTTCAACCTTAGTGATTGTCTTCTATGATTCCTTACTGTGAGGGTGGCCAGACAGTGGAACAGTGCCCAGAGAAGTTGTGGATTCTCTGTCCTTGGAGATATTAAAAACTGGACATGACCCTGAGCAACCTGCTGCAGTTGACTCTGCTTTGAACTTGGATGTTGGTCTTGATGATGTTCAGAGGTCCCTCTAAGCCCTACCTAGTAATTCTCTGACTCTACAAATAAAATAAAAATTCTTTAATTGGATTAGTCACCTATTCAGAAAGGAACACATTCTATAATACCTCTTCATACAGTTAGGAACAATAAATTCCACATACCTAAGGTAGCTATTTTGCAAGGCAATTTGCAATAGAAAAGACTTCACATTTTACTTTTTATTCCAGCTAAAAACAATGTGCTACAGTTGTATCAGGACACAGAAAAGTCAAATGATTTTTCCAAAGTGACAACAAGATTCAAGCTTCCTGTGATGTGATGATTCCATATTCTGAGCTTTATTTATATGGAGATGTTTTTGCAAAGGAAATATGCAGTGAATCTGAAGACATAGGATAAATACATGCACAATCAGAGACCAGCATATATTTGATGAAAACAACTTTTCAAGTCTCAAGGTAGATTTGAAATCAAAATCCCAGAGAGCATCGTGCAGAAGTGCTGTACTGGAAATTTACAGTCTGACATTATTCATAATCTTTGAAGAATGTAAAATTAGGAATGGGCCACTTGCGCAGAGTAAAACTAATCTAGTGTGAACAAAGAGATGGATTTTCGGGTTCACAAGGTAAGAGGAAATCTCCCATTAATCTTGTTAATTTACTGCAGTAGCAAATGTTATGCATCTTGGTTCATCTCTACAGGGATTTCAGGGATGTATGGCTTTGGCAGATCCAGTTTAATTTGCTTGTATAAAACAAAACAGCAGATCAAACAGTGACTTAAGCACACCAATCACACAAATACACAGATTATAGGAGGAAACCTGTTTTTCAGTGACATATGTGCAATATCCCAGGGAAAATCCTAGTGACCTCAATTCAAACAAGAGGATAAGAACATATCAAAAGACTTTGAAATTAAAACATAAGTTTTTCATAACGTTCTTGTGGCTGTGATTACTGAGGAAGACTTAACAGCACCATTCAGCTGCACAATTTTTCTGAGTTTTCTACCCTGTGCTGGCCAGTGTATACACAAACCAAAGGTCCCTTCCCTTGAGAATTTACACAAGAGGAGTGGAACAGAAAGTGAGATTAAGAAAATGCTGAACTGACTGTACACAGGACACTGACATTTCCACATTCTATTGCATAAACTTTCCTGTTCTTTTCATTCATGTTCTCTATCACTGATAGAGAAAAAAAACTGAGATGAACGCAGAAAGTTTATTCAATAAGAATATATTTGTTATTGCTCTTCTCTTAGGTTATCCACTTCCCTCTGTGCATTCTGTGAGTAATGACATTCTAACTCAATCAGTTCTGAAACCTCTTTTCTGTTATGTATGACTTTTGAGTTCACTCTCTAAAACCGTCTTCACCCTTTATTTTACATAAATGAGGGATATATGTTAACCCTGTTCTCTAGAAATGACCCTTTTCTTATAATTTGTTTTCCATGAAGCAAAGGAAACCTGTCAGGATATTACAAGAATGGATTGAAGTATCATTTTGTAAAGTTACCATTGTTTAATGTTTTTGTAAGTACTTACGAAGTACTTGCTACTATAAGCTATTTTTTAGACATAAAATAAAAATAAAAAACCAAAAAAGTTTATAGACTACTTTTAGAACTCTCTGTAAAATATATTCAATTGTCAAATAAAGAAAAAGAGAATAATGTGTTCTTGTAAAAAGAAGTAAAAATATTTGTTGGTCAATATCCAAATACTTATATGTTTACCTGTTAAAATTATGTTTTTTCTTATTATTTCTCTCCCTCTATACTTTCTATGCACCTAAGAGTTTTAAATTTCTGTTGTCAGTGTTCAGTCTGGCACTCAGGCTCGTGCTGGAGATTGTACACTCATGGGTGGACATGCTTGATGATGGAAGGCACTGACATAAGTTACGTGGTTCCAAGAGTAAATTTTAAATCCAAATATGTGATTTTATTGCAGGATTTTATTTTCTGGCACCAGGTCTCTGCAAAGAAGATCAATTTACCAAACCTAAGTACTCGGGTTTATGCCATTCCAGTGATCACCAGCTTCATGGAGATACAGACGGAGCAACTTCTCATTAAAATCAGCAGTTGTTACTGTCCTTCACCTCCTGTGCTGTGTCCCTCCTGATATTCTTCTTATTCCTCTGTGAACTCTCCAAACTTTTATCTCTGCAAATACCTCCCAAACCTTACAGCCCTTCTGTCTCTTATATTGTTCCATTCTTTCCCCCTTTAAACCACTGGCTCCTTTTTCTGATGTTTTCTGCTTACTATCGACTGCAGCCAGTCACATTATTCAGTGTAATTTAAGTGTTTGATGCACGTAGCCCATCCTCTGTTTCTCTGCTTGCAAACGCATCCCAAGTGGAGTCACCATTTGTCATTGTACTCCAGCAATCTGCAGCCATCAATTTGCAAGGCAAGGTTTGCTCCTGAATTGTTTATCTCAACAATTACACACTTTGAATTCAAGGAGTGTAATTTCTAACCCTCAGAAAAGCAATTGAGTTCCGGGGGAAAGGCTTTGGGGTTCATGGGCTAGAAATCTGCTTTCCAGGTCTCACTCTTGGATAAAAAAGCTTTTTGCTGTTGCCATTCATATTTCTCCTTAGTCAAAACAGCAGGGCTGAATTAATATTTTTTGCACTGAATCTTATTTGACACAAATTATCTGCGAAGTTTATTTTAACAGTATTAAGAAAATTAGTAAAACAAATAATACTA
Source organism: Acanthiza pusilla (assembly GCA_036630365.1). NCBI lineage: Eukaryota > Metazoa > Chordata > Aves > Passeriformes > Acanthizidae > Acanthiza > Acanthiza pusilla. The sequence goes on along the minus strand of JAXCHO010000032.1, from coordinate 3,515,184 downwards.
CTACTAATTTTTTTACTTTTCTACTGACTAAATGTAGGAAAATAAAAATTCCTTGCCTTTGAACATTTATTTTTTTCTCTTTGGCGTTAAAAGAATAGCCATTTATAATCAACATCTTAAAACCTTTTAAAGTCTAAAGCTGGAATTTTAATTCCTGAACCAGAATATATCCACCTGGATTTCACCACATTGCTATTAAGTAATTTGCTATAAAGAAAATCTGTCTGGGAACCATTTAGATATGATAAAGAAATAATTATTTCCAAATAGTGGTATCACCACCCTCTGTTGTGCTTTCTCCTCTTTTTTTAAGGACACACTGTGAGAGGAAAATATCTACAAAAACAAACAAATAAATCAGTAAATAAAATCACCTGGGGAAAAAAAACTCAAACAAACCAAAACGCATCACCTTATCAAAATGATTGAAAATTGAAATTGCTTTTAAATCTTATTCCAGTAAAACAATTCACAGAATTATTTTGTTACGGGACTCAAGGCCAGCCTTGAGCATCTGAAGTCATGAGGTTGCTGCATATGTTAATTACACTCTAAAACAAACTAATTTCACAACTTCAGCTAAGACTTTCAGCCACGAAAATTTTTGAGTCACATCATTCAGGAACTGCTGTTCAAGGAGCGATTCTTCCGATCAAATGTTTATTTAATGAGGAACTAAACACTAGAGTTAGTCTTAGAAGATTCTATGTGTAATAAGAGAGGGGAAATCAGCCCTTCTGGGTTGGGTTTGATCTCATTAAAAAAAAAAATTTCTAAATCAGTTGAAGAAGTGAATATGTAATACTATCCTGTTTTTGCCAGTCAATTACTTTAAAAACTTCCATTTAGCTTTTTATTTCTCCAAGTTATAAGGTAGATGATTTGCAGCACTTGGTTGTACAGAAATGTTGATATTTAGTTCAGTGAAACAGGGTTATTGCTCACATCTCTGCAGATTTAAATCATCATCCACTTTTCCTTTCTTCATTGTACAGTGGCAACGTTTATGACACTGCTTTGAACTGCAGTTCATAGGCCTGTTGAGGTCCTCTATCTTTTTTTTTTTTTTTGTTTAGAAATACTAAATAGCTAAAATTTCCAAATTATTAGAAACCTCCCTTCTGTACACAGGGGAAATACATTTTGACACAAAACAAATACACGTGTAGATCAGACCACACAGAATCAAATTTATTTTCTTTGTTCTATATGACACTGTGAAAGAAATACTGGTAGATAAAAATGACGTGGGTTTGATGGTCATACACATGTATATATAGTGTATACATATATACATATGTGTGTATATATATATGTATATGTATATATTTATTTTTTCTCTCCATTGCTTTTGTAGAAGGCACTTAGTAGAACAATCAGATGTGTCTTAACAGGGGAAAAAAAGGAGATTTTAGTTTTACAATGCTATTAGCTTCTCTGATGAACTTCTAAAGTAATCTAGGAAAGACATGTTCATTAGAGTCTCATTACTTGGCTGGGTAATTGCTGTTCGTATCAGAAACACAAATCACAAGAAAAGCTTATTAAAACAACCTATTAAAAATCTCAGACAGACAGACTGTGCTTCAGTATCTGCCATTAAGTCAGGTAAGTAGTCCCCAGGAAATTACAAAATTGGAAAGCCTTTTTAAGGTTATTTTGTTACCTTTCTGCTTGTAGGAATAGAGCTTTTTCTTCCTCTACTATTGTCTGTTTATGAATACCTTATCCCATCTAGTGTGCAGTGACTCAAAAAATAGGATATCTATCATTTCCTGCAGAAGATAATTTCATACACTAATAGACTTCAGTGCTAGGAACTTTATTCGTGCTGCTTAATCTTTCTTTTTCTCGGTTTCATCCTCTCACTCATTAACTCTTTTTATTCTTATCTACCTGCCTGCTTGGAGCTGATCATCCATTGTCACAGCTGGTCACTGCACATTGCCTGTCATCCTGCTGACCCAACCATCTCTCTGTCCTTATCCACTTAATAGCTTCATATACAACAAATAGAGTTTTGACTCAACAAGACAGATAAATATTGAGCCACACTCCTTATGCTCCTCAATAGTGAGGTGATATTAAGTATTCTGATATTCTGTTCTATATATTCACATTTAAATTGTATTTAATTAATTAATATAATGGACATCTCATCATTAAAGCACTAAAATATGTCAGGTATCACAAAAAGCCAATCCAGTAGTCCCCAGCATCACCCCAACTCTTCAATGGGTGCAGATGACACCTGATATATGCAAAATCAAACTTTAGACTCAAAAATCCACAACACCTGCACAAAAAATACCAGAGGGACATTCTCTCCTTTTTTTTCCTTCACAGGTTTTGTGCATGGTGGCAACATTAACAGGCGATGTAATGATTTTGCAGTCAAACTTATAAATATACCACTGTTGACAGCTTTTAAATGTTTCATCAGTTACATACTAAGATGATGTGGAAGGACACATTTGGTAAATATTTGATGAATGTCATCAAGGGCAGAGCTACACTTCTAAGAGCTTTAAAATTAATAAAAGAAAGTTGTAGGTTTTTCTTTTTTTTTTTTTTTCTGAGCCACAAATCTTCTACTGTATAATAGGTACTAAGGGCTACCCTACGAAATGTTTACAAAGAGACTTGTACCTAACTGAATTCATGCTGTTACATCAGGAAGCAAAATGCTGTTGTTTTAATCTCCCTGGGCACTTTAATGACATTTAAAATGAACGAGGTAGTAGTTATTTTTCGTAATCTCAGGATAAGAGTTTTGTATGGTATTAAGTTATCATAAGACTCAGGGTAGAATTTTACTAATAAACTCTTACTGTCCTGATATGAAAAGTAGTAAAGGTAAAAAAAAAAAATCAAAATTTTCTTTGTCATTTAAAATAAACTTTTTTCCCCTTCAACAAAAAAGGTATGGGTCTGCTATTTGAACAACAAACCTTTTTGTTTGTTAACAATAGCCATTATTTGTAGACAAAAGTGATTTGAAAAATAACTATCATAGGTTATAATACCAGTAGTTTAAAAAAAAAAAAAAAAAAAAAAAAAAAAAAAAAAGGTGTGGATCCCGTTAATACAGAATAAGATTAAAGATGTCAACATGAGATCAATAAAATTAATTCAAAGACACAAATTTCGACGCTTAATTTATATCTCGTATTCAGGTATTCCACTAAGGTTATGTTCCCTTTTTCCACAGTTTCTGACCATCTACTATATTTGATTTTAGGAATGTAATATGAAGAATTTTACAATGCACATTCTTACATAAAAAATTATCACTAATAAAATGTTTATTTCTCCATGTCCACTTTTGTATATAATTGTATATCTTTTTTTCCATGAAGTCTTAACTTTGCCCATCTATCTGCCCATTCAGCCTCATTATCAAAATCAGAAACACTTTCTTAGCTGGATTGCTTATACTTTCTTACCTTCTAAATTCTGACTAGCCATGCCTGACAAGGCTGTTGGACTTCTATCTTTTGGAGAATCATCTCTACCAATGAGGAGATGTAATACCAACTCCAAACTGTTCTGCCTCAGTCACAACCTCTCCTGAGGATCTAAGGCTCCTTGAGCTGCCAGCTGGGCCCATAACTAATGTGGAAAGGCACTTGAAAGGTAACACAGCAAAAGAGATCCAAAATGTTGGAAAGGATGAATGCTCTGTGACATTCCAAGACATATCCATGGGTCTGCCTTCAGTGTCTTATGAAGAAAAGGTCATTTGGATTCTCTCTAAATCTGGCTGCCAAGAAACAAAAAAATGTTATCTGAAAGTTCTTGTTCAGTAGGTAGACATTAAATTTTCACCACAAATGGTGCTTTGCAATAATTATTTGACTAACTCGAGCAGCTACTGTATATAGTGCCCATGGTTGAAATTAAAAAGAGACAAATTGAAATGAAAAGCTGAGTCTTAGCCAAAGCTGAAGGAATGCTGCTGATACCATCTGCTAGTACAGCCCACAGGAACCAGGAAACCACAGAATTAGCTTTATGTGAGGAATTATGTTTCATCTGCTTTTTAGAGAAGATTAACAGGAGCCTGTTGTCCAATTGCAATATCAGTACCCATTTAATATAATTTCTGATTTTCCTAGGAGTGATTTTAAATCTCAGTTGAGAGGTATAAATGCTTTATCCAAATGGCACAACACTTTCTGCATTGAAAATCTAGGTGAAACCAGTTGTCTTGTAAATTTTCCAGATGTGCTACTAATGATCCAGTCCTAGGAAACCAGAAATTATTAAAACTTTGAAAACTGTTATATGTGACAATGAAGGAGCTATAGTTTTAGAGCATTTTTATTTTTTTTTTAAAGTTTTTTCAGATATGACATACATTGTTACATTAAACACTCAAAAGATGATTAAAATATTTTTGTAGACTGTGGTGAAGTAAGACAATAAAACCAAGAGACTTTTAGTACATATGAAAATAGAATAACAGATTCATTTTGATTGAAAAAGTCCTCTAAGGTCATTGAGTCCATCACTGCCAGGTTCACTACCAAAGCCTGTCCTGAAGTGTCACATCTACACACCTTTCAAAACCCCCCAGGGATGGGGACTCAACAACTGCCCTGGGCAGCCTGTTCCAATGATTTACAACTCTTTCTGTGAAGAAATGTTTCCTTAGATCCAATCTAAACCTCCCCTGGCACAACTTTAAACAATTCCCCCTTATCCTTTTGCCTCACCTCCCGTCCCTGTTCCCTGGGAGCACAGCCCAACCCCCCTGGCTGTCCCCTCCTGTCAGGAGCTGTGCAGAGCCACAAGGTCCCCCTGAGCCTCCTTTTCTCCAGGCTGAGCCCTTTCCCAGCTCCCTCAGCCTCTCCTGGGGCTCAGCCCTTCCCAGCTCCATTCCCTTCCCTGGACACTCTCCAGCCCTCAGTGTCTCTCTTGTCCTGAGGGGCTCAGAGCTGTCCCCAGGGCTGGAGGTGTCCCAGCAGAGCCAGCACAGGGGATGGGCACTGTCCTGGGGCTGTGTCACACCACGGCTGGGACAGCCCAGGGGCCCTCGGCCTCCTGCCTACCTCAGCACCCCTGGGCTCCTGTCCAGCTGCTGACTCCAGCACCCCCAGGGCCTTTCTCTTGGGCACTTCCCATCCCCTCTGCCCAGCCTGGAGCTGCAGGGGTTGGTGTGACCCAAGGGCAGGACTGGCACTTGGCCCTGCTGCCCTCACACCTTTGGCCTCAGCCCATGGATCCAGCCTGTCCAGATCCCTCTGCAGAGCCTTCCTGCCCTCCAGCAGAGCCACACTCCCACTCAGCTTGGTGTCTTCTGCAAACTCAGGGTGCCCTCAATCCCTTTATCCAGATCATCAATAAAGACATTAAACAGGACTGTCCCCAATGCTGAGCCCTGGGTGACACCACGGTAGATGACCACCAACTGAATTTAATTCCATTCTCCACCACCCCTCCTTGGCTTTGACCACCAGATAATTTTTTATGGCATAACTCTGAGACTTGGGTGTTCAGATGTGGCAGCCCAGGCCCACTGCAGACAGAGTAATGGTATTCTGTGAGATAATATAAAAATTCCTCCAGTGATTTTGGGGACCAGCAGAACATTAGTATGAAATGGAAGTGATATAAAATGTATGGGAATAGCTCTAGCTATACCTATGAAATGAGTGGAGGAGGTGACTGCAAGAGATTTTTTCACTAGTTTTATTATGGAAGATATAAAATGAACTGTACATGGGCAGAACATTTCCAACTAAATGTCTGATGTTGTGCCTGAGCCCCAAACTTGTGGATTCTGTCCCTGATGGCTCAGTGGTTTGAAGTGGGGCCTGAATTATGAGCAAAGTTGGATACTGTCCTTGGCCTTAACAGCTACAGAAAATCTTCTACATAGTTTGACTCCAGAAATTCACAGGGAATAAGGGAGTTTTATAACATTCAACATTGAGATTTATGTTTTCCTGACTGTGCTAATATCATGTGCTTACCCAAAAAAGCAACTGACACAAGGTAAAGTGTGAGCTAGGCTTTTTATATCAGTCGTTGCCAGATGCTGGTTTCTCAGCTAAATGAGAGTCCCTGCTAGCTCCACAGTCAATTTTGCTAACTGCAGAAGCTCTATGGGTGTACTTTTCTTCCAGAGAAAGGCCCTAAGGCTTGTTTTGTAATTCCCCTGTGCATTTTGTTTTGCTTTCTCTTCAAAATTAAAATCTTTACTTAAAGGTAACTGTACTTCTTTGTGTGTATGTGGAGCGAGAAGACTTTTAAAAATCATATTTTAGGGTGTTTTTCATCAGAGAATGTCCCAAGCCATTATGGACTTTTGGATCAAGAAGCCTTTGTGTTATTTGTCTAGAACCAGATGTGGAAACCCCAGAGGCATTGGTATGGGAGAAAATAAGGTTTCAGCAAAGAACACAGTCATGGTTTGCAGAATCACATTCTACTTTTCTGATAAATTTACACATAGAAACCCATCAGGAATTAATCCATTTTCTGCACTAGGTCTGCATTCCCATTGCACTATATTTTAGAGAAAAGCGGGACAGGTACTGAATGAGAAAACTTTCACTGAAGGAAACGAGGTCTAAAATAAGGGGATGTTTCAAGAACAGGATAAATTCCAGGTAACGCCACATGAGTTTACCTCAACACCAGGCTCCAGTGAAATCAGTAGTCAAATTTTGTAAATTATGAATTAACTAGTTCAGCAGACTTTTGATTATTTTCTGCTTATTATCAGTGTCAAAAGATGTCTAGAAGTAAGAGACAGGTTCCTGACTTTCATGCTGTATAAAGAGGCCTATGTTTTCAGTAATTATTAACCCTCCAATTCATCACTTACCAAAAAAAAGTTGCCAGTGATTTTTTTTTTTCTCTGCTCCGAGGCAGGTCAAGATATTGTTCTTACCCATTAAGGATTTTTACCTAATGTACAACCAGTAAAATCAATACCTTTTGCTCTTTTACAGACAATATGTAGTTTTCATTTTGTTTATTAGCAGAGTATGCACCACAATGGATAAGAATCTTGCTGAAACAATGTTATTCTACAGTAAATTATTTCCGATGTACCTAGTTCCTGGATTTCCATTAAACAGTGAAACTATTTAAAATGCCAATTACTAACACTATTATATCTTATTTCAGATTATGTTAATGACAGAAGATTTAACTCTGAGTGTTATTCTCTTCTATGGAAATCTAATTGAAAGAGTGGCTAAAAAATTCTTATTTCTCTTCCTTTTGAACCTATTCCAGAAGCTGCATAAAATTATAAAACAATCAAAGTATTAAGCAAGGAGATAATAACTGACATTTCAGATCTACTAATGCTTAGTTATAAATCAAATAATTTTATATCTCAGCAAATTTATTAATCTGAAAAAAAATTCATTTGAAGCAGTGGGATTTTAATAGTGATATTCATATTAAATTACTTTCTGAGCCTGACCTCATCCCAATGCTGCTCTAAATATTTTTTAATTTTTTAATAAGTGAGAAAGCTACACAAGAAAATAAAATTTAAAAAAAATCCTGAAGAACTTCACATAAAAACAGTGTTATAATTTTTACGAATAAAGTACACCCTTGTTTCGCTAGGCTGCTTGTGTTGCTTTAAGCCCATTCAATATTTGGAACAGGAACTTCCTATCAAGCTCTGCAAATGCCAGGTGTGAAAGACGGGCTCAGTTTAAGACCATGGGACTCTTTTCACTGACTTAAGTGGGACTAGGATTTCTCCCCATGAATTCAGCTTTCAGTATCTTCTTGTTTTGACTTCACACACAGCTGAGAGCAAGGGTTGATGTATGAGCAGCTTTGAGACAGCAGTAGCCTGTGAAAGTATCTTTACACATCTAAATCATAACATCTTTCCTATTTCTCCCTTGCTTTCAGGGGTTGTAATTTGCTGGTCATCTACAACAATAAGAAGTTCCTTTACCCTTCCTACATTCACACTGAGAAACTCAAGTTCTCTACATGGAGCAGTGGAGATATAGGTTAGTTTGAAACTTTTTTCCAGCCTATTCCTCATAAGAGTTGTTTTGCTCTCTGGGAAAGGAACAAGCGAGCTCTATTGGCTTTATGTTATAGAGAGAACTGAGAAGAAATTTCTATTATTTCTTAGTGAATGTCATGATAGGAAATGTAGCCTGATCAGCCTCTTCCAACAATGCTAGAAGTCTGTATTTCCTTTACCATCAAACATTATACACAACTTAAAACTGAAAAATATTTTGCCTTGTTTTTTTCCCTCCTAAATATTTTCAGTGTTTTTCACAGACTCTTTGTACCCTGTTTGTCATTTCTCTGGGTATGTTTCCCAAGAATAGGGAAGGGATGGGAGACACCAGTATTTCTAAGCAAACTTTGGGCTTAAGGGATCATAAGAAATTTCTTAGTTTGCATTTTCTTCAAATGTTCTTTCTGAAGGAGCTAGATTGAAATCCCTAGAACTGAAACTATGGGGCCTGTAAAATACTATGTCTGGGCTTTGAGCTGTGCTGCATTTTCTCTCTTACGTGTTTCTTGGCCAAATATTCAGTCTATCAATATTCGTTTTAAATACTCCTCTGCTTAACTGGAATTCCATTAAAAATATACAGAATTAATACAATGTCTTCAAAGCCAAGTAAGGGATTGTGACAAAACATTCAAGGAGAAGTCTCCCTTTCTCCTCCTGTCAAACAATTTCCAGAATTTTAAAAAAACAATGTTTTCTTAACAGTTTGACAATATTGATAACATTTCAGGGGAAGGGGAAAAAAAAAAAAAAGAAGAAGAAGAAGAAAAGGAAAAGCAAATTTAGAAAGCAAGCAAGACTGACTTTTAATTGGATTTAGAAAATTTGACCACGAATGAAAAAAAGTATGTGGAAATTTTTAAATGTTTATATTTTTGTGGATGGGGTGTCAACCACTCCTTCTATGGTAAATTAATGCAAAAACTTTATATGATATGGAAACTGCTTCAAAGAGAATTGCAATTCTCCACTAAAAGATTTCCTTTTCCTTGACACACCCTTTGAGAAACAAAATTACCAGTTTCAGGATACTGGGTTCCTAATCTAGAGATGGAGTCTTAGGTGGGTAAATAGGATCAATAATAACTATCGTGACTCACAAACACAGGATAACATCTACCCCATTTTAATCCTTTTGCATCTGAAACATTTCCACCTTAAGGAGTCGTGACAGCAGTTAATACATAATCTACATTCCTGTCTTCTCTTCACTACTTTAACAGCCAAAGCCACACTGAAGAGAAATATTTTATTCAAATTTGAAGTGAGGTATCTTCTTTTAATGTTATATTTATTGAATACGGTGACTGAAAGGGAGAAGTATGAAAGGCATAATTTGAAGGCGGTGCTGGAGTTACCTGAGCTCTGTTCAATACAGAGACAGATAGAGGAGCAGCTGCTCTTGGAGAGAGATGTGCTACTCCAAACATCGGGGATGTCTCCGATGTATTGCACTACAAACTGACCTTCTGCGCCACAGGCCTTTTCTCAATAACATGGTTTTATTACATGTTTTGGTACCTAGGACTACATTGACATACATCTTTCAGTATTCTATGAAGGCATCAGAAGAGCTAAAAAGGAATTAATTTCCTTCTCTTTGTCTCCTGTGCACATGTGGTGAGCTTTATGGAAATGATCCTTCCATGGTGGATGAGAGGTGTCTTAACATGGATGAAGCACTTGACATAAACACTTATTTAAAAAAAACCAAAAAAACCCCAACCAAACTTCAAGTTTACATATACATTTCCAGGTATTTTTAAATACCTCTTCATTTTTGAAAAACTCTTTTAGCTGGGACTCTGAATCTTGTTGCATGAAAATTTTTTAAAAGTGCTGCTAAAGCACTTAAATCACTTTGACATTCTTACAAATATGAACCATGGCTAAAAATCACAGCCAAAGTGCAAGTGAAATAATTTACATTTTACTCATAACTTCTTATTTGGATACAACACTGAACTCCATGAAAATGACAACATTGTCAATGCCATATGACAGCTTTCTTATAAGCCAGAACACGTTCTCTTCCTATACATTAAAAATTCTCGCTGGGTTTTGTCTTCTTTCTGTCTGACTAGGACAAAAAAAAAAATTAAGTTATATGTTATTGCACTATAAAAGAAAATTCAAAAAAGGATGCTCAAAGACAGGAAATTACAGTAAGTTCTCAAGAAAATCTACTTTGTATATTGAAATTCTACCATAGCTTTACTTCTAGCATATTTTCTAAGTAGGAAAGATATATGTTTGATGCTTTGCTTGTTTAGGTATGCAGCTGTGTATTGAATGGCTGCTAACTGATGTCATACTGAATGCAGTACTTCTGAAGAAACAATCTTGACATGTTTGACATAAATTAGTCATATAAAAGGCATCATTGCTAAACTGTCTGAACATAAAACAAAGTTCACTTAATATTGCTGAATGAGCTGATGAGGTGAAAGTCCTTTAGGTGACCTTATTCCATCGGTAAATGCAACTAGGGAATGACCAGGCAAAATGCAATATAAGTTTCAGCTCCACAGAATGTAGTGGACTTTAATATACAATCTGGTGCTTCGTTTTGGATGAGGCGTAGTGGCTTTAAACTCAGAGGGAATAGGTTTAAATGATAAGGAAGAAATTCTCCCTTGTGAGGGTGGTGAGGCCCTGGCACAGGTGCCCGGAGAAGCTGTGGCTGCCGCTGGATCCCTGGAAGTGTCCAAGGCCAGGCTGGACAGGGCTTGGAGCAACCTGGGACAGTGGAAGGCATCTCTGCCCATGGCAGAGGGTGGAACAAGGTGTTGTTAGGGGTCCCTTCCAACCCAAATCATTCTATGAGTCTATGATTCTCTTTTTTGAAAGCACTTGTAAATCAATGGTAGTTTTGGCCATGTAGGATTTTTCACACTCTTTAGTACTTAAATATATGAAACTTATAGTCAAGTCTCTATTGATATATTTACGAAAGAAAATCTGTATCTTTGGATGTGTGACTGATAATCTGATAGAAAAGGCTAAAAGGAACTGAGCTCCTGTTCATACCTGGAGTCAGAGACTGAGTGAAAGGGTGGCTGAATGAGCTCAGGGTCATAAGCATGAATATTTTAAGAAAACTTTGCACATGGAATGTTATCTCTTAAATCTGTCCACCTGGAAATTCAGAACCAATTCTTGACTCCTTTAGGCTTCTTTTACACTCAGGAGAAGAGGTAGATACACCAGGGCCATATGCACTACCTGTCTTGAACCTTTCCTTTTGGAATGCTTGGGTTGCTCTCTGAATTTATTTTTTGATTACAGGAGGAATCCTCAAACAACAAAACTGTTTAGAAACTTATTTTTAACCTTCTTAAGTGTAGTGTCATGAATTCCAAACCCGGTGTTTTAATATTGTTTTCCTGATATGACAGCACTGTAAGATAATTTAAAATACTGTTAGATAATGCTGTGAAAATGTATTTTTCAAGGGCCTAAAGAATGGGCCATCTGATTTTTTCAAAACCAGTTGGAGAGCTGAGACACATTCCACTTTGTAGCTCTGTCCTAATCCTAAGAGAAGTTGCTATCTGCTGACCTCAGCCTCATTGGCTTGTACTCAGCTACTTTCAAAAATTTCTGCAGGAAATCAGCTGGAATCATATATAAGTAAAATAACTAGAGGGTATTTTCAGCACATTAAAGTCTGTTTTATTTTATAGAAGATATTTTCTTTTCTTAAGTAGCTTTTTTTAGTGTTCATTAATTTACATGTCCTTTCTACATTTTGTAGTCTACATTTCTAAAGTTTCTGCTTTTTCTTTTTTTCTTTTTTTTTTTTTTCTTTTGAGGCTTAATCACTTTAATTAGAGCTCATCAAATACTGAGGCTAAATGTAAGTAGCAGCATCTGACTTTTGGACAGAACAGAAAAGCCTGATTATACCATGCCACACTGAGCAATGTGTTACCTCTGGCCCATGTATTTAACACCAGAAATCATTTTATTTTCTGCAAAATATCCCACAGGCATGTTTAGTTTTCACAGGAGGTTGTTATGTAACAGCAGACAAGACATATTCAGATAGCTAATGAAAGGAGTCATGCACTAATTCTGTTCTTTCTTTGCAATAGCAAGACTAACATCAGTTCTGGTCCAGAAAACATGTAGCTGTGGGCAAAATTTCAAGTTAATGTACTCTTCAAAGAGGAGTTTGGTTGTTTTTCACCAGCTAAAATTGTCTGTCCATGTCTGCCTCTATAGCTACCCTCCCAGGGAATCAGGAAAGTGGCTCCTTGTGCAAAGCTCCTTCACGGCAAAACTTTCTTAAGACAAGCAACTCAAAAGGCAGAGTTTAATCTTACAACTACGATAACTAACCTATGTGAATCTCTGATTGTGAACCTCTAATGCACCTTGATTGTTTTGTTTTTTGTTGTTTTTTTTTCCTTTATTTTTTACATAGTAGCAGGAGTAAATCCTTGAAGGGATTTTTACGGTTTTTATAAAAAGAATATGACACTTTGGCCTTCCTCAAGAAACACATTCTCATATGATTTGTCATGTCCAAAGTGCTCACAAAAGGCATGACATGGCCTTAAAGGACAAATTAGAAAAGACTCAGTTTGACTGACAAAAGGAAAGCAGCTTTTGTCTGCCTGACCCATGTCAAGTATGGACAATGAGCCAATGTAAAGGTCAGTGTGAACAAAAGCCGGGGGGAATTCCAGCCTTCCAAAGACAAAGCACTATGGCCAGCAGTTCTGAAGTCTGAACAGCCTGAAATGAATGAAACACTTCATGAAACTCGTTTTATACTTAGCCAAGACTCAAGAGCCTAAGATGTTTCAACATTTTCTCTGCAAAATTTATTTTTGAGTTGGCATCACTTATGGCATTTTAGGTCAAAATATCCTTACTGAAAAAATTATATGTTTAATTCTCTTCTATGTGGCAGTCACATATCTTTTACAATGTTCCTTATTCACAGAGGTGGATTCAATGTTCCCACAAATATGTCCCAACTGCTTAGTCACTCTTTAAGCCACCAATAATACTGCTCTGAGCTGGCTGGAAAAGGAGAAAACTAGAAATCACTTTCTGTGGAATATGTGAACATGTTCACAGCACAGAGTCAGATAAAAGAAAATCTAGAGGTTTTTTTTTTTTTTTAATTAAAGAAAAAAAATTAGTTTGGGGAAATTCAGGCAGTTTTAGTTACCTTTCAGATATTTGTGTACCATGAAATGTAAATTACTTTTGTATGTATGGCCATGAAAATTGACTTAAACCCATGAGTCTATAAAAAGGAAAATACTCTCTGATTAGCTTTCCTGCCTCCAAAATTATCGCTGTACTTCACCCGCTTTTGTTGCAATTCAATGGTTGAATAAAATCTATTACTGCTTTATCATAACTTCTGCGTCTCTGTCAACTCAAAGACAAACTCAGTGAGGACCAGGTCCCTAGTGCATTTGATTCTGTGAAAGGGAATTGAAGATATGACCTCTCCCTGGAAGTGCTCAAGATTCAATTTCAGACATAGCAGACAAGTGTAACAAATAATATCCCCATCTCATGATTTTATCTCTAATTATTTGCTTGCAGAGTGCAATAATTCATTGTGGACCCACACTTCAGCAGTAAATTAATACTCCCACACCCCATGCTGGCTCAGCTCTTGTGACTATAAGACCAGAATTAAAGTTCTGACCCATGTCTTCAAACACAATCCCACTCCACTCACACTTGAGTGGTTCTTCAAGAAGAGGAATTCACTATATATGCTTTTATGAGGAGATGTAATCTGAGCTACCACCAGTCAGTTGTCCCTAGGAGAAGCAAACACAACAGCAATCTTTCTGAGTTTGTTTTAATTTTTAATTCTAATTTTCTTTCTTTATTTTTTCGGCCTTAGATTTTACCCAGAGAAATGTATATTGTATTCTTGAAGATCAGCATATAATAACAGCGGAAATAGATATTCCTCAAAGAACTTATAAAGGTGAAGTTTCTCCCCAGCTTGTAAACAACTTAAATATTGCATGGCATGTAAAAAGGCACAAAAAAGGAAATCAATTCCAAAACTGAAAATGAGAAAAACAAAATCCCAATAAACTAAATTAACAAAAATCAAGAAGGGCAAGTTGGTACTGGTGACCTTAGCTGACCTACATTAGAGGGTAATTACTACCCAATCAATAGTCCTTATGCATAACTACGGACATAAATGGTCAATGGAAAGTGATAAAGAATGGTGATCAATAAACATTACAGTCTGGCACGCAGTTGTCCAAGAAGTGGGGGAAAAGTTATCACTTTTTTACTTTGGATTGCAGATATACCAACCAGGATTCATCAAAGTTTGGGGTTTGAGCAATTTCCACAATATACTACATCACCATTTTCTTTTAAATCCTTCCAATAAAACTGACATAAATGACCTGGTTACAACATGGCTGCTTAGTGATCAGCTTCAGTGCAATTCCATTTTATTGGCCTATGAACTGCCAACTTTTCTGAAGAACATCTACAAATCTTGTACTGGTGCTTGTGAAAATAAATATGCTCCAGTTAGCTGTTTTGAGATCAGAGTCAAATCAAAATATTGTTGCTTTGCCAGGACAATAGAAAAGAAAGAAGCAAGGCCCTGAGCTTGAAAGCTTTTGTTGAGATGTTGAAATTCTGGTTTATGTGGGATGCACAATATCAGGGGTCTGAAACAAACTGCAGTAAAACACCTGATGAAGGGGAGGAAGGAACTGTTTCTTCAATCCAAGCAATCTTGATTCTGTCTCTCAACAAAGACCCAATGGTACAAAGTAAATTAATATTTCTCCCTGATCACTGCTAGTGAATCAGTCATGAGCAGCCATTCAGAGTTGCACTTAACCTTCCAGGAAATATTCCTGATTTTTAATTTTTGTGGTCTAATTTACATTCACTGAGAGACAGCAGTCAGTCAGCTATGTAACATGATTCACAATTTACCACAGCTTCACACATATACACTCCCCCTCCTACAGTCTAAGAATGTTGATTAAAATTATCCCTGGGACATGTTTTCTGTAGACAGTATGCGAACTTTTGTAGAGGCAGTGTTCACACACAATTCCTTGTGATTCCTTGTGATCCACTCCTAAATGTGTGGTTCATCAGAATCAAAAATAGAATCCAAAAGTATTCACATACAAGTATCGTGATTTTGGAAATTTAGAGCTGGATTAAGAAGCTTTTCCCGCAAAGATGACAGACTTACTAGTGTAGAAATAAGGCAATCTGACCGATGGATTTTTCTAAAACCATTTTATGTACATTGTCTCAAAAGGATCTTAGATAATTTTAAAGTTGATATACTTCTTTCAATTAAGAGAATGTGCCTCCTTTTGATCCCTTCAAAAATTAATTTTTTGAATAATTTTACCTATTCAAATAGTCACCTCAAAGAGTACTATAAACAAAATTTCAATTCTATTGCTAATACCACTATTAGATCTCATCCCTATGAACACCCAGAGAGTATTACCCCGATTCTTTAGTGATGGGAGTAACATGTTCCATGTCCCAATTGGTGAGTGCTGACCCACTGGTGTGGTTCCAAGAACTTCAGCAGGACTAGTTGCCTGGAATAAGAGTTACAATGTTCCAGTATCAAAAAAAGCAAAATAAATTTATCTACTTCCTCCCATCCTTTTTTCTACACATTATTCACTAAACAGCAGGACTATTTAAGACTGCTTAGAACGGATGTATTTGGATTTCAGAATATGACAATAACTTTGATTGCCATCCCCCCCTTCCTTTGGCTTTCCCGTGATTAATTTGCTGTTATGAATAATCAGTTTACATCTGGACATGAAGCTCAGAGTGACACCAGCCTCTGAATCATTTTACCCCAGGGTGGTGCTATGGTCTCTTCCACCATGACGCACATTGCCTAAATTCCTTGAACGTGTTTATGCGCAGCTAATGGATTGTGTTGTAAGGAATAATGTTTTGGCTACACATAACTCTGCTTTTAGGCCTCATTCCGTGATAAATATGTGAGAGCTTTCACACATGATTTGTTTGTACCTCAACACAGTGCACAATTGGCAGGCAGTGTTGTTGGTGACTGATAGCATCCTTGTAGCATTAGATTTGGATGATTATGGCCTTTGATTAAAACATGTTAAAATTTCTGCCTGTGCTATTCCCTGGTTCAGGGTTGATTAAGGAAATTATGGTGAGCTTTCTTGGATACGGATGCATGACTGTTGGGGAGGATGAAATAGGAAAGTCTTATAAATATTATTACCTGGCAAAAGATGCTGAGAATATAGAAACTATAAGGTAGATTGAAATGAAGACAAGCTTTGAGATACCAAACCTCAGTTACTAAGTAACTGGGAAAACAATGGTGTGGCCCCTGAAGGTAATCCACTCCTTGATTAGACAATATCTCCTGCTAGCACACAGGACCAAGGGTCAGAGCAGACCCTACCAACTTAGCATAAGGTCCAAAAAGCAGTTTTTAGGGTTTAAAATATAATGCTGTATGGTAATACAAAGATGCTCATAGGCTGTATGTAAATGCTACAGAATTTGTATCTTGTTCTAGATTGGTTAGTGAAAATTAGATTATTCAGCACAGAACATGATTTATTGTGTTGTAAGCAGCGACCACAGTACCTTTTCCTTTCCCGTGTCCTGTATCCTGTACTTCTCTCTCTCTCTCTCTCACCTCTCTGACCTGCTTCGAGCTGCGTCTTGCAGCTCCTGGCAGGCCTCTCACCCTCACGCACTTTATCATAGTAAACCCCATGCTCTACGACTAAAATCCAGAAGTCTCTTGTCTCCGTCCTGGCCGTCTGAACCTCACCTACACCCCAGACAGCAATCCTGTAAAGCCAAATCTTACACATGACTAATTACTAATTATTAATTATTATTAGATGGTTCTCTTTGAAACAGCCATATCCATGAAACTGTTTGACCACAGCTTGAGAATTTCAGTTCTCTGACTTTTACTCAGTAAAACAGAACTTAGTCCTGCAAACCTGATGGGTCTGCTCCCATGGGAAGCCTCAGACAGCTCAGCCACTGAGTTTACTCTCTGCAGTTAAACAATGGGAGAGATTTGTGTGAGGGTAACACACATTTGATATTCTTTAAGTAGATCTTCAAAGGATCTGCAACACTTTAACAAAATATTCCTCATTTTCCACAAATCCCAAAGACAAAGTATTTCTAGAACCTGCAAGGTTTATCCAGTGCAATTACTCAGTCCTGCTGGTGGAGACGGTATGTCAATTCTGCAAATAAAGCCCTTCTTGATTAAAAGGAACATATTTGCGTGGACCACGGCAATTCTCCTTGGAACCACTGAACAGATCATGACACTTTTTCTTTCCTGATACAGCTGTGCTCTTCATCCCTCACTGTGCAAGTTCATGCCTCCAGCACTGAAATGCCCTGTTCATTCCATGACATTACTTTAGAGCATGGTCTCCACTGTATTTGTTAATTAAAATTAAATTTTATATATCCACACCTGCATATATTCACCATGTACTCCACATATGTGTGTTTGTGTTTTACATTTCAGTAGCAGCTTGCAGTTCCTCAGAGAAGAAGGTTCTGCATATTTTTAATGTAGACTTGCAAAGCCAGGTATGATCTTGCCATGCTCCAAACATCGGCAGATTTGTGATCAATCACAACGTTCCAGGTGTGGGTTTTACTGAGGAGCCAAGGTTGTGATCTCCTCTGTGGGCACTGACTGGTGTAGAGTGCTTTGATCACCCTTCTTTGACTCCGTAATTTCAGAGGGTCTTCATTTTTACTGGGACAGCATTCCTCCCATCTGTCCACTAACTTAGTTATTAACAACACATAATGGGTATTTATAACTTATATTAAATTGAGATCTTCAATGTAAAGGCCATTATTATCAAGCGTGGCAGTGCTGTGAGAAAGCATTATCTGTAATATAGCAATATCTGTAATATGTGACACAAGGAAATGTGTGTTCCTCGGTCATTTATGAAGTAAAATCATCCCTCCCTTCCCCACTTCCCACATATCAAATATATGTGCCTTGCCGCAGATGAGTGATAGGGGAAAGCCAATGTATACAGACTATTAAAATGTTCTTTTTCCTTCCTTCTGCTGCTCTTGCTAATTATTGTAATTGGATAATGTTCTGGGAAGTATCCTGGTAATAGAAGAAAAGGAGAAGGTGATGGCCCCCGCGACATATAACATTATCTGAAAACTGACAAATGACAATATTTCTCTCAAGGAATAATACTGCTTTTACTTGTTAACATTTTCCATGAAAGCACCATATGTTTTGTAGAGAAACATCACCCTGGAGGTCAGAACTCAGGTAAAATTTAAAAAAAAAAAAAAAGCTTTTAAGGGCAAATTATTTAACTGTGCTAAGCACTTCTGCAATCATGACTTGCAGCATTAGTTTTTTTCTTTAATTTTTCAAGATTGCTGCTCAGGGATAATATTGCCTGATCACAATGTGCACTTAAACATGATCAAACTTTGTTCTTTGCTTCATTGAAAAGAGTCACCCTTGATTTTGTATGTAAGGAAATAATGTACTGAATTCCTGTGTACCCCCTTGCATCCCAGGAAAAGTCAGTCAAACAAGTCACATTATTGAAAGAGGTTAAATGTCCTCTGCACAGTCATAATTCACCAAATATATCAGGCAATAAAATCCTGTGATAACTCACTTTTCATGACAAACCCTGTAATGAGAAGTGAAAATGGGAAAAATTCATCTATTCACTTGACATAGATTGTAACTAGAAAGAGAAAAACTAGCCCAGAATTAACTCATTCTTGCAATGACCACACGGCTGCAAACAGATTTTTCTCTGTTGCCTACTTGAGTTTTTGATTTTATTTACCCTTTTCTTTTTTCTCTTGAATACCTCTCTAGCAGCATTACTAAAGAACAGTAACTAAAAATAAGGGGAAAGAAACATTTGAAAGTGTCTACCCAGCTAATGTCCATTTCCATTGAGCAGAAGAGTAATCCAGAATTCTATTGAATTTAAATTCATAATTGAACCACTGCCAAACAGTTATTCCCCCTTTAAATAAACCTGACTTCTTATTTTAGTGTTTATAACTCGCTAAATCCACATATGGTCACCTGTCACAAACAGATAACTTCTCTCCATTTTATGTAGATACTGTGGGTACATAATACATGATACACTGAATAATGGACTGCAAGGTAATAAGAAAATGAGGGAATTAGTCACACTCATCTTTAAAAAATATTGTGCCATGATCCAAATGCTTATCGCCAGATCCTAATACTGGGTAGATGATGGAAATAAATAACCTGGAAATCAACAGATATGAATAATGCAAATTCTTCATATATTTGCAAGAAGCCATACAAAATGCTGTTGAAATGAGGCTGTTTCTGACACCTTTTCTGTATACAGCATTAAAAGACTCTCATGGGGGCTCTCAAATGATTAGAGGGGTTTTTGCACCTTTTTCTCTGTAAATGAGAAGGTCTAAATGCCTGAGACACCTCAGGAGTGTAGAGCGAAACAGTGCAGAGCATATCACAAGGATATGGGGATGAGAGGTGGCTCAGCTACATAAAACTATATGACAGCAGAAAGCTTAAAAATTATTAAGACTATGGGATTTATGGCACATTTCTAGAAAACTACATCATGTAGTATCAAAGTGACCTCTGCCCGTCTTGTCACACCACATCAGCTTGTCTTTTGTTACTATGCCGATTGACAGCATGTTCTGTGATGGAGCATGACACAGTATGGAGGACAATAAGAAATGAAAAGCTAACCTTTTGTGACACATATTGCATTAAAACACCAATAGTACATTTCGATCTCCTCAGAGGATCAGAATGAATGCCTCCCATTGTGGCACGGGAACATGTGTTTACAGATTTCAGGTAAAATAGGTTTTCAAGGAAATGGCCCAGTATCCTGTTATTTTGAATGAAAGTGAGATCCTCTTACTCTGAGGATTATTTTCTCTCACAATATATGCCATTCTGTTCCCTTGTATGGTGTCTGTAGTGAGATCTATTCCCTGGCTTGTCCCTTTTCAAGAGAGAATAGAAGTGATTTGGTATCTACTGTGCTATGTACAGGAAACTTCTGAATGGAAACCACAGGAAAAACTCTTCCACTCTCTGTAAGTTGGAGCTGAACAATCCCCCCTCTGCCTTTCACATCCAGTTAAACAGGTGCCTTTATCTGGGGAAGGTGTGTGGACATGAGCAAAACCCCACAAACAAAAGGTAGAGGAAGCAATACAAAAGAAATGGCAGGAGAAGGCTGATGGTAAAGCAGCAATAAGGAGAATGAAAAAATGTGAAGAACTGTTAGCAACAATGACAAAGAATAACAGAAGAACCTGTGATGGAGGTGGGAAACCATAGGGCAATGTGGAAGCAAGAAATTCAAACAAAAATGCTAATGTGAAAATAAAGCTGGAAAAGAAAGAGGAGTCAGAAAGACTGGAATATGCAGAAGACAAAACAGGCTCTGGTGGCCTGCAGCCCAGAGGTTCATATTTCAACTGCTACTTGTACTTCATTGCATCTCTGTAACAGCAAGTAATACATTCTTTCTAATTTCTCTGTTTCTCAGCTACAAAACAGAGCACTGGGACAAAGTACTCTGTCATAAAATGCTTCATTTATTACTAGATGAATTTTTTTTCTATATTTTCCTGACCCAATCTACAACAAGCTGGTTGTGATTTCTTTCTTTCTTTTCTCATGTATGTATAACTACCTTCAATTTCTAACATTGCACTGTATACATTATTATTTAGTATACCACCAACATTACATTTTTTTGTTTGTTTCTGAGAAACCTGGAGCCTACATTTTTTTCATAAGTCTTAAGTGGCCTTAAAGAAGACATTTCTGAAAAGCCTGATCATTTGCTAAGGCTTCTGTTATCTGATATATTTTTGCTTTTTTTTTTTTTTTTTAACAATTAAGTTTATTTAATGTTATTACAGACAGAAATTTATACAAATATGAGTGGTAGGGAATACAGAATGAATGAAGAACAATTTTTCACATTTACAAGGCAAACAGAAAACAACAAATTAAACCAGGATAATTGTTACGGTAAAAACATTGCTTTAACCTAAAAAGAGCTTGAATGGACTCCTATGAGAAAAATTCAGTGAGGACTGGTACATGCAGAAAATTCACTTCTGAGAAGAAGCTGTTTGTTTGAGGATTATATTTGTCCTGAAAGCAAGGTCATTGTGTGTTTTGCTGGTGTCCCTGGGCTGTGCTGGTGGGCACAGTTGGAGAGCATGATCTGCCTCGCAAGGGCACATCATCTGGGCTCTGCCACGAGGAGAAGTGGCTGACAATGTCTGATGTAAAACTCATGTCTTGCCATGCAGAAACACCCACCCTCGATCCTTGGAGTTTGCTCCAGAGCTGGAAACTGTATGGCACTATCAATGCGGTTCTGAGCACGGTGTAGTTAAGCAAGACTAATTAGTGCTTTGAGCAGTGTCTTACAGAAGAGACTAAACTGTTTCTGGCCTACAAATTATCCCTGTACTCCTCATCTGCACAGTTTCTGTTATTTTATGTGAGGTTTGGGATCTCTATATCACACCATGAAAAGATGCACACACTACGATTGCTATGATGTTTCTTCTTTTTTCTCTTTCTACCAGTACTTAAAATAAAGGAAGAAGGAATTAATTTAAAATTGTGTATCTATATATTTGACAATATATGTACACTTAGCATTATCTAGTGTATATTCTTCTTCAGGCAAGTTTCCAAGCTGTATTAACTAAAACTGTCACCTTACATATAAAACATTTTTCAGATGTTCTTTCATATTTGCAGCATGAGTCAAACTATTCATCAAACTAAAAACAGATCCCTTTCATTTCAACAGAATTGGCATTCATTTCTTTTTAATGGACTGGCTGAACAACCCACATAATCATTTTTAGGAAATGGATTTTTTGTAAATTGTTTTCTACTGAGGTTTGGTTTCAGGTGATAGATTTATTCATGTGGTATTTTTTTCTTTTCTGAAAGATTTTCTTCATTAATTAATTAGCATTTAATTAATAATTAATATAACCAAGGAAGATATGAGATCAAAATCATTGTTTCTCCAATTATGGAATTAGTTAAGATTTGGAAATACATTGACTTTTACTTTCTGGACTCTATAATTCCTCGTAAAGGAAACAAAGGCAAGCTGTTAAACTGTAATAAATTTGGTCATGTGTTTTGTTAGGCTGTAAGTCGAGTTCTATAATTTTATTTTTTGTTTTGTGAATCAATCTTCTCTACATGAACAAGTGACTGTGGCAAAAAAAAAAAAAATCAGTCACTAAAAAAAAATACTATCAAGAAGTAGAGCACACATTTGGCATCATTTTTCCTTACAGCAAGGCTCTTTTCCTTTTCCTTTCAAAGCAAGCTGATGTGGACTACTATAATTGCTCACTTTGAAGGCAAAAGAAGTAGTTCTGAACAGGAGGAGAAAAGAACATATTTATTCTGTGTGAGTTCAGCTCCCCTTACCCCCACCATTTCTAAAAGGTATCCCGAGCTCCAAGGTAGATCTCCACCACATTTTTCCCTAAAAAGTCAGATCTTCATGCAACTTTGCTTTTCAAATTGAAGAATCATGGCTTGGGTAATGTTGGTTTCAATGGCTTTAATGTGAAGGCATCAAACTGCCAAAGGGCAGGAATAGATGGGATACAGGGAAGAAATCCTTTACTGTGAGGATAGTGAGGCCCTGGCACAGGGTGCCCAGAGAAGCTGTGGCTCCATCCCTGGAAGTGTCCAAGGCCAGGTTGGACAGGGCTTGGAGCAACCTGGGGTAGAGGAAGGTGTCCCTGCCCATGGCAGGGGGTGGAATGAGATGAATTTTAAGGTCTCTTCCAACCCAAGCCATTGTAGGATTCAATTGGTACAGGATTCAATCCAATTGTATAGGACTCAATTGGTAACTGCTTCTTAGCATGCACAAATCCACCCCAAGGACTATTGTGTTTTCACAAAATGCACTGAGTTAAAACATCCAGAAGGAAATAAACCCACATTGAATGAAAGAACTGGAGAGCAGCCAGTCTCTCAAACTTTTAATAATTAAACCTTGCTGCAAGTGCATTTTCTGGCCCCAGTCCAAGCCCAGAGTTTTTATTATCCTAGGCCCTTTAAGCATGTGTAATATGTTAACTCTGCATGTTATTTCAATTCTCATTAAGTTGTTTAACATGTAGTGAAATAAAGAATTATTACACATTTGAAGTAGTGAGAGAGGGATGGGGGAAAAAAGAATTTCCCCTGTCTGCTGTGCAGGTGAGAAGGTAGAAATTAGACTATAACAACCCTAAATAGTTAATCTAAATATCACAGTTTCTCAGAACAATTTTTTTCATTAAAACTTATCTCTACCTCTTTTCTTCAAAATCCCTTTACAATATTTTCTTTTAAATACAGCAGTAGAAATTCCCTCAACTTTTCTATTCCTTTTTTCCTCCGTATTAGAATAACAAAGCAACACTATTTCTTGCCTTTAGCTGCAAAAATGGGACTGACAGGATAGGGATATAGAGGCCCTGTGGGCACAGTGATTTTTGAAAACACAATTTAGTTCTGAGGTTCACGCTTTGCATCATTAAGAACTGGTGCTTGGGTGGCATTATCTGATCAATGTCCCTGTCTAAAATGTAATTAGTCTTAGGACTGAAATAAGAAAGCTCAAGTAATCATAAAGTCAATCATCCAAAATATTATTTTTGTAAAACTACTAATTAGACGATTGTTTTCCTTCTATATGAAAGTTTTAGATAAACCTTGGTAAGAGACTTTAGGTGCTTTCAGGAACTCTTTTTATTATTTTTAAAAGGGCTGTTTCTCTTTTGTATATTTTAACAATAAAGTGATGATGAAAGCTGTCAGATTGACAAGCCTGGAATCTGATTTTCTTTTTTCCGTAGTAATCTCCCATTAGCTGTCATTCCACTGAAGTCAGTGGAAGTGTTCCCAAGAATTTCTGAGAAGAATCAGGCCCTTCAATTTTTGTGCCAGTGTACCATTGATGCCTTTGAATATTTCTAGTTTTTCCTCTTAATGCACCTGTAACTTGCTGCAGTTTAGTGCTTCTTACTAAGTGCTAAAATGCTCTGTTCCCAGCACCTTTAACTAAAACAAGGCTCTCTGAACACAGATTCAAGGACATATTCGTTGCCTTGGGGCCTGAAAATATGCAAACAACTGTGAGATGAAGGGGGGCAGGCCTGGGGTAGTGAACATTGTCACCTGAGGGTACGATTGGAGAATTTGAGGCCAGTATGCTAATGGGACAGAACTTGTAAAAAGGCGAAGAGCTCGTGACCGGTAGTCCATTTTGGGTGTAGTCCCTGGGGGGGGACGTTCGTCTGCCCGGAGTGTACCTTGAAGGCCTCGAATAAATTTGTCCGCATTTTATACTCCTAATTTGTTTTGGCTTCTCTTTTAGGCATCACCATATCCAGTGGAATTTTCTCCTGTGCCTAAAGTCATTCAGAGCTGTAAGTTAGTGAGTGTCTGATGAATAACTTCGCTGCTTAACCCTCTCTTTGTTTACAAGGTATTCTAGCGTCTCAGGGGACAAATGTACTTGAAAACGTGACTTCTATACAGCAAAGGACTCTCTTTATAAAACATATTCTTTATTATAAAATAAAATATATAGTAACCTATTTAAATAAATTATGATTTGTTTTCCTTGGAATATATTACAGAATATATTACTTCTGTTTCCAAATAAATTTCCAAAGCAATGTTTTTTAAAGTAAAATCTGTTCAAATTCTCAAAATACTATAAATAAAATTATTTTCACTTTTATGGTACTGTCATACTGTTTCACGTTAGTTAATGAAACATTGTTAGATTGTTTCCTGTGGTATTATAGATTTCCATGATCTTGAAGAGCCCTATTTTTTGTTTTTAATTTCTGTTTTGAACTCATGGTATGCAATTTCATTTTTTTAAAACTCTCTTTTTATTTTGATATATTTTCACACAGGCATGAACATTGTATTACTTTTATAATTGTCCTGGTTTCAACCAGCATAGAGCTAAGTTTCTTCTTAGTAGCTGGTACAATGATGTGTAGGATTTACTATGAATGGCATATTTTATTATTATTATATTAATATTATTCATATATTTATTTTAATTTTTAAACTGCTCTTGTCTCAACCCACAAGGTTTACCTTTTCTTTTTTTATTCTCCTCCCCACTGAGGTAGGGTTGGGTTGGAGTGGAGTGTTCTTAGTTGCTGGCTGGCATTAAATCAGGACAGTCACAAAGAGCCACCAGCTCACCAAAACAGGTGAGATCTCATCTGATGTCCACTGTAAGCAGAAGAAACGTTCTCAGCTACTGCAGCAGCTGATGAGTATGAATGTGTCATTAAAAAAACCCAGTGTTTATCAGAGCCCTTTGAAAGGACATTATAGATTTCAGTATAAACCTGAGATGGTGGAAAAAGCATCTGATTACAATAGGTTCCATAGATCATGGCATAATTAACTGATGGTTGTAATGTACTTGGGCTTGACTCTGAAGCTTTTTACTGCCAGACACAGGGTTTGATGAAAGTCAATGGAATTCCTTTCATTTGCTTTGATGAGCTTTCTGTCAATTTCATAATATTTACAGTGTTTGAAATTGCATGATTCAGTCATAACTATAGCTGGCCAGAACATCTTACTTTCATTTCCAAACAAATTTCCAAAGCAATGTTTTTTTGGTAAAAGCTGTTCATGAAAAATCCAATTTATCCAAGTACTATAAATAGAATTATTTTCACTTTCTGACGGAAATTTTTGTGTTAATATAATGAAAGGAGGTGAACAATTAAAAAAAAAAAAAAATAAAAAAAGGGTAAACTCAGTACTCAGCGGATATTAAAAAATGCAGCAATATTCCAGACATATGTACCCATTCCAATCGGCAGCAAAGTATCAAATAAACATATTGGCAGGACATGGTCCCAGGTGAGCTATTAATGGCCAAGAGAACATTAGTTATAGGGTTAAATAGCTTTTACAGTGATCTCTGAGCTTTTTACTAATTGCCTGGCCTATTTCACAGGAACAGACAATAGTGTTTTTCTGGCAGTCACTCTCTACAGATGTCCTTTTGTCTCAAAACATCTGCAGTTGCAAAGAAATCCAGTCATGTGCCCGTGTAGGTGCAAAGATAGCAGGAGTGTTTTAATGGGTTTTTCAATTTACTTTTCAATTTTTGCTTTTTCCACCTTAGGAATTTAAATAATTGAAAAAAGTTTTGTGAAGTACAAATCCCATCGAATCCCCTGTATACAATAATAATTTAATTATTTGACTCTTTCTCCTGTTATCGCAGATGCAGTAATTGGAATTTCTTTTGCACCCTCTATGCTGATTACATTTCTAAGAGTTGGAAAACCTCTTTATTTCATATTTCTTTCCTGTTCTTTTCCATTATTCTTTTTTTTTCTTTTCTTTTCTTTTCTTTTTTTTTTTTTTTTAAGGAAGAATAGTTGGAATCTTCCTGAGCATTTCAGAACAGTTAAGCTGTATCATTACCCATAAGCCAAAATGTCCAGGCTATTCATCCAAACAGCAGCTATTCACAAATGTGGCAAAAGAAATGCTGTTATTGCCTGATTTCTGAGGGTCAGGGAATTCAGTGTCACAGAGTGGGTTCTGTTTTTTTTTTCACTGATATATTCTTCAGTTGCCGAAGGTTGTACCCACATGGTAGAGAGTGAGAACAGGTGAGATGATATCCTTTGGGTGAAAGGACAGAGGCTGACAGTAAATGTTGGTACTTCTCAGGAGGGTGTGCTTTCACATTTTTCCAAAAATTCACTGGACCTTGCACTTAACTCTGCAGCAGGTCTGGCACAAATTAAAAACTGCATGTGAAAAGGGAACACAAAAAGCATCTTTGTGATGAGTTATTCTGTAAAATGCTGGATGCAGACCACACTACTGAGCCCCCTGAATTTGCTTCTCTATCTTGTATACTCATCTTCCATTGGAGAGTCCTGTCCTGAGTTATGAAGAAAACATTTGTTGTAAAATGAGACACACATAGGAAAGGAGATATATTAATATATACAGGAGAGCTGGAGAGGGACTTCGGACAAGGATCTGGAGAGCCAGAACACAGGGGAAGAGATTCTCACAGACAAAGCACAGGGTAAGATATTAGGAAAAAAATCTTGTCTGTGAGGATGGTAAGGCAGTGGTAGATGTTGTCCAGAGGATCTATGGCTGCCCCCTCCCTGGAAATATCCAAGGCCAGGTTGGGTGGGGTTTGGAGCAAACTGGGATAGTGGGACATGTCCCTGCCCATGGGAGGAAGGTGGAATGAGATGATCTGTAAGGTCCTTCCAACTCAATCCATCCTTTGACTCTACGATAAGAGAGAGACAACAGGGTGCTATTTTCTTTGCTGCTGCAGGGAGATATCATTAGCATTGTTCATGGAATGGCATGGAACTGTCTGCCACATGCAGCAAACCCCTGAATGTAGATCCCATCACAAAAACTGATAAAAAGGGGAGATTCATTGCTGTGTTTCTACCTGGTCTGTGGTCATCTCAAGATTTGCTACCTAAGCAACATGTCATGCAAAACCCAGGTGCCCCTCCAGTGTTGGACCAAATCTCTGCCTGTGCCGGCTTGAATCCCTGCACCCAGAGACCATGGCCTGGTGTCTCAGGGTACAGTGAACAGAGCCAGTGCGTTCAGGAAAAACTGTTCTATATTTAGAAAAATATTGTTCACAGTGGCCACATGAAGCAGATAATCATGTTAAGACTAGGTAAGTGATCATGAGTGGGTATTTTTCAAAAAACTGTTATTTTGCAAGAAATGCTAACTTCACCAACTCATCGAGGGAGGGAAAAAGTTTTAAAATTAAACCCCATCTACAGGGCTGACTGGGAAAAAGATGGAACTATACTTAACATTCAAAACCAGTAAGTGTATCCAGATGAGGGTTGGATGTATCACCTCAAAATATAATGAGATACTATTTATTTGTGAAATTTTAAACCCTAATAAAATTAAAATAAAGGAAATCACTTTGCCAGAATTAGAAGATATGATCTTTATCTCCCAGTGACTCTCCCTGGAGGAAGGCCCCTTTTTGTGGAAATTTTGGATACAAAACTAAAGGCCTCCTAGAGGTTTACATCATTATTTTTCATATGGAAGTAGTAAGGATAATGAGATTAACATGTTCCAGATACCAGCAAAGAAATTAGTCCAAGTAACAATAATAATAATAATAATAACAAAAATAATGACTCTATATTTTTCTCTCTGTTTAAGATTTTTTTCTTGATTCAAAAATTTTATATTTGTGAATTATAATTTGTCAATATTTGTGAATCTATATTTTACAAATTTTTTATTTTTGATTCAGATTTATCAGACTCTCTTAAAACTTGGCAACTCTTACTAAAAACTCATGAGAGTATAGTGACTTTAAATACAGATTATCTATTTCCCACATCTTGATCTGCCCAACAATGCCTTAAGTAAAGAAATGAATAGCAAAGAAATGAATATCAACATCTTCTGCTATAAAAAATCTATTAGAAACACCCTAAATAACAGCAATAACAACAAAAATGCTGACTATAAAACATTTTGGAATGAAACAACTACAGGAGTTTGCAAATTTAAGATTTTGAAATAATCAAGAAAGAAGAAAAAAAACTGTTTTCATTTCTCAGGTGTTTTGAGCAGAAAACTCAGCTGTGTTTGGAGTGTGGGTCAGTTTTGGAGATTAGCTATTATTTTTCTTTCAAGATTCAAGTTTGGAGAACATGAAAAAAAATAAAATATAAAATGAGTTCAGACTCTGTACTGCAGCATTCTCTGTCTGGGGAAAATTGGTGGTAACAAATGATAAATCAACACAGCCCCAGTCTCATCTGTGAAATATTGAGCCCAAAACTAAAACCTTTGAGAGTCTTAAACAATCTACCATTTTTCTTAGAAAAGTGTCTCATGATGTGTAATGATCTTCCCTATATATTTTAATTATTTTTAACTGTTTAAAAAGACTTTTGAGTAATAACTTCTTAATGTTCACCACAGAAGGTAGCTAAATCTTTAATGGACTCCTGGTGCAACCAGTTTAATGTTGTAATTTAATTGAGGTTTATGCAAATAAAGGAAAAAAGGAAACCAGAAAAGAAATTTTCCTCTTTAATATGCAAAATTGTTACTATATTTTCACAACATCATAGAATTACAGAATGTCCTGAGTTGAAACAGACCCATCAGGATCACTGAGCCCAACTATTGGCCATTTCCAAGATACCCAAGAGCGTGTTATAAAAAAAAAATCTTTTTTCCCCCCACCAATTTATTTTTGCTCAGCTTCATTTCCAAATGCACTTTGGCCACACAGATTTTCTCTCTGCAGTGGCAAGTGGCATCTTTATGTTCCTCCCGCATCACCTGACCTTGTTTCCACTTTCTTTATACTTTCCTTCTTTGCCTTAGCTCCAAAATCGATTTATGCTCAACCAAGCCAAGCTCAACAAGCCTTCTGCCTTGTATATGTTTCCAACATTTTGGAATTACTTGCTCCTGTGCCCTTATGAGGTGGTCACAGACCCTTCAAAAACATTTTCTCAGGGGAGATTTTTCAGTAGTTCTTTGAGCAGCCTGAAGTTTTTACAAAACTGGAAAAAATATTTTGGCAACCTTGTTTTCTAGATCTTCAATAATGTAGCTTTAGTCAACACATTTTGAGAATTTCAAAATATTTTGCTTTATTTTATATACAAACTATTGTTCAAGTGTACAGAACCTTCTCCCTGGTCTCTTTTCCTTAAGTACAGACAACATGTTTGATATCTGTCTAAAGATATTTATTAAAAGCCATTTTGGGCCTGCTATTCCATCTTCCATTTAATTTTGAATTTTATTATGTACATGGTCCAATTCTTCCAATTCAAGGAAATTTAATTTGGAGATTTAATTCGATGCCTGACTGTGGCAACTTTCACTGTGACTCCATCAACTCCTGCACATATCTTGCCATTTCTCATTTTCGACACAAATTCCTTTAAAACATGATCAAGGCAAAGTTTAGCATTGGGACTGGAGTTCAGCAATGTATTTTGCCAGCCAGTTTCTCAGAATGGTGGATCCCAATCCATCCTTTCACTTTTTATTTTTCCCAATTTTCTTAGATTAGTATTTTTGTACTCTTTATTTTGATTTTGTTTTGTTTTGTTTTTTTTAAGATATAACGAAATATTACTTTTGTCAGCTCTTCCTCTACTTGTTTCTTGAAAACAGATCCTCATTACTGAATTAAACAGGAATATCTCTTCTTCCTCCCCAGCCCCACGTGATCCCCGTCACTTCGTTATGAATGACAGCAAATCCCAAGCTTTCCCCACCCTTTTTAGCCAGATACATTTCTGGTTTCACTCCCTGAGCATTGAGATAATTCTGAGAAACCAGGTAAATCCAAAGCCTGACAGAGACACTATGGATGCAGGAGCAATATGCATATTTAGCTTCTCACTGATGAAGGCGTGCACCTCTTTTCCTAGGAGCTAACTGGATTTTTCAAGCAACTCTAGCTACAGCTGAATCTCAAGGATTTTTCCATCCAAGACGTAAGTGGTGACCCATTGAGTGTACAATCATCTGTAACAGTTGTGTTTCAAAGGCTTCACGGCCCATCTCATGTGCTAAATGTGAAAGATTAAACTACCCGTTAAACAAACTTGTGTGATTTCTGATGGGCCATGCACGGTGCTCATTGGGGAAATCAGGGACAGGCTTTTAGAGCCAGAACTCATGTTCCCATTTCATGCTTGTGATGCAGTAAACTTTAGCCTGGAGCCATCAAATGTTGTGCTCTGCTGTGTAAGAGTTTTTCTTCTAACGGAGATTGCACTGGACCTGCTCTCTAGCCCATGACATCATTTTCTCAGATATCCAAAATCTCTGACTTTTTTTCCCAACGAGTTCATGACACAGATTTATAATTTCTGAAATATTATAAGTCTGAAGAACAACTATGGTCGATAATTTGAACTCTTAAATGCAATAAGGATTTTTAAACCACCCCTAAGCTAATCTCCAGGTACAACAAACCTTATCCAAGGGCTCCTTAAGGCCAGGAATAACGTTTTTGAGGATCTAAAATTGAAATCTCTTGTTGCATTCCAAGACCAGGATTATTTCTCCTTAAACTATTTTTCTAAGATAAAAGAGAATCTATTTTAAAAACCAAATAAAACAAAACATTGACAAAACAAAACATTTAACTGATCATGTATTGCTCCTCTTATGCTGAGAATGAGCCACTGGAAACCACTCAGACAATGCATCAGTGAGATCCATATTAATATGTACTTGGAAAGGAATGAAATTAAATAATTTAATAAATTAAATAAATAAATTATCATGGAAAAAACCCATTTCCTATTCTTACTGAAGAGCATGTAAATCTTCAGATTCCTAAAGTAGTTTTTATGAGGCCTATCTCAAGGCTCAGGATATATCTTGGTAATAGCGCAAAGCTTGTAGCCTTTTTCCCCTGTAAAGACTGTAAGATTTTGAGGTCTTCTTCTGAATTAAGAAAAAAGAAAAAAAAAGGAACCTGCATACAGATCATCCATGTTTTGCACTGTGATCTGATGACTACCAGTGACAAAGGAGGTAAGTGGGAGGTTGATACAACACTGGTGTCTTCACAGCTTGTACTATTTTGGAAGTGCTGTAAAACAGTTTTTACTTTGGTTAGATTGTCTCATTTGATATACAATTTTGGTTGAATACGATCTTTAAGCAATGCATTATTTTGAGGTCATTTTAAATAATTTCTTCACCTTCAATTTATTCACCTTTATTTTTTATGAATAAAAAGTTGTTGCGGTGGCATAGGTCTGGGTGGACCTGGAGGAGCAACCGCAGCGGAGACAGAACCAGGGGGGCGACTGGTGGCAATAAGTTTGAGCACCACCCCTCCTGGTCATGGGGAGAAACCATGATTCCCTGCAGCCTCGACCCTCTTTTCTGCTTATATGGTTAGGTTTCGGGAAAGTTCGACTTACTGTAATGTTTACTAAACCCCTGGGTTTCGGTTACTCCCCCTGAAAACCCCATTTGCTGTATCCCCTTGGTACCGCCCCATCCCCTCTCCCTGATTGGTTCCTGATGCTGGCCACACCCACTCCCTGCTTCCTCTTAACCCCTTCCTGACCAGTGTTCTTGGCTTGGAGCCTCGGTCTTCGCCCTGCCCTCGTGTTCCCGTCTCATCTGCATTTTCTGCAATAAACATTTTCCCTTCGAAGACCCAGCCTCGAAGTCTGCCTGCTCTTTACCGTTCCGGTCCCCAGCGCGTCCTACCTCCTAGAGTTTCTTTGCAGCACTGCACCGCGGACTCTGAGCGACTGTGCGCTTGGCGTGTTATCGCTGCCGAGCGACACTTGAGCTAGCTGTGAAGCCGCGGCAAGAGACCGTGGCGTGGAGCTTGGAGCTAAGCCCATGCGCCCTGCGATAAAAAATCATTATTGTTTCTTGCACAGCACCACAAGCAGTTCAGAGAGGAGTAAACTATTGCTCAGAACTGAGGTTTTTGCTGGTTAAAACATTTTAAATTAGAAGCCCATGCAAACCACAGGCAATTGAAGGGTCAATTTAAATATTAACAAAGAAACCTGTTTTTTTTTTTTTTCTGTTTGACCCACAAGACTTCTTAGTTCTATTATACAACTTCCTCACTGTGGTTTTGAATTTTTCACTGCATTTATGATGTCCTTGTGATCCCCAAATGCTAGACACAATAAAAGTATGCACTGTTATAATTGCCATTATTCATATTTGTGGAACTTCTTTCCAAAAACCTATTTCTGTCTCCAGGTGGTGATTGACTCTGCAAGGAAGTTTTGCAGGAAGCAATTAATGAATAGCATTTTCATCACTGTCCTTCTCAAACCATAAGTGCACCTGAAATCAGCCACAAAGGATTTCCACTGTATTGTTTTATTATTTCAGATTCTGTTTAACAGATGGTTTCTGAGGCTCATTCAGAGTCTCCCTAATTTTTCTCTGTCTATTACAGATGCTCTTGAGTACACAACTATTGTGCTGCGCTCTTACGATTTTTTAATTTAAACACGCCACGCATACCATACTAAATTACAAACAGAAATCCTCAGGAGGAATAATGCAGCAGTTTCTACCTGTAGGCTCTGACAGATGGGCTGCTGTGAATTTCATTTTCACTGGGATTTGATATGGTTATATCCCAGCTTTTAAGAATAGTTGAGATAGACAAGATTTTCAGTACTTGAAGGGGGTCCGTGAGAAAGATGGGGACAAACTTTTTATCAGTACCTGTGGCAGTAGAGCAAGAGGCAATGGTGTAAAGCTGAAGGAGGATCCATTTTGATTATATGTAAGGAAGGAATTTTTTACAACAAGGGTGATAAAACCCCAGAAAAGGCTGCCCAGGGAAGAGTGGTTGATGTACCAACACGTGAGAGATTCAAGGTCAGGCTGGATGCAACTCTGAGCCACCTGATCTGTTTGAAGATGTCTCTGATTACTGTAGGGGGACTGAACTAGATGGCTTTTAAAGGTGCCTTCTAACCCAAGGTATTCTGTGATTCTGTGAGTTTCTACGGAAATAAAACATAATTTTCCATCTGAGCTAGTCATCTTGACTCCATTTTCTCTTTATCAGTAAAAGAAAATCAGCATTCCCACATCTGGCTCACCCAGGGATACTCTTGAGAGTGCCACTCATCCTGCTGTAGAGCTCTACATTTCAGATTTCCAAAGAGAGGAGAGATCTTTCCCAGCCCTAATGATGCTGAGGGCTGTGAATTTAAGATCTGACCCTATGAGCACAGTATAAGCGGTCTGTCTGCTCAGGCAGACATCAGCTTCCTTCTGTATACTGCCAGACACAGGTATTCAGAGAAGAATAAAGATTCATCTGAAATCGGAATACAAAGGTGAACAGAGCAGGGCATGGCATCGTATAAATGAGACAAAACAATTCCCAGACAAGAGCTTTGTGTGGATATCTTGCAACTAGGCAAAGTCAGATCTGTTTGTTTGAAACCACAGTTATCTGTGGTCTCTTAATTTGCTAGCATTCAAAATAAAAGAGAGGAAATCCTTGCTAATCATAATTTAGTAAAGAGTAGAAATTCCATTGCTTGATGCATACTTAAATACATGCATTACTCTAGCAGATTACAACCTCACATATTATCACTTCTCTTGGAGATGTATAAAACAGAGGTTGGTGAGAGCGAGAAGCCAAACCCAGACCCCTTGTTGAAAAAGCGAAGGTCTTTTGTGCTGTGATGAAACCAAACATGATAAGAGTCAAATACTTGCTCTTTGTTATCAGTTTCCTGATGTAAGCCCTAAAATATTAATTTCACTCACCTGAATTGACTTTTATATGACAAACTGCTAGTTTTGCCACAATGAAAAGCTCTTCACCTACAATATAGACTGCAGGATTTTCTTTATGCTTTTGTTTTCATTCTTAAATGACATGAAAATTGACTCTCCTTCTGGAGAAGAGCTATATTCCTCTGAGCCTATGTTAAACAGGATGTACCTACAGGTCTAATGGAATCTCTCTTCTGAGATAATTGCAAAGAAATGAAACTGTGTAGCCAATGTTATTAGTTATTAATAATCACTTTAAACAAATCTCTTTCTAAATTCTATTTCTGCTGTCCTATAAAAAGTTCTCTCAGAATCTGCATATTATTGAGCCATAGACAAATAAATCTCAATAGATGTCCTTAAAATATAAATATTGATGCTGTCTGTACTGTGTTAATCAACAAGACATAACTGTGAAGGAAACTTGGAAGGCAGAAAGTAAAGGGAGAGGAGAAAATATTTCCTGAATGTTTTTTCATTATTTTGGATACACTATCAGTATACGATAAAGAATGAAAATAAAATGACTACATACAACAGATGTTGCACCTTCTTTGCAAATGTTTTGATACACACATATTTTAATTACTATTAAAAAAAAAAAAAAAGCAGTCAAAACCACTAAAAGTGTGAGAAGTATAGGCATAGATTAGTATCCAATCCAGTGCCACAATACACATAGTCTAGATGACTGATTAGTGTAAGAACTTGGATCATTCCCATTTTAGTGTATTAAGCTGGAGAACAGAGGAGGGAAAGGTGATTTGGCATCATAAGTCTGAGATTCTGTTTTCAGCTTCAGCAGCCTTTTTGAACCACAATCACAATCTTGCTCTGAGTACCTTCCTCACTGACACCACCTGAACACTGAAAATCTCCATGAGCTGGATGCAAACAGGCTCAGATGCTAAAATCCAACACTGCTTTTAGACTCTTTAAAGAGCTGGAGAACTTAAAAACCTAATGACAACGTTGGGGTTGGTATATTCCTCTTTAGAATATGGTTGTATCTGTAAGATACTCTTAGCATCTTGACACAAGGCGTTCTGTTTTTTCACATATGAAACAGCCTCAGCTCTATGGCCTTGTTTGATAATCCCTGGGCTGTGGCTGATGCTGGTTGTTGTCAGACATGATCTGCCCCTGTCTTTGGAGTTCCTGCTTCTGCCTTCTTCTAGGATTGGCCTCTTCAGCATAGACTCATCTGAGGATCTGGACCTGGCAGCTCTGGTTTCCAGGGCTGGATGTGCTCCACTGAACTCAGCTGGATGCAGCAGGTCTACCTTGTCTTGCTGTGCTGGGTTTGTCTGGGGCAGAGTTAGTTTTCTCCCCAGGGGCTGGTGTGGGGCTGTGTTTTGGGTTTGTGCTGAGCACAGGGATGATAACGCAGAGATGTTTTTGTTATTGCTGAGCAGGGCCTGCACAGAGGCAAGGCTCTTTCTGCTTTTTGTGCGGCCACAGTGGCAAGGGGGCTGGGGGTACTTGGGAGTCTGGGAGGAGACACAGCCAGGACAGGTGACCCCAAGTGACCAAAGGGATATTCCAGACCATGTGACATGGTCAGTGTATGAAGTTGCAGCGTGGAAGAGGAACAGAGGGATGTTTGGATTGATGTTGTTTGTCTTCCCAACTCTCTTACATGGGATGAGGTCCGGCTCTCTGGAGATGGCTGAACACCTGCCTGCCCATGGCAAGCAGTGAATCCATTCCCTTTTTTGCTTTGCTTGTGTGCACGGCTTTTGCTTTCCCTATTAAACTGTCTTTATCTCAACCCACAGGTTTTCCAGCTTTTACCCTTCCAATTCTCTCCCTGATCCCGCTGGGTGGGGAGGGAGCAAGAGGCTGCGAGGGGCTTGGGGTTGGATGGGGTTAAGCCACAACAGTTGGCTAAGCCACGGCCCTGTGATGATGTGCAGCCCTGTACTACTGATTCCTGGTTTCCCTGCCCTTAAAGAGGATCCAGCCTTTGCGCTGTCTAGTCCAGCGCTGGTTTTTACACTGGAGTCACTGATGTATGTAATGATCTTTCATTTACTTCAATAACAAGAATTTTTTCATGGGTGAATACTTTCCTTGCTCGTAGAAAACTTATTACCTGCATTCTCATCAGCTTAGAAAATGAGGGGAATTGGCTCGTAATCTCCACTGTGAGGCTTCTCAAAATGAGAGAGAAGTCTAGCAGGACATCTCCCCAGGTCCCAGCAGTGGGGACATGCCTGTCTGCTCCTGCTTTGGCTCCTGTTTATGGGCCTCTTACTGGGGAAATAAAAAGAAGCAGAACCAGAAGCTTATGAGTGATGCAATCTATTAAGCAGCAAGAATTATAAATTATGATGAGCCAGTATCCTTTGTGATAGTGCTGGAGCAAATTGATGAACAATCCCTAAAATAAACTGCATTCTTATCTTTACAGAGATTTTGAATAATAAAAAGATTCATGCAAGGAAAAGCGTGCTCACTGACCAATCACAATGAGAAACAGGGATAAATTTGGTGAAAATTCAACTGCTGATGACTGTTACGAAAGAACGTTATTTGTTGTGAAAGCTCTGTATGAAGTTAGTTTACACAAACTGTTGAAGCAGCAATTAAACTAGAAAGACCAGCTGTATTAGTTGCTGCGGATGGGGCAGGGACCTTTGCAGAATTATTCTTTTGGGAACCATTTCCTTTGGCCTGAAATTCACCAAGCCAAACTATTTTGTTTACTAAACTCATATAATTTGCAGAACATACATTTTTTTCCAAATATCAGTCACCCTCCACAGCTAATATCAACAAAAGGAAAGAGTCAGTGCAGATGGGTATTCACCACATAGCAAGGAATGATTTTTACATAGGATAG
Organism: Acanthiza pusilla; assembly: GCA_036630365.1. Lineage (NCBI taxonomy): Eukaryota > Metazoa > Chordata > Aves > Passeriformes > Acanthizidae > Acanthiza > Acanthiza pusilla. Next base: position 3,477,858 of record JAXCHO010000032.1, on the reverse strand, counting down.
ATTATAATATGATTGCACAGAATATTTGTTGCTCCTCTTGAACAATGAGGGATTGGGTGACAAGATCAAATTTAGACAACTGAATCATGGATTTCTTAGGTTTGGGAGATGAGGGGAGTCCTACCTAATGAGGGTGTACTTCTAATTCTACCTTTTATGTTGGTGTTGATGTACTGATTTAACGAACTCCAACTCTTTCCCAACCACTTTTCTGTAGGACTAGACATTTTTCTGAAGTTCTCAGCTAAGAATAAGATTGAATTCAAATAGCTTGTGCATGAAGTGAATTTTTACTCAGGACCGGTGTCCAATTTGGGCTCAGAATATGACTATATCCATCTACTGCTTCTCCCTGGTAATTAGTAGTTTTATAAAGATCATTTTATAGAGATAATTTAGTCATGTTCTTGCATTATGAGGTACATGGAATACAAATTTGTTTAACATTACTTAGACCATAAAAGAACAGAATAAATTCAGGGAGCTAGTGTCCTTGCTCCTCTCAATCCAGCTACATTTTGCATTTCAATTTAGAAGAAAATTCTAACTGCTTCTTCGAGGGATTTTTTTTTTAAACTGGAAAACAAATGACAATATCATTTCAATGACAATGCATCAGCTAATATTCATCTATACTAAAACTCAGCCCAAATAATTTTGGTTTCAGACAATCGACTCTGTACTATTAGCCATAGGATAATTAGAATACAACCAATCTTAGTATTCTAATTACTTGCAGCTTAATTCTCACATTGACCTGATATTGCACACCACTATGGCTCATTACACTTGTTTTATTAACGCAGTGTACCAAAAATTATGTTAACATTCTTGCTAGCTACAACATAATCTTCTGGTTCACCCACACACAAAATAGCCTCTATTAAAGGTGAAATAATAATAATAAAAATATTGCAGTAAAACTTAAATGCTTAGTTACATTCTGATTTCCAAGAATCACAACAATTTACATAATTGTTCAGATATTTTTCGCTGCATATTCCTAGCCATTCTATTTTGCTTAGAAAATTATATTTATATATGCTTCTCCAACACTCAAAGACACTTTTTTGCATGACAGCAGGAATTGAAATAAAATGAGTTCATAAAATCAGTGGTGCCAGTGTATTACCAGTTTGCCCTCAATATTTTGCTATAATGGTTATCAAAACTGCATTAATCTCTCTTATTGAAAACTATTTATATACCCTTAATCATCATTAAAATGTTATTTTGTCTTCAGCACAACAAATTAATCTTCTTTTCTATTAAAAAGAAATAATCTGATTTTTTTTTCACAGGCTTTGCCCCTTAATGATGTTTCTGTGAAGCAAACACAAGACAAAGCTTAAAGATAAAGAATTAACAGAAGAAATGAAAGGAAAAAATTAGAAACTTTTAATAGAAATTACTGACAAGGTTTATCAGTTTCCACATTAATGGTGTCTTGTTGCTGACATTTTTTTAAGCGTGCCTTTTTTACTAAAACATGCAGAGATATTTACTGATTCTTATAATTGATTAGCAGGCAGGGCAGAAAAGTAAAACCTGTGGATCAGTCATGGAAAAAGCCACACTACCCACATGTCAGAGTAAAACAGGACTGAGGCAACAGCTGTATTAAACTCAAAAGCCATTAAAATTCAAAGTTATTAGATTAGACTGATTTTCTAGGCCCAAGTCATTAATCTTGATCGAGATTTCCACCCTTTACTTCAAGAATCTAGAGCAAAGAATAATGAGACACAGTACATTATGGTACATTATAATACATGACAGTACACCCTGTGAATACCTGAAATTATTTAGCATGACTAGCAACTTCAGAAATTCATACTGGATTTAAAAAATACATAAATACTGCTTTATATATATATATATACATGGAATTTTTCTGATGAAAAGCTTATAAGGTGGCAAAATCAGGAAAAAAAATTGTGTTAACAAGGGAGGCAGTTCAAGTAGAACAAGAACCTCAGATTTGCCTGGAATATTAATATTTATTCAGTGAAAATAGTCTGTTCTTAGAGATGCAGCATTTTACACCAGGATAATGACTACAATCGTACAGACTCTTCCTGAACAGCTGAATGAAGAGGTGGCGTTTACAGCTTTGGGAAATGAGAAAAGAGTGGCAATTGCCAACCATCTCTAATGCGCCTCTGCAGTCTAAAATTCAGCTCAAAGGCAGCCAAATATTTGATTCTTAACTTGGTAACTTTAATTTGCCCACATCCAATGTCCATTATGATATTGAAGATTCAGTTCTGGTGACTTTTTCTTATTCCTCCTGCCTGAAGGAGCAACAAAGTTGTAGCAAACAAGTTGAATAATTTCTCCCTTCATGAATTCATGGACAATAAAGATCATCTCGTTCCAACCACCTGGGCAGGGACACCTTCCACTATCCCAGGGTGCTCCAAGCCCTGTCCGGCCTGGCCTGGGACACTTTCAGGGGTGGGGCAGCCACAGCTTCTCTGGGCAGCCTGTGCCAGGCCCTCACCACCCTCACAGGGAAGTATTTCTTCCGTATATCTAATCTGAACTGTACCTTTTTCCATTTAAATCTATTCCCCTTTGTCCTGTCATTCCAGGCCCTTGCCCAAAATCCCTTTGGGTACTTGAAGGGTCTCTAAGGTCTCTCTGGATCCTTTTCTTCTCCAGGTGGAACACCCCCAGCTCCCCAGCCTCCCTCCAGAGGGGCGGTGTCCCAGCCCTGGAGGCATCACTGTGGCTTCCTCTGGACTCTCTCCAAGAGCTCCACATCCTTGCTCTGCTTGGACCCCAGAGCTGCATGGAGCACTTCAGGTGAGGTCTCACAGAGAGGAGCAGAGGGATAGAATCCCTGCCCCCTCAGCCTGCTGGCCACACTTCTTTTGATGCAGCCCAGGACACATCTGGGGCTCTCTGAGCTGCCAGAGCACATGGCTGGGTCGTGTGGAGCTTCTCATCAACCAACATCCCCAAGTCACACTCCCCACGGCTGCTCTCCATCCATTCTCTGCCCAGCAGGCACCCTGACCCACCTGCAGGACCCAGCACTTGGTCTTGTTGAACTTCATGAGGTTCACACAGTCCCACCTCTCCAGCCTGTCGAGGTCGCTCTGGATCTGTCTCTTCCTTCCAGCATGTGACTGCACTACAAAACTTAGTGAGATCACCAAGATTTCTGAGGTACCTTTGACTCCACTGCCCATGTCACTGAGAAAGAGCTCATCCAGATCTCTCTTCTTGAGAGAAAGATTAAGGCCATACATAGGCCTTTGGAAATATGCTTTTTCTTTTATTCCTGGCGTGTCAGATAACTGGGATAATAGCTCTGTCTGTGCACCTAGCATTTTCCCACATTGCTATAAAAATCTCAACAAAAAGCAAACACTTTAATGTGCCTCTACATTAGCCCTTAGATTCCAATTTGTCCCTCACTATCTCAGACAAATGGGATCAATGTAGATCCTTTGCCTTCTATTTGACTAGTCTTAATTATGTATTTTCTGTCATTCAGCTTTATGACTATGTAATAAAAGACAGGTTTAATGGGCCAGTAGTCCAGGATGGGAAATCATGCAGCTAGTGAAGCATTGAGGACATCAAATTAGTGGCACTGCTGATCAGGTTTTTTCCCCAGCCTGACATCTGTTTGTAAGCACTCATAGCCAAAATTGTTTTGAAAGGCAATGCCAGCCTTAGGCTTTGGAGCTTGCATCAGTGACTCTCTCCACCCCTTACTACTTGTTATTTTCTGCTGTGAAATGAGACAATGCATATAATCATGCATGAGGGAGACAACATTATCTGATGTTTGATCTGACGAGTAGAAGTCAGGTTTCCTGGGTTATCTCTAATACCGTTCCTGATTCTTGTCTTATGTGTATATTTAATGTACACTTTAAATTCGAGAACACCACCACACATGTCAGAAAGGTTTCTGGAAACCTTTAGTTTGGATTCAATTGGCTTCATTATCTAATATTTTCTTTATTTCCTTGCCAGAAATTATTCTAGTATCTATGACTACTGCTAACAATCTCCCTGACCCTAAAGATAAATGAAAGAGTATTAAAAGATTCATAGACTTTTGAAAAGAAAGAGCTCTTGGGACCATTGTTCTGGACTGTTTTATACCACAGACTGAACATCTGCTTCAAGCTAACATTTGCTTGGAAAATAGAGTACCTCAGAAAAAGAGACAAGGAAGAAAACAGAATCCCAGTGGAAATCCATACGAACCATCGGTAGCGGTAATTATCATATAATATTAATGATTATATAATAATCATACAATCATAATACAACTACAGTGATTACTCTATATTAACACTGTGTTAATACTACTGTACACATTAATGTATAATATATGAGTGCATGGGCATGTAAATACTTATGTAAATGGATGTTTTCATGAGAGATCTGTGTGTTTGCCCTCTCAAATTCAGTTGTTATGGTTCATTTTATATACGTGTTATAGCAGAACAGCAGTGACACTGAATAAATTAGACCACTGTTGCGTCTTGCTCCTCCATGCTATCATCAACGGCACCAACTTGCTCAGGGACAGGACATGAAAGAAGATGAAACACAGAAAATCCAACTGCAATCTCCTTGCAGCTTTGGGGAATCCAAGGCTCAGGCACTTCCTGAGTTAAAAATGTCATGTTTTTCTTTAAAATTCCTTGGACATCTGGCAGAATAACTTTTTTAAACCATAAAAATGACATTTTACATTTGTAATTCCTACAACATTGTGACCCATAGTTTACTGATGCGCGTGTAGGAAGTAATTTTCACTTTTCTAACATATAATCTGATTAATCAATTAATTCTGCCAATTCTTGTATTGTTAGGAAAAATGCATACTCTTTATATGAAATGTATTGAGAATTAATCTTAAACCTCTAAATATATTGAGAGTTTATCTTAAACTTCATCATGTTCAACTGTCAATTTTACCACACAAAATAGATTAAATACTTACCAAAACAGTTAAATAGAAAGTCTCTCGCCTTATTGTCTAATTATTGACAGATATATTTCAAAGAGGAGTATCTATATCTGCCTGGAGATACAAAGGTAATCATTTTTCACCATTTATTCCTACCTTTGTTAGTTCTTCTTTTTGACACTTACTAACATGTAACATATCTTCCTTCAATTTTGCTTTTGTTATTCACATAAAATTCTTTGGAAATTTAAGAAACTTATGGCCATAATCCTGTTCCTTGTACATTTGTTGGCTTAATTTGTCAGGCTCAAGTAACCTCTGTGAAAGCCACAATGACTTTAGCCTGTAAAATTATGTTAATTAATTTCTTTCTTATTCCTTTGTACATGTTTATTTATATATTTGTTATTCTTACTATTTCTTGTAGTAGCTATCAATTTTTTCCAGCAGAACTCAGATTTACTGGCCCGCATATCCCTGGACTATTCTGCATGTGCCATCTTCTAGTTCTCTGTTGCTGATTCCATTTTAAGCATAGTTAATAGTTCAGCAGTTTTGTACTTTAACTCTTTTGGAACTCTTGGGTGAATACCATCTGTTCCTGATGATTTGCTACCACACATATTACCAGTTAGTTCTAAAATCTCCCCTTTCTAACATTTTTATAAGCTGCCAAAGTACTGAATTTAGACAGCCTACTAAAGAACCCTCAGACTTAAAGTCCTAATTCCAGATTTTGGGAAACTTATGTTCTGCCTGCAGATCTTCTATACCAACCACTCTTACCCTGATATAAATAATAAACTAAACTTAATGTCATAATACCATTTTTCAACATTGAGTATCCACATTTCTGTCATTCAAAGTCACCTCAGCATTCTCTGTCTTCCCTGTGATTGTTCAAAACACAACTACCACAAAATCTTGTAATTCAGGTACATTATTCCTCAAGACAAAACCACAGATGTGGAGGCAGGTAAAGGCAGAACATTATTGACTTTGTTCAGACTTTAGAATTTCAAGTAGAAACGCACACAGCAGGAAAAAGAATATAATACAGGCATTGTTGATGCTTCCATCCATAGAAAAATGGAGATATCATAAATTAACTATTTTCAATCACTATCTAGACAAATAAAACTATTCATTGAAGAAGCTGAAGGCTTAATACATTTAAGTGGATAATGGCCTTATGGGGTTTCTAAGTAACAGCTCATTACTTAATTTCAGGTAGCATGGGAGTTTTCACTATTGCATTGCGCTAATTTTCTGTGTAAATATAACTTTTTACAGAACTGTTTTCTGCCAGAGATTTCAATATTATCAAAATTTGCTGATTCTTTATATTTTTAAATTTGAGGGAAAGCAGCCATTCCAATCCTATCTTGCTTTAGTGAACCACGCTTCCAAAGAACAGACTTTCTTGCCACAAGGTTAAGGAATTTGCTGATTATAGAAATAAAGATTTCTGCACTACTGTATAATATTGGCATAACAACAAGCCTTTTACTTTACTGCATAAGAAGAATGAAAAAAATTCCCTTTGGAACTATTGCACTGTTTTTTATGAGGGTTTTTTTTCATTAATTATCTTCTGTTTCCCTCATTGCCTTTTTACCTGTGCTCCATAAAAAGCAATTTCTCTTTTACAGACGTTCCATATTGAAAATGTCAGGCAATTGGGACAAATATATATTTTTTTTAATATTATAGCATTTCAAAATTAGTAAAAGAAGTATTTTGTGTGTGTGTGTGTGAGTTAAATTTAAATGAAATAAAAATTGCTAGATTGACAGCAGTGGAAAGTATGTCACTCTTTCTGTTCACAGAACAATGGTACAAACAGTGGGAGATTCTCCAGCAAGTTCTGACCATTAATTGCAACTCAGAGAGACATATTTTGGCATAAAGAAAAAATTCAGTTATTATTAATTTCTTCACTCCTGGTAAGAAGAATGCCAGGAAGATTTCCAGAAGAGAGTAAAAAGATGCTTTTGCCATTGTCCCATTTAGCCATGGCTTTGTGCTCCAGATTCCACAGCGGCTGAAGAACAGGTCACACTGAATACAACAAAACTCTTCCCCAGAAGCTTAACATGTTCAATGGACACTTTTCGTCTAGAAATTATCCTTTCACAAAATTATCTGGGACTAGTTCTCTAGTAATAAAGCACAAAGGACTGAGTTGTATGCTTTTAGCAAGGAAAAGCAGTAATTAATGAGCTGCTACCCAGGAGCACTTCTCACACTTCTCATCTTTCTTCTCACAAATATTTATCAAATAAGGTTCAATACCTTAGCAAGAGCAAAGACATCAGTGACGTACTGTCTGTCTCAAATACAGCAGTATATTAACATTAAGTAATTTAAAATTCTTATATTATGTTTACTCAGGGACTCAAAATTAAGTTTTTACACATACCACCATGTCTGAAGTGCTGCCTGCTATTTCCCAAAGGACTATCACGCTGAAATCTCACTGATCACCAAGTGTTGCTGACCCATCTGTGATCTCTTTGCCATTCCTCATTTTCCTTTTTTTGTTTCCTGGCAGATCTCAGGCATTCTCAGCATTGCAGATCCTCAAAACCAAATCAAACTACTCTCAAGTTCTAATCCCCTCCTGATTTTGAGAACATTATAGTCTTGAAAAGGTTACCTGCCATCACCAGTCATCTTGTAGTCACAGGCAATCATCAGTGAAATCATCTCCTTCACTTCAGATGGGAAAGAAAATGGGGTTAAAAGGGAATGCAACTTCTCCATGAGCAGCATTTCTTCAGTGGGGTGCACTGGGAAATGAAATACATGGGTCTGGATCCCAATCCAAGGCAGAGGCCACAGGTCTGGCAAGTGCTCAAGGTGTATTTCACTCCAAGGAAAGCACACATCATCCCTACTCCTCCTCCTCTTCCGTCTCCTTCTCTGACCACACAAAAAACACAAACACCTGAAATCTCTTCCAGATCTATAACAAATAACCTATTAATAAAAATCACCAAGGGAAAAAAAATCTCTATTTTTAGTTAAATGGGGAAAATCCACACAATTTTCTTCACACGATATGTGGAGAAAGAGAGCAAAAGAGCTTAGAGGAATGCTACCTGACACCCACGTTCTGCATTGTTTCAGAGTGAAGTGAAAATGCCCAGATAACTCTGAGAATTTGAATATCCCTCTCAGCCTGAACACCTGCCTAATCCTGGTGTTTGGCTCCAGTGGAAAACATGCGAGGACTCAGCGACAATAGCTGGTGTGGGGTTAGAATCAGTTCTAGGAAGGATCGAAACTAGAATAAGAAGGTGTCTAGGTTCGGTCTGTAGTTTAAGGAGACTCAGACTAAACACGTCCGGAAAAAATCACTCAGGTTTTAGAGGGAAGGGGGGAAAACCCAATAAAACATAACCATGCCATGCTTCCCCAGGTTTTACAATCCAAGAATTTATTAGCTGTATAAATGAATGGAAATCTAGGAAACCAAGGCAAGTTTTATTTTTTTTTTTTTTTTTTTTTTTTAATTTTATTTTACTAAAATATTATATTAGTCACAGCTAGGAAAAGAATGAAAAAATTATCTCATGGTTTTGCTAATGAAAGTCATCATTAAATGTAAAGACACTGTCTCCCCCACCACCTCAGGGAAAATGTAAAGAAAATCCAAAATTTCAATGTCTAACTATTTATGACAGGAATACCCCAAGGGTCGCCTGTGGTGCTGATGAATACCCTGTACTGAGAATAATGTTGGCGTTTGATTACAGTGTTAAAACATGCAAACAGACACAAAGCTACAAAAAACCCTGCATATTTGTGACAGTGCTTGTACCAGATGACTTTAAAAAAAATTGACAAGACGTATTTTTTTCCTCCTCATTAATATTTTTTAATTGTAGAAGGTGGTAAAAAATACATAGATGGAAGCACAGAGAAAGAACGTTTCCCGAGTGACAGTGGAAATAAATGCAGTAATAGCAGAAGGGAAGCCCATCCTTTTCTTTTAGAATCCACACTCATCAGGAGAAAGTAGATGAAGATACTAAACTGTATCAAACTCAATACATATTAGTTTCAAATAAACAGAACTCCTAAAATTTGGAAACCATGGATGAGTTTTCCCCTTCATTTACTTTTTTGGACTGCATTGGGGTTTTTTTGTGGGGTTTGTTTGGGTTTTTTTTGGGGGGGGTTGTTTTTTGGTTTGGTTTTTTTTGAGGGTAGGGGATTTTTGGGCTTTTTCTTTTCCTTTTTCTCTCATTATTGTACAACTTAAGCAATGCCACAGTGTGTGAAGCTAACATGCTGCTATTCTTAGGCAAGTTGTTAGATACGATTAAAAACAAATCTCTCTAATTTCTTAATTCATCTGGGGGGAAAAAAAGTGAGTCATTAAGACGAGAATACAAGTAAATCTTAAAAAATCAAAGATGATTAAACTGATTAATCTTCTTTTCTTTAAATGCTAGGCCATGCCCTTATTATTAATAACACCATAATGAGCTGTAATTAAATTCTGGCAAAATTTCTACTTTCAAGTAGTTTGACCTCCTACTGCAAAAACACATAGCAAGAGATCCTTGTTACCAGGAATTCACATTTTTGTACAAACAACACCCTCAGGAAGTGCAGCTGCCTATATTAATATTCCACTTTGCAAAGATCTCATTTATTTTTACAAAGTTTCTCTTTACTGTCTCACTTTCAGGACAGCATCTTCGTTCAAGTGCAGATTGAATTGAAAAACATGAATTAGTTTCATGCTAGCTAAGTGTATGCTTAAACAGTTTTCTGAACTGGAACTACAGTAAATAACAGAAAAGGGTTAGGGCAAGAACTGGAGTGAGAGTTACACACAGCTCCTTCCTTACACCTTGCTATGCTGATGAAAAATGAGCTATGCAAGTCCTCCAGGAAGTATTAGCTCTCTCCAAATTTTTCTTTTGCCCTGGTTCCATCAAGATTTATTTACATTTTAGTAGCTGGTACAGTGCCGTGTTTTGGATCTAGAATGAGAATAATGTTGATAGCACAGCGATGTTTTAGGTGTTGCTCAGCTGTGCTCACTCCAGGAAAGGACTTTTTGATGTCCGAGGCTCCGCCCGTGAACAGGTACACAAAAAGCTACGGGAAAGCATGGCCAGGAGAGCTGACCAAAGGGATGCTCCACACCACAGAATGTCAAGCTCAGCATCAGCTGAGGGAAATGGGCCAGGAGCTGCTTATTTCTGTTCAAGAATGTGCTGGACATCGGTCAGTGGATGGCGAAGATCACTTGTTTCTCTTGGGTTTTTTTCCTCCCTGTCTCTCCTTTTCGTCATTATTATCATTAATATCACTATTATTTTATATTTTATTTTGTTTCAATTATTAAAAGGTTTACTTTGGTTTTGCTTTGTTTTCAAATTTTCCTCCCCAGCAGGAGCAGAAGGGGATGAGTGAGTGGCAGCACGGTATTCAGTTCCCAGCTGGGGTTAAACCACAGCAAATATCCAAGAGGCAGCTGTACAGGCTTCTGACTAAGCACCAGCCACCCAAAAAATTCTACCACTTGGTTTCCCTTGCAAGCTGTACCTCTCTGAGTGGTCACTGTCCGACCAATGTGTTTCCCTCTGAGGGATTTTGAGGAAAGCTGCAGCACCCTGAAGTTTCTTACAAACAAGCCCTATGCTCCTCCCACCCCGCAGGAGTTTTGTGTGGAAGTTTTACAGCATGACTTGCTTGTTTTAATTACAACAAAAGATCCTGCTGGCGTGACTGTCATATGCAAACCTTCACAACAGTCAATCTTTATTAATTTGCGGGACAAGTAGACAAATCTCAGCCCAAGCTCACATTGAGGAGAAATCTCTATGGAGAAGCCACGAGGTGAGGGAGCCTCTCTGTACCTTCACACTTCTCCTCCCAGGCATTCTCCCACTGAAGTCACACAAGGTAATGTCAAATCAGGATTCAGTGCATGGGGAGGACAGAAGTCTCTGAGGTGGATGGTGAAGTTAAAGCAGGCAGAGAGAAGAACTGTGAGCCTTTCAAAACCATATGAATTGTGCTGCTGTTTAATATCCCTAGCAGTGAAGTGACCTTGCAACACCCTCCCCTGTGTATACCTCTGTCCTGCTTTGCCCTGCTTCAGCTACAGGCAATTAGCTGCCTTTGGTTTTATCTCTGAATACCCAGGTTTTACATTATAAACATTTTATTATCTGCAGAGCAGCTATTGTTTTGCTGTTGTTTCTTCTCCTACAGAGCAGCTTGTTATCTGCATCTTAGTCCCCTTCAAACGTCTTCTGCTCCATGTTGAAAGAATTACAGGACTTACCGGGTGGTTCACGAGAGGTTAGCAGAATTATAAACTGAGAAATGAGCCAACAGTTTCATTACAATTGTCTGTCTGTCTGATGGCATTTACTGCAGCCTGGGTAATAAGAAGCCATGGTTTGGAGGAAGTTGTAGAAACACAAAAGCCTTGTAATGACAAGGAGGTAAATTATGTATAATATTTGCTAAATATTTGCTAAAGACTGTTAAGTTGATAATAACAGAATTTCCTTGCAAAAGACTGTAACTGACAAATTTACTTCTACAATTGCACTGGCATAGAAAAACACACACGTCTCTTTCTTTCTTTCTTTCTTTCTTTCTTTCTTTTCTTTCTTTCTTTCTTTCTTTGCTGGAGGGAAAGCACTACAAAGACTTTTTTTCTTCTGAACTATACGAAAAAGGCTTCGTAGGACAACGAATAATGCAAAAGAAATGTTGAAAAATCAAAATCAATTAAAAATAAATAGAAGTTAGACATGTAGAGGAGCATGACAGAATGCAGATATGCATTTTGATAATGCAACAAAGTGATTATTCAAAGGCCTGACAGTTTTCTAGGATAATAAAACATTGTGACAACTTCAGAGTTTTAATTCCAAATATTCAGACAACTGTCATAACTCCATTAAAACAGCAAAAATGGCTTATATTGTTCAGATTTTGAAGACCAAACAAAGAATATGATGTGATATAATGTGGGAAGGCAATGTGTAGGCACGTGGATATAACTGATGACATCAACTCCTTATTAATTTAATTCATTTTCTCCAGGCACTGATGGAAAATGAAACTATGTGAATATCCATGGGAAATGAACAGGCAGAATGGAATGAAAATGGATGAATGAATTAATCTAAAAATTCAATAAAAAATTCAAATAAACAGAACCCAAGAATCGCTGAAGTTGGAAAAGCCCTCTAAGGCCATCGAGTCCAACCATTCCCTCAGCACTCCCAAGGCCACCACGAACCCATGCCCCCAAATGCCACATCCACACAGCTTTTAAATCCCTTCAGGAATGGGGAATCCACCACTGTCCTGGGCAGCTGTGCCAGGGCTGGACAACCCTGAAGGAATTTTCCCTGATGTCCAACCTGAACCTCCCCTGGCCCAGCCTGAGGCCGTTCCCTCTCCTCCTGTCCCTGTTCCCTGGGAGCACAGCCCGACCCTCCCGGCTGTCCCCTCCTGTCAGGAGCTGTGCAGAGCCACAGGGTCCCCCTGAGCCTCCTTTTCTCCAGGCTGAGCCCTTTCCCAGCTCCCTCACCTGCTTCTCATAAGGTTTGTACTCCAGATCTTCCCCCAGCTCCCCTTCTCTGGACATGAAATAGTTTTGAAGAATTTCCTCTTCTGTGCCATATTCGCCTCTGGATTTTTTCCATTAAATTTCCATTACAATTTTGTAGTCACTGTCTAGGATTTTGTTTATTCAAAAACCAAAGGAAAGATGAGCGCATGGTTCAGAAGTACAGTCTGTAGTTAGCAGCAGCAATAACAGAATGAATCAGTAAGTTTTGGTTCTCAACTGAGAAGATGTCAGAAACAATTTTGTAAGTTTTCATCTCACCCCAGCACCACTATAAAATGGCAAGGAAGGTGGTTGTCTGAGCCTCCCTCTGCTGTCAGCAACAAGACAGACTTCTTCCCAGACAGATACATCTCATTTTATGAGACACTTCTATGACATGCGATAAATCCTGGTTTTCTGCATGGATTTTGTAGAGAGTCTGGCCAAGTCATTTAATCTCACCAATTTAAAATGTCTGTAATTAACACAAATGTACGCTATTCTTTGTTAATAAGAAGCAAAAAATGCATCTCCCTCGACTTTCAGTTAAAAAGTTCAGAAGGAAAATTGAAACCTTTCATTCTTTGTGTAGGGCACTGGTCTGAATAATGGCAAAAAATAGCCTTTCTTCAGTACAGAATTTTCTACCTAAATGTCTTCAAGAGAAAATGGAATTACTGGTGTTAAAGTACAGTTACACATTTCAAAGCAGTTTTAACCCCAAAAGCAACAGAATTCAGCCTGATGCTAAGGTAAGGAATTCATAATACTGCAGTTTCATGATTCATAATATGAGTAAGAGAGCATCTAGTAAACAGTGTTTCATAGTCATGCACTAAAAAATAAAATAAAAAGTAAAATATAAGATCATATTCCTGACGTGTTTTCAGAATCTCAACCAGGCACCAGAAGGTACAGACTGACAATTTTTGATATATATACCAAACAGTTACTCACACAAAAGAAACCAAATCAAAACAAGTTTTTTTAAAAGAAAGCTAAACAAAAACAAAGCAAAACAAAAACTTTATCTGTCTCAGACTCAACAGATATTTCAGGGTTTGAGAAGCATGAAAATAGAGCAACTGTCAAAATGAAAAATCCAAAAGTTGACACTCACATTGTCTGATAACCAGTCAGTTTATCTTGAGCAAATTCCACAGTAAAACCTCATTGAAGTGAGAAAATTCAGCTGATTCTGATCATGAAAATTTACTGTAATCCTCATTTGAGAATTATATTATGGTATAATAAAACCTTAGAGAAAAAATACAGTGAAATTCTGTAATAGATTTGCACTCCAAGGAATATATTTTTCCATGTAAAATCATAAAGTCATAGGATCATGGAGTGGTTTGGGTTGGAAGGGACTTTAAAGCCCATCCAGTTCCACTCCTGCCATGGGCAGGGACACCTTCCACTATCCCAGAGTGCTCCAAGCCCTGTCCAACTTGGCCACACCACCCTCACAGGGAAGAATTTCTCCCTAACATCTGACCTAAACCTACTCTCTTTCAGTTTGGACACCTTCCCCCTTGTTATCATTACAGTTCTGGATGAAAAAGGCAGGTTTCATGTTAATTTTTAATTTTCTGCTGAAGGAGATAGATGTAGAGGGAAATGCTTTCAAAGACATTGCTCCTCTCAGATTTTTGCATGAAGCTGGAAAGGCACCTCACGGGTGGAAGGGCAAACAACTACATAATAATTTTCAGGAGCAAGACTGTGTTGGCAAAACTAACAACTTCGATGGCAGGCTTCTCAGAGAGGCCAGGAGCTGCCCTCCTAACTCTGGACTAAATGGTCATCAACAGCTCAGCTGAGCCCACTGATGATTCCTTTGGGATCAGAAAAAGGTATATAGGAAAAACTGCTCCATGAAGGCTGTGATATTTCTATGTAGCTACAATTTCCAGAGGAGTTCTAACATTCACATTGAAAGTTTGAAAAAGCTTCTAGAAAGAATGTTTTACAGCTCAGACTCGGAGCATATTGTTCAAAGGACCTTTGAACTGCTCAATGTAATTAATGTATTGCAATGATCAGTAGGTAAAGCTTACGCATGTTTTTAAACAACCTTTCAGTAATGCCACAATTAACTATTAAATATTTTTATATAAATCTGCAATTTACCATTAGTATGGCATGAGTTTGAACAGCTTTAATGCATTTTTAAAGCTGAATGTGTTCTAATTAGATATTTATCTATTTCACATGTTTTAAACAGTAAGAACCAGGTGTTCATCTGGAGTAAAGTGACAAGTCTTACCTAAAGTGAAAGTATCAGTAGCATTTTCAAACAGTTGGTCCTACATGTTTCTGAAAATCTGATGATAATTAAAGACATACAAGCATACATTTACTGATCTAATGACTATGCTGTTTGAAAACACTGAAATTAAAATGTTACCTAATCAAACAATTAGTTCTGTATTTTTCTAGCAAGGAGCTATGAAATATAATACATAATACTTACATATTTCTTAAAGCATTGGCTAAAAAATCAGGGAATGGACACAGATAAATGTTCCAGGCCAGGCTAGATGGGGCTTGGAGCAGCCTGGTCTAGTGGAGGATGTCCCTGCCCACGGCAGAGTGGTTGGAATGAGCTGAGCTTTAAAGTCCCTTTCAATAAAAACCATTCCATGATTCTGTGAATGCCTTAACCATTCATGCCTGTTCCTTTCCCACTTCCTTTCCCACTCAATCTCTGAACATAAAATAAGATCAGAAGGGAATGGGTACAGCTGCAGTAGAAACAGGTGGAAGGGAATGGGGGATGGAGGGTGCCTTGCGACCAGACTAGAACTAACAAAATAACATCAAAATAATGATTTACTCTGTTTCCCCCCAGATTTTGCCCAATTTCTCCCCCATGTTCAGAGATAATTGAAAATGTTTGTTCTTTAAGCTGAAGAATGTAATTAAAACTTGCTTGAAGAAGGCATACAGACAAACCCATTTCTTAGGACATTAAAAACCACTGGCGCACATGAAGACTGCAATTTCACTGAAGCCATCATAAAACAAAAATATAATGTAAAAATAATAGGCTCGTTGGTTTTGTTTTTCAGCAGTGTTTCTCTTAAGTCACAATTTTAATTGCAGATTAGTTTTATTCTTGTAGTCCTGTTGATAGATCTGAGGAAAGCAGCATACATCATTAACTGTATTGTGTAGGGGTTCTCATTTCCAACAAAAGCTTTGTTTGGCCAAGCCACTATGGCCTGTCTGATTGTTGCAGAATTGTCATTAAATGGAAATGATGCCCAGGAATGTTGAACTTAATGTTATGTCTTGAAATAACATGAATAACATTACAGTTGTTTTAATGAAATTCATAGGAGAAAAATGTCATTAAACAAAGCAACAATATTAGCCCTGGTGCCCTGGTCAAATTCCAGTCTGGCTGATTGCATTCTGACACCTGCTATTTTTCAGCTGTTTGAATTTGGTGTGTTTGTGTACCTCCCTGTTTGTTCATTGATATGTTAATGCCCTACATCATCAACTCATTGCTGCCTGTCACTCCAGAGTTAGTTGGCTGTCACTCTCGACCATCCAAATGCTTTTAATGAAGCTGTAACCACGGTGCATGACCTTGAAAAGATGTCATTTAATCTATCTTCCCAGAGCTCATCAAGTTACTTAGATATTGCTTAACTTTACGAGTGAGTATAGGTAAAACTTCATCTAGTGTTTGTTAAACATAGAGCAAAGCCTCATGTCCCAGTTCTGAAATAATGAAACACTGTGGTGCATCAATATGTGCCTAAAGCTGAGCACGGAGGTGTCCTCCCACACACTGGGGCTTCAGTTTAGGTCAGGAAGGTGCTCTGAGCAGCACCTGCTCATCACCCCCACTTAATCATGATTTGCTTTGAATTGTAGAGTGATGTGTGAAAACACAGCCTAAAATGGATGAAACTTGAGTGAAGATACACTCCAGGAGCACAACTTATGCACCTCAGCACCAACTAATAATCCAGACAACAGCCATAGAGTAGAGGTAGTTCAGATTTAAAAAGAATGTCCCAAAATATGGACTTCAGAATAAATTGCTTTGTTCTACAGTTGGTTCATACTACTTGCTTAGGGGCACATAGTCATATTCAAATACTTTACTTAAAGGAGCAGGTCTGCTTTGCATTTTCTTACTAGTTGTTGACTTAAGGGTCAAAGTGTGGATTGCAGAATATCTGAGAAAACCCTTCCGATATTGCCAAACTTGTTGGCATTTGTAGAGGGCTTATGGAGGAAAACATTCTGAAGACCTAAATCCTGGTTCATTGAAAGCTTTTAAAAATGTAGGACAACTGCTTGGAATTTCCTTGTTTACTCATTCAGGCAGGATCATCAGCGTGACCTCATAGAACACTTTTTAGTGCGTCTTATCATTTCTCACAGGCAAACTTCATAATATTATTCCCAAGAGTCTCCCTATGTTCCATATTCTTGAATGTTGGTGAAATCCAATCCAGACACTCATGCACAGTAATTTTCTTGGTTTGAGACCAGACAAATCATTGAGGAGCATGTAAAAACATTTAAATCAGGCATATATTTTTATATATCTGCTGACAGTGATTAAAATATAAAATTACAACAAAAAGTAAGATCAGAAAGAAGTAGTGCCAAATATCAGTGAAAGACTGTCTTTGTACCACTTTGTACCACTTAGAAAATTCCTGAAACCTCACCTAGAGGTACCTGTAGGTAATCAACTGTATACTACTTTGGGGTCAAGTACAACATCCTGTTCTCTCAACAAAACTATTGAATCCACATCCTTCCCCAAATCCACTTCCCTCCCCTTCTGGAATACAAGCCCATGGCACTGCTGTTTGAAGCCTAAGCTGCCTTTTAAATTGCTGCTGGATCATCACCATTAGTGTTTTGTCATAGCCTGGTTTAAGGAGGAAGCCAATGATCTGGAAAACAGATCAGAGGATTTAAATGTACATAATTAGATCTTTGAGACTAATTTCAGGTTTGATGTTGCTTTGGATTTTCTTCAGGTAGAATAAAAAAGACAAAGAAGTGGGGAGAACAGTGACAGGATAAGTGGAAAGGAGTAGATAGGATTGTGTGAGTTCCGATGCTAATGAACAGCAAAACATAATTTTTTTTAAGTGTTACATGTGTCTGCACAGAAATCGAGCATTTGAAAGTAGTAGCTGTATCAGGAGTACCTTCCATATGGGAAAATATATTTTGTTTTTTCCTTCTTATTCCAAGCTTCTGCTTAAGATTTGGCATATTTTCTGTTCAGTACCAGGTCACAACCAGGCCATTCTAGCATGACCTCTATCCAAATCACTTCCTTAAACAGGCACAGATCAGTATAAACAGCAAGGAAGTAGAGAGGGACCAAAAGGAAAAGAGTGAGCAAAGATCCTTAAAGACATTGAGACAGCCACAGACATTACCCTTGTAGCTGAAAAACTCTGCTGCTCTGTGGGTGGTGATAGCTGAAATCTTGTGTAGAGATCAAAGTGATTTCAAGTCTTCTGTGTCCCCATTTCACCTGAACACTAATAACACAGTCACTGGATCTTCAGGCAAAAGTAGTCTCATATGTATTTCTTTATTTTAACTTCTTCTTTTTTTTTTTTCTTTTCTTTTTTAATCTGAGGTTAAAAAACCTTCAACTAAATTTAATATGTCTGGGGGAAAAATAGTCTATTTAATGGCTGACAACTTCAAAGAAACCCAGGATTTTTGCCACAAAGATCCTGACTGAAGTTTTTCTATGTTGAATATATATATGTAAATAAATATATATACATCTGACAACAGTAGTCAAAGTTTTCAAAGTAAAGATTAAGAAAGTTTGGATGTGATTTACCAAGGCTACTTCAAGTTCAATAACATATGAATGAAAAGTACTGCAAAGCCCTTAATTTATTACAATTTTGTTGCTCTTTGATTAAACCTCTTCTCGCGCTAATAATTCTCAGTAGTACTGTACAACATATGCTGCAGAAACCCCTGAGGCAGCCAAGCAAAACCAAGCCAAAAACAGCGGAGAAGTCGCTTACCTGTCTGAACTCTTCCAGGTCGATCTTGTTTCCCACCAGCACCACAGGGATGTCATAGGTGTGCCGGACGCGATAAATGAGCTCCTTGAACTCAGCAGCCTCTTGGAAGGATTGGCGGTCGGTGATGGAGTAGCAGATAATGAAGCCTTCTCCACCTCGCATGTATTGGTCCCTCATGGCTGTGAATTCTGCCTGCAGAACAGGAAGAACAAGCTCAGTAATTTGGCAAACAAAATTATCCATCTGTAAATAACAAACTTGCAGAGAACTTGCCTGGTTCCTTGCATAAATTCTCATTGCTTGTTTTACCCTTGTAAACACTGCTTGCTGAAATTTGTGCATCCTTCTGGGTTCGTCAACCCCAATAATAAGGATTTCTCTGAGGACATTTTTTTTTTCTTTTCCCATCAAGAGAGATTTTTCCTCTAAGAATATGGACTTATTATGCAAGGCCTGCATACAGAAAATACTGCCTCATGTATTACCAGAGACTTCTGCAGTGCTGCCAGTATAAACAGGTGATTTGCAAATGAATGAATATTAACAGGTGTAAAATAAGGTGTATTACTGCCTAGGGATCTGGGACAGGTACAAATTCCTTATTATGCACTCAATTCAAAAGCTCAGTAATATCAAAAAGATATTCATTGATTCCCACCAGCTTTGGAATAGTGCCTAGAAAAACATGGATCTGATTTGCAAAAAGTTCTGCTCTTTCAAAGGCTTCCAGAGAAGATGGGGATTTTAGTTCAGTGTGGGATAACAACATTAAATGAGAATGAACAATTTCAAACAGTGTGAGAATTGGCTCAATTTTCTGCTTCTGCATTTTTCTCTTTTTGTGTATGTATTTATTGTCACAGCAACGCTTCTGGTTACTTGTAAGTTTTTTTGGGGTTTTTTTTCAGAAGTATTTAATAACTGCCACATTGTACCAAAAAAAAAATCAAAATTTAGTTTCCAAAAACTAGTCTCAGATACTTTGGCTTGAGAATATGTTTTAAAGCCTGTTTCTTTCTCAAGCTTGTTTGCTTTTCTTGATCACAGCCCAGAATAACCCAATACCATGGCAACAGTCGGTCAGGATCAGAATCCTCCTGACAGAATCAGTTCTCCAGAGATATTAAGATGCAGGAAGGTCTGATAAGAAAGAAACACACATATCAACATTGGACCATTTCTATGAGCAGCAGGATGAAGGATCAAATCCTGTATTTTTTACTCTATTGAGAATTTAGGCTAAGATGTTTTAAAACAGTTTAGTTTACATATATATATATGTCCTCAGCCCTTGCTGAAAATTGAAGGGAAATGGATTTCTTATGCTCTTTTAAAAGTCTCAGCCTTAAATCTCTCTCAGAAGTCGCTCAGCTTGATTGACAATACTGCCTGTGAATAGACTTTCATGTTGACCATTATAATTTATTTATGATGTATCTTTTACCCAAGGGTTTTATATATCATTCAAAACATTTCACCTACTGCAGGAAAAAGTTTGTCCAAGTAAGCTTCAAAATGGCAGACTAATAGGCGATTTAAGGGTAGGATTCTGCTTTGAGTCTTACTCAGAATTTGAAAATCTCTGAATTATCACCAGTAGCACCCCATGAGAATTTATTAACTACCAAGTTACAAAAACGGAATGGATCAGGTCATAATGTAGCCCATCCTCTTGAAAGTGGATGTGCAAACAGCTGAACTCTAAAGAAATCAAACAGAAAGGATTCCACACAGTGTTTTGGACAAGACACAGAACCAAGACGTGTGTCCGTTCCCAGGTCTTTCCTTGTCATCTACATTAGATAGCTGCTAGATTAATGAATGATGCCACACAAAACTAGAGATCACATTCAAAGTCTCCAAGTCGAGGGCAGGGAGTGTCAATGACTAAACATAGTCATTAAATCCATTATCCGCCCTCAGATCCCAGGCTTTTGTGCCAGAAAAAAGATCTCACTGCAGCCCCCATCCCTTGTAACCTAGATTTTCTCTTCTTTGTACCTTAGAAGATACAAAATCTCTTAGAACTTTCATGGTTAGTGAGGTAGTCTCCTTTACAGGAGGAGCAGAATTAGGCCAGGATTCCTTGAGGCTGAGCAGAAAATGGAAACCTTCAGTGAAGTTAAATTTGTGGATTAAGCTTCTGAATTTAGCTGGCTATGTAGCTGCAGGCCACCATCTAAACTGTCCTTGAAAAAAGTGGTAAACTATTGAATGCTGTTAATGGACCACAGGCTGCTTCTACTGATGGAAAATAGTTATCCCATTAGTTATTTAATTATCTATTTTTTGCACCTATTATTTATTTTTAGAACATTTTTACAACTGAATGGAGCTGCTAGATAAAAGTTGATGTTTTCACATGGAACCTAACACCTAACACAGATGACCTGTCTCCCTGAGTTAAAAATTTCATAAATCAACTGCTGCAGCACTGTATGACAACTCTGCACAACCTTTTACAAAGAATGAGCTCTGTTTAAGTGAGGTGATCCACCTCTAGGAAGTGCTCAGAACTTTGTGCACTCATTTATAGCCATTTATGGCAAACTGAGAAGGAATTAGGTCACGCATCCCTGTTTAAGTTACTCACAGTAAGTGACGTTCTGCAGCACGAGTACCCCCAGGATCACTCCCCAGGGATGCTTAATGGCTTTCCCTGACTGACAGGAGACCCTGGGTTCCTAATTTTACACACTGAATCATTCCAAAAGGACAAAGTTCTCAGCTTTTAGGGACTGCCACTCTTGAGTCAGAATTATCTACCTGCACACTCAGATTCATGCCGGGGCATAGTTAAGACTGTCAGGATATGAATGAGTTTACCTATGCAATTTTTTATTATGACATGTTGTTGCTGCTGATATATTAGACTAAACAGACAAAATACTTTAGTGTCATTTGCGGTGATCCATTTTCAGAGGCATTAAGCATTCTGTGCAAACTGGATTGAGGACATAGACTTTGCTATCTGTTGTTAACTCAGATAGTCATTTCCATTCCAATTTTTTCATGTTGACATTCATTTCTCAGCTTTTTCCCCTTGGCATGATTGCTCAGTACAAAGTCAGGGACTCCAAGGTCAAACATCAATAAGCCTTTTTTTTATTTCAAAAGAAGTGGGTTTTTCTTCTCTTCACCAGGAACATCAACATAATACTACATATTAATATAAAGAATAAATTTGATTATCAATAAATGTAAAACCCTTACATGTCTGTATGCATATTTGATATCAAGACAAAGGACTAAGATGCAATTAAATCTCTTTGTTCATTTTTTAGTTCAAACCTTATTCCAGTTTCTACTTTTGTCATGTTTCTCTACAGTAAGCAGAATTAAAATCCAAGTTCACTTGGGTTTTGTGAATGTTCAGGTCTAGATAGAGATAAAGCTTAAGGCTTTAGAGATTTCTCAGTAGTTTTATTTCTGTATTTTGTCTGGTTCCCTTACAAAATAAGCAACAGTGTCTCTGTGCAGCTAGAACACTAGTATCTTCTTTAATTGTATCCCATTGTAAAAGAGACCACTTAAAAGGTCATTCAGGAACAGTACTGGATACAAATTTCCACTCAATAAAGGGAAAATACAAAACGTTCCCAAGTCAGTAAATGCCAAGGGGAAGAGACAGAAGGAAATCACACCCCCTCAAAAGGAAATCAATTCTGAGATTTAAAGTGAAGATTTGTCATGCTTACAGCACTTTGCAACTTGACATCAGTCTCAAGTAACTCTCTTGTGTATTATGACTAAGACTTAACTGAAAAGTGTGGTAAAAACTCTTTTGAAACCAAATCATCATTCTTCTTAGGTGATGTGATACTTGAGAACAAGCATCACTCTGGATAGAAACAAAACAAAACTTTTCTAAAAGTTGAAAGAAGGCAGCGTAATTTTTCCTTTTCCCACGCTAATTGAGTGCAGGTAAAAAAATGTCACTAATCCTCGTAAGACTATATATTTCTACCTGTTGTTGAAGAACATTGGCAAGTAAATCTCTTGATGATTAGGTTTAGCAAAGAAAAATTGCCTAACCTCTGTTTTCTCTTCATCTTGTTTTATCCTCTTTCATCCCACTTTTCATAGTGAGCAAAAGAAAATTTTTCACAAAGAACAATACAACTAATTCATTTAAAAAATTGTACTGGTCTCATGGAAATATAAATATAATTTTTATGGTTTTTTTAAAAATTTGAAATCAGAATCCTTTCCAAATAAGATCCATATCTTGATGTCTCCAGAAGAGGAAACAAGGTCATTGAACAGCAAATTCAGACTGCATTTAGATACCTATACTTTTATGAAAGATTGGTTTATGTGTTGCTATCAAACATAAGCGTCTGGGACTCATGGTCAGTTCAGGACAGCCCTGCCTTGCTGACTGAAACAGTCTAGGAAGGTGTATAATAAAGTTCAGCAATGCCAAGCCTCTTTCTTTACTATTTCCTAAGTATTTCCCCCCGAACAATTCTGCAGAAGGAATGCTGGCCTGGAAAAGCTTTTAGGCAACTAGGAATAGAAGTTGTTTAGAAGCAGCATCTCCCACATCACCATTTTACAGCAACAGAGCTCTAAAGTGAAGCCATTTCTCCCAGACCCCCATGTTGTGCACAGCTAAGAGATGGCCTTGTCAGCCTCAGAAAGGATAAAAGGGGGAGAAGAAAAGAACAAAGAAAAAAAAAGAAAAAGGGACAAGGCAATAAGCAGAGGGTCAGCATCCCTGTCCTTTCTTTTTCATTGTGTGGTGATGTGTTTGAGGAGTAAACATGGCTCAGAAGTGCAGTCCTTCCCCACGCTCCTCAGAAGTGTGGTGCTCAGGAATTTAAAGATGCAGCACCTCCGAAACAAAGGTGTCATGTTTTTCAAACTACACACACACTCCACACATTTTGATGTCTGTTCCTTTTTTGTGATCTTGGCTTGTATCTCTGGAAGAGGTCAGAGCCTCCCCAGGGAGGCCAGCCTCACAGTTTGAAGAATGTCACTTTCTATATCTACTTGTCTTATGTTCTGCTTGACTTTAGAACCGGGAATCTGCTAACAGATGTTCTTAATCAAAACTGTCTCCCTGATTACCACAGGGGTCATTCTTATTATAAAGTGGGTTTTTTACATTTATAGTGAACACTTGAAAGGTGGTACATGCTCTTGTAAACAGGCAGGACATTGTTCATCTATGACAATGAATAAACAAGAATAAAATGAACAAAAAGGACACAGTAAACTCAGGGGGAGGGGGAAAGCCTTCAAACAGTGATTGAAGCAAAAATAAAAACACTAAAAGTAATATGTGAAAATGTATTGTTCTCTCAAAAAAAACCTCAGATTTTTTTATTAAAAGTTGAAAATTTCTTCTATCTCAGGTAATTTTTTGCCAATATGGTCAAAGATTACTTTTTAGCAGCAAATCTTTTTAAAAGCCAAAGTGCAAACCTCCCATATCTCCCTTTTAGTAAATTCTCTTGCACACATAAGCATCGCAGTTGACTTCATTGGGATTACATATCATCCACCTGGCACTGCTTGTCATGGAGTGTGCTTTTCTTTTACCTCTTGAAATAGATTTACCTAATGAAAGTACACTGGTGAGAAGTGCTGTGATAATTATTTGGTTTTCTTAGATTTTTTTAGTGTTTTATTTCTTGTGAGGGGAGAAGGGGATAAAAGCAAGTAGTTTTTAAAAGCTTATTTTTAATAGCAAACAGCAAGAAAACTGCAGGAGCTACATTTCAAAAGAGAAAGCGTCCAAATAAGACGTTAGCTGGATATTGTATCTTATAAACACTCTAATGCCAGTACTAATCTAAGATGCAAAGGACTGGCTTTATTTCATTTGGTTTCTTCACCCCCCCAAGAGGTAGTCAGGTGTTCTACATTTAGAATCATGGTTTTATTTAATCTTTAAGTCTCTCTCTAGAGTCATTAGAGAGACATGATTGACTCCAGAGAGTAACTCAACCCATCCTCAGGGAAGTGCTTAAGATGCCAGGGGTGTTTTTCTTTTGTGCCTCACTCACTGCCTCAACTGAGACTAAATACACAGCTCTGACTCTGATGTCCACAGTATCAGCCAGGCCCTGCTCAGTCACATCCTTCATGCATTTGGTTGATAAGGCTAGTCCTCCTCTCCATTTTAAACTTTTCATTTAGCTTCCACAAGGCTGTTTTATTTCCACTGGAGTTCAAAAGGTCAAGAGTGTGTAGCATCTAATGCCTAAAGCCAGTGGAGGATTTTTCCCCTCGCAACACTCAGCAGTGGGAAATGCTGTGCCTCAGCATGGGTTAAGTAACACCATGAGATAATAAGGGAACACTTTTTCCATCACAGATGCCAAAGTTCCCAACCTGCTGCCTTTTCCTGCAGGATTCCAGCCTGCACCAGATACAAGCTCCCAGCAATGACACAGCAGAAAACAAGAAAGCACAGAATGTTATCAACATCACTTCACACTCTCCTCTTGCTTCTCTCCTATTTGCAGCCACCCTTTGCAAACAGCAACGGTGACAAAAGGAGCCACATAGCAAAAGATAGCGAAAAATTTGCAGCAGGTGGTACTCAGCCACCTGTGCCAGCCTAAACCATCTGCCACATCACTGGGAGGAAGGAAGGGAGCTGAGTAACAGCTCAGACACAGACCAGAGAAAATGCAGGAGCTCTGGCTCAAACACTGGAGGACAGAGATTGATTCTTCTCCTTGTCAAGTCTCTACACTGTTCTGGTTGTACATCAAACCCATCTCTCACAGCCCTTTTTGCCTATTCTAGTAATGATTCAGGAGCAGTTCAAAATGGGATTAGTATAAATGAGAATTAGCCCATAAGCCTGAAGTGGAAGTGGATTATTATTATAATCAGTCCCTTGATTAATGATCAGTCAGTGTCTCATGCCTTATAATTACAGGAAAGAATTCTTGCTTCTGTTGTAAAACAGCAATATCCCTTTCCTTCTGTGAATTTGTACTGGGGACAAAATGCACAGCACTGATGACAGGAAAAATATGAAGATAAAAAAGATGCAGTCCAAGTTCCTAGCAGACTGATGGCTTTCTGAGCTTTATCTGACAGCCTTCTAAGGCAATATTATGAACTCCACATTCTACAAAAGCAGTAGCCTTTTCTTAACTCTGGGAATGTACAAGGATAAAGCTAAGACAGGCCCTGAAATTAATCTGTAATTTAGAAGACAACTGGCAACCCCCTGTTAAATCTAAGTTATTTACTTGGAAAGAGAAACAGAAGAAGAAGGACAATATTTATGACAGGTGTTCTTTGCTGGAAGACACAGGTGTGATATCCATTTCTGTGACAAATGGCAGCATTGCTTTTTAGCTGCTGATTTCCAGGGGTTTTCCAGGTTAGGTCACCTCGATGGAGTGATTGACAGGGAGCCCCTCAAGACCTTTTCTATGGGCAAGAAGATGGTCCAAGCTGAGTGGGTCACCTGAACGGATGTTTGGCAACTTAAGAAACATGATTAGACATGCACTGATTATGAAATTCAAACACAGTTTCATGTTCCTGATTTTTGCAGTTTCACGTTCCTCATTTTTACACAATTTTGGCTGACAACTTTCTAAATAATTTCCCCCTCTTACCTTCCTCTACACTTCTGTTCTTCAGCAACAACCTGCTTACTCTAGAAACAAGTCTTTAGTTCCAGAGAGGAGACAATTTTGCATTAGACTCAGTTCAGGATTCTGTCTGAAAATTAATGTATTATCATGGAAAGAGATGGATTCCTTCCCACTGGTTAATACATCTTTAATCTCTGACTACAGAAGAGACTTTATGAACAGCTAAAGTCCTGAATGTAAAGAGAAATTAATTAAAAATAAAGATAGTAATTTTTTAATATAGATTACTCTATCAGGTTAATTCATGATGATATTACTCTCATCTTCATCCAAATGAGTCTGAGACTCTGAACTTGTATATTAAATTTTCACCCTGTCTGAAAATCATGAATTTGTGAGGTTAGGTTTTTTTATTGGCTTTAAATCCTTGTTAGATACAATCTGTTTTCACCATCAGTGAAATCATGTTGTTTCCCACAAGTGGACTTATAGATTCAGGTTCTCCTTCTCTTTTCATCTGTGGTACTGCGTCCCATCCTATATGGCACTGCTCTCAGTCACAGACCACACAGGATTAAGCTTTGTGAAAAACAGGTGTCGATGTTCTTTGCATCCTGAGCACTGATGGATGGCGATTTCACTGCCCCTTCCGCAACTGCAGAACCTTTTATTTGCACTCACTATTCTGTATTCACATGTCCTGCATCATGACTTATGCAGGAAGATTGAGCCACACCAGCCTTTTAGAAAAAAGTAAGTGAAGAGAAATAAATAAGGGGGCGGAAAAGACAGATCAGAGCAACTTCCAATTAAATAACTCAAGACTACAAAATATAACATCACAGAGTGACCATTCCTTCTTGCTGAGGAACTAGTAAATAACCTGCACTGGCATTCAGGCTCTCCCTCCAGATACAGCTTCTTTTCACTGAGATTCCCAGTGTTCCCACTCTAATTGCTCTCCTGCCTCCTCGTGATAATATATTTGCCAGTTTTCTGCAACTGTGCTTTTGTTAACTTTATTAATCCTGCCCTTCCCAATATGGTTTATCATGTCCAGTAATGAAAAGATGCAGTCCATCACCTGGGAGATGATATCTACTTTTTTTTCCATCCCTAAATATGGATGAAATCACCATACCAATTCTCCACAATGCCAGTAAAAATTCCTCGGTGCTACACTCCCTGATTCAGAGAACTGCCTTTTTCTTTCATGTTCATGCTAATGGTGTCTCTCCAAGGGATAAACACCTTAGCAATTTTCTTCTAAATGCAGGCACTGAAGCAATCTTCATTGTTAACTACCTCTAAAACCCCCAAATGCATTTGGTTTATCATGCACCACATAATACTTCTCTCCCCCGTTCTCCCTGATATGCAAAAAAGAATAAAGCCCGTTTTCACTTTTTATCACAAATACATCATAAATGGTTAAAGGGAAAAGAATTAATAGCTTTGTAATTACATTTTAGTAAACAGCAGAGATTAGAAAAGAATCAAAAAACAAAGCAACACCCCGCTAGTAAAGAGGTAATGGTTCCAGCTGCAAGCAAGGGCTTTCCAGGGATTCAGACATACTCTTGTCAGCTCCTGTGGTTATCACAGACTCACCACCTTCCCCAGCGAGGCCTTGTGCAGCCTTGCAGAAGTAAATCAGGAGGCTGTAGAGTCAAACACCTCATTGCCCTCATAAATGACTGCAAATTATATTTTGGCTTGCGTATATGCACTCTCATGATGAGTTCCATAACAAGTGTTCTTACCTTAAAAATTCCACCACACAGGTTTTTTGCCTCCCTTCCCTTGTGCCCTACTCATCAGCAGAGTATTATTTAATCTGAGAACCTGAAAATGGGGGAAAGGAAGAAGCAAACAACCTGCAGAGTGGCTATTTTGGACTTTTGTAACATTTAATCAATAATGCACTCATTTCTGCAACTGAAATTTAGCTCAGTGTTTACCTGAGTGGTATGTTCCCTGGGGATTAAATAAATCACCACCAAAAGGAATGCAAAATACCTATGTTACAATCCTGCATGGATTTTGTATTGCTCACAATGTGAACCTTTGACACAAAAAGACTGAGTTGTCATGTCCCTGTGGCTTCCAGCATGAAGGAGACCCCAACATGTTTTTCATTTCCATTTGAACAAATACTTCTGGAGCAACTGAATAATTTTCACTGCGCTAGAAAAAAAACAAACCATGAACACAAAGGCAGAGCTCCCAAACTGTAAGTCACGAGGTACTTCAGTTAGAACAGCAGATTTAATTGAGAAAGTGAAGGATCCAGGGAGACCTTGGAGCACTTTCCAGGAGGGGCTACGAGACCACTGGAGAGGGACTTGGGAAATGGTCATGGAGTGAGAGGGTAAGGAGGAATGGCTTTAAACTGGCAGAGGGCAGGGTTGGATTGGATATTAAGAAAAAATTCTTGACTGTGAGGGTGGTGAGGCCCTGGCACAGGTTGCCCAGGGAAGCTGTGGCTGCCTCTGGATCCCTGGAAGTGTCCAAGGCCAGACTGGACAGGGCTTGGAGCAACCTGGAATAGTGGAAGGTGTCCCTCCTCATAGCACCAGTTTTACAGTCATTTCCAATCAAAAGCATTCCATGATTTTATGATCCTGAAAGACACTCAGTAGCTTCTGAGATGTGCCAAAACTCTCCAACATAGTAGCAAAACTCATCTGCAAGTCCAAAAGTCTATGGCATTAGATTTCTTCAGCTTTCTCCAAGGTGTTAGTCAGGTACCACACTGATTTCTTACATAGGTACAGTCAACGTGGCTACTGATAAGCTTTTGAGTTTTTTGTCTTATTAAGAGAAAAGATTCTTCCCCAGCATAGTTTGTGTCACATCATCCCATGGCTCTGATAATGACATGGAACACTCATGACAAAAATTTATGCCACTCATCCATTAGGCACAAAATAAAAACAGGCACAAAAATCTATGCAAGCTGTGCAAGCTTTCTCCTATGGAGGTGAGAAAAATACATATCCAAAATATAGCTTGTAAAGGAAAAAAAAGAAAAAAAAGTCAGAAAGTATTTAATATTTTCACTAATTATTTTATTGAGTTTCTACTTAGCTCCTCAATTCCTCTTTGAAAAATCCGGACAGATGGAATAACATGTCTCAGATTATAAATGCAACAAACAATGGAATCCAAAATTTTCTGAGGCTTACTTGATTGGTTTGTTTGTTTGTTTGTTTGTTTGTTTGCTTTGGTGGGGTTTTATGTTTGCTTGTTTGTTTGGTAGAAGGGAATTTCATTTCCAAGTTCTGGGGCAAAACTATTGAAACTCCGACTTGAAAGATATAACTTGGTTTTAAGTTTTTCTATTCCCCTCCTGGTAGTGGGAAACAAAAATGACATTTTTAGTAAGCTTTTTTCAGCAGTCCTTCTTGTGGTTTTGCAAGTGAAGTGTTTGGATGATTCAGATAACACTATGAAAGTTTTTGCTTTTGTTCTCTTTGTCTGGAGACACCACCATTCAAAGGTACAGAATGTCATAAAAAACTCTCAATTTTGAAAATTTCATTTTTTGGGGGAAACCTACTTTTCCTGAGAAGTATTAGCACCTTGTTCTGCAAAAGATCCTTTTCTTGGTCATTTGGCCAGGGGGAATGGGCATCATGTGGTGCTGTAATATGTGCTTGTTTTCTCAGCATTCAAGCCAATTTTTCTAGTCCTGGAAATATCACTATAATGTGAGCTTTGTGAAAACTGATAGAGGTAGAACACAGTTTTCTGCCCACTGGCATCCCTGATTTGTGTACAGCTGCTTGGTAACAAATAAATTTCGATAGCAAACCTCTGTAAAATGGAATTCCCAGTGAGATTATCTAGGACAGTCACACATATATAAAGAAATCAGGACACACTCAGAGTATGTGAAGCATCTGCTGGAACTTCAAAGAACTTCAGTACCATTCAATAGTGCAATGAACAGGTACAGAATATTTTATACTGATGGGAGAACAGGCAAATTTACATTATCAACATCTTGTGGAGGACGTAGATGGAGTTTAAATAGGTGTTTTATATAAAATGTACACCAGAACAAAGACAACCAATCAAACAAAACTACCCCAAAACCAAATTAAATAAAATAATAATAAAATAATACATCCCAACAACAACAACAACCAAATCAAAATACTACAAAGCAAGGCTTGGAAAGAAGAAAAAAAGATTTTGCTAGTTTTATCAAAATTTATAATTATATATTTTATTCTCTTATATGTTCTCATTTTATTAAAAAGAGAATAAAACCATAAATCATTCAGCAGCATCACTGTGTATTTATCTGATTTTGGAAGTCGTTTGTTAGAGAAAGACAAAGAACAGTGAGAGGGAAAGCATTTCAGCAGAAAAAAAAAAAAGGAAGACTTTGTTGAAAGAGAACAGAAGACACTGCAAAGTTTCCCTCCACCTGCAATACGGAATCACCACCACTGACTTTGTTAAAGCAGAATGGTAGCAATGGGCAGGAAATCAGTATTGTCAGACACAATAAATGCTGATGTTCACCCTAAACGCTTGCTCCCTGCAACGTTTTATTGCACCTGTTTGACAGGAAGATAAATGCAGATGTAGAAATACGAACTGATCTACCCTTTATTGCATCATGATTCACTCACGGACAGGGATGAGAAAGGAAGTTGGGAATCTTGACTGCCAGTTGCCTGTCCTTCCTTTGGTAATATAGTCCTTTTTAACAGTATATGGCCTAGATCTTTTCGTACTAAAGTCAAGGAACATTTTTCCCATGATTTGAAGGAAATTGGTGTCAGGTCAGCAATTTCATCTGTGATTTACTGCAACTGTTTTTTCCACTCCGTATCTGTGCCAAATAAATGTTTCTTCACAATCTGTCCATTGGCAAATAAAATGACTTGGTCAAGGGAGAGATTTTAGCTCTTCTCAGAAAATACAGAACAACTTTTCTTGAGAACCCAGGACATTTTCAGTGTTATGATTTGACTTTCCAAGTATGTTTTCAACAGCCTGTGGCACAACAACATACAAGGGAAATAAAACTAGTGTTCTTCTCACCTAATACGATGTGTTAATAGTTGCTACTTACTTCAATATCCTTATGCTTTAAAAATAAAATGGATTTCATTTATGTACTACAGTACCTAGGAGAAAGCACAATAAAATTATTTTCCCCTTATAAGAACACTCTGTAAAGGCCCATTAAGACATAATTACTGCCAAAAAGGCATTTTACATTTCCTTGAGATAAGCTGCACTAGTGTACTTTGAGATTTCACTTCCATTGATTCAGGATTAGAGCAGCATGTTTAGATAATAAGCAGAAGGGTCTCAGATAACAGCCTGAGTGAATCATCGGACTATAGTGTTTAGTCTGAGAAAGTGTGTTTATCTGAAGGGCTCTTGGGACTAATACGGTTCCTCTTCAAAGCTTGAAGCAGGGGGTAAGAATCATAGTCCTGCAGGTTGGCAGGATAAACATGTCCTGTGATTTGCTAGCAATTTGAGAGATGGATTTCAGTACAGAGCGCACTGTTGTTGTCAGGTTGAAAAGTGTCTGCCTGGAAATGAATTCATGCGCACACAGCCCCAGACAAAGGAAAATCTCCCTGAAATGGCATGCCATCACATTTTAAGGCCAATTTTTCAAGTCTCTGACTCACACCTGGGAAATATACTGGTGCACTAAGTTTATCATAAAAAGCTCACATTTTAGCAAACAAAAATTGGTGCAATAATCTCAGAATGTACTGTCTCGCTGGCAGGTACAGAAAAACATTTTTCTGCTTACTCGCCTGCTTTGTATCTGAAAACAATTTCTGCCTCTTTTACATATCAGATCAGATTGTTTTCCAGTGAAGGGAGCTTTGCTGCTCTTTTAGTGTTCCGCGTGAGGTCTACACAGAGAGACTGGGTAATGTGTCATACAGAGGAAAGCTGTGGCAAGAATAAAAGCTCCTGTGTCAGTCAACAGTTTATAAATACAGCAGGAGAGATAACTGCTGTGTGTGCTCCATGAGGAGCATACTTCTGGGCTCCAGAAGTAGCAACATATTTTTAAGCTAGAAGAGAGGGTGAGAAAGCGTAAATGAGTGAACAGAAGGTTTCTATAACTCTGTGTGGAGGCTTTTTGTGCGCGGTTGGAGCAGTTGGGGGTTGTCACTCTCTGAGAATAATTGTGAAGGGAACTAAACACAGAATAAAGTGCATGAGGGCTGAATGTCCTCTCGTTTGCACCTGCATGTTTGCTGGAAACCAAGGAGTTTATGTCAGTTTAGATTAAATATATGTAAAAGCAGATTATTTTCATGACACATTGGTTAAGAAAAGGAAAATCTCTGAATTACCTCCACCAACACCACTTCCAAAGTCAGTGGACATGGGTGAATTTCAAGGGAAAGTTACTCAAAAAATGTCCCATATGGATGAGCAAGGAAGTTCAAGCTATCTTTATGGATACGAATTTGCATTTGCAGATTTCCATTAAGTTTGTCCTATATACTGCACATGCCATATTGTAGCTAGCCTTGGGAGTTAAAAGCTAAAAAAATAAACTTCTTCAATTTTGTAAATATGATCTCAATCTCACACTTCCTCTGTTTGGCTTTATTTGCTTCTTTTTTTGGTTTTAATTGAAATGCAGATGCAAAAAGAAATGTTTTGAGTTAAGAATATTTCTTCTAGTTAAAGAGCCAAAGGCATCATTGACAGCTAACCAAAAGATTTACTGATAGCTTCTTCTAGATTCAGTTGTGCCACTGAAAAAGAATGCCAGCACTATTTTTTTGTTCATTTCTTTGCTGCACACCACATTTTCAAGCCCTTTTTGGTAGGAAAACTCAAGGAAGGTCTGTTTATGACAATCCAGCTACGAGGAGCTGCATCAGTGCCTGCTCCTACAGTTGATCGTGGTGAGCAGAGGATACCCAGCTGTCAGGTGTAGAGTATTGCAACGCACGTGGGCTTAACTCCGAGCCCCACGCCACAGTCTCTTGCCGTGGCTGCACGGCTAGCTCAAGCGTTGCTCGGCGGCGATAACACACCGAACACGCGGTCGCTCAGAGTTCGCGGCGCAACGCTGCAAAGAGACTCTAGGAGGTAGGACGAGCTGGGAACTGGAACGGTACAGAGCAGGCGGGCTTCGAGGCTGGGTCTTAGAAAGGAAAGGTTTATTGCAGGAAAACGCAGACGAGACAGGAACATGAGGACGGGACGAAGACCGAGGCTCCGAGCCAAGAGCACCAGTCAGCAAGGGGTTAAGAGGAAGCAGGGAATGGGAGTGGCCAGCATCAGGAACCAATCAGGGAGAGGGGAAGGGGCGGTACCAAGGGGATACAGCAAATGGGGTTTTCAGGGGGAGTAACCGAAACCCAGGGGTTTAGTAAACATTACAGTAAGTCGAACTTTCCTGAAACCTAACCATATAAGGAGAAAAGAGGGTCGAGGCTGCAGGGAATCATGGTTTCTCCCCATGACCAGGAGGAGTGGTGTTTCAAATCTTATTGTCACCAGTCGCCCCCCTGGTTCTGTCTCCTCTGCGGTTGCTCCTCCAGGTCCACTCAGACCTGTGCCACTGCAGCAGTAGAGGGTGGTGAAAAGCAGGTGGTGGTAGTTTTGCCTGGCCCAGTTTTTGCCAGTGAGCAGGGTGGGGCACAAAGATGGCTCCTGCATGTCCTGAGTAAAGATTCTGGAAATTTCTCCACCATTTCCAGCAGAGCCAGTCTCTGATGGCTCTGAAGATGATGGACATGCTGCTGGCCAAACTTGGGCCAATTAGAGATGTTAGTTACGCCTCTGTGAAAACATATTTAAGACAAAATCAAAACAATGTGAGCACGCACTTTTTTTTAGCCAGGGAAGGAGGAGGAGGAGGTGAAAATATGTGAGGGAGAACAACATGGAGGCACCAAGGTCAGTGGAGGAAGTGGGGGAGGAGATGCTCTAGGCGCCGGAGCTGAAACCTTCTGCCAGCCATGGTGAAGACTGTGGGGGAGCAGGTCGTCCCCCTACAGCCCATGGGGTCCAGAGGATGCAGAGAACCCCCCACAGCCTGTGGGGAGGTGCCCACGCCAGAGGAGCAGGTGGATGCCTGCAGGAAGCTGTGATCCAGTGGGAGTCTCAGAGACTGAGAGTTGCAAAGGCCTTGCAGGAGAGAGAAAGGCCTTGCTCCTGGGATGGAAACAGCCTGGCCTCGGCTTTGAAGTCTGCACCCTAGGGACAAGGGCTCATGCTGTAGCAAATTTGGGTGAGTTTACTGCTCGTGAGATTGGACCCATGCCAAAGAAGTTCACAGAGGACTGTATCTCGTGGGAGGGACCCCCATGGCTAAGTAGAAGACTCCTCTCCCTGATGGACTGACCCTGACCAAAGGAAACCCCCATACCCTGCCCCCACCCCGGAGCTGTTGGTTAGAAGGAAGGAGGGAGGGGGTGAGCTGAGAAATGGCCTTAATAGGGAGGGGGGTGAGTAGAGAAACAGCATTTGCAGCAGAAGAATTGTAGCATTGGACTGACTAAAAAAAGCCACATACCTTGCCCCAGCCCGGATCTGTTAGTTGAATGGAGAGAGGGGGCGAATAGAGAAACAGTGTCTGCAGTAAAGGAATTGTGATAGACTGACTTAAAAAAAAACCCCACACCCTGCCTCTGCCCGGGAGTTGTTGGTTAGTTAGAAAGGAGGGAGGGGGTGAGCTGGGAAGCAGTGCCTTAAGAGGGAAGGGGGGTCAGTGAAAACATAGTGTTTTGAGAGCTTATTTTTGCCTCTGATTTATCCTCCGACTCTGTTAGATTAATAAATCACCTTTTTTGCAACTTTAAGTCTCCCGCCTGCTTTTGCCCTGTCTGTCGTGCGTCCTCTTTATCAGTGGTCTTATCTCAAACCCACGACAGTAGTGTGTTCAGTGAAGCATAAATGTTTACACCAGCCCTTACACTCATTAAGAAAATGCCTCTTGTTGTGCCTTCTGTGGAAAACCAGTACTGGAAGAGCACAAAAAGGACAAATGGTGGTGTATAAAATATTCATCCAGAGTCCTTGGAACATCAGTTTGCTTCCTGATGACCAATTTGTCATATGTAATAGTGTCTATGTATGTGCATGATAGATCAGGAACTAGATGAGCAAGTTTATTAATGTTTCTAATTTTTGGGTTTTTTAACTTCAGAAAGTTGGGAACATAAATGTATTTTTGTTTTAAGTTCTTCAGACTCGATCTACCGATTAAAATATCGAAGATTTTTATGCAGTGTCAGGTATGAAATCACATGTGGATTTTTAAGTCTAGATTTGACAATTAAAAACTGTATTAATTATTAGTATTTATTTTGGTCAGTACTGAAGTGCTCAATTAGTCCATAGATACAGTAGGGAAAGGAGAAACATATTTGTTGAAACATCCTCGAGCACAACAACAAAATACATTCACTTCAGTCAGTTTCTTTATTGACTTCTTGCATTTCCCAAATAGGGATGAATTACAATTTTAGCTCCTTGATCTTCTGAAGTGATTAAAATCATTATGCAAAGTTGATGATGAAGTTTTTATGACTGCGAGGACACCCAGACAAATGAGATTTCCACTGCCTGATTTAGAAGCTGTAACACCGTCTCCAGTTTGACATTAGACCCAGTGGAAAAAAAACAGCGAGGTGCCATCAAAGCACACATCAGCGGAAGCACGACTGGGTGCTTTGGGTTTTTACCCTGAGTCACCAAAGTCAGAGCAGAATTTGTGAGAGCTTTGGTGAGAGCACCATTAAGTCCTCAGTGAAGAAAGAGCCTATTTCAGCTGCTGACTTCAATGGGAGTTGGATTAGGTCTTGATTTATTCTGGAGCTGTGTAGTGCGGATAGAGAGGCAACAAATCCAAAGACAATCTGCAAAATCCAGGACACTACAAGTGGACAGCTCCTGAAAAATGGTGGGGAGGGAAAATGGGAAGAACTTCCCAGCTACCGAGGGAGAGTGCTTTGAGGATGGCAATCTGCGCTGTAACAACAAGGGAATTTAACACAGGCTTTTTCATATCAAATCAGCTTGAGAGAATCATTTCAACAGAAGTAGAATAGCTGTACAATGGCCTGGGCTGATGAATCTGCTGAGTGTGGTGCTCCTGCCACAGGCCTATGCTTTCTACAAAGAAGAATGGCTGAGGGAACGGGGGAGGTTTAGATTGGGTATTAGGAAAAATTTATTTATTGAAATTATTATCAAGCCTTGGCATTTGGAGATATGGGTTAGTGGTGGGCTTGGCAGTGCTGTGTTAATGCTTGCACTCAATGACCTCAAAGATGTTTTCCAACCTTATAAATTCTACGATTTTATGAAATGTCTGCACCCCATTTCATTACTCTGGTCACCACATGCCATGGACCTCTAATACTGTAGATGCTTTGTTCCTAATAGAGACAAAACTTAAAACTCTCCAGCTTTTGTCTGCTACTGTTCTCACCACTTTTCACTGAGTGCATCGTTCTTATTTCTTTTCTTACCTTACAATTGTCCGTTATGATCAAACTCATAATCTTGGCAATCATATCCCTCTCCCATAAATCAAGAATGAGTTTTAGTCCTAACCTTTCATATGATAAAAAATTTAAAAATCATGCAAAAAAATGTACATATGGAAAAGACCGACAATAGCTGAACATTCTTTAAATTTCTGGCAGCAGACTGCATTCCTCACCATTTGGAGTGCCCAGCTTAGGTGTATTCAGACACCTGGGAAGCTGAGAACAAAGTTTCCAGACTTCTGCTTTCCAAATACTTCATTGTTTTTTTGTTTTAAGTACATTTATGTTCCTTATTGGTTGTCTTGTTCCTATACAAGGTGCACACATATTATGGAAACCTGAGAAACTGCAAAAGCCTTCAAACAGACCCTGAGACAAACCTGAGGAAATGATAAGCAAGTGGCAACACTTTGATTAAGCAGTAAAAATATCTTGACATGGGAAGGGAATGAACTGAAGTAGAAGAAATTATTTTGTTTAACTCCTTCATTACTGTATGGGAAACTTAATTCCCTGACTGATGTTCACACAGATGACACACTATCATAGAAATGGCAGAATCAGAGGATGGTTGGGGTTGGAAGGGAATTTAAAGTTCCTCTCATTCCAAGCCCCCTGCCCTTTACAGGGGCACCTTTCACTATCCCAGGTTGCTCCATTCTGCCTCGCCTTGGACACTTCCAGGGATGAGGCAACCACAGCTTCTCTGGAAAACCTGTATATGTACACTGTGTGTTGCTTTTGGCATTGAGATCTTTTCCCTATGGGTGAGCAGTTGATATTTAGATATAATGTGGGGAAAAGAAGAAATGTAACAAAATACTTAGCCTACAAGTAGACCAGAAAATTCCTGTAATCATATAGAAAAGGAGGAATGAGAAAAGCATAAGACAATCAACACAGTATTTATTCATTCATTCAATTATTGCGATAGATGTTCCTGCATACAAAAGAAAAAGAAACAAACATCTTTTTATCTATTGCTCATTTCAGCCTGCCTGTCTCCTCTGATGAGATTTGGAAGTTATACTGTGCTATACTGCAGCACTCCTTTAATCTTTTTCTTTGTTAATTCCTCTATGTTATTCTGCCACTGCTTCCTTTTTGTTTGAATAGGAAACCTTGTTTCTAGCAATGTGACCCATATCTCTGAGGTTAAAATCTTGGAGTTTATCTCTGATTGAATGACTCACATTGGAAAATTACTCACCTGTCCAGCAGTGTCTAGAATGTCCAAATAGGCTGGTTCATCATCAATTCGGACTTGAGTTTTATAGGCATCCTCTGAAAAACACAGTTTAATTTGCTTAGGCAAATGAGTGGCTCAGAGAATGGAAAATGAAATATCTTTGCTAGTTTGGAGTAGGCTTTTCAAAAGCCCTCCAGTCTGACCTAACCTTGCTTTATTTCAAAAGTCCCTTTTTGAAATCCCATCATCACTGCAAAGGATTAGCAAAGGAGAGTTCCTTCTATCACACTACCTCTAAACACAAAAATTAAATTTCCCTTTCCTTAAAAGGGTAGCACAGACCGCAGGTGTTACATAGGTCACAAAGGTTCAAGGGTGTTGTGCTGGTGCTATGCAACAGAGTGTTTTTTTTACTTACCACAATGACACATTCAAAGGGCTTTTCTAGCAAATAGTTTCAATTTAAACATTGACTAAATTATTGGGATAGACTGCCTGGGGCTGAATGTGGCTCCTGGCTCAGGTATGTCAGAGCGATTATTTAAACTCCTGTATACCGCCACAAAGGCTGAGAATAGACTTTTAAAATTCTGTAATCTGTGTCCTCACACACATCATAGCTGCGGGCAGACGAGGAAAAGCTCTGCTTTGTGGACCCTTCCCTTAGCTCATGATTTTGTAAACTAAATTTAGAAGAAGAAAAACAAAGAAAAGGTGAACTACTATTTGCATAAGCAGCTTTCCTCACATTTCAATTTCATTCCCCTCTCAATACTTGTATTTTCTTCACAAGATTAAAAGGAGCGTAGATACCTGCCTGTGTTTATACTTGAAATAGTCTTGGAAATTATCTGTGCTCTTTAATTGAGCAATCGTGCAGAGCAGCCTGAGTAGTTTTTGTGACTGGCATTGTGCTTTGGAAGTGCACTGAGGTGTGAAGACAAGACAAGTGCACTTGTTGTGTCTGGAAACTGTCGTTAACCATCGTGGGCAAGTGGCTGAGCCTGTCCACAGAGCCAGTCCTGGCAGAAACCCCCGAGAACAGGCTCTCTATAACTATTGCAGTAATATTGAGATTATAAAATGGGATTATATGGCAGGGAGCTGGAATTCTAGGGATGTTCCAATTTGTGCCATAATATGGATATTGTATCATATACCACTTTATAATAGCATGTAAAAACCTTCTTTCTACCTGAAGAGGAAAAATAACTAAAACATTTGGGTACAAGATTCTGGAAAGCCTTAACTCAGACCCCTCCTGTGCAGCCAGAGGATTGCTATCTTTTATAACATAGTTACATACAACATTTTCCTCTTTATTTTAGGCCTCAGTTCAGCAAATTAATAGGCACATGACTTTCTTTAAACAAATACCTAATCCCATTGATATTAAGATGGCCCAGAGGCTTAATTAATTGTATGATATATTACCTTGCTGAATAAGCCAGAGCGCTCCAACCAGCATATGTTTTGGTTAATAGATCTTTTTGTAGGGATTGCTGAATAAGAAACTCTGTGGCAAAGAGGGACTATATAAAAGGAATTGGGCTACTTGCTGTTTAAGTAATTTATTATTACGTGACAATGATATCTGCAGTAAATTTTTTCTTTTTATTTTTTCATCTTTTTTATTAACTAAAAATTAAGAGCAAAATAGGAAAATATGTAAAATCAAATGATATTTCCTTCACATGAATTCTATTAACACTATTAAGTGTTATTAATGTACTTCTATGCAGGTGGGTGCCCATTTGCATTACATCTCTGCATGCATAATTAACATATGACTTCCATAAATTTAGCTTGCACTCTTGGCTCTGCAGCTGGATTCTCTAAAGCCAGTGGTCCTACTTCCCTTTTCACTTAGAGCAATGTGAATCTTTATGCAGTAGCTGTAAAACAGTTAATGCAGACAGAAATTTTCCTACTTAAATTCCACTTGGATAAAAATGAAGCTAGATAAATCCTATCTTTGTTTTTGTCAAGGAAATGAATTACAAGATCAGAGTTAGCTAAAACTAAAAGACCCACTGGCCTCTGAATATAAGTCACAGCTTTCAATAAGTAAATGTAAGATATCTACCCTGCTGAGTTACTCCAGGTATGCCTTGATATAATGTCACCGTCATCAGTAAAGTTTCAAATGCTAAAATCTGGAACCAGACTATGTTTATAATATTTTTACTCTGCAGGGACAACACTGAATGCACAAAGACATTTTGTCATTTCCATTTATTTTGCTTTCCCTAACTACTGACCCTAAAACATTTCACAAAGAAGTGTTAAAACCACTGTCCCATTTTCATTCTTGATATATGCAAATGTCTTCTGTTGGTGGTAGAGAAACTTCTTCTGCTGTGCATTGACCAAACACATGAATCTAAATGGTTTTCCAGGCAAATGCTTTTCTCTTGTAAAATTTGTTTTTGCCCCAAGAAGTGCAGAAATGAAACAGGAAGGAAATATAATCTTCCTTCATAACATTCTCTCTCAGCATACATGCGAAAAGCAGGATAGTACAGATAATATAGAGAGGCCTAAAAATGTCCTCAGTTGGGGTTTGATAAGCAGGAGGGTTTTCAACCTGCATCTGGATAGAAAATCGGTGGGAGTTTTTACCCCTGTTTTCTTCAGACCCACATTTAAGAATTCCTAAAGCCCACACTTACCAAGGAAATCACAATTTCGAGCCAACACCCTCACACCAGAGAACAAATCATAGCACCACTCATGAACTATCACATTCTTAGTGCTCAAACACAACCACTCTTTTGAGAGGTTCTGCCTTTCCATTTACCTGTTGATACCCTGATCTCCTGGGCATTGCATTCCTTCTGAGGCAGCAGCTAGAAGCAAGGTACATGAATTGAATCCCGTGTTTCATATATCATGCCATATGAACCAAGTGGAAGACCTGTACCACTTAATTCTGCTTTACCATTAATACTTTTAAACTGGGATTTCACCTCAGAAAATAATGTAAATAGAGTGTTAGTGCAACTTTTCTGTCTATTAAACAGAAACATCTTTATTTTACTCGAATTATGAGGTAGAGTCATAAAACTGGAAAGAAACCACCTCCTAGAGATCGAAAGCTGGAGATAACTGTATGTTGCTCACATTTTTTTTGATTCATTGGTAGGTATGAGGTTAAGCAGAAATCCTGGTATCTTTGCATATTTCCCAGAGGATTTCAGAAGGAACTATTGGTCTTTTAAGTCCAAGCAACATGGTACAATTTATGGTCATGGTAAGGAAGGAGAAGTTCTGAGACCTTGCTGTAAAGAGCAGGAACACGCTGCTCACATGTGGGCTAAGAACAGAAGGGAAGATGTTCTACTGAAATATAAACAGTATTTAAAATTAATATTCAAATAAAACAACAGCCTTCATCAGGAACACTATTAAACTCATGCTCTGATATTTTCCCCTTAAAAATTACTCACATTATTACAAATGGTGTCTGGTGTATCTACACTACTCACAGTGTTTGAGCACGCTACATTTTCGTTCACCTAATTTATTTATAATATGAATATAATGCTCCCTTTAAAGTTAATTTGGGGGCAGCTAAACCACGTGTATCTGTACTTTACATCCTACAGTGCTAAGGAGTGATATTTATTAAAAGGCCAAATTCCAGCTGCTGTTTCAGTAAAGCATTAAGACAACATACAAAATAGAGGCAAGAATACTAATTAGACATGAGGCAATAAATCAGATTATAACTATATTGTTTATATTAAGCTTGGGATTAGTCTTTTTCTGTGAGGTTAATTGTAAAGTGTCAGCTTTTGGTTTGGGTAAAATTCAGTAGAAGGGTAGGGTACACATGAAAAAACCTGTGGTTGAAGTTTATTGATATTGCTAACTGTGTTTCAAAGGCTGATGGCAAGAATGAGCATTTTTAGGGTACCAAAAAGAAAAATGAAACAAAACACCTTCACCCTTGTAATCTGAGCAGTGCGTGGATATATGAACTGGAGTTAAAGAGAATTTCTTTCTTTTTTCCACATATAATGTGGATTTTTTAGAATATTACTGCCTACAAAGTTTAAAAATAAAAATGAAAATAGATACAAAATTCTTCTCAGAGGATTATATCATTTGACTACTGACTGTTTACTGTGTTTCAGTGTGGTTTTGTCCAACTGTTTTCTGAATGGTGCCTTTGCTTTTTAATTTTAAATTCTTTCATCCTTTAATTAATATCTAAATTAAACAAAAAAAAAGAAATTCTTGAAAGGTATTTTTTTAACTTCTCTTTCTTAATTGTTTGATTGCCCTTTGCGGTATTATGAAAGCAAAGAAAAAACCATTTCTTTAAGCTGTATGTTATCTGATTTTTTTTTGTGTATGTGTATGTAAAATTAATGCATGATCTTTTTTTCAGGTTTCTTTTTCTATTGGACATAATTCTGGAGACAGAAGTACAGTAATTAATGCAAGGTTGTGTTACAATCAGTTATCTTAGAGAAGCTGAATTCATAAAAAATATATCAAAGTACTTTTCAGTTATGAGCAGGTAACTGCTTCATGACAAATAGATTTGGATGGTGTACAATTTAAAGGGGAGTTGTAATGGGCTTTTCATCTGCATTACAGGCATGTTCCAGTCCCTGAAATATAGGTCAGATGCTTCTTTCTTCCATTTGTTAATTCTGCTTCTATGCCTTCTAAATAAAGTCTCTCTCCTTCTCTGTCTTACACAATACCAACTGCAGTTAAAAAATGAACAAATTCACACATATTGGTGAGTCAAAAGATATTTTATTTGACTGAGGAGCTGTCCAGCCAGCAGAAGGAATCCCGGCTCAGTCAGCCACACCTGGAATTCTGCTTCTTGTTGCTCTCCCTGTGTGCCAAAGCAATAGCAAGAGACACAGCTCTTGGTGTGCTTGGATTATCTGCTACAAAAGCATTTTAATTTAGCAATGCTCCTGAATGTAGGATGGTCATGAGTCTTTGGCTGTATGGGTGCTATTTCTATTTGCAGCAAGGAAATTTTAAATAAAAAACCTGGATGAACAGAGACATAAACCACTATACTAAATACTACACATAAACTCCTCCTGTTTGAGATAAGAATATGCATGTCGTAGGAATTACCCATCAAAATACATTGGTATTAAAACCTCCCTTAGCATATAATTATTTTCCTGGGTTATGAGTGTTTTATAATTTGGGTGAGTTTTGCTATCAGCATTTTGCAGACAAGGACACCCAGTCACAGAGGTTGCCTTCCTATAAGCTATGCACACACGATAAGCAATGGATGGTGTAGAGGAGCAGAACTGACGGATTTGATTGCCTTGTGTTTTGTAAATACTCATATAGATAGCAGTATCCTTTAAAATAAGGCAAGTAGGGATATTAGTACTAGGCTATTAGCTGGGATATGTAAATATTCCAGTTCCAGCTCTGTTACATCATTATTCGTGGTGTGATTCTTGGGGATGGTCCTGTGCAGCATCAAGAGTGGGACTCAAGCCAACTTGATCTTTGTCGGTCCCTTCCAACTCCATTTATTCTGTGATTCTGTGATTATATCTATCAGGAATACTTCT
The DNA here is from genome assembly GCA_036630365.1 of Acanthiza pusilla. Classification (NCBI taxonomy): domain Eukaryota; kingdom Metazoa; phylum Chordata; class Aves; order Passeriformes; family Acanthizidae; genus Acanthiza; species Acanthiza pusilla. The sequence continues at coordinate 3,434,428 of JAXCHO010000032.1, read as the reverse complement.
TATTGTTCTTTTCATGGATGCTGTTTTCTGTTTCTCAGCATCGAGTTGTGTTTGCCATTTGTCATTTGTGTAGCTTTGTCATGTCTTTGTCAGATCCTTCAGGTTTCACTCAGTTTCATGTTAACAGCACAAGCTGCCTGTTACCAGCCTACAAAAGTGATGGCAACAGACATTATTCCAGGCAGAAGAATCTTGATGATGGTTTGCAGAAGAGAGATAAAATTACCTCCGCCTTCCTAAATCCACAGCTAGAAACACTTCCTTCAGTAACAACACAGTGTGAATGTCTCAGCTGTTTCTATGAAAGAGACGTAGGTAAATAATGCAACATTTAATGCAGATATTACTTCTCTGCTAGACTATAAAAAAAACTATAGTGTAGGCCTTGAGAAAATGAAAATAATCTGAGAAAAAATAAAGCATTATTCATGTTAAGTGCTTATCATAAAAGGAATTCATACATTTATTCATTACACATTCGGTTGCATGATAATAAATACAGAAATCTCTATCTCTCAGTTTTCATTTTAGCATTCAAATTGCCATAAACATATTTACAGATAAGATACTAAACCAAGGCTTTGGCCACATATGTCTTCAGAAAATATTCTGTAATGTTTTCAAATGGCCTTGCTAAATTCAAATCACTGTTGCAGATTCCATCTCTCCTTAATTTCAATTGAAAACACAATGTTTCTCTTCCTTTACTTAGCCTTTGTTCAGAGTCGTGGCATGCTTTTAACTAACTGCTGTGTTCTGTTTTAGAGGTTTCTGTACCTTCAGTGGTACATAAAAAATTATCCTTGATTGCTGAATGGCACAAATTGCTCAGAGAAGCTGTGGCTGCCCATCTCTGGAAGTGGCCAAGGCCAGGCTGGATGGGGCTTGGAGCAATCTGGGCTAGTGGAAGGTGTCCCTGCCCATTGCAGGGGGGTTGGAATGAATGATGTTTAAAGTCTCTTTCAATGAAAGTCATTCTATGATTCTGAAATTTAGAAGAAATTCATAATTTCAAGGAGTAAAGATACAAATAGGAATAATAATTAAAACAAAAGCTTCTATTCTCTACATTTGAAAACAAAAGAGCAGAATAACTTTTAGTTGATTTTGTCCTCCTAATATAAGAACTGCTAATATCTTCAATGGAATGTAGAAGTACAACTAGGTTATATCCAGATCCTCAAAAAAACCTCTGCATTTAATCCTAATCAATGAAAATTGGTGTCTAAATGCTTGGAGAGGCACAGGACATAGAATCATAGAATCACAAAATTGTTCAAATTGGGAGGGACCTTAAAGAATCTCGTTCCAACCCCCTTGACCTGGGCAGGGACACCGTCCACCAGACCAAGCTGCTCAAAGCCCTGTCCGACCTGCCCTTGAACACTTCCAGGGATGGGGAGTCCAAAACCTCTCAGGGCAACTTGTTGAGCATCCAGAATTGCTGAAGCAGAATAAAAACTTTAGTTTCAGCCCAGCAAGTCCCATGCAGCTTGACTATTCATTGTTAGTAGTTTTCAACAGCCATCTTCATCATACTCTTGTCTCACTTCTTTACCTTAGGCTTTGGCTGCATTTGTTTCCAATAATTCACCTAAAAGCTTCCTCAGCCTAATGGGCATTTCTGTTCAGTCCTCACCTCGCTGCAGTGCTCCTCTCCTAATGCCATTATGTATCTGTCTTAAAACAGCTGCTCTCAAATTAACTTTCTCCCTCTTGTTGGGCTGCCTAATGTTTCAGATCTGTGCTCTGCAGGGCAGGACTGATAACACTGAGCTGCTGAAGCAGCCTGATTGATTTTCAGCTTTGGGTAAGTACATGCCAGCTTTCTTGCTGACCTGAAGTGCACTCAGTGCCTTTAAAATTGGGAGATGCGTTTTCCATTGCACATTCCATCTTCTTCTTCTTTTTTTTTTTTTTTCAGTTTTACATATAGATGTGTACAAGCACCACTTCTTGAATGTCAGCTTCCTGTTTCATTATTGTGGTTCCCTTTCATTCTCTGCTGAAAAGCACCCAAAGCAAACTCAGTTTAATCTCACTTAGTCTATGGTAAGCACAAAAAAGAAAATAGCGGCATTATCTCGGCTCTAAAACGTTTTGTGTGATCAGAAATCTTAGGGAATTGAACTTCAAGTAAGCTAAATTTAGTTTCTCTTCTCCCTTTGGGTTCTCATGATCATGAAGTTTATTAACAAAGCAGTTGGAAAAGGAGGCAATGGTCTGCACAGCTTTCAAGAACTAAAATTAAGAATGATTGTGTTGAACAGTGTTTCGTGGCAGAGGTTTTCTTCTGTATATAGTAATCAAGAAGGATACAAAGCACAATGTACAATAGAAAATTCAAGGTAAAATACCTATTTCCAGACAAGGGAGGTCAAAAATATAAAACCTCGATTTTAGCGAGGCAAACTCATCACTCCTTTGTCTGGTAATACAGAACCTTGCACCCAGTCAGATCTCTGTCATCAGGGCTCAAAGTTTATAAATTACATCAGGATATGTGAGCATAGCACTATAGGTGAGTTTATCCACTGCTGAAAAAAATATTAGGGCCAAGAACAAATTGAAAATTAAACACAAAAAACACCAACACAAATATCTTCTTCTACAGAAATATTGCGTACTTTTATAATACTATACATTAAATTTTTTGCTGTTCGCAACATTTTGTTTTCTAGTTGCAGATAAGCATTTCCCCCTCCAAAATAAAAATATTATTAATTAAATCAAAATGCTTGTTCACAAGGCCACAGAGTGGTTATAAGTGCTGGTCAAGATCTAATTACAACTTATATAACCTAGATGAAGTCTAGAAAACAATGAACCCCTCCTCCTTCATTTCTATAAACACATGGATGGAGAAGATAATTCCATTCTTACATAGCAACATATTGTGAAACAGAATTCTTCTGGGTGAAGACAGAGTCACCTCCTTTAAATGGTGAATTTCTGCTGGGATACAGCAGGGATTTAAGTGAAAGATGGACAGAATCTATCTGAATAATTTGGTTCAGCGGAGCAGCTTTCAGTTATGCAAATGCTGTTACCAACAAAGACACCATTTATGATTTTAATCTGCTGATATGCACATATGTGACTAAATTTGTGTAAACTATTTCACAAGACAAAGCTTTTTTGCCCAGAAAACGTGGTTAGCTCTTCATCAAAACTTGCAGTGCAGTCCTCCAAAAAAGGTTAAATTTTCCTTTTACTGTGTCCCACCCATGTGAATAAAGCTGTGTTTCTCAGAATCAGCCCTTGCAAAGAAATTAAAATTTCTCTGCAAAAGTTAGCAATTTTGCAAGTTAAGGTTAAAGGTAACTCAGGCAAACCTTTGCACTGGCTGTTGGAAACTACTTGCAATGTAGATAATGCTACTAATATTTAATAAAAGCATATCATTACTTTCTCTGCTTCCAGAAAAATTTCATCTCATTCAAAGGTGTACATGAACAAAGTGAACAAAGTACTCCTGTTTAATCAAAACATGATAATTAACAGGAGTCCAAGTACCCTTATCTTGGGGAACAGGAATAGCAGGTAGCAATTTCACCACTCTTTCAAGTCCGTGCTTGCGCTACTGAGTGGGAGGATCTGACAGCTACGAATTCACTTCTTGTCATTTCAGGGGAAGTAATTAGCGAGTTGACTACATCTGCATGGTTATTAGCATGGATGGTGCCTTGGATTTAGTAAGGTGTAGATGGCTGCCGGCTTCCATGAAAGAAAGGTTAATGGAAACATTTGTCCTGCGATGAAGAATTTTGAATTGAACGTGATAAATCATCCACTGCTAGAAAACCTTGGCTTGAGTGTCTCTTTCAATTTCAAAAATCGTTAATGGAATAATTTGGTTAATCACAATATACAGGATATAGGTAAACAAGTTTTCCCTCTTTATGGGCTGCAGGTCTCTTTTCAGGTCCTTCTAAGTTCATGATGCTAATCATGATTATAATCACTGTCTGTGGGTTGTGACCCCTACAGCAGAACCACAGGGCTAAGGCCACAGAATGACTTTGATTTTCACTCCAGCTTCAGCCATCTAATTCCCAGGACCTTCAGACATCCTCAGCTGCCACATAACATGACTTTCCACCCCACTTTAGCCCCAAGAATCCATTGTTTTATCGTATTTTTGCATTTGGGAGGATTATTCATCTAACTAACATGAGATGCAGGTGTTAGGGTGAGATAATCATGCTTTAGAACTTTTTATACTTACATTACTAATTAGGAACTACAATATGTGTGCAACTTGCCTGTGGATATAACCATATAAACTTTCCTGTCCTAATATCACCATGCAGGTGGAGACCTTGCTCACACTTGAAAGCAGTCAGGATCTACAGATTCAGAGCTAAATTCCCAGTATTACATGAGGGGCTCAACCCAATGAAAGTGTGCAAGAAAACTCCACTACAAGACAGCAGAGAAGAACCTAAGAAGGGGATATTGTCCCAATTTTCTCCTAAGGTTAATATCAGGGTATCACTATAGGTCTGAAAGGAGGACTGAAGAGCTCAGCTCTGAGAAAATCCTCTTCTGTCAGCAGAAGAACCATTCCAGTTCTTTTGCTGCTTCAAACTACTAGATGGATCAATCAGAGACTTGGTGGATCAAACCAGGGGGAAGTGAAGGTTTTTCAGTGGAGTCAAACCAAACACACCCATTGCTGAGTTGGAGGTTTTCTGCCCTGTGCAAAGTTGGTATGAAGAAAAAAATGGACTGTTTTGTGGAGGACAAAAATATATTAATAATGGTTTCTATTCTGGGCTGACTCTTTTGACATTCTGAATATGGTAGATATAATTAAGAAATAATTTTAATTAAATTATCTCATTATTATAATTTTTCTTACTCTTGCTATGAAAATATATCACAGAATGCTTTTGTATTGTCACTTTTATAAGAAAAACCTTTTTTCTTCCTTCCTCAGTTTTAATCTGACTAATCAGTACTTAAGAAGAATGACCACAAGGTCACATTTTTATAAAGTTTTTGATTATTTTTGTCCTCTCTATATTTAGCAGATACACAATTAATCTCTGTTTTCTAGAAGAAATAGAAGGGCAATATACCATACTTTGATCCTCCATTGACCCTTTTTTCAGTGACAAAGATGGCTGAGATAGGAATATATTTTATTTCTAACAGAAAGTTAAAGGAGTATGGGAAATAATAAATATGAACCATTAGCAGCTGAGGGGTTTTGGTGTTTTTGCAAGTGAACATAAGGCGCAGATGTGACAGTACAAAGGGTAAACACTTTTCTCTCCTCTTCCAGCCATGGTAAGCAGTTGTTGGGCAGAGATGTTGGAGAAATAGAATCATAGAATCATGGCACCACTATAGCTGGCCACCAACTGGATTTAACTCTATTCACCACCACTCGCCATCTGCCAGGTTTTACCCATAATAAACAGAGTCATTGGTTATTTTCTAAAACAATGGAGAAAGGGAAGTCATATCACCAGACAGATTACCAATTAATTCTGGTTAGATAAATTCTCCAACTGAGAAGATAAAAGAGTAGAGCCATGGAAGGTCGAAAGACCATTTAAATGTTTTTCCTCATTTGGATATTGAGCGACAGCCCAAGGAATCCCATGCTATGGCACAGGAAATTGTCACTGGTTTTTTTGATAGCAGAGATCAACTTGGGAAGGAATTTTGGCACATGGACTGGTGTCTGAGAATGAATGTATGAGATGGTTGACTTGGTTTTCACATCTTATCTGCCCCAGAAAAAGATTTTTTTGTTCTCTTTTATTCCCACTTATATTCCCATTTCCCCATACATGTTGCTACACTGTCCCTTTTGACTTTTTGAGCTTTGAGAAATATTATTTTACTGAAGTTATTGAACTTAATAACCTGGTAGGTAACTATTCCATGTTGGGGTAGTTTAGTTTACTTCTGGGATACCACTGAAAAGCTGTACAATTAATGCCAGAGAGTGACTGAGGCTGAGAGAAGGGTGGAGATGAAGAGTGGGATTTCCTCTTTTTCTTCTCAAATGGGTTTTTAGATTTGCCTTATTTCATCTCACAAAATTACGGACTGTTTCAGAGTCTCCGGTGTCTGTTCCTAGCAGGTGATAGCTCATACATCATTCCTTGCCCGTGATTTAGGGCAAAGAATAGCTCTGGGTATTAATAGCTACATGAAGATACTAATATCTATGTATATTCATATATTACAATATTAATAGCTCTAGATAGATAGCTTTGCACTTGATTCCACTGCATTGCCAAGGCTAAACTGCAAGCCAAAATTCTGTTCAGGGTGTTCTGACCAACCTCCAAACTTTGAGCAGGTGTTTGGTGACTTGTGAGGGCAGATAGTGACTGGAGGAACAACCCTCTGGGGCACCTACACTCCTAAAAAGCCACTGACTGCATTTGTTTCTCTGATATTGTTTATATCAGAAATATTAGTAAAGGAAAATTGGTAGATTAAGCAGCATTTCTGCAGTCTTTCGAAATGTTAATTGACAAAGAACTGCCGCCTGATGTAAACAACCCTCAAAATAATTGCATGGGTTGAATTTGTAAGAAGACCTGGTTGTGACAAATCAGTAGCAGGTATTAAGTGTGTCTTGAGAATTTTGGGGTGACTCTCCTGGAGTATAGAGAGAAAAATGCAACTTGTTGCTTTGGTAATTTCTTACATGAAGTCTGCAAACAATTTAGACTGAATAGTTGTCTTGTGAGAGGAAAGTTCAAAGAAAGGAAGTTTGACATTAGAGAAGGAGATCACATATCTGCGTAACACAGCATGTTTAGAATAGGACCAAACGTTTTCTTTAACAAGGAAAATACTGACGCTCTCAACAGAAAGAATCAAAACTCATCATGATCTGAGACATCATCCAAAACAATACATCTCAGAATGAAATGCTGAGGATTATACAACTATCACTAATGTGCTCCTTAGAGTGAAACAACCACCTTTTAAAAAATAAAAATTTCAAAGAGAAATGGGATTTTTTTTTAAATTTTAAAGTGAAATTTTTTCCATCAGAGAGAGAAAAAACTGCTGTGATTTTCCAGTCTCTCCTCTCAGTAGTTTCAAACAATTTGTAGGAGAAAATAGTAGCACTGAGCAGAAGGTGTGTTGTTTTCTTCTTGAAATCTAAACTAACTGAGCAGTTTGGGCACCTTTTCCATGCTTAATTTCTTAATGCTACTCCCTACTTTCCTACGCATAGCTTATTTTTATCTTACTATGGAAGAACCTACACTGCCAGACACATGACGTTCTCCTTTCTTTTGCCAACTTAGCAAGGATTGTGCGCAGCAAGTCTCACTCTTCATTTCCCTCTATCCAGACACTCTGAGAGGTATCACGATGATTTGTGAAGGTTCTTGTTCTGACAAGCTGTCAGAGAAGGCACCACAATTCATCTTCAGGCACCTAGATTTGGAAAGCTACAAAATATGTGTCTAAAATTTCCTTTCTCTGAAATATGGATGCTATATGGTTGCCCATACAGGAATCCTGGTGTTTGATATGCTCTTGGGAGCCTTTTCTGCTTTTCATTCCCTGGGCTAGAAGGGCTCTGGTGATCCATAGGTCCTGTCTCATATCCTCTTGGGGACAGATATTTGTGGCACATGACCTGTGGAAGATCTACAGCCTTCTGGGTTGGGATTCTGGAGTAAAGCAGGACATGGAATCATCCACAGAAGACTTTAGGTCGGAAAAGAGCCTTATGATCACAGAGTCCAACTGTTATCCCAGCACCGCCAAGCCCACCACTAACCTATGTCCGTAGGTGCCACACCAACAGGGCTTTAAAATCCCTGCAAGGATCGGGACTGGTGATTCCCCCACTGCCCTGGTAGCCTGTGACAGTGTTTAAAAACCCTTTCAGGGAAAGATTTTTACTTAATACCCAATGTAAATTTTCCCTGGATCAAATTGAGGCCATTTCCTTTTGTCCTTTTGTCTTTGGGAGCAGAGCCTGACTCCCCCTGGCTGTCCCCTCCTGTCAGGAGTTGTGCAGAGCCACAGGGTCCCCCCTTAGCCTCCTTTTCTCCAGGCTGAGCCCCTTTTCCCAGCTCCCTTGGTTACTTATCAGTCTTGGGCTCCAGACCCTTCTCCATCTCCATTCCTTCTCTGGACACCTTCCAGAGCATCTCAAATGGCTGTCACAAACTGTGATAAAAGAAATGAGCAAAGAATTGAATATCCACTTCAAAATCTCCCTGAATCCCACATAATTGGAACCAAGATACATGATTCCTGTGCAGACATTATAATTTGGATGTCTAAATGTGAGCCTTAGTTTAACAAAATAGTCATAATCTTTACTATTTTTGATACAGATAAATCAAAATTCTTTATATCAAAAGTGACTGTTAAACTCTTAATAATGCAGACTACACCAACAGATAGCAAAATGAAAAATAATAATAAATCGTAGGTCTAAGAATATGGTTCAAATACATACACTAATATTCTTATATATTCTTCATTTCTTGTTTTGAACAATGATGAATATGGAATAATATGGAATGTATGGAATAAAAACACAGGCAATTTTGCTACATCTGCATAATCAGTCGGAATACCCTTGGGAGACAGACTTTGGAGACAAATTGATCATTTTATATGACTTGTTTATCCCATCTCAGATAAGGCTAATAAATATATGGAGAATGATGAATGAAAGAAAAACAGAAAAAGAAAACCATTTTGGGACTCAAATCCATTTGTGGTTTGCTCAGCCTAATCTAAATATTTTATTTTATATATAAAGAAGGGAATGAGAATTAGTTTAGGAATGGTCTACACGTACATTCATGCTTTATATAAGAGCAGAAATGTTCTGGAAACATTTTGTACCTTAACTATAAATGTGAATAGTATTTTTGTGGTAAGATACTTCTCCCCAGATCTAGCAGATGTGCCCCGCCTTTGTCTTCTTTCATTTTTAATGTGTTTGTATTTCCCTTGCTTTATACTTTTCATTATTGTGCCTTGAAAACAGATATAATATTCTTTATATGACAGGCATTTTTTGGTATGCATTATATAAACATAGAATATTTCCAGCAACATTTTGCTTTTTTTTTTTTTTTCTGAAATTCACCCACAGACTTCCAACATCTTATTAAAGATGAGTAAATGCATTTTATTTGATGCATTGGTGAATGCACCACTTCGTTAGGAAACCTCATGGAAATTCATGTGCTTAATGCTAGAGTGCTTTCCATCCCACACCCATTTCAATTAGAGTTTGACATTGACACAGCCTTAATGCCCTCAACTGCTCATTTGACACAATCTCATGCAGTGATATCTCACCAAAACAGGAAGCTGCTCTTGCATCTCGTTTGCATTATGTATTCATTTTAAGATTAGTCACATGGTTAATGAGCATCTTGGAGCCTGTCCAGTTTGCTGCTCTATCTCGTGCTTCCTTTCCTGACACTCCACTTGCATTAACTCTCTCTGATGTTGCCAAAGACTGTGCAGACTGTAAATTGCTCTTAGCCATTTGTTCCAGAAAATTATTACATCCACTGCCATTTGGAATTTATGCCCACTGTTGACTACAATTAAATATTAAATGTGCACTAAAATAATTTCATTTTCACAAAGTGCTAAGCTCTGATTTTTTCTACATATAGTCTAATGACAATTTTACCCTTCTTCTCCCCCTTTACTTGCAAAAATAATGTGTTTCTGTCTCAAAATTTTGAACCGTAATTCTTGTAGCAAGCTTAAGATATGGCCATTGTACCCACTTGATCTTGAAGTGGCATTAAACTCAAAGTGACAGCATTAAAATTAGCAATTCAGGTAGCATTTAACTTTTTAATCAATGTTTACTCTATATTTTAAATGAAAACTGACAGATTTATTTCTGTATTTATGTGTAGGCACACTTATTTATCTCTATATATAAGGACTGCTGTTTGATTTTCTCAAGACTTTATCAGCCTTTCCAAACTAAGACAATCAGCTGAAATAAAAGAAAGTTTCCTACATCTGAAGGGAACATTTATTGTGAAAATTTGTTTTGACACCTTACATCTGTTCCACTGGGTACAGAGGATTTATTCCAATAAACTCTTTTTGGAATAAAAAATGCTCTATGTACTTGGAAAACCAAACCAAACCAAAAACCAGCAAACAAATAAAACATCAACAGAAGAAGACAAAATAAAATAAAATAAAAATTAAAAAAGCAACCTCTTCTTCAAATAAATTCACAGTAATCTTCTTTAAGAAAGTCTTGCACTTTTGGGGCATCCCAACATCCATTAAATTCTTCAAAAGTGTAGGTATTCCTTTATAAATCATAAATACTAAGAGAAAAAAATGTGTAAATAACTCTAAATCTATTTGCATAGTCCTTTCAAGATCAAAATTAACACATTTGAAGTATATATATGTATGACATAGAAATCAAGACGCATATGTGTCCCATAATGTAGAAACTGAAATATCCTTTTAGCAAAAATTTTGCATCACCTTACAGCAGTAGCAGCTTTCTGTGATCAAGATGCCCTGTGATATTTGAGAAACATCAGTGGATAACAGAGAAAAAAGGTTACAAGTACAAAGCACCATTATATTCTTATTGCACATTTCTACTGAATTGCTAGAGATAAGAGTGTCTGAAGAAAGAGGAAAACTCTGATACTTTGGTAACAGAATGGTGAAACACAATGAAAAGGAATGATAGAAAAAATCCATGTCCTGGGGACTCTCACAAAAAAGGTGGAAAATAGCACCCTACCTGTTCAAAGCTACACAATTATTACTGCACAGGATTTAGGATAAATCCCTAAATGTGGGTTTAGAGGGGAGCAGAATCAGGGAGGGAAACATATTTGGCAACATATTAAAGTGAAAGGACTCTTCATTCTCTGGTCAGTAACAGTAACCGGTTTTCACCATAATCTCATATTGTATTAGATTTAAAAAATCCAACAAAACGAGTCAGTTTATAGATTAAGCATGAATTGCAAACAAAATAAGGAGAAAAAGAAAAATCTTCTAAAATCCTTCAGAAGCCAGTTGCCCATGTGTATCCTTCTATAAAGTAATGAGCGGGCCAGGACATAATATGTGTTCATTATACAAAAAAGAAATTCACAACAATTCTTAATATCGAAAGGATTTGAGCCTTCATGAAATAAAACATGAAACCCAATTAGCAGCCATTTACTTTTAACTCAAATCAAAAAACTACTGTAGATTCCTTGTATCAGGGTTTTTATGTGTTTCTAATTGACCATACAAGATGTTTTTGTGGATCTTTTGTATTTTGTGACTGAATGCACTTTGGCTCTGCTTTTCAACTAGGATTGCAACAAGACTATATAAGTGACAAACTATTTCACAGGACTCTACAGAAATGAAAAACGTTTGAAATCATTTTTCCACTTCCATGTCAATCCTTAGAGTGTATAATGAAAAGTTAAAATTTACAGACTACCAATATTTTGGTAGCCCCAAGTCATCAACAACTTGCTCATAAAACGGAATGTGATAGACTTCTTGGGTTTCAGGGGCAATGATGCTGTTTAGAAAGGCCCCTCTATTTCACTACCCCCTGCCCATCTATTTGTTTTAGGAGAGCTGTTTAGAAAAGCCTCATCAAGTGCAAGGAGGCATAGCATTAATTCTTTCAGCACTACCTATTTAAATCTGATTAAATGTGCACAGTTAAGTATTGTGTTCACTGTCACCACAACTTCATACCACAGAAAACACAGAGAATGGAATAGGTAGTGCAAGGACATAAAAAAAAATAGGTAGGTATTTATAAGATTCTTATATAAAGCAAATTAAACAGTACACTTTTTCTTAAAGCTTAGGTGAAGAATTATAGATTCAGCAGGTTGGTTAACACTGGAAAACTGTGATTGTCATTTAAACATGCTGATACAGATATCCTTTGGTTTTTCCAGACAGTATCACCCATTCAGTGACCCTTTAAATTGCCCAAAGACAAATTAAACCAGAGGTACGCAGAACTAGCTACTTCCAAAGAAGGACACAGAAGAGTGATGCCAGTGGGCCCAGAAAAGTTCAAGACCATCCATGAGTTCCATGAACAAGATAAAAATTGCTGAGGAATGAAAGTGGCCTAAAATGTATGACACAAAGGAAAGGTAATAAACTGATATCCAGAGAGATCAGGGATCTCAGACAGGGAAGAAAAATTCTGTTTAATTCTCTGCTTTGTCACTCAGTCAGCTTGAATGTAGACTTTGTATGTGGCCTGTTTTTAATTTACTGCATCATCTGCTGCTGGGTTACAGCGAGAAACAAAACTCTGACTAGACAGGTCACTGTTTTGATCTAAGATGATAACTTCGCCATGGCACAAAGCATCTATGTCCAGCTCCTCATGACTTTCGAGGAATAACCTTTTCTCTGGTATTTCCTGACATCAGCATAATCTTGGCCCTGGGCGTGTTCATTTTGGATCTCCTCATTTTTCTTAAGATGATGGTCTAAATAGTAAAAAAATCTCTACCAGTGGATGTATAAATAAATGGATCAATTGTGCGTTGAGACCAGTAGTGCAAAAGTAGTAAAAAAAAATTCGATGGTAAAAATTTTTTCAGTGGACTGACATTTGAAAAATATTTTTTGTTATTATACACATGACAACAAGCAATTCCTTCTATTTGATTTTTTGGTTTTATGTCCAATTTTAAGGGGTCATACCACAAATTTGCCAAAGAGGAAACATACATACATCAGCCCAAGATTATTCTCTTCTGTTTAGTATGCGTTTTAGAGTCCAGAGGGTAATAAAACTTTTTTTAGGATGTTCTCAGCATGTTCTGAGAAACAGAGGTGTTGAAGACAAAAAGTTGTACTTCCATTTCTGTGTCTAACCAGCTGAGTGAGATGGAATTAAATATTTCCCTGCTCTCTTTTTCCTTCTTTAGTGTTGGTTTTACTGAGTAGAAGCTCTTTCTCACTCAAGGAGACCTTCATCCTGATTAGGTCCTCTAGGCATTCCTGCAGTATGTACTTAGAATGCATCATAAGCTTTCCTTCTCTTTATGATTATCTATTATTCATATTGTGGTGGTGTCAAGAGACCAATAAGTTAAGATTATGATGAGATACAATATAGGGATAAATACTGATGGCAGGTAGATGGCTAATAATAAAGATGAATATATGTACATAACTTAATGGTGTCAATAACTAATAATGTTCCTCTTTTCCAATTAGATTTAATGATTTCATTTTTTTCTTATTGCAGCAAATGAATTTACAGCAATTCCATAGTAGTTTTGCCTTCTTTAGAGCTGACACATCCCATTGATATTTTGCAATTTTCATAACAGTTATAAAATAACTAATGACATGAGAGTTTATACATTTTTTATTATTAAAGTTATGACCATTTACCAAGAGTTAGCATCCAGGAAATACAGAATACTATAGAAATAATAAATAGAAAGAAAAACTGTCATTACCTCCTCTATTTAACAATGCAGTGATTTTATAGAAGTTAAAGGTGAGTTTGAGATATTTGAAAATTTCAAAGAAAACAAAAACATTTTCGGCTGAGTGGGGGTGGGTTTTTTCCCCCAAAGTAATCTTTTTTACATATTGATAGTTTTAGTGCCTTCTCCACTTATTGGGCCCAGATTCTGCCATCTTCCCCTTTTTATAATTACATATGGCACATGGGTAGTCTGCATAAATGCAAGTGTAAATAAAACTTAGTAATAAAGGCACTCTTAAATGACAGATCAGCATTTAAAGTTTATTTCAGAGAAAAAACTGTATTGTAATAAAGTGTATTGCAGATATGTGTGAATTTCTGTTATTAGTGAAGTTTATAATTTTGGTAAACCCAATGTAGTTAGCAGAATATGTAATCCCAGAGCAAACTCTGTTAAATTGAGTAGTCACTTGATGTTTCTAGAGAAGGTCAGCTAAGACTTTAATAATGGAAAAAAGTACTAAAATAATAGAACTTAAAAAGCAAACAAACAAACCGACCCCACTCCACACTGGATTTTTTTAATTTTAAGTTTTACTAATTGATTTAGTGATTTTATTTCATATTCTGTGGTTATAATAGCACTACATTAACAGTTTCAATGCATGAATCCAGCACCCTCTTTTTGAAAGAAATTTTTGTACAAACCATTTCAGGAAGAAGTTTCTGTGGTGAGACCGTGACATAACATAATTATCACAAATTTAAGATGTAACCTAAAGTTTGCAAATCTTGCTCCTATCTAAGTGCCTTTTGGAAGGAGCGTCTCACTGTTTCATAATCTCACATAGGCAGAGAGACTGAAAGAAATGAAGGAGAGAATAATCTCTACTCACCTATAGTTGGATCATGGTAGTCAGGGAATCGATGACTAATGAACTGCATTGTCATTGCTGGAGAGGAGAAATAGAGAGGGAAGAAAGAATTATATCACCATTATTAAAGAGAAACAGGAAGAATACATACACCGGAAATTCATTCAAGTATCAGCTCAGAATGTGAGTCCAAAGTTTTTGTCTATTTCTGCAACAATGCATTGCCACTACATTGATAACTCAGAATTGATATATGAAGAAAAATGTGAAATAAACTCCTTGTCTTAATTTCTTAATTTTTAAACTTCATTGTATCAGTTCTTGTATTAAAATCTTACATGGTTTTAACATTTGGTAGATACTATTCATCTGATATTGCCTACAGATGAAAATTGCTGTGACAAAACTATAAAACATTATTTACAAGACTGATTCATAAAAGTTTTCATGATGCTACAAAATGCCACTAACTGGAGTGGATAATTTGATTTCTGGTGTACTTAGGAGTACCTAGCTCATTAAACTTGATGCAACAGACGAAGGATCCTCATAACCGCCTAGAGCACCTTTTTTCTGAAGAGACTGTTTTATGACTGAACATTACTTGTTTTCAGAAATTTTAGGAAAGTTACATAAGGCTTCAGGAAAATAGCATTCTATCATTTGGAACAGGTGGCAAGCTGAAACTGAAATTACAGTTTATGTGGAAAGACACAAACTTTCACATCCTGTCAGCCATATCCTGTCCAACATGACATCTGAAGTTCATTGCCCTTGAATAATCATGAAAGTAAACTTGGATTTCAGTGACCACAATAATATCATCAGCAATCAGAACAACATGGGAATTACATTATTTTTGTTGTTTTTCCTCAGAAGTTTGAATTTCAAGTAATTTGAAAAGTAAATGTACCTACCAAAAAACAAAAGTTGTGAATAAAAGTCTTTCAAAAGTGAAATGTGTAAATTCTAATTAAATAAAAGCAGTGAGGACAAAAAGAAGGGTCAAACAGTATTGTTAAAATACTGCTTAATTTTTAGTTGGGGTTTTTTTTTCCTGGCATTAAAATTCATCTGTAGCTACTACATGATATTTGTTTAAAAATATCCCACCTAAAACACAATTATTAGTCCCATTACATGAAACCCAACATAAGATTTGGCCTTATGTCTTGAACATCTCGACTACTTTCAACCACATCCACAACAGAGGCAATGAACAAGATGTGAGACATTTTAAAAAATCTGCATATAAATACCTCCATTTTTCGAACAGCTTTTTTTTTAGTTTAGTGTTTGTCCTTCTCATATTTTCAAGAAACAGAGTCAAGGGAGATAGGTTTTTAAAACGATACAGAAAAGAAGTATTAAACATTTATTACCATGTTAATAAATTATTGCATCTTTAGTGTAGACAAATATAAATGCTAAGAAGCAGCATTATAAATTCATAGATACCCAGAGAGGGTAACTGTGTAAGAAAAAGCTCATTCAGTCTATATATATTATAGGGCAATAAATCTACATGCAGTCACACTCATGTCTTCTGTATTATCTATTTTCAGATGCATTACTTTTAAGTACTATGGGCGTCTGGACACTTTTATTTCCAGGACACCTGGGGTTTTTTTGGGTTTTTTTTTTTTTTAATCGTGACAGATTTTCAGCCACCTCCATCTGATTACCGTTAGTGGTTTATGAAGAATAAATTGATGCCTGATGTGATCTGCGTAGTTTGCTCATAGAAGCTGAGGCAGCTCATAGGGTTTTTGTTCATATGGTTTTATGCCTACACATTTCCAGCTTTCTGTGGTCTTGTACCACAAATTAATTTTCCTTCACTACCTGCTGTTTTCTCTTGCCAAACATTTTTTGCTTTAAAAAACACCCCAAACTATTCTGAATCTGATCTCATTCAGTTTCCTTTTGGAGCTATGCCTGTGTCACAAAATCTGTAGCTGAAATTGAAACAGAAAATTCTCAGAGGACAGGCAGAACTTGTACAAAACATTTCTCCTCTCACCTGAGACAGCCACTAGTCAATACATCATTTATGTCCTCATCAAATCCACAGCATCCAAGAGGACTGAAATAATTTGAAAGCATCATATTCTATTAAACATCAAGTTTTCTACTGTAGCATGTAAAAGTGGAAGTGCTCAAAAGGAATGTGTATGTGGGAATATGGTTTAGTGGAGGCCTTTGCAGTGCTGGATTAATGGCTGGAGTTGTTCTTAGATATCTTTTCCAGTCTGGATGGTTCTATGTTTCTATGATTATGCATAAAATTAACCTGGAGAGGTACAGAATTTGAGAAAGGAAGGACTGAAAGTAATGAAATGAGAACACCTTATGATCATCTGGTTGGGAAAATGGTGAATAAAAGCTTCCTTCTACATCCATTTTGTCCCACAATTACTTTCCTGACAGCCCTTTGCCACAGGCTCCTCCTAATCACCAGGGGAAGGAAATTCTTTGGGCTCTTTAGTCTTTGTCACCTCTCCCAGGAACAAGCTACAGAGGAAATTAAGGTGCACTGATCTTTTTAATCACTGAATTACAATGCAAGATAAGGAAACTGGTGTATAAATAGTGGGAATTGCAACCCATCTTCCTCTGTGCTTTCCTTAAAATAAGAATTTGCATTTTCTGTTATACCCAACCGTATATGAATGGAGAAAGTATTTTCAGAGCAGGCACAGCTGGTCACTTCCCCTAAGGGAAAGAAACAACTGCTTTGTGGCTATAAAATAAAAGTTCTTTATTCCACGAGGATGAAAGACACAGAAGTCTCAAAACATCTGATGTGCAACAAGGGGTTTTTGTCGAATTTTACCAGGTATTCCACAGACTTGGCTGCTGGACGTGCAGAAATTCGTTGTGAATGAGGGTTGAAAGTTGGTGGAATGATTCCCAGAGGTAAAAGACATTCAATCACCACTGGCATGAAACCACATGGCTCAGCTGGAGCCTTGGGAATTAGACCTGCCTATAACCAACCCTATCTGGGCTCCCCAGCAGGAGAGCTACCTCAGCTGGAATACTCTGGCTTCTTCATTGCCACTAACATCAGCTCCAAAGTCATTTTCCAGAGCGAATTAATTTTGAAAACTAACACGAAAATGGTACTGGTGTTTCATGCCCTGTGTTGAAAATATTCTCCTTGGTCCCATGGTTTTCCTCATCCATTACATTTTTTCCATATAAATTAACACTGATGCCTAACAAATACAAACTGTCATTGGATATTTTTGTGACATTTTTCTTTTGGAAATCCAAATTATACTACACCAAATTTTTACAGATCTATAAATTAGGTGGACATAATAGCATAAACTCTAATTTATGTTACACACAAAGTACGAAATGAGGCTTTAAAGCAGGTGTGAAAATAAATTGGTAAGACTGATATTTGAATAAATATATACATGTGAAAGCTGTGTCAGTTAAGAAATGGTTAAAAAAACTAAATCAAACCAAACAAAACCCTTTTAATCCATAGCAGATATTGTGAAACATTCTGAATTGCAAGTTGACTGAAAATTTTTAATGAATATTTTATGACACTGTGAAGATCATTTCATTTAAATGGGACATGTACATCACACAGCAACTATGATAAGTAAAAGGATCATTGTTTCAGATGAAAAGCATCTTCTTTATATCCATCTGTGGCTAAGCAAATGCAGGTTGCCCCAGTTGAGCAAATGTAAGCCTGATATGCATGAGTAACTATGCAACTTTAAAATTCTCCTGTTTTTTAAAACAAGAAAGGGGTTCAGATCCTGCATTTAATTTTTCTTTGTTTCCAAACATGTTTATCCAATGCTCTTTAACTATCTAGAGAGGTGGACATGTTACCTATGCTGGCATTGAAACATATATGTTTTCTTTGAATTATTAACTTAGTCCTGTCTTCTACTTTCAATACAATTCCTAAATCCCTCCTAACAATATTTTATTAACCACCAAATAGGAAATGCCATGCTTAAAAAAGCCTGAGGTCATATATTTTTCTGAAACATCCCTTTGACCAGAACAGCAATACTAAATTTAATCAAAAGAAAATAGCAATCTTAAAAATATATATGTGTGAGTGGACTCACAAGAAAATAGGAAAAATGTTTCGACATGCCTGCAGCTGTGAGAGGAGACAGAATAGGACCCCACTCTCCTTCTAATTTGTTCTAAATTTTATTTATACTGAAAACTTTGAAAGCAGTCCTCTACCTATTTTTCAAGGTTGGAGAGTACATTGCAAGCTTACACAATATTTGTTATGCTAATAGTATCCCTGATGTGAATATCTCATCCTGAGCTTCCTATCTCTCTTTATTCACCCAAGAGCTTCCACATATTCATACTCTCCTGGGTGCTGGTGTGATGGTATAATAAATTTGTTTCCAAAAGAATCTTTACCCTCATCACACAATCCTAATTTTAAACACTCCAAAGAAAAATTACCATGGTAGTTGCAACTCAGAGATCAGTGATTCCATATGGTTGATTCACATCATTTTAATTGAGATCCATCCTTCCAATGGATCCTTAAGTCACGTTTCTTATAAACATTGAGGCTTCAATGAGACGTATAAAGATGGACATTAAAAAATGCAATATGGTAAAGTCAGTGGATTTTAAGATTAGTTCATGAAGTTCATGAGAAAAGAAGACAGCATATAGATACTAGTAACATAGAGAAGGTGGCAAAGAAAGTACAGAGTCTAAAAGCAAAGAGTGAACCATAGGAGGTCACATTGTTGTGGAAGAGATAAATATGTTTTATTTAAAAATTTAACAGGCAACCTTGCATCTATCTATTTACAAAATTAAATAACTTTCTAAAACATGGCCAGGGCATGTTGAACATTGCTGGTTTTGTTTTTTTAATAAAGCATTTGCATATTAATAAATATATACAAATGATATTTTCTCAAAATCAGACTATTTCAGTAACTAGACAACTATTATATTTCCAGTAATTTATTTCTGAAATACTAAAGAGTTTGAACAGTTCTGGTCTTTCTGGTGGTTTTGCACTCACAGCACCTTAGGAGTCATCTCATAAATTGTATTGTCTTTTCAAAAGTCTATGCCTGAAGACTGGAATGCTGACTTATTTTGTTAGCTTGGAAAAATGACAAACATCCTTATAACTACTGATGAATAATATAAATTATCATTTGCAATTATTCTTCTCTCCATTGAATCTTAACCAACAGACACCAACCCTGTGAAGTTCAACAGGGAAAGTCATGGATCCTGCACCTGGGATGGGCAACCCTGGATGTACAGACAGACTGGGGAATGAGAGGCTGGAAAGCAGTGCCAGGGAAAGGAACCTGGGGGCCCTGGTTGATGGCAAGCTGGACATGAGGCAGCAGTGCCCTGGAGCCAGGAGGGACATCACTGTCCTGGGGGCAGCAGGCACAGCATGGCCAGCTGGGCAAGGGAGGGATTGTCCTGCTCTGCTCTGGGCTGGGGCAGCCTCACCTTGAGTCCTGTGTGCAGTTTTGGGTGCCACAATATAGGAAAGATGTTAGGCCATTAGAGAGTGTCCAAAGGAGGGACACAAGGATGGTGAAAGATCTTGAGAAGAAACTATGTTAAGAGAGACTGAGAGCACTTGGTCTGTCCAGCTGGAAAAGAGGAGACTGAGGTCAGACCTCTGCAGTTACAGCTTCGTCGTGAGGGGAAGAGGAGGGGCAGGCACTGATCTCTGCTCTGTGGTGACAGTGACAGGACTGAGGGAATGGCCTGAAGTTGTGTCAGGGGAGATTTATGTTGGATTTCATGAAAAAGTTCCTCCCCCAGAGGGTGTTTGGGCACTGGAACAGCTCCCCAGGGAATCGTCACAGCCCCAAGACTGATGGAGTTCCAGAAGCATTTGGGCAAAGCTCTCAGATACAAGGTGGTATTGTTGGGGATGATCCTGTGCAGGACCAGGAGCTGGACTCCAAGATCCTTGTGGGTTCCTTCCAACTCAGAATATTTTGTCATTCTGTTATTCTGTGCATAGTAGGAGGCAAGGACAGAGGGGTTTTTCAAATTCAAAAATTTGATGAGTTCTTTGAACTATGCTTTAACACTCACAGCAACTTTGAATTGGAGACACCAATAATTATGGAGTATATTAGGAGAAAAGATCTTAGAAAGTCTCTAAATGCAGTCTGAGAAAGATTTCATCTGTGTTCAGTTTCTGCAAGTTTAATGACTCAAGGTCAGAAAGAATGAGAAAATGAAAAGCTATTAAAATTAAACAAAAAATTTGCTGTGAAAAGGATGAGAGATGTTAGCTATGAACTAATTTAGGTTATGGACTAGAAAATATTTTTAGACATCATATGAGGGATCTTCTGGAACAAGATTCAAACACAGAAAATGTGAAAAACCTCTTTGATTTTAAACCATGTTTTTAGTGAAAGTATTGAATCAATGAAATGGAAGGGTTTTTTGGAGACTTTTCCACTGTATTCTCAATTTCAGGTAGGGAAAATACTAATTTAATGTATGACATTTTAATAAGGATAACATCTGTAATCAGATACTCAATTAATCTTAGTTCTGGAAATGAAGGTTTGGTTTCCTAAAATACTACATGCTTTAGCTCTCAGAGACTTTATAAAGCCTTTTGCTTTCCAGGGAGAAGCTTCCATATGGAAAGCATAGTTTCATACAAAACAAGGAGAATTTAAATGACCTTATGTTTATGATCTACTTGGGGTGAGAGGGTTAGGGAGAGAACCTGAGGGAGATTCATATACAATTCATGAATTCACAGCCAGCCCATCTGCAGCCTTTATGGTTTTGAACGAAATATGTTGCATTTCTGAGTGTGTTTTCCTACAATTTACTAAGAAAACTTTTTCAATCAGATAGGTGACAGTTTTCCAGGTCACAAAGGACTATGTGATTTCAGTATGGAAGATATTTCCTTTGTTTTGTTTGTGTTTATTTTATCTACACATGCTGCATATAGATCATGGTATGTTCTAGAATAAATAAGTGCCAGGTTTAGTCACCTGAACCAAACAAATGGAGTCAGAATTATGAAAAAAGATTTGTTACCTTTAAATGCTTCACATCAGTGTGAACCAAAATATCCAAACAACTAAAATGTCAAAGGTATGAGAGATGGTTTGATGTTGGTAGAGGGATGATCTAAACCAGCGGTGATCCACGATGACAAAATAATGGCAGGAGAGGGCTCGGTTGGATATCAGGAAAAGGTTCTACCCCCAGAGGGTGATAGGCACTGAACAAACTCCCAGGGAATGGGCACGGCCCTGAGGCTGTCAGAGCTCCAGGAGCATTTGGACAAATGTTCTCAGGCACAGGGTGGGATTGTTGGGGTGTCTGTGCAGGCACAGGAGTTGGACTTTATCATCTCTGTGGGTGCCTTCCAACTCAGTATATTCTCAGTCATTCTGTGACATGTAGCTAACTTGGTGAGATGGAGACCAAAACCCTTCTCTAGAGGAGAATATGAGTGACCTGCCTCACACTGACCTCAGAGGCATTTCCCCTTTCCAATTGTTGAGGTGTGTGTTGTGTTAGATCTGAGTGCTGAATATCCACAGGGGCAGAAGGTTATATCTACCAGAAGATACAAGACAAGTGTCTGAGGAGCATTTGTTTTCGTCAAAAAGACATATGAGAATAAGGGTGATGTTTAATGCAGGATATTTTTTACTGTACTTCATGAAATTTAAAGAGTAGAAGGAAGGTACCTAGAGTTACAAGGCAAACTTTCTAACAATAAGGTGTTTTTGCACATTGATTATAGTTATTTTTATTATTGCCTCATGACACGGTAAATGGCAAACTGTATAGTTAGATTAAAAATTTTGTTTTTTAAAACTGGTTGCTGTAAACTCAAAGATCTCACCCCACAAAAATGTACTCTTATCTTCATACTGCCAGAGGATGTGAAGATTTCTAAGCAGAAGTTTTAAAGTCTTTTATTTTGTTCTTCCCCAAACAACCATTACAGACTAGATGCATTGACAGGACATCAGCCTAAGGACACCTTTGTTGTGGCCCAATGCAGCCATTTTCACATTGTCATACCCTTTAAGGAATTGGGCAAAAGCTTTACCACTTGTTTCAGGACAGAATGCTGCGAAATCTGTGAGCTGCAATTATTAATTTTTTAGGTGTTACAATGCATTATGTATTGAGCATTGGCTCTGAAGTGATGCAAGCTAAATTTTATTTCTGTGTTAAACACATTCTGGTGTATTAGAAAAATACAGAATCTCCTGCACAGGTTGGGATGCTGGTAAAACATTGGTTTTTGTACTGTCTTTTTTTGCTAAAATGGTGGGAGTTTTGTTCACCTATGGAAGCTGAAGTCCACAGCAAAGAATAACAGGCGGAATAACAAAAAAGAAGAGTCTTAAAACTGAAAGTCTTTTAAATTAAATCTGTATTATTAGTATGAAAATTAAACAAACAAAAGCCCAGTCCATGTACATTTTGACCAGACAAAACCAATCAAGTTATTAGGGCAGCTGGAGCAGAGACAGTGAACTCTTACTTATTCACTGTAACCCTGTTAGGGGTTACCTAACTGTAACACTGTTAGGTAAGAGCAGACAGTAATCAAAATATGTGAGGTGGAGTTAATGGCAACAGTGCAAGGCAGATGCTTTTTTCGGAGAATATTCAGTTTTATAATTCTTCCTTTTGCATCAGAATGAGACAAAGATTTGATGCAGAAATCTATATAATGAGGCAATACATTCCCAAAGAGTAAAAATAAAAAATTGAGAAGAAGATGAATGGAATCATTCCCTCGGAAAGAAAAGGTAGGAAAAAAATCTTTTATTTTGGGACTGATCTTGAACGAATAAATAAAAAACACTAACTGCAGAGCAGTCCTCACTCTGCTTTTTCCTATAATCATTAGATGTAAAGATATGAATTCTCACTATTTTCCTTCAAGGTGTCATTAATGGAACAAAGACAAATACTAGGCACTGGTTTCAGCTTCCCAGCATGGACTGCAGCATGAACAGAGAAATTGTGCAAAAAAATTCATCCTAGACATGAGAAACTTGAAGGAAAATGTCAATCAGCAAAAGTGCTCTCACTGCAGAAAAGTTCCATGTCTTCTGAATCAGCAGGTTCTAGTGAAAAATGGCTGTACTGAAAACTTCTGACTACCATTAATATCTACATCCAGACTCAGTTCCTGGTACAATGTCAGATGGCAGAACACACTGCACTGTAAAACTCGTGTTAAAATTCCATTTAGTGTTTAAGGGAACAGGGAAGTAGATGAGAGTTGCATTTATTGCCCATACAAGAGACATCACCATAATGTGATACAAATTAACAACAACAATAAGGTAGATTGCTACCACTTACAAACCATTTCCTCTGTAGTGTATCCCTGATCCCTTCCTGAAAATTCTCCCACAAAAATACTGAACATTCCCTACCCAGCTTAGCTTATGTGACTTGACAAGATGCCTTAATAAACAGAAATTACTGCCAGTAAATGCTACCATTAGTGCATTTTCCCACTGTGTTTCTTCCATCAAGTTAAAACCAGAGAGAAAACTTAATGTGTCTTCTACTGTTCTTCGGCTAGAAAATCCAATGGCAGCTTAAGCCTTCCATTAGTGAGCAATCCGAAATATAATGACATAAATGGGTTTTAAAGCAGGCTCCAGGATAATGTGATTTTTAAAACAGAATACATTAAATAAAGCTAGAAAGACTCAATTTTCACATATTATTTCAGAGAAGAATAGAGCTGATCTTGAACCATTGCAGATGGATACGTTTCAATTAAAGTCAATGGATAAATCTCATTTTTACAAAGGGAGTACAGCAAACGAGAGAAATATAGGGTAGTTGTTCATACAAGTGGGTCCTGGCCTGCAGCTAGCAGCCTCAAGTATCATTACTTCACTGAGAAAAAAACTTTCAAAAAGGGATAAAGTAATTTCATTCAATAGGAAAAAAACCTCTCAGCAACCACATTTATTTCTCTCCCTTTCTTTTTTTAACTGCTGACATGTTTCCCTGTAATGATAACTTGAGATGCTCAGGCTCAGTTTGCTGCTGTTTCAGGTAGTGGTAAATTGAGGTTGTTTGCAGGTTTCCTAACATAAACTAGTGGTTAGCTCCTGTGGTACCTTCCACATGAAATTACACCCCATACATCAAGCCGTGAGGAACTGGCAGTGACAGCAGCTGTATTTTCTTGTGAGTGGGAGAGAGTTGCTGCTGTTCTGTAATGTGGCACCAACTTTTCTGTACATCAAACCTATGGTCTGGAAAATTGATGACACGCCAAAGATGAAGATGTGACTCTTCCATTTAAATCCTCACAGAAATCTTATTCAGGGTTAAAACAGAGCCAAGGTTTTTATTCATTCTTTCCTTACCAGTGGAAAACCTTAGGTTTGCTCAACATATAAATTTTAGTGAATAGAGGATAACATCCAGATTCACATACAATGTTGGCAACCAATTCCCTCTGCCTAAACAGCATTTAGGTGCTTATCTGTCCTTGGTGATCTGAACTATAACCTTTTGTGTCTCTGCCAGACATTCAGATGTCTTTTTGAGAGTTTATAGAATCACACAATGGTTTAGATGGGAAAGGACCTCCAAAGCAATTGAGTCCAACTATTCCTCCAGCGCTGCCAAGGCCACCACTGACCCATGTCTCCCGGTGCCACATCCTCATGGCTTTTAAACCCCTCTAGGGATGAGGGGACTCCACCACTGCCCTCAGCAGCCTGTGAAAATACTTTACAACCCTTTCAGTAAATAAATTTTTCCTAATATCCCATCTAAGCCTTCTCTGGCACAGCCACAGGCCATTTCTTCTTGTCCTGCGACTTCTTACCTGGGAGAAAATACTGACCCCCACCAGGTCACAATCTCTTTTCAGGTAGTTGTAGAGAGTGATGAGTGTTGTTGATGGTTAAAATTATGCTCTTGTTTCCTGCTGCTGATATAACTTCCACTGAAATTAAAATACTTCACTGGTAGAAAATTGGTTTGGCTGAAATTCAAGATAGGAAATTGAACCAAATAAAGGCAAATTTGGTTTGGATTGATGGATTCAAAATTTTTCAAAGTATGAAATTGATTTACCAACACTATAGTTGAATATTTTGTAATAAGTTACGTATATTTACACTTCTACAAATCATTACATGATTTATAGTTAATTTTTCATCGCTTTCATGATTTTTTTAACTTCTATTTATTAAGGTAGCCTGATATGTTGGTTTTCTTGTTCAATAAAAAATTCTCAGAAATTCTATCATGTTTTCTTTTAATATCTGACAAATTTATTTTCATTAGTAACAATGGTGCTCAAATCATAAAGAAAGTAGGCTAATAAAGAAGGAAACATTTCTGAAGATACACCTAAAGCCAGAAAACTGACACCAGAACATTGTTAAATAGTCTCAAAACATTTGATTATTCCCAGAATGCTGTCCTCTGCAGTTTGTTTCCTACTCATATATTTAAATTTACGCTTATCTTAGTGGAGTTATTTATCTCAGTGGAGCTAAACACCACTTCATTTGTATTACATGAGTGCAAAAGTGTTCTTCACTATTGAGGTGACTTTGCACTCAACATATTTTCCTTGTCATATCTCAGATGTTTTCTCTCTCAGCTAATTAGGCGACACTTCACAGCAAAGTCAAACCTGCCACATTTTCTCTTACACCAACGTGAGTTCTTAATGTCTCTGCTTCTGCACTGAAAGCTCTTCTGTAAGATTAGGGAAGGATGAGGTTCCTCGGCTGGGGAGGCTCTTAGTTGCATCCACACATGAACACACCCAAATCTAAAGGCCTGATAATTACGAACCGTTCCCCAAAAATCAAATCAAAACATTGAGAAAGACTGGAAATAAGGAAAACGTTGTCTTCTGGGTGGAGAAGTAGCTCTGTGTTGCTACCAGACCACTTAGAACCTGGCTATGCAGGGAAAATGAAAATCACAAAGGTAACAATATTCATAGAATCAGAGAAGGGTTTGAGTTTAAAGACCAACTCCCTGCCATGGGCAGGGACACCTCCCTCTAGCCCAGGCTGCTCGAAGTCCCATCCAGCCTGGCCCTGAAGTTTTAGATGCACTGGAATAGGCATCCTACAATTCTAAATAATAGCTTGAACATGTTAGGACACAGACAGGAATATAATATCTTTTCATCTAAATACTTCAGTGTCTGGAGTTACTTGAGAATAAGAGAGTTTCTAGATCTATAAAACAACAGGTAATTTGAAGATGAACCTATGGGAAATAATGAGCTATCTCAGAGGACAGTACTGACCCTCTGCTTTCTGTTATTTTCACTTTATGTAGCAATTACTGGAAAATTCCTGAAGAAGGCTTATGTGATTGTATGAATCTGGGGAGAGGTGGTGTGAGCTTTTGACCCTGGTACCAGGTCTCTATCCTTTGATTATCACTAACATCTTTTCTGCCTCAGTTTCCAAACTTGCAAGAAAACCAAGACAGCACCAATATGGACACAGAGCTCTGAGATTTACAGGATTGCTGCATAAGGTTTCTTAACTGCTCATCTGAAATCAAGCTAATAAAGCCACACAATTTTTGAGAACAGGCTTAACCAATCCCTTCAACATGAAATTATGTGGATGAAAGGAGGCAGGAGGCATGAGATCAAGCATCTTGCACAAGACATTTGAGTAAGTGATAGAGATGAAAAGACTAAAAAGTACAAGGACAAAAATGTGAAAGCAGCAGGTAAGAAAAAAAGAGGCCTCTCATCCTCTTCCTTCTCTCTCAGTACAAACTTGACTGGAGGTTGACATCTGCCAAAAGCACATTCATATTGCTTGACACATGTACGTGCTGCATTATGGTGATATATTGACAGCAGGCACAGTTGCCAGACATGTTTTGGGGTGAAAGGTAGCACTTCAGGCACTAAAAGAGGTGATTTATTACAGCATTAGTGTGCCACTGAAAAGGTCAGAGAGCTGCAAAATACATACAAAGTTCTAGAGGGCTGATTGTATTTTCACAGAGCAAACCTACATTAGCCTATTCAGGCTTGTACCGTCAGCTTGAATAGGAAATGTTAAAGCTCTCAATACCAGTGAAATGGAAAGACACCTGAAAAAGGTTTTTTTCCTACAACTGGAAGGAGATGACTCATGACCAAGGAACACATAGGTCCTAGAATAGGCCTAGAATTCAGTCTTTCATTCTTCTGGGGTAAACTTGCTTTCATTATTTCATAATGCACTGTCTCCCTTGATATACTTGTCATTTATTCTGGTGGGAACCAGATGTCTCAGGGGTTTATGGTGCCATGCATCACCTTCCCTTGGGTGACCCTAGGCCTTTCCACGAAAAACAAGCACAAAAGATGTCAACCAATCAACCAAACCAAACCAAACCAAGCCAAACCAACCTTCCAAAACTTCCCACTCTGCCCCAAACAAGCACAGTATACTTACATAAGTCTTGAAATCTTCCCTTACTTTAGAGGCAAAATTCTTCTCAGGATTTCTGAAGTTTAATTTGGAACACAATATATTGGGGTGAGACAGATGAAAAAAGCAGTTTTGAATTTTGAAAAAAAATCCTTAGAATCAACATGAATTTTTTATTCATAAAAGGCCATAAAAGACATGGACAAATGTATCCCTTTCTGTATTTTCCTAATTACAGTGGAAACTTGTTCTGTAATCAGATCTCCTTAACTAAAAATAATTTTGCCCCAAGGTTGGGAGATTTACATCATCTGTTCCATCACAGGACTAGGATTTATGTTTTCCCAGTCTCTACAGTAATTATAATACTGAATTTTTTTTTGGTGGTGCATTGTCATCATAACTCAGCTCCTTAAAAATCATGATTTGGCAGCTGAAAACCATGGAGAATCTTTTTTAAGACCCTGATAAGATTATGACTACTTTAAACACAAAACCCCCATGCATTTTTAGGTTCTAACAACTGGAAATGTTTCCTCATGTATACAAAAAAAAAGTACTTTTAAGGGCTCAGTGAGTAAGATGATATTGAAGTACTCTGCATGCTATCAGTGTGATGACATTGTGCTGTGCTGATTCAGAAATGACTCAGCTCAGTTACCAGAAAAGGGGAGAATCAGGTCTTTTTTGAAGGTGCAGTGATATAGATGTGACAGAATGACTCATCTGTCATCAGCGTTTTAGTCAGCAAAGTCTTTGGCTGAATGGCAAGTATTTATAACTGGAAAATAAAGTCACTCAATCAAAAGGAAGTAAGCAAAAAAGAACTGGATATTAAGCCTGGTTTCTAACATCCAACTATGAGGTCATTACATTCCATAACCTGAGCACCATTTTAGTGCCAGTGTCTGTGCAAGTTCAATCCACCAAATAATGAGTTTTTTGCATTTCTGTCTTTCTCTGATTCAGACAGTATATATTCTGCAGCACTCACCTAAGAATAGAGTGAACAATCTCTGTCCATTTTCTTCTGATTTTTTTTTTTCTTCAGCAGTATGTCTTTCACTACAGGTTTTATTCAGTATTACATGGCATGCATGATGGTGCTTGGAATCTTTTTCTTTTGAGAGATCCTTGCATAAGACTTTTTGAAGGACATGAACAAAGATACACAGAAATCATGGTGAGCTTTTCCACTGATATTAGCTGGCATCTCATGTAAGTTTTCAGTTGTACAATACTCTTTCCACAATGTCCTTCAGAAGAAATATTTAAATATATTCCAAAAGAAATCATAGTGAGTGAAATTGTGATGCCTTTGAAATGAGTGGTAAAACTTTCTATTTAGGCTGAATTTTCTCTTATATCTGTGTGACTGTGGTTATTTGCCTTTACATTGTGCCTGTGAATACATTATTACCTATAACTTTCCTTTGGTTCGCATACAAATTCATGCCTCAAAATTTCGTGATTTTCTAAAGAGGAAAAAAAAAAGAAATATTAAACACAACTCTCTGTTGTGGCTTTTTTTTTTTTTTTTTGGTTGGTTGGTTTTTTGTTTGTTTGTTTTTGCTGTTGATTTTGGTTGTTTTCGTTTTGGTTTTTGTTTGGGGTTTTTGTTTGTTTTTTGTTGTTGTTTTTTGTGAAAAAACAAAAAAAATAGGGGACTCCTGGTTATTTTTTTACTGAAAAATATATTTTCTTGGAAAGGAAGAAAATTTTGTAACCACTCATACCTAGAACTCATCTTACTCATTTAGCCAAAACATAAAAACGAGTTACAATTTTACAGGATCTTCAAATCTGTGCAAAGGTGAAACCCAAGCAAATACAGAGTATATAGGGCATGTTCTAATAATTTGCTGCCAACTCTAAATTGACTGATTTCACATAACAATCAAACCAGAGCAAGAGCTGTCAATGGTATTTGGGAGGCCTTTATTCTCAGCTAGGTTGTTTCATTCATTAGAGTTTATTTCTTCTGAGAAGTTTTCTAACAATGAGGGAATAGATATAATTAGATATAGATGGATATAGACAGAGGTATAGAGATAAATAGATAGATAGATAGATAGATAGATAGATAGATAGATAGATAGATAGATGGATGTGCCAATGTTTTCTGGGGAAAAAAAAAGTAAAAGATACCTACAAAATGGTTTCCTGTTCCAGTTTCTCATCAGAGTGATCTAATTTGTTGGATGCCTTATGCCCTGTAGGGGCTGAGGAGACTGCTGGTCACAGCACCAGTGGCTGTGCATGTGAATTTGCCATATTTTCTATCTGATAAACTTACTTCTTCAGAAACATTTGGTAAAAGTTTTCTTTGACATAACATTTGAAAAAAAACTTCATTTAAGATGTTTAAATGCATTTAAGGTTGTCAAAGATGTCTCTAAAACAGACACAAAAAGTCAAGAAAGCAGAAATAATGCAAAAAGAGCAATTAGTAGAAGTGAATTAAACAAAAATCTAGTTATCATCAGTATAATTTCATAAGGCATGTTCATTGCTACCTCTAATCATATATGCTTTTGAAGTCGAAACTGGAGCACTTGCTTTACTTTAAAGGCAATGAGGCTATTTGTATGTTTAAAGACAAAATTATGCTCGTGTGAATTGCCAAAACTGGGTATAATCTGCTAATTTGCAAAATTTAGCAATCCTCAGTGAGTCCTCTTACGGTAACTTTGAATTAGCGGAAAGGTACATGTTTGGAAATCTAATCAAACTAAAATAGAATCTATTCTGAAGAGATTCAGATATTTAGATATTTAGAGACACTGCTATAAAACCCATGTATTAAAAAAAAAAAAAAAGTAAAATCTGTGCAATACACTTGTGATTTTTAAAACATTTATATGAAATAAATAAATATTTTGAGAAACAAACTTTTGAAGAAACAAAACATGCTACAAGTCTTGTATGTCATCTTGATAAATGGTTAATATATTGGCACAACCGAAACTCTCAGTTTTTAAACTTTTCGATTGGAGCTGAAACAATGTAGATAAAATATATCATGAAATAAACTAGAATTTTGTAAAATTCCTGGACAAGAGGAGAACTTACAGCTCAGGAAGACTGCTGTATGATAGTCTCTGAATTGGTTCATGGAGACCAGTGGTCCCTCAGGGCATTTTTTGAAGAGATAAATCCAGTACGATGGAAGGAAAAGATAAATTTACCTCCCGCCTATATGTTTCCTTTTCACCTAGGTCAAAAACGAGTGCTTATGCAGCTGTACAGAGGATAGTTTTGCCTTCTTGGCAGTTTCAACACTGAACTAAACATCATCTTGTTTTTTAACCATAGCAAAGGTCAGACAAACAGAAGGTCTGGCTAACCAAGGAGATAAATAACCCAGGGAGTGGGATGAGGAGGGAAGCTTTATTATTACTTTAAAGACTTCTGGCTCTCAGGTTATAGGGAAGCCAAGTAACAGGTAGCAAAAAACATGAAATGTTTATGCATGTCTGTGGAATCCAGTTATTCCTCTCTGTCTTTCTGTCTTCCCCTAATTTATTGTTCTAATCAACAGGCCTATTTTCTGCCCCCTTGGATACTACCATCCTCCTTACAGGGCTGGTGTAAATAACAAACAGCTCTAGCCCTTGGCTTCACCAATATGAAACACTAGATACAAAATGAGTTACTGTAAATAAGGCAGGGACTGCTGTCGTAAAGCTGTCACCTTACCTCCTAGATTTTCCTTCCTAATAGACCTACACACTTTCCTGTTATCATCCACAGTAATTTTTTTTCTAAAACGCTGAGACTGCTATTAGTCAGATAGAAAATCATTTAGGGGCAGCAAGCAAAGGCATGTTTTCTTGGTAAACAGCAGGGTCAACAATAACCATTAGGAATTTTTAGATTATTTCACTGAAAGGGAGGTTCTGATTCGGCACTCCTCGGCATTGATGATAAAACTCTTGAATTTTGGGAAGCTGGGAAGGATCTGACTAAAGCCTTTAGTAAACAATTTTAGGCCACAGAAATGCTGAAGTAGTGATATTCCAAGCTACAGCTGGGGATTTATTTATTTTGGGTGGGTGTATCTCTGCTGCCAGCCTACCTGTTTTTTAAATTACAGCTTGAGTCTAATTTACCAGCTGTAAATAACAGCAAAATTAACCAAGCTACATATGCAGCACAGTCAAATGCGTACTGCATAGCAGTTTGAAGTTGACATTTGGCTTAACAAAGGGAAATCTCAGAACATTTTTGAGGTCTGGTTGTGTAAAACAGTTAAAATTTCAAAGACATTGTGATGTAATATGATATTATGAATCTATTGGGTACAAATGCAAATGCATCAGTGGGTGAGTTAGTTCAGCTTTATGTGTTCTTTATGGTCCTTTTTTCCTTTCTTTTTTTCATAGTATTTATGGGCACACTGAAATTCATGTTTATACTAGGGAGAGACGGTGCAGTTCTAGCCTTTGCCTACAGATAGACATCTGTGTTCAGTCCTAGAGCTGGATGACTTTCAGCTTTGTTTTCTGTCTTCTGGTCCCCTTCTGATGTTCACTGAAGCCAATTTAAAGAGCTCACTGGGTCGGTCATACCCAGAGCCCTTAAGTGAACATTCATTTCAGCATCTTGGGGGCAGATATTTGCTAAGACAGATGTTTGCACCGAAGTTAAGCAGAATGAACATCCCAAATGTCACAATTGCCTGCAACTGACAGGTATTGGCTGGAGGATCTGCAGAAGATAACTTCACCTCTAGAACAGGTGCAGGAACTTCCACCCCATATTTAGAATTTAGTTGCATGAGCCATCTGAGCACAACAAATATTACAGCAACACCCTGAAGCTCAGAGCACTGCCAAAAGCTGAGAATCACCATCTGGCCCAGCACCAATGGCTGGGCCATTTCTGGGAAGAAACAATTTACAGATTGAGCTCAGCTAATAAACTTCATGTCTCTCATTATAATAGACTTATGCTGAGAGTGCACTGACTCAGGGGTTAGAAAAATATTAAACTACTAATCCTGCACAGATCCTTACCTTCGTCCAACTTAATTGTTCAAAATTCTGTTCAAGCTTCTTCTGCAGGTAAAACTTAATTCAGAATTTTGTAGCTCATTTTATTCAATGATCTCATCACAGTTCCCTTTCAATTCAACAAAATCCTCATGTGAGCATTACTTACAACTTTTATAATGCCTTGAAGAAGTCATAATTGAACTGCATCCTAGACGCCAGCAGGGAGCTGATTTTCAACTGCTTACCTAAGAATTAACACTATCTCATGATTCTTCAGAAGAGCTATTTTTCCCCCCAATTTTACCAATGTAATGATCAAGGCACATAAAATACCTGTCTAGACAAAAGAGGAGGACTTTTATCAGGAGACAGCTCTGATTTCTTACCCCTTACTACAATTTCGTACTTAGAAGGTGTCACAAAACTTGGTCAACAAGAGTTTGAGTTTCTCCCAGCATCAAATGAAAAAGTATCACTTTTAAAAACTACTTTCAGAATAACTATCACTAAAATAACTATGTGATTGGAACATTGCATATAAATAACTCAAAGAGAAGAAGTGCTGTATATCTTTTGTCTATTTTTTTTGGTACATGTGAGAAATGTGGACAAAACTAAGCATTTAATCTGTTATCTAAAGTTTTTCTTTAACATTAATCTTGTGGTTGAATTTACACTACGTGCAATGATGAATACAGAATAAACAGCTAGTGGCATCATCCAACAATAAATCATGGTTTTACCTGCCCAATTTTGCATTTCATACAGAAATGTTAACCACAGGGTGAAAAATGATACTTATTTACACAATCATGCACATAATTGTTCATAGAGACACACATGAACATATAAACATACTCACACATGTGTACATTTATGCTCCAAAGTTAGAGAGCATTCTTTTCTGCACTGCCATAATGCCTTATTTTAACCACTGTCTCTTGACCTCATGTAATGTGTGGTATTCAGGTTAGATCAAAGAGACAGAATGAAAATCTATTAATGCACAACTTAAAAAACACAAACTTGTCTTTCTTAAGTGCCGGTACTACTATAAAAATCCATATTTCGTGCCTAGGATAAATATTAAAATATGCTTTCTGAGGCACCGTAAGTAAACAAACACATCTTCCTTTAGGATTCTGTAGAACATATACAAATTGTGAACTCAGAGTAACAAGTCCATTACAATTTATGTAACACAACATTTTCTGTTAAGAAGGCAGCATGCATCTCATATGCAATCAATTGAATTTACTGATTATATTTCCTGATACAGAAAGACAGAGTTTGAGAAAAAATATTAGGAAAAGGTCAAAGATTATGAAGTTACATTTCAAGATAAATTAATTAGAAATGTGTTACTTTTTTTCTGATCAACTGGGAAAGTGTAAAATTAACATTTTTGCTTCTGGAAGTATTTATGTGGGAAATATGTTGATTACTGTGAAGTATAATATATAACCTGAAAATACGGCGAATTGGATCAATTTAAAAATTCTTGTATTAGGAATATTTACAGATTTTTGGGTGAATGTATGAATTAACCCCAAAACTTCATACAATACACAGGGATGCAAATCTGGAGTTCAAATATCTTCTGACATGAAATATCCTCTGCATAGCCTACAAACTGATATTTGTTCATACAAGAGATACTCTGAAGTCTTACTTGATGATTCCTTTGTGGAACTAATTAAAAAGATCCAAGACAACTATTTGTTTTATTTTTAAAATACACTTATTTTTAGTACTTACAGGCCTTGAAAAAGTGGTGTTCCACTTTTATTTCAGCCCCAGGCACAATGCAGGTGAGTTGTCTGTAATTCTGCTTTGTTTTAATGCCCATTATGGTGGCACCAACATAACTGTATATGTCAGCAACCAAAGAATAAGGGATATTTTTTAAATCTGGTATTACAGAACTTGCCAGTGTGGCTTCTTACTAGTTAATAATGCAGGCCTCTAACTCAATATGATTTATTTTCTTTGAGTGATGTTTCACAGTAGTAATTACTGCAAAAAAATGACAGTGTGATTTCACAGCTTGTGCACCATTAAGTTTCAAAGACTCCCAGCATCACGGAACGGTTTGAGTTAGAAGGGACCTTAAAGCTCAACGAGTTCCACTCCCTGCCATGGGCAGGGACACCTTCCCCTATCCCAGGTTGCTCCAAGCCCTGTCCCACCTGGCCTTGGATGCTTCAAGGGATGGGGCAGCCACAGCTTCTCTGGGCACCTGTGCCAGGACCTCAACATCGTCATCACAAAAACAAATATTTGGAAGCACTAATCCAAATCAACTCTTTCAGTTGCAAACTGTTAGTCCTCATCCTATTCTACAGACTCAGTCAAAATTTTCTCCCCATCTTTCCTATAGATCCCCTTTAAGTACTGAAAGGCCTCAAAAAGTGTTCCCCAAGCCCTTCTACTCCTGAGGCTGAAGAACCCCAGGTCCCAGCCTCTCTCCATAGGAGAGGTGTTTCAACCCTTTGGCTTATTCACCAACTAGGAAGCATTCTGGAAATTTCTGGTGAGTTTACAATACAAGACAGATGGGCAGAAAAGATTTTCTCAGACTTGGAGGATGCTACTGTTGCAGTGACATATATAAAAATATATTAAAAATAATTGACAAAAATGTTTATATTTGTCACAAAATAAAAGATGCCATAGTTACATTATTCCAAAATTGCTGAATCATATCCTGGAATTTCTGCTGTTTCCACTGAGTGTAAAGGCCTTTAGATTAGACTAGCTGTAAACAGCTACATTTTACATGTTTAAAGCTAAGTGAATTTTGCATAGGTAAAATTCTGTGCAAAAAGTCATATATCTTGTTTCTTTCAGTCCTTAAAATTCTAAATATTCCCATAATGTCAGCCCAAGAAATTGTCTGAGTGCAACAAATAAACAGCTGCTGGAATATCACCACTGTTCATTATGCTTAGCCTTAAATTCTCCTTTTTGATTTTTTTCCTCCTTCATCTGCTTGTTGTGCCTTCTCTTTTATTTAGGCTGTTTAGGAAGACTTTTCCTGGCTACAATTTGCTTTAAGTACCATTTGGATATTTATTTTTAAAGATGTTTTTTCTTGTCAGAGGAAAATGGAAAAAGAGAACCAAAAAAACCCCAAACCCTCAAAGAAACCAACGAACGAAATGTATATATATATGTATTATATATATAAGCAACCACCAGTATGAATTTAAAAGATTTGTCAGTCCTACACTATGATGGAGGCTATAGAGTTAATAGAAGTGAAATGAGACAGCATTTTAACTTTATCAAATTATTTTCTGTGTAGACACACAGTTATTGCCAGCACTAATGGATGTGTTTAAGATGAAGAGGACAAAAACTGTTAAAACTGAAGAAAACCATAAAGGAAAAAATAAGTTAAAAGCTGTCAACACAAAATGGAAACTTTGGGGAAAAATACATTTTAGGTATTTCATTTTTTCTGAAGTAATTAAATGATTTATCCTGTAGCCATCAGACATAAGAAACTTTGGCATAAACCTGTGGTGGAAAATTAAAACTGACTAAATTTTGGACCAATTCTG
This sequence comes from Acanthiza pusilla, assembly GCA_036630365.1. NCBI lineage: Eukaryota > Metazoa > Chordata > Aves > Passeriformes > Acanthizidae > Acanthiza > Acanthiza pusilla. The sequence continues at coordinate 3,398,101 of JAXCHO010000032.1, read as the reverse complement.
GACATTGGCAAGACCTAATCCTACTAAGAATCTTTGGTATAGAGATTATTCAACAAAACTGATAAATAATTTATTTATGAAAGTGTTCAAGCATATTATTTAAGAATTTTTTTCCATAGGATTCAAACATACAGTTATAGTTGACTGTGTGTTTATGTGTTTTGGACTGTCTGCTGAGTTGTGGAGAATTCATTCCACAAGAAAATTTACAAGACTTCTTGTAATCACCGAGACTGCTTGAATCACTGATAAAAGATCATAATAATTTTTTTATTTTAAGGTCATAATTTTCAAGTATTAAATCCTGGACTGGAGAAGATATGAAGACATGTATGGTGAAGATGATAATCCAGCTTTTTAGGGTGAATTTGGTGTTTAAAATGTTTTTTTCTGATAAACATTATTCTCTTTCTACACTGCTGCAACATTTTGAGGCAATGTGCATTTATTTTGCAGATAAATCTTTTCTTAGCTCCCATTACTAAATGATGCCATTTTACTCAGTGTGACATATGAATTAAATAACAAGATATAATTTCAGAAAGAATTCTTGGCATCGTCAGATCTGATAGCACTGCACCTCTTTAAGCATTTTTAGAAGATAAGTGCGTGATCCTGAGAGTGATTGCTTTTCCTACTTCAGTTTATTCATGGTCTCTTCAACACAAACACATTTCAAAATAAAGAACTCACTGAATTAAGAAATTGTATCTCTGGATGTTATTTTGTTTTTATTTCTAACCTAATCATAATGTGGATATTTATAAGACCAATATTTCATGTGTGTATAATAATTTTCATAGTAAAACATTTTGAGAAATGCTAGATACCATGACATACAAATTCACAGGTAAAGAAGAATACAGACACATTTTTGGTTTATTGGCCACTTGATCAGGCAGTGAACTTGGAGGGGTGGTTTAATATTAGTTAGAAATACACTCCAATATACACAGATCTCTGCAAATGTTGTGATTTACCTGCTCAATACCATCCAGAACTTTATCATTACAACTGAGTGGCTTGACCAGCGTTTTCTGACAATTCAAGGAACATATGGGAATCATTAAGTGCTGTGAGGCAGCTGAATCAGGTCATGTGCAGAACTTACATGGGATTGTGTTCATCCAGACATCAGGAATAGCTTTCCAGTGGGCTTCATGAACAGTATAGTGAAATAAATATTTTTCATTGCCTGTTGATTTCATGATTGTGCCTATGTGAAAATGTGCATATTGTGCATATGATCCTTCTTTATTAAAAATATTTGCTGTCCAGGAAAGGAATTAGATTACTCTAAAGCTGTCAGATGACTGCTTTAAAAGATACAGTTTTAAAAATGAAGAACAATAATCCTGCATTTTCCTTCAAGAAGACTACTACCCCAAAATAGGATAACATAGAGAGAATTGTAAGAAATAAGTTCAATTCCACGTGGAAACAATGAGGAAATAACAGATTTTAAATTCCAACAATATCACATAATACATCAGAAATCCAGGGTATCACTTAGTTTTATGTATCAGAGTTCATGCAAGACCTTGTGGCCATAAACCTCATTGTGAAAATTATGTTCCAGTTTCAAATTTGCCTTTAAGATCAGGAGTGATAAATAAATGACAAAATATGTCACAACGTGGCATGTCTTTTGACGAGTATCCTCAATATTTAAAATAGCAACATAAGATGACATATGCCAATGACAATTTATTTTACCCTCCATCATTACTCTCTCATGGTGTAGCACACCATTCAATAGAAAAAAAAATTATATAGAACCATTTCACATTGATCCAATTGATTGGCATATATAGAATCATTGACCACGCTGTGTTTGATGGGTCAGCAATTGTTTGGCTGTCAGTTTTATTGTGTGTGCTATCAATGTGATTGGACCCCAGGGCTATCTGAATTACAGTGAACATGGTGTGCTACACTGGGAGGAGATGGCCAAACTGAAAAACAAAGCAATTCACAAACAAACTGAGGAAATGCTTTCCCTGTGTATTAGCAGCTCAGCATATGCAAAGATAGATGGCTTGTGTTTTGGATAAATGCCCAAGCTGAAAATATGCCACTCTGGGGTTCTCACAGCATAAACAGTGAAGTACAAGAGGTAAATGAAGAAATAAGAGTTATGGAGTCCAAATGCACACCAGCGCATAGAATGGCTCCTGTTCCTAATGAACTGTTTGGGAAAGGTTACAAGACAATGCTGTTGGCTGCAAGATCAGGTGGGCAGGATCTGAGTTTAGGAATATCCGCCATTTTCAGTGTGCTGCACACAGCTGTGATTCCTTTCCTCCCTCTTCCTCAGGGATGGATGAATTTCTCCTTTCTGAGTGAACAAATCTGACACATTCCTACTGTATTCAGCAAAGAACACTATTCTCTGTAAGCTGATTTACTTTACATTTTCTGCCCAGGTATTCCTCGCTGTGTAATTATAGTCTGTCCTCATCTCAGCACATTATTAGTCTGGTTTAATGATGTTACTTCAGAATATCTCAGAAAGACGAAAAATAATGTGAAAGATTCATGAGACTATAGAGCGACAATTTTACAAAATTATTCCTGCCTGCTCCTTCTAGGTTTTGATCTGATTGTTGCTAAGTGCAATGTTATTGGAAACTACATGACCATTTTTATTACAAGGCAAGCTATGCAACATCAAAGATGGAAAATCTTCAGTCCCACTGAGCTACACAAGCTGAGGATAATTGCGGAATTTTAGTGGCCAAGACTTGAAAATGTGAGCAGATGCCTCCATATACATCACAAGATATCTAAAACCATCATCACATTCTTAAAAATGGCCAGTTTCTGGAGTACAAAGAAATTGCTGATTATGAGGAGGTTAAATGACTGAAAACCAGGAGATTTTGACTCATCTGCAATACCACACAATTTTAACCATCTATATGTCTTTCAAAAATGAGTCTGCAAAGAAAATTTATATGGGATATGTTTTATTTTAAATATATATATTTGCTATTTAGTTCACATGTGATATTTAAAAGATCATTTAAAGACTATTGTAAGAACCTTCTCAGTTCCTTCCTAAAAGTCTACTATGAAGATAAACAGCACATTTCTCTTGAGAGCTGTAAAACCAATGGACAAATTTTCATTCATTCATTCATTCATTCATTCATTCATTTTGATTTCTCTCCCACGAGTGAGTAGATTTTTTTTTTTTTTTTTTTTTAATGTATGTTCAGAATCTTCACTCTAAGTATATCCAAAAAGAGTGCCCTGGCCTAGTGGAAGGTGTCCCTACTATGGCAGAGGGGTTGGATCTAGATCATCTTTAAGATCTCTTCCAACCCAAGTCATTCTGTGGTTCTATGATTCTGTGACTTTATGGTTGTCTATGAACAAACATATTGGCTAAGACAAACTCAATTCCTGAAGTTTCATTGGCAGTTTTTGGACATGATATATCAGATATGTGGCTCTGTATTTCCTATACAGGAAATATTCAGAATTATGAATTCATATCATTATTCTGTTTGGAAAATGTTTCAGTAAAAGTCAAGTTCAGAATACTGCTCGAAACAGCAGCATTTTAAAATTATGCTCATTTTATGAACAACTGATTACAAATCATGCAGTCTAGTTCCCTAGTATTGCTCTTTAGTCATACAGATGTGTCCCTTTAACAATTACTGTGATAGTTTCTGTTACAACTGATCTGCAGTTACACAGGGCATAGTTGAAAACAAAGTTGAAGAAATTATGACTCTGGGAAAGTTAAAACAGCATTTAAATGCTGCCAGTTAAAGATATTCACTTGTGTAAATATACATCCCAATATATAAAGATAGGACACTTCAAAATAAAAGTGTAATTAAAAAGACACATAAATAATTTAGGCACCTGAAGACAGCAGATGCTGCTCAGGCAGTGTTTCAATAGATCTGAAAGCTCATCACTGAAGTCTTCAGCAGCAGAGAAAATGATCTGCAGAGCTGATCTCAGGCACCAGGAGCTCACAGCTGTCCACAGTTATGGTCTGGGCCAAAGGGTCCCAGACTCCAGGCACTGGGTTAATGAGCTCTGTGCCAGCTACTCGTGCCAGAAAATAATGCATTCCTGTCAGCAGGCTAAATTATCAATGAGAAGATAAAATAACAAGTGGAAAGTGCAATATTGCCCTCTTTGCTCCTAAAAAACAAAGGAAAAATGTTTTCAAGTCCCTAATGAAAAATCTAAGTTTTACAGTGGGTCCAAGCTTCTGCCACACTATTAAAATAAAAAGACAATGCATTGTGGAAAGGCAATTAGCAAATCCTTGATTTTTACTGGAGTCATTTGCATCTCTGATAAACCTGAATCAAAGGACAAGAATGTGACCACAGCATATTTGACTAGGAAGAAAAGCTTGAGTAAATCATAAGAAAGGAAATTACTGGATTTCTCATGTTTCAGGGGCTGCTCACTGTCAATTAATGTAGTTTCAGTTTAGCAATAGGGTTTTTTTGTTAATTAAAGCCTTTTCTTCTGCAAAGTCTCTGTGGAGTGTTAAAGGGGCTCTCTCTCCAACAGAGGCTTGAAATCAGCTGAAAATAATGATTGTTCCTGGCTCACAAAGAGCACATTCATTTTTAAGAAAGACAGGCTGGTCCTGAGAGCATAATAATAGCTATCACTGAACATTTCATTGGTAAAAATATTGTTCAATTTTTTAAAATAATTGTTTTTTAAATATAGATTTGATTAGATAAAGCATCCCTTACTTTGCAACATAAAGACAAAGCATTCATGTCAAAGTCAGCTGTCAAATACTCCTCCACAGAATATTCTGTAAAAGAGGTTATCATCCAGCAAAGCTAAAGTTTATCTTTCTTGATTTTATTTCCATTTATTGTGTCGACTACCTTACAGGAAGTACCTTTTTGCTTTCTGTCATATGTACTTGCATAGCTATTATTTTATTTAAACACAGAGCTCCATTTTTTCTCAGTTTAGATGCTGAGCTGATCTAACAAAGAAGGTTTCACCAATCCCATCATTTCAAATGATGGCTTCCCTGTTTGAAGCCCTTCACTAACATAGGATCTGCTCCATAATCATTAAAGTCTATGGAATCACCTCAATTTATTATACTGAGCATCAGATCAAAAGTGCCATAAATTATTTATTATTTCAGTTGGCTTTTTTGAGTTCTTGGTCTGATTATTAATTCTCAGTATAAGTACAAGCTGTGCAGGAACATGTTTTCCTATGGAGAGAATGGTTCTAAAAGAGCATGAAGGCTCATACATTTTTTTCCCACAAAGAATTCTTTCAGTATAAACTGAATCAGGAGTCATCACCCTGATTTTCAGAGAATTTAGGCCTGAATGTCACTTTTGTTGTGCCCCAAATTATAACTTTCGAAGCCCCATCTCACTTCCCTGGAGAAACACCCATTCCCAAAATCTGAAGACTTTTCCATTCAGTTTCTCTTGTAACGTACCTGGTCAAATATCTGTTTCTGGACCATCTCCAAAATAACTGGATCTGAAATTTACTCTCGTCTAAGTCCTTTGGTGATTCATAAACTCAGGCTACCTCAGCAAAGGAGCTGCTCAGGAAGGGTTTTAGAAATCATACGTTGTCAGCTCTGAAAATGCTTAAGAAGAATGCAGCAGTGCTGCAGTGCCCTTTTAAAAAAACACAAACTCCCTTGAAAATAAAGGAACTTTACGTCTGATTTCAAGTTCTTTGATTAGGACTTCTCAAGTGGAGTATCCAACAGTTTCTGCCCAAGAAAAATATCTCTTGAGATTCTTCATTTTTCTGCATCTCCATTACTTCAAAATGGGTCAGAGGCATGATTTACGCTCTGTGTACACTGAAGAATCCCACAAGGAATATTCAGGGAATGAAATGCATAAAATTTACTTAACATAAACCATTTCACTTAAGGCAGTCTTGATATTCCCCAATAACTCAGAGCAAATGCTTCAGGTGCTGGCATTTTAACTTTGTACATTTTTTTGGTCAGAATCAAGTCACTTGAAACTGCCTTCCAAATAACAATTCTGTCAGAGAGGAGTAGATTAGGACTTAGGAGAACTATGAGAAGTTACTTCCTGTCAGCAAAAACCTTAAGAACTTTAGTCCCTTTCTTCCTCATGCTTTACTTGACTTCCCTACATATGAAAAGTGCAGGGATCAACCCTAAATATTACAAAAACATACATATTAGATGTACTTTGAACAGAAATGGAAATGAGCCTGCCATGTGCTATTCCTTACTGCTGACATTTGGTTCTCTCTTTCCTCCCTTTGCCTCTCTTTTTTTTAATGCAAGTTATTAGAAGTGTATGGTCACATAAAAGAAGACCAGAGCTTTTAGAAAAAATTGTTTGCTTGGTTTCCTCTAAATAATCTAGGCATTTTATTTTTTGAATACTCGCTGCGATTTAACTTTTTATTGCTGTATGATAAATAGTCAAATGCCAAAATCAGAATTAGATAGATGGCATCAGATATGATCTTCTCCCTTGCTGCTAGAGACATTTTCCCAGCCTTTTGGTAGATAGCCCTATTCTCCAGTAAATAAATCTGCAAATTAAGATGAAGGAGAAATAATATTTAATATTAAATAACCTCTCAGTGAGGGAGGTCATTAAACTATTTTGTAGCTGAGCTCTTTAATTGCTCTTTTGAACACATGAGTCTTGTTAGTCTGTAGAAAGGTTAAAAAAAGCACATATTAGAATTTTATTCAATTTATTGACACATTGTTTAAATCCCTATTTAATTTTTTTTTTCTCCATGGCATTGCTGGCCTTTGTTGTGTTAAGAATAGAGATGGTTTTCCAGGGCTTTTTTTTCTGACAAAAGAACAACCATCGGTTTAGGTATTGGGTATGGATCATCTCTTTCCCCAAGACAGGCACAGCACAACTGCACTCTTAAGTGCCTCATTCAAGTGAACTGCAGACTTTTGTACCTAAAACCAAAAAGATCTTGGATGTATGGCAGGAATTGCTCTGTCCTTACCCTCTAAATATTACAAGTGAGAAGGTTGTTTGATGTGTGAATACTAAGATAGAGATCAGTCCTTTTCTCAGTAGAAAAGACTTCCGTATCTGAACCTAAATCTTTTTGAGAGTATTAAGTGGGTTTCCATCATGTAACACCTCAAAATTAATTCTGAGTAACTGAATTGGCATTTTGCTGTGTTTCTGTGCTCTCAAACTGGACACATTTTAGTCTTATTGCTTCCTAGGACTTATACCAACCTGAGATCCTTCAATATTTTTGAGCAACCATAAAGGAGAAATGACTATTTTGTAGAACACTGTATTTCACATAAAACTGAAACTCAATTCCTATGCGATGTCAGTGCAGAAAGGATGGTGGCAAAATCCTGCAATATTTCTGCTGTGCATTTATCACTCTGTGGGAAAAATTCTTGAGAACTGAGGGAAGATTAAGGGTAGTTATGTATATAAATATGTAGTAAAACTTCTGGTGCAGTTAAATACAGAGAAGGTGAGCATTACATCTCTGTTCACAGCACAGTGAAGTCAGCATAAATCTTGTCACTATCTTCAGCTGGCTTTGGAGAACCATGTTAAACACAAGCTTATATAACAGAAAGGAAAATCAACCAAACATTCAGACTTATCCAGCCACTCACAGAATAACCAGAAGAAAGTCACCTTTTCCATTTATTTTTTAACACGGAGTGTTATACCGCTGGTTCCTTAGATTACTGCTGAACAAAATTACCCCCAGAATTTGTTTCTTTTTGCCTTCCTTTGAAAAGCTATTATTCTCAAGTGGATAATGAGAAGGCAGGTGCACAGCGTGTTTTTACACATTTTGCAATTACTCAATTGATTTTTGCAAAGAGCTGGCTTTGCATCAACTGCGCATCAGTTTTGAAATGTACAATATTTAACAGAAATTGGGTTTTAGCTTATTTTTATACATTTCAAGGGGCCTGACAGTAGTAATCTCTGTCATAAAGGGACCTCCTTCACTGTAATCTTCTCCACAAGTTTTGTAGCCATATCAATGTGCTATTAAGTGGGATTTGGGACAGGTTTCATCTGCTTTGAATCTGTCAAAGGCTAAGTGGTTCACATTTTTCTTCTTTGGAGCTTTTTGAAAGCCCCATATATTGGAGCTGTTGAACACGTGATCTCATTCCAGCTATGTTTTTGTTAAGTAGCTTTATTTGGTAACAAGGGTCAAAAAGAAATGCTGATGTTTTTCCCAATGATGCTTCCTCTCTAGAAGGCCTCAGCCTTCCCTTGTTTATTCACGAGGTCTGGCTGTGCACTGAGTGGTCTGATAAAGTTGGTCAGAAATAGCTATAAAAAAAAGGCATGGAAATCCCTGTAGTTTGTCCAATAGCTGATGCAGAGCAAGATATTCAGCCAATTGCTACTCAAATCCATTTAATTTTTATTATTTACTTTGAAGATGGGGTCTGGAGGAGCAATAAAAACTGAATTCTTGACACAGTAAGGAGACCCCTCTTGGCTGACATTCTCAAGGGTTGAGAGTCCTTGTAGAGGGATCTGAATAGACTGGAGCATTGTGCAAACATCACTGCCATGGAATTCGACTAGAACAAATTCCAGGTTTGGCATCTGAGGCAGAGAAATGCTGGACAGGAGCATAAACTGGGGAAGAAGTGGCCAGGAGCAGCCCTAGAGAAAGGGAACTTGGGGTGCTGGTGGAGCCCAGGAGAGAGCCCTGGCAGCCAGGTGGACAAACCATGTTCTGGGGCACAGAAAACAGAGTCTGAAATTAATTAACACAACTAAATAGTGATCTGACAGAGACAGAACTCAGAGTATCTTCAGACACAGGCAGACTTTCCAATATAGGTCATCTGACAGAAACCACAATCTATATGACCCATTTTAATGGTATGGCTAAGGTTACTCCTTTTATGGACGCTACCATATATAAGAGAGTGACAGGCATGATGTGATATCATTCTGCTTTTGGAAATCGACTCACCTGAAGAATTATCCACTTACAACTAAACATGTGTTCCAGCACAAAGTCTTTTGAAATTTTAATGGGATACAGCTCATTACAACCTCAGCACTGGTCAGGGGTGACAGGAGTTGACTGTAGTGTTCACTAAAGGAGCTGCTGCATCCCTAAACACACACAAAGCAAATGTAAAGATTGTTTTCTAATAAATTACTCTCATCAGACTCATGTCAGTTCTCAGGAAGTATTAGGGTGGTATCATGAGGCAAAACGACGTAAAAAGAGATTCCCTATATTGCAGTGACACAAGCATTGTAATATGACACAACATTTGAAATATAAAGAGAAAATCCCAATTTTTTTGCACAATGGAAAAAAGAGATTGACTAGATGTACCTCTTTAATCTGAATATATTAAGACACAGAGAAGCACAAGCAAAGGAGTGAGGCAATGGGAGCCTGGGCACATGCAAATTCATTATTTGGGCCCCCTCAGCTCAGTTATGCACCCCACGCTCAGCCCCAGCACAAGTGCACAAGCTATTTACACACATTGCACCAGGCGACTCCACTGCTGGTGGAGGAAAGTAATTTGTTCAACTCAATTACTGTAGTCAGCCACTAGATAGTTTAAATTACATATCATCTGTCTCTTATGCAAAGTTCTCACTTCATTTGTCTCTTTGATTGTTTCAGACACCGCTTTGTCTTACAGGAAATAACATAAAAGGCATCAGACAGCATTTATCAAATATCACATTTTCTAGGTCTGATGATGTGCAAATTTGACTCCCATTCTAACAGAGGAAAGGTAATCTTGGGGATTAGACTTTGTCCTGAGGCTTGAGAGCCCTATATTCTTGGACCTAATAATTGCTGATTTCATAGTTTTCATTTCAAACTTTCCATAAAATCTAGAGTCAGAACACTATCCCAATTCTTTTAGTTGGAAACTGGATAAAAAGCTGATGTCAACTTGCAAGTCTAGAGAGAAGTACACCTTACAGGTCTATTATGCTTGTTGGTGATCAAATTTAACATAGATAAGTAGGCATTATAATAAATAAAGGTATAGCAACACCAAGACCTGTTGGGATTTACTTATCGAAGTAAGATAAGTAGTTTAAAAAGGAAACACTCTTTACAAAAAAAATTGTTGCTGATATAGATCTATACAAGTTTCTGGAAATTTAGTACATTGTATTAAGTAGCACTTAGCATCAAGGCAGAAATAAATTCCTTTTGCACACCCACTCAGGTGAATTACTTTTTGATCACTTAGATAATTCATCTTTGTAACACATTCTCTTTATCCTTGTGTGAGAGAATGGAGACACGCAATTGCCCTCGCTCTCACCGCAGAAACGCCAGAATTGTTATTATCCGTAAGTTTTCTGCTCTCTGGAGGAATTAATTGTCTTGAAACCCAAGGGAAAGAAATATCATAAGCTACAAAGTATTTGTTGTCTCGGGATGAATTTTTCATGCCCGTGGATCGCTGACCGTGATGAATCAAGTGGTGCAGAACAAGAGATCAATCACGAACAAGTGCCAGTGAAAGTGAGAAGCACAGCAGACAAAGTGATATCGATGTCAGAAGACATGTCTGCTCCACAAAGCACTGACTCATCGTTCACCAAACTCTCTAAATATGGTGATGCCATTTTGAAACTCCTGCCTTAACTTGCTTCAGTGAAACTATGAATATCAAGTGACTCTCCAGTAAGAATTGTATGCCTGAATGCAAGCAAAGCACAGTCTCGCAACCTGTCAGCTGCCTTCAAACCCTCATTTCTGGAAAACCTAGCTGCTCTAAGATTAAAAATATTCCTTGCAGAGGTGCACTCTGTGATGATGCTTCTTTCTTAAGAGATCCTTAAAGCTATTTGCAGTAACATACATTTTGTAAAATATCTATAAAAAATCCAAGGTACCTTCTGCAAACAAAATTAAGACTGTCTAAATAACTGATTCCCAGTTTTGTCATGAGTAGAAGCTAAACTCTTTCTGTTGCAAAATGGATGAAAAGAAGATTGCAGTAGGACAGCTAGTGCTTACTGTTTGCCTCGCTGAAAATAAAAAGTTCATAAATCTAACTTGCTTTAATAAAAATGGAATGTAACTGGAATCTTTGCCTCTGGGCATGTTGAAGGCTACTGTATTAGGGAACTCCAAAGTTAAATTCATCAGTCTGCAGGAGCTAAAAGAAAGGGCTCGTTAGGCTAGGGACTGAAAAATCTCATGTACGGATTGGATTAAGGTCTGAAGAAGACACACACCACACTGATGAGCTCACTATACTTTTCCAATGTAAACAGGGCCATTCTTTCTACCACAGTTATGGATGGCTTTAATAGAAGAAAGGTATATTCAAAACAAATTTTACTTATTCCATCATGTACATCTTATATAAATAAGAGGAAACACTGTTAAATTTTGCAATAATACAAACTGCTACTGAATGCTCCAATTTATTATTTTCCAAAAGTCTTGGCATCAATGACATCAATCACCCTTGCCCACACTTGAATTATGGCTATTCCCACCTACCCTTTGAGAACTTTCCATCCCAATTTCTTACTCATCCAGGTTTCTCTCAGCAATGCAGAGCATTAAGTATCTAATACTCAATCCATGAGGCTCTCTCTTTAGAGAGACTGCACATCTCGAGTCAGAATATTACCTGCATTAGTTAACATTAGTACCCAAATTTCTCCCCATGGAATTCCCTGAATGCTTCTTTCTGGCAAATCTCACATCTGTCTTAGATGTGTCACATTTAAGTCCATCAAGGTTTGAAATAAACTATTATTTTTCTCCTGGAGTTTTTGTTTGGGAGCACATCTCAGGGAAGAGCAATTGTCTTGGGCCTTGCCCAAAACATGGAGAAGAAGAACCTGGTTGAGCCTCCACATCTGCTCAGTAATCCTCTAGTTGAAGCAAGTATTATAAAATCATAGAAAAATTTGGGTTGGAAGGGACCTTAGAATTCCAACTCCCCTGAGATAGGCAGAGACACCTTCCATTCTCCCAGGGTGCTCAGACCCCCATCCAGCCTGGCCTCGGACTCTTCCAGGGCAGGCACAGTTTCTGTGGGCACCTGTGCCAGGGCCTCATCACCCTCACAGCCAAGAATTTCTTCCTAATATCTAATTTAAACCTGTGTACTCTGTTCAAAGTTCTGGTGGAAGAAACACACCCTGATTTCACTAATTGTTTAATTTACCAGAATGTATTGTAGATTCTCTTACCTTGAGCCATCAAGCCCAGCTATATCATCTTTACAGAATTTATTTTAGTGTTTATCACATATATCTTAATTTGATTATTGAGGTAGCATTGCTGGATAGAGGTCGAAGAACTTGTCACCTGGTACCACTTACAGAACTATGCTGCACACAATGACAGATTGTGGCTGAAGCACCTGCTAAGAATTATCATTTAACAGCTTTAAAAAGGTATTTTGGATTTGAATTCAGAAAGCTTATGACAAAGGAAGGCAAATGTTATAAATGAAAATAAAGTGATTTTTCGCATGTTGGAGTTAATAATTACTGTTGTATTGTTATACCTGTTGAATAAAGTTGAAAGTTTGGATTTTTGATAAAGTTATAGATTGAAAAGTTAAAAAGAGACTGTTTTAAAGATGTTTTAAGAGTGTAATGTTTCAGAAGTTATGTACTTTTTTAAAAAATCCTTTATCTTTGTAATTTTATTTATGTAAAACTCAGTTTTTATGTTGTATTGTAAATCTGTAAGCCCATCACCCATCCCAATATTAAAGGCACCCTGCAGCACCCAAGCTAAAAATAGAAGGTTTGCACCTCTCCGCCCACCTCAAGTGGAATACTAATGAGGCTCTTTCCCGCCTTTGCAAATTACCCCTAGACACAAGCCATCTACTGGTGGGGAAGTCCACCTCATTAATTAGTATTCCCAATCACCAGCGAGCAAGAGGGCGGAGAGACTAATTTGGACCAGCCCATCAAAAACTTTATAAATTTGGTCACCCTCAGGGGCTGAGGAGGTTTTTTTCCAGGTGCCTTTACCTCAAGCAGCTGCAGACTCTGGTCTGTGCAGGGTGCCTGGTGTCTCTGTCTCTCTGACTAGCAGGGAGTCAGAGACTGGGTCGGGTACTGGGCCTCTTACCCATTTTTTAATGGGTTTTGCTTAAAATCTTTTTTTTCCTGGAACTTAAGGCTAGCTTAAGTTCACCACCCGGCCTGAGGGATCTCCTCTTCTTTGACCACCAACCGGTGGCCAGGAGAGTCTTATCACCGTCCCGGGACCTTCCTTTTTTGTGCCTTTTTTTTTTCTTTTTCTTTTCCTTCTCCTTTGGGAGATTCTGGACCTCGTGGGTCTGGGCAATAAACACCTTTTGCTTCACCCCACGAGTGTGAAATTGTCTTTTTTATGACAGCAAATATCTCTGGTCCCATTTTACTGATGGGAAACAGAAGCAGAGGGATGGGGTGTACACTAGACCGCAAAATAGGACAAAGTATGTAAATCCTAGAAGAAGTCAAGATTCTGTCTTCCAATGCAAGTTTTGCAATCAGATAATCAGTGCAATGTGACCTCATGTTACAGTGTCAGGGGATTGGTAAGCTTAGACCAGAAAGATATTTACATTTACTCATGAATTATGTTTGCAAGATCTTTCTCAATTCAACCAGCATATGCATCAGCTGCCTCAATACCAGTGATTTGATTGCTACACATGATGTAGCTTAAATTTCTTTTTATTTATAAGTAAATCATGAGATTATTAATCAGGCACATTTATGACTTGAAAAACTGAAAATTAAAATTCACGCGAGTTTTATGGCTGTCTAGGGACTATTAGACAGGACTTCACTTGAGCTTTCTGTGTCTTTTCAATGCCCAAAAAGTAACCAATAAGTATGTATTTTTCAAAGATAAGTATGGACCAAGATGGTGACAAAGAAACAACAAAGAAATACACACTCTCAAACTACAGTCTTAAGTACTACATTAGATCAGATGAAATACAGGACAAAATAATTTTATTTTTTCATTTATAGAGATAGATAGATAGATAGATAGATAGATAGATAGATAGATAGATAGATAGAGGCATTTATGTCTATCAAATTATTTTAACTCAAAGAAAGATGGACAGAACCTCATCTGCCTTTAATAACCATCAGTCTTGTTCACTATATTCCTCAATACTGACTGCTGGAGTTCTGAATCACCATTCCCTGCCACTGAGCACATCCAAGAATTTCCCAAAAACCCTGACAAGGCCAAGAAATGACCAGGCCTTTAAAAAAACCCAACCGGACAATGAGTACTGTATCCAAAGATGATGAGAGCAACAGCACTGCTTCTGTGGTGTCTATCCCACATGGCACCAACACTGCTGGGGGGGAATGCTGCTGACCCATTCCACTGCCCCAGCTGCTTTGTGTCTGGTCCCTGCATATGGTTGAGGCTGGCTCAGACTTCCTCAGCTGTAATAGAGCAGCTGAATTGAACAGACCTGGGCTTCAAAAGCAGTTTGGCATCCCAGACTGACCTAGAAATACTGTGCTGTAAAGAGAAACGTGAAACTGAAATTAAAGAGGCAGTGTGGAGGATGACTGGAATGCTGGCTACTATGGGCTTGGAGAAATTCCTTCCAGGAAAGGAATCTAAGCAATTTATGTCTCCTTGGAACTATAGGTACTTTAGAAACAGCAAAAAATGTTGGTGATACTGATCCACTATTTGCTAAGGACGACTTAGTCGTGCTATAAATGTGTTGTCCTCATTTCAGCTGCAGGAAAAGTAGAGTGTCATAGACTTCCTCCTGTGTGAAAAAAGTTCAAGCATCTTAGCACCTGATCATAAGACTCAGCTGGATTCAGTGGTGGTGCTCTCCAGAAACACAGCTGGACAGCAAATATTTCAGATGGCCTTCAGGAAAACTGTACCTGTGTAAAGTTTACAGCACAAATACCTCCATGTCAACAATAGTTAGATTCAAACTGTCATGTTTCTACAAAAAAAAAGAAAAAAAAAGTGAGGAAACAAATAAAAAATGGGTAGTCCTTTCAACTGTCAAGTTATAAACAAGGAGGGAAGAGAAGGAAAATAAATGTTGATTCCCACAGGATTTGTGGCCTCCAATAACAATTAAGCAAAACAGAAGAGCATGTCAGTACGAATGGGTAGTTAATAGGATGATGTTATAGACACAAACTACAAAAAAGCCCCACATCTTCTTCATTCCTTTTCATGCTATAAATAACTGCATTGGAGATGGCTGTGATGGAGCTAATTTTCTTCACAGCAGCCCATATGGTGGCAGGTTTTGATTCTGTGACTTAACCAGTGTTGATAATGCACCAATGTTTTGGTCATTGTTGAAATGTTCTGCACCAGCTCAAGGATTTTTCCCACTCTGCCTCCAGCAGGAGTAGTTAAGAACCTGTGGGGAGACACAGCTGAGACAGCTGATCTGAACTGATCCAAGAGATATTCATGTAGTATGATATCATACACAGGAATAAATCTCAAGGAAATGAGGAGGAAGAAGGATCATTCATGGTTATGGCATTTGTATTCCTGAGCAGCCATGATGTGTGCTGAGGCCCTGCTTTTCAGAAATTGGCTAAAAATCTGCCTGCCAGTGTGAATTACTAAATAATATCTTAATTTTACTTTGCTTGTACTCACAGTCTGCTTCAGCTGTTTAACTGTTATCTCAAGCCTCACTTCTTTTTTTCCTTTTTTCTCTTTTCTTTTCTTTTTTCCTTTCCTTTCCTTTCCTTTCCTTTCCTTTCCTTTCCTTTCCTTTCCTTCCTTTCCTTTCCTTTCCTTTCCTTTCCTTTCCTTTCCTTTCCTTTCCTTTCCTTTCCTTTCCTTTCCTTTCCTTTCCTTTCCTTTCCTTTCCTTTCCTTTCCTTTCCTTTCCTTTCCTTTCCTTTCCTTTCCTTTCCTTTCCTTTCCTTTCCTTTCCTTTTCCTTTCCTTTCCTTTCCTTTTCTTTTCTTTTTTCTTTTCTTTTCTTTTCTTTTCTTTTCTTTTCTTTTCTTTTCTTTTCTTTTCTTTTCTTTTCTTTTCTTTTCTTTTCTTTTCTTTTCTTTTCTTTTCTTTTCTTTTCTTTTCTTTTCTTTTCTTTTCTTTTCTTTTCTTTTCTTTTCTTTTCTTTTCTTTTCTTTTCTTTTCTTTTCTTTTTTCTTCTCTTCTCTTCTCTTCTCTTCTCTTCTCTTCTCTTCTCTTCTCTTCTCTTCTTTTTCTTCTTTTCCTTTTCTTCTTTTCTTTTTTTTTCTTTTTCTTTTTCTTTTTCTTTTTCTTTTTCTTTTTCTTTTTCTTTTTCTTTTTCTCTTTTTCTTTTTCTTTTTCTTTTTCTTTTTCTTTTTCTTTTTCTTTTTCTTTTTCTTTTTCTTTTTCTTTTTCTTTTTCTTTTTCTTTTTCTTTTTCTTTTTCTTTTTCTTTTTCTTTTTCTTTTTCTTTTCTATCTTCCCTTCCCTTCCCTTCTCTGTAGGACTGGGGAGTGAGGAAGTGGCTGGATCAATCCACCACAATTGCTGTTGGATGTTGGCTGTGTTCAATCTGCTGTAATTTCTTAACCAAAGGCTTAGATTTCAAACTTTTGAAACTCCCCTGTAGCCCAGAAGTATTAATCCTGTTAGCTGTTCACTTCCATAATGTATCAAACATGAAACACTCTCAAGTTTCAGCCTTTTGAATTCTGTTATAAACTGTGTTATAATGTTAGGTGGACACAATAATCTCTGATGTTTTTCTCCAAATCTACAGAAATTACAGGAGCAATTCCTGCATCTTTCCCTCTCTCTGCTCCATCCCACTTAACCACACATCTTTTTAACCATTTTAATTCAGACAGCGCAGTGGGTAAGGCAGAACATAGGAGTCAAGGCATTCTACGGTAATTTCAAAGAGAGTCAGGAACAAATACAGAATTATTTCTTCAGCTGCACAATATTTCCAGTTTCACTCCCCTCCCTACCTGCTCTGGAGTGAATGACTTCCCCATTAAGATGCATTCATTTGGCTGGAACTCTCAATGTACAAAAAAAAAGAAGTGTATTCTTTCTGCTCTACTGCTAAGGTCAAGCTGCCAGTTTTCTTTGTGATGCGTGAGGCAGCACAGAACACAAATTGCATTTCCACTCTCTTCAGGTCTTCTTTCAAATGCCACAACACTGACAGTAATCACTGAGCTGAACAGATATGACACAGAAGACACTGACAGAACAAATAAGGACCATCCTGTCTTGGTTTTCCACTACGTAAACAAATACGTATTTGGTTGTCAGTTTAGCTGGAGAGGGTTCTGAAGATAGGTAACTTTTTAACACTGTGCCATTGTGAGAAATTCATCATATGTAAAGCATCCTGAGATTAATATAAATGTAGAAATAAATTACATCTATAAATAAAATAAAATGGGAACAGAAAAAATCTTTCACAATAGATTGCCAATCTAAGCGCTTTCACATTGCCGTATTCCAGCTAAAACATTTTATTAGCAAGAAATAATAACTTACAGGAAGTTTATGGGAAAAATAAAAAGAATTTTGAAAGATAGCATGGGCTCCATACTGTTTACTAACATAAACAGGTGGTATTTTACATTTCCCACATCTCTCATAAATTCTACCATATACTTAAAGGGAGAGCCTGCAATAAGAGAAAAAAGCGAGTGGAAGGAATTAGTACTCAGAGGCAAGTGATTCTACCACCAACCACTTAATGATTTTTAGCATCTTCTTATGCACTAAACCTGAAAAGAATTATTCATGGTATTTGTCTTTGCCATTGAACTCTGACTGTGAGCCAGGGAAACATTTGATTCCCTCAGAAACTTTCATCACAGTGCAAACTGGTATTCTGTCTACGTAGGTCATTTCCTGAGTAATTATGTCTACTACAACATCTCTCATCTGTTCCCAATCCACATTCTGCTTTTTGCTGTGACTAAATTAACATCAGTGGTGCTAAAGATATTCCCGAGTGTTCCAACCCTGTAAACTACTCACTGCCTAAGATTTTTATCAACTTTATTTGCAATGTTCAGGGACAGAAAGGAAAGAGTTAACAATTTCTTGGAACAAAAATTTTAATTTCTGCATTTTTCCTATCTATAGCCAATCAGAAACGCATCTTATTCACAAGCTTGAAAATTTATTTGAATTACATGACCCTAAAGTATCCCAACACACAATACTGGTTTAAATATAATTTAAAACTTAGTGTACTAAAACTCATCCAGTATGTACAGTGATGCTTTAGAAACACAAAATGCAGCTTCACAAAGCATTTTGATCCGCAGTTACTTTTAGGTAAATGATATTGAAGGAAAAAGTTTTAAATCAACAAATAATGCTATTCTTTAAATATGCCATCACTGTCAATCAGCACAAGTGGTTATCTCACTGGGTTTTGCACAGCTTTCTATAAATTCATTGAATAACACATTGGCACTAACAACTATTTTACTTAGAGAGTGAAAATACGTGTTACTTTACACTTAAATAAACCTTACATGAGCATGTTTCAGGGATATGTGTATTTAAATCTGTTTATAGTCACTGGCATTTTGTTTTGATTTTTCCTCCTACTACCACTTGTTCAAAATTTATTATATTGAAGTAAGGGTTTGTTTATATTGTTATGAGCAGTAAAAGCTGGGGAGTGAGAGCAAAGGTAAGAGCTGGGTCACAAAGAATAAGAGAAAAAGTATAGAAATGCACATATATTTGTTTTGCATCTTGTCATTTTTTCCCAGATCGGGGGAAAACAGAATTTTATTTCATGGTACCAAAGGAGATAACCCTCTAGCATCACAGTGATTCATTATTCCACTGAAGATTTTTGCGTGTGGAGGAATCTAGTTCTTCAAAGCACACAGAAATGTCTGACAAATGCTGGGCCTCCCACTGATTTCACAGGGTGTCACATGTTGCTAAGGCTGGGCCCACGGACTTTTCTCTGTTCTGGATAGTTGTCAGAAAACCACACACGAGAAGTGCCGCTTTGCCTGGCACCCCATAAATTTATACCAACATAAGATTTACGCAGCCTTGTCCATGGCTGAGAAGAGCAAAAACGGGCTGTGCTGAGGAGATTTAGAATCACAAAATCATAGAAAAAACTAAGGTTTGTAAAGACCCTCTGAGATCATCAAGCTCAGCCATTAACTCAGCGTGGACAAGATCAGCACCATGTCCCTAAGCCCCACATGCACAAGTTCTTCTAAGACGTCCAGAGATGGTGAAACCACCACTGTCCTGGATGGCCTCTTGCAATGCCTGGGCATCCTTTCACCGAAGAAATACTTTCTAATTTCAAATCTAAATGTCCCCTGGCACAACCTGAGGCCATTTTCTCTTGTCCTCTGTCTTGTTACCTGGCAGAAGATATTGACCCATGCCAGTCTACAGCTGTGATAATGTCTTTCCAGCCTCCTGCTCCAGAGAGCCAGGGAGTGAGAAACATGGGATAAAAAGTCACAGAGGCAGGCAAATGATTCCCTAACATGACCTCTGAGTACATTTTGGCCATCAGTACCTGCACTAGATGTTGGGATATGACTATGGACTATTAGCACCTGGTAGGATAAATGTAGTAGAAACATAGCATCTGAAACCAATGTTCTGCACTGAATTTTCCTTCTATTCCTTTACTCTCTTATCATTGCTTTACTCATTTGTTTCTAGTTTGATGTTTTCTCCATCTTTCTCAGTCTCTCTCTTTCTATTTTCTTTTTCTCTATTCTTAGTTTTTAATGTCTGTTAACATTTTCCAACTGCTTGGATTGTTTCTTTCATATCTTCTCTTTTGACTTTTTCCTAACCCCTTCCTCACCATCAAATGTCACAGCCAAGTGTCATTTTGAGCATGTTACCTGGGGAAAAACCAAAAAGAAGAGGAAGCTTGTGTGATGCACTCCTGTTATGTCAGGCATTTAATAACTTCTAAGTACCTTGGGAAAGACTTGAAAAATGGGTCTTTTGACTTCCACTTTTCTAAGAACAGACTAGTCAACAGAGTGTGCACTGAGAGAGAGAGACTAGGTTGCAAATTCACTTTTTTTTTTTACTCTGGGAAATCCACTGAAATTGCTGTAAGTGGAAGAAAGGCACAAGAACCCTGTTTCTGGAGCTCATGGGGGGCTATTGATTACTATAATAGATTGCTCTTTCTTCTCCTCTAATCCCAGGAGAGAAATAATGCATTTCTAGTGCATATCTACAAGCATGAGGAGCCCTCACGAGGCCCAGGAACACATTCTTGGGCTGTACCCAGGGTCAGACACCGAGCTCTGGCATACTGTGTGTGTGATGAGTGATGAAATGGCAGGCAACCCAAGTAAGATTATTCACTGTGAGGAAAATGTCTAATGATCGCTCTTTAATCAAATTGAGAAATGAATATAATCTCTATATGAGAAAGTCGAGAAAAATTTTAGAGAAGGGAGAATTTTAAAGCCTGCCAGGCATTCTGGATGACTTGAGAACCCACTGGCTTTAAAACAAGGGAGAATTTGACAATGCTTGGGTTTGATTTTGAGTATTATGAATAAAAATCTAAAATAACAGCACATATTTTGCAGGCTGCTAAAGAGACATTTCTGTAAAGACACTGCAGATCATGTT
The DNA here is from genome assembly GCA_036630365.1 of Acanthiza pusilla. Taxonomy (NCBI): domain Eukaryota; kingdom Metazoa; phylum Chordata; class Aves; order Passeriformes; family Acanthizidae; genus Acanthiza; species Acanthiza pusilla. Next base: position 3,377,515 of record JAXCHO010000032.1, on the reverse strand, counting down.
CAGCAGGGAAAAGTTCAGTGTAACATAACAAGCATAAAGCAGGTGGAAGGCTAGTAAAGATACTGAGGGAATCACAGAGTCTGACAGAACAATCAAGTTAGTAAAGGAATCACAGGATCTGACACAGAATATGAATTTCAGCTAGGAGTCCTTTATTTTTTACATGTGAAAATGGACAAGAAATACAGAATTGCATTAGCACTTTAAGGAGATTGGAAGGAAAGAAATTACACATCAGCTCCTCTCATAACTTTTAGTCAGTGTAAGCTGAAGAACTATGTGCATCAGTCTCTCAGCTGATTACAGCTTTTACTTTGTCAAAGCTTATGAAATTAATTTTTAAAACTTATAAACAATTTGTGAACCTACCTTTGGGACCCCTGAAATAACTAGTTCAGTTCTAGCGTTTCAATGAAAAGATAAAACATTGACTATGTGAGTTGAAACCATAACTTTTTGGAGACCAAATACACAACAGTCCAACTTGGCAACTCCTGGGACAGTCTTTTAAGCACACATTCACAGCCTCATCTTTTGGATGTTCCCCACCCATCTTGTAAGATAGTGATTTTAGTCAGTGTCTCCACTGCTTAGTGGGCAGGCAATGCGTTAGCAGATCTCTAGGGCTTGCAGAAAAGTGTCTTCCCAAGACAATTCCTCTGAAACTTGGACCCTGCACAATGCTCCGGTAAGATCAAATTCCTGTCACTGGAACTGTGTGAGCGTGATGAGACTTCCAGCTTCTAGGAAAGAAAATTAGACAGGCTTGCAGGCACAAAGGGAGACTAATTAAAGTCAAAGAACAGATTAAAAGTGGAAAAGGATCACCAGAGGAATGGAAGGGAATAAAATAGAAAGTATGGAAAGAAAAGAGATGAAAGCAGCAGCAGAAGAAAAAAAAATTCTTAATTGTGCTTTCAAGAGTGTCCCTAACAGAATTAATCTCATCCAAATTCTAGCAGATAGCACGTGCCAAAAATGCTGCAGATGGCTCGGCTCAGCAGCAGGGATGGCTTGGAAGGGAAACGGTTCCTGTGGCTGCCTCAACAGATTGTTTACAGCAAAGATACCGACAGTGCCCAGTCATTGTCATGAAACAGTGCTTGTTCCCTTGTTTGAGACTTCAGTCTGGGCATTTCAAATGGCAGATTTGTGTGGGGCTGAAAGTAGTCCTTGATAGTTCAATTCCTGTTGCTGAGGAATAGCCCGGAAGGCTTTCTGTCTCTTCATAGCAAGCAGCGTGAGTGGGAAAAGCTGAGCAGTGAACAAGTCACTGATATCCTCACTCTAAGTGAAGCTCTGTTTTAATAAATCACACCATGAAAAGCAGACTCATTAATATAACCTTCTGTGAGTTCCAATCAGTTAGAATGATAGAACTCCCTGAGTTGGAAGGGGCTTACAAGGATCATCCAACCCAACTCCTGGCCATCACAGGAGCTTCACAGGACGATCCCCAAGAATCCCACCTTGTGCCTGAGAACACTGTCCAAATGTTTGTTGAGCTCTGCAAGGCTTTGTGCTATGGCCACTGCCCTGGGGAAACTGTTCAGTGCCCAGCCACTCCCTGGGGGAAGAACTCTTTCCTGATATCCAAACTAAACCTCCCCCAGCTCAGCTTCAGGCCTTTCCCTTGGGTCCCTCAAATAATTGTTCACATAGAGGTGGTGTAGGTGAAAACCCTGAATTGGTAAATCCCATTTCCATCCATGGAACAGAGAACAGTTTGCCTTCCATTTGCACCACTGCCCAACACACAAGAAGTGGCCAGGACTTTAAGGGTGCTACCTCAGGGTGTTTCCAGTTCCACAGGAGCCTTTATACTCTAATGGACACATTTTAGCTCTTTTAGTTCTGTCTGGGGCATCATAAATAACCTTTTTTTTTAGTCTTGAGACCAACTTAAGGATCTCTGTTTAACAGTCTGAACACAAAGAAAACTTCTGGCTATGTATGTTAGTAGTGCCACATCAGCCAAAAGTCCTGATGACTTTTGACACATCTCATCATTTTGAGAAGGGCAGGAGCCCTTCTCTTCTATAAGAGAATATGGAAACTGTGGAAGCTTTTTCTGTTCAGATATATTTGTTCTTTAATGCTCAGTCTCTGCAATTTTTTCTGGTTTAGTGTAAACCAGTTAGACTAACATAACTTTCACCAACCAGTCCTTCTCAAACACTCTTCCACAATCTGATCCATCTTGTTTTTAAGCAAATCACTAAAGGCAAATGCTGCTCTAATTGACCAAAGTAAGTCTGTCTTGAAGATCTCATATATACCTCTAATTATACATGTTCTAATTCCAATTTCATCACTTAACTTCTTACTCTCCATTAAGCAATTCTAGGCCCTTTCCTCCTTGAATTTTGGAAGATATGTGTTCCTCCCTTGGTACTTATTATTTTTAAATGCTGTGAATTCTCCATCCCCTGTTCCAAAGGGGCATGGAAGCGTCCAGCTCATTTCCTAGCCTTATCCAGGTGGGTATTCATCATGTGGATGTTATGGTGGCAGAAGCTGGATAGATCAACCCATTCACATCACAGCTGCACCCATTTACATTGAATCACTGTACACATATGCAAGTGGCACAGTAAAGAATCATGAATTACTGTCTACAACAGCTATTTGAATATAGTCATAGTCATTTGTCATCATAAATCATATTGTGTCGCTCCTTTTATCATCTCTGTTGGTTTTCTCTGAACTTTGTCCTATTTATCAGACATCTTCTGGTGCTGAAGAATGCAGGACTCCAGACAGATTTCTCAGCACCGAGTGGGTGTCTCACATGCAGAAACCCCTCTATTAAATACAGAGGGCATAATTGAATCCTCCACCCCTCTAACCATTGAATTATGTGAACTGCCAAAATAATGAAAACATCTTTAACTCATTTCCCTGAGGCAAACAATTCTGTCCACAAGGTCTACCCATAGGCAAAAGAAATCGATTAATAAGTAGTGTATTTAATCCTTTTAAGTGGATAACATATACACTGAAGACGAAGAATATCGGAAACGGGTCCAGAATTATTTGAATTCTCGGATTCAATGGTCCAAAATAAGATAATACATATGGAAACACAGAATTTAGGTCATCATTAGAGGTGTGATAGCACAGGTGACTGCACTGGGGGAAAGAGAAAATAACTTCAAGTTACCACAGATCTTTCTCTGTACGTGACCTCTGTGAACTACACCTGAATAAAAGAGTCCATTATTCTCAGAGGAACAAAAAATAACTCTACAGAGGAAACCAGTAGGCAATCTTACTTCTAGTAAGGCCATTAATAGAATGGCACATGAATTTTTGGAAGTCATACTCCAAAAATGATGTGGAAATATTAGGGCTCTCAAATTAAGCATCCAGAATTCTCTGAGCACAAAAATAAGATTCTACAAGTGAGGTTTCAGATACTCAATGTATTGCAGTGAAAGAAGATGGAGGTGTGAACTAATCATTGTCTGTAACCATTAACAGAGAATACAGATTTTCTCAAAGTTGTTAACAAAGAGATAACACAAAATGTCTAGAAGTTGGGATTCTTTAAGCAAATTCAAACCTGGGAAGGAAACTAAAACTAAAACATATGGATTGTTTTGTTATCAAAGATCACAAACCTAGCAGGAACTCCGCCTTTATACAATCTCCAGAGCTTAATCTTGTTTATGAGAAAACTGGAAGTTACCCATACCTACCATACTTGATACCAAACAAGGAAGTTTCCCTCTAGTTAAAAAAATATATATTTTTTCATCCTTCTTTTTTTTTTTTTCCTTTCTTTTTTAAATAATTTAAATAAGTAGAATAATCTCCCTGAAATACCTAAGGAATTAAAATCTGGATTACTCTTTTTTTTTTTCCCAGACAGGGAATTATGAGAGAACAAGCAATTATTTTCAGATGGCATGCAGATGCGTGTCTTTGTTAATTAAGCATCTTAATTTCTTCTCCAGTTAAATAAAAATTGGCATTTGTGCAGCTAGAGGAGAAGCAGGAAAAATTAAGACACCAAAAAACTATACTTATATTGACTTTGAGGGGGGAAAAGTGACTTGAATTGCCTTAACTGTAATCCACAGCATACCCAAGCACTTGAAAGGGAACTTTTTTCACCTCAACTCATACTGAGCATTAACTAAACCCAGCACCTTCATCCTGGTGATTGGCTCCCCTCAGGATATGATAGAAGTCCAGACCCTTTCCTTTGAGTCATTTACCAGGCATTTAGGGAAGCATAGCTGTAGCTGAAAATATTCCTGAGAAGAATAAAAAATCAAAACCACCCCTGTCCGAAAAAAAGACTGCTCAGGTGTTTGAAGTTTGTCTGGAGTGTGCTCTGTGACACTGAGCCCTGTGATGGTTTTAGAAGAGCATCAGCAGGCCCAAGAGGTGCTTTTCAAGCCCAGCACTTTTGATTCCAGTGGAATCTTTACCTTTGCCCTTCATCCTTTCCAGGGTACCTTGGATCATATATTAATTTATCTCCAGGGAGTTGACAAACAGCTGGAGTGGGCCAGCTCTCCAGCACACACTCCAGGGCGCTCTGTTTACTGGGGACTCTTGTTATAAGCACATGCTTGAAAATAATAGGCACATAATTTGCTTTATCTGGGAAGAATAAGAGGTAAAAGCGGTCCAGAAAAAAAGGGCAGTTGAGCACATAAATGAAAGAAAATTGCAGATTTAATCTAATGCCTCATACTGAAGTTCCCACATCACAGAGAACGTAATTGTTTTCACACATTTTGGAAGTTATTGTGTACACACGATCTTGAAATTAATTGGATGAGTCACCTGCATCTGTAGAAACACAGCCTTTCTGCCACATGGGAAAAAAAAAAAAAAAAAAGAAAATCAAGGAAATCAATGGGGTAAGAATGCCTCCCTTAGCCAGCTCAGTCTGAGAATACATTTCCTCACAATATTCCTCCAACATCCCTGAGAGAATCTTTTGTTGATTTCTTTTCTTCCTCTTTTTCATTCTTTCTAAGACTGAAGCCTGGAAATAAATTTCTAAATGTTTTCTAATATATATAAAAACTGAAAATATATTAACTTTACAAATGTCTTCGGGCAATTATTTTAAAATATCTTCAAATTTTGTATGGTGACAACAGATCACCTAGAAATCACTTTGAGAAATAAATATTGAAAAGTGAATATTTTAACCCAGATAAAAATCTATCTTATTAGCAAGAGATATTTATTAGTTTTGATTTTTTAAAGCACTGCTCTTCTCATCTGAAATGCAACTTTCATAAGACAGCTAACAAGAAATTCACTTTGCATCTGTGATGCACCTACACTATGCATAAACATGTAATTTTATTTACCTGGAATAACTGTAGATCATCTTCAGCCTTAAATAAATCATCATTAACTAGGGTTAGGAAAAAACAAACAAACAAACAAGAAAACACACTAGAATAACATTTTTATTCATCCAAGTAGATGCATGTAAAGGTGGGTTGTGGTGCAATCTGATCAGCATTTGGAGATTGCTTAGGTAATAATTTCTCATCAGGGGGAGGTTTTTTTTAATTTCATCCAGTTGCACAGGTACATCAATTTGTTCATTTTTGTACTCATTGTGTAACCCCTAGGTTAATCATCATTAATGCTTTGCAGAATGTGCTGCAATTAAGTATTGTTATCTGCGTAATTGGTTTGCTAAATGTAAGGCAGAAATGGATGGTCTCAGGATTGAAAGGCTCTTTTGTGCATGGTTTTGTTGGTTTTTTTTGCAACACTGGAAAACAAGGCTGAACCCAGAGGTCTGATTTGCGTCAGACCATGAGAGGACCTTGTTTACTGATCTCTGAAGGTATTTTTGAGTGAAACGGGCTTAAAAATCACTAAGGTTCTTGGGATTTGAAGCCTATGACAGGCAATATGATGTAGGTTTGAGTGGTGCTGAGGTGGCCTGATATTTGTCATCAAAACAGAGAAGACCACGTGTCAAATTCTCATTTATAATTGAAATTTAACTATAATTAGAAATACATAATTTTGATATGGACTATAATTGAGAGTCAATAGAAAATTTGCTTTATTTACTTCAGTTTAATTTCAATTTAATTACTGGTTCCAGCATAACTTTGGTCTGATCTTGCACCAGCCTGTGCTTGATGTTCTTGATGACAAACACAACTTATGCAACATAATACATTAACATATTGCTCTGAAAACATTAAGAATTATGTTTTCAGAAGTCTTAGAAGGAATAACTCATTCTAGGGAAGCTATAATCAATAATTACAGTAAAGAAATCAGCTCCTATAAAAATTTACATCTAGCTTCGTACATTTTAGTTAGACTATACAACTATTACCTTTTTCCTCCGAATGCTGCGTTTTGAGGTGGTGTTTCTTCCTCTTATAAAATAGTGGCAGACTTTTTAAAAACATATTATTATTTTTTTCAATAATTGCTTTTGAAATGTGACAACACTTCAGTAAAAATTCTCAGACTATTTGCAGTTTATGCATCATTACTTTGCATGTGGTGGGTGTCAGACTTGAATGCACTGAGTTCATCTTCTTTTACCAGTTCCTGTGAAAATTACACCACACTGAATTGCCCAAATAAAAGGATGTTGGCTGTCCTCCTGGACTGTCTGCCATCTTGGAGGAGACAAGTGACGAGACAAGCTTGACTAATCCAAAGAAAAATTTTTGCAAACACCAGTGCCAAAAGAACATCCATGGTTGGTATCCTCCTCCTCAATCCATGCTGTGCACAAGTGGCACAGCAAGAGAGAAGGGGAGGGGTGGAAGCAGAAGATCAAAATGCCCAGGGGATCTCTAGAAGTGAACTATATCCAGGGTAAAAAGAAATCTAACATTTCTGCGGCTTGGTTCCTATGGAAAATTCATTCCAAACCTGAATTATTTAATATTTGAATGAATTGAGGAATGGAAAGGCTTTCATCCGAAAGAGGTTTCCCACTCAGTAATTTAACCCCAGCTGTTACTGTTTTTATCATGACTTAAAAGCAAAGGAAGGAGAAGATGGGGGAAAAAAGTGGGATGTTATCAATACATCAAACCATAAATCACTGATTTATCAAAATCAAAACTGGGAATTTTTTTCTTTTTGTTATTTCATCCTTATTCTCCTCTGTTCCATTTTTGTGGTTAAATTTTTATTTTCCTGGACACAGTGAATCTAGGTCACTAGGGGAAAGCAGAGCTCATCTTGCAGAATGAAAGTAGTCATTAAGGCCTTTTTCTGTTTTTAATACAGTGTAAATTAATCTTGTTCATGTAAGAGTCACAATGAATTAATGATTTATGGAATGACATCTATTTTTACTTATCTCTACCTGAATCTTCTCAGTTGTTCCATCTCTCAGGATTCTACTGAAATATTTCAGGTCCGTCACACATCCTAAGTTCATAGCCAGTAAACACTGAGCTACCCACCTCCTTTCTTATAAACTCTTAAAAATGTTCGGGTGCTGGGGTATTTTTTTCACCCAAAAGTTTCACTTTTGTGATACCAACAGAGAGTTTTCATTAATCCCAAAGAATTTCATAAATATACACTTAATTCCATCTTTATTTCTTTAGACCACATGATTTTAGTTGTTAGTTACATGGTTCTCAGCTTTGGAGATGTATCATACCTTGTGCAATGCAGATTTTAAGGATTTATTCTCATTAACAGCCAACGTTGTCTGAATACAGAGATTTGAATTAATTAAGTTTGTGATTTCAGCTCCTATGTAATAATAAATGGAAACTCGGAAATTTCCTCAATGTACATAAAAAGTTTGGCTGTTGTGATTCAGTTATGCTACAAATGTAGTATAGTTTGTAACACTTCGTGGTGAACAAGTTTTCAAAATTGCATTATCTTACAAACGTATGTTTGGGGAAAAAAAAGTTGCTGCCATCTTTTGGACACATTCAGGCAAAAAAAGAAAAAAGACAAAGGAAAAAAAGAAAAAGAAAAAAAAAGAAAGAAAGAAAAGGCATAAAAAAGGGTGGGGGGGGAAAGGAAAGATGTGATATTTTACTGAAAGTTCCAGGTGGCACATCCTGGATACTTGCTTTTCTATGGAAAAGACAATCTGAAATTACAGAAATTTACTCTGAGATTTCCAATATTTTCTTCTTTTCCATTTTATAGAGTGATTATATAGTAACATCTGTGCAAGAATTGTTTGCTTGGTTAAGCAATACTGATGGGAAATAGCTTTCACTGAAAGATGTGCCACAGAAGTTGAAGCCAAATATAACAAGAACACAAAGATTATGGATACAGAGAGAAAATTATGTTCATTACCAATATTTAATTTTTTGAATCTATACCTCATTTTACTGTTTGAATATAAATAAAACTTGTTTGATCTACACAGTTATTACGGTTTTGTGTCACAGTTATTTATCCTGAAAATTCCTTGGAACCTGGCCTGGATGTATTATATTATATTATCCTGCTTTTTTTGTAATTTTGTTTTCTTTCTGTTTTCCTTTTGAATTTCCAGAAGGTGTAATCAAATTCTTGTTATGTGGCCAGCTCAATATACTGACTTCTGAGACAAACTCTGCATGTTCAGCAAAGTCTTTGTAAGAGCAGAGAATGCTGGTTTCAGTGAGAATAAATCAAAGCTGATAATATCTGGGAAAAAGAAAACACTGTCCAGAGAAAATAATGACTCCTCTGAAGAGATACCATTGTCAGACACTAGAATATCTTGCCAGCTATGGACAGTGATATTAAAATATGCTGCAAATCTGCCTCACAGCCTGGAGTGAGACTCAGGCAGGCATGCCCTACCTGTCCAGACTGGAGAGGAAAATAAAACCAGCTGAGCCACTTGGAAAAAAAAAAAAAAAAAGATAAAAAAGAGAGGTGTAGGGAAGAAAACAGTGTCACTGCAGGCATGCCCCACACTCTGCACTGTACAGCTGACTTTGCAGTGAGTTTGATTTCTGCCTGAGCACAAGGACCATCAGGCCAACAAGTTCCATCCACAGTGTCCAGCAAACCACCAGCCCTCAGCAAGTGGGAGAGCGACACAGGCGCTCTCTGCTAAACTCACAGCAGCAGCCTGGCTGCTCTCTCCTCTCACACAGCTCACCCAAGGTCAGTTACACACAAATAACCAATTAAAAAGGCTCGCAGCATTTCAGTCTGTAACAAATTAAGCTGACTCATTGCCCCAGTCACGAACTACAGTCTTTTATCCAAGCCATGTGCGAGAGAAAGCAGAATGAAACCCCTCGTTAAACAATGCCCTTGTCCTGTGAACTTTACGCTCCCAATTCACCCCTTCTCCCCCCAAAATATTGTTGCTGAAACTTACCGCTTTTGCCAACTCCCCCTGCTCCCAGCATCACCACCTTGTACTCTCTGGAGCCTGCTGAAGAACTGCTCGTGGAGCTGATCATTGCATTTTCTAGCTCCATCTTGCACGAGGCAGCAGAAGGGAGTGAAACAGAAGAAAAAGCAACTGGCAGGTGTTTTCTCTGATCTTAAACTACTATAAAAGCTGTGTTAGGGGAAAAAAAAAGGCAGAAAGGAAAGGTATAATGCAAGTGCTATGATTTATCAGCCTCACACTCACTGCTGTGCCTGTGTTAGCTGGAGAAGGTCTCATAGCAACCACTTTAACAGCTTCCAATAAAAATCTCTCTCTGCCCCCTCCCAGCTCTGTATCGTTCTCTGTTTCTCTTCCTGGACAGCAGCAGTTTTGTGAGGCTCAAGAGCTCTGGTACCTCTGGGGTTGCAGTGTCATTGAACAAATAGATCAGACACTCCAGCAAAATAAAATGGATCAGATTTCTTAATTGTGATGCTTGTTATTCTGTGTAGTACTTGCTTGAATCTTAATGATAAAACAAACCAGACAACCTTCTTTTCACCTTGGAGTTAAATAAGCATCCTATGATCACCAAGTCTGCTAGTTTTACACTTAATACAATTAGAAGTGAAAAAAGTAACAACTTTTAAGGGTCTTTTTTCTTCATGAACCTTACTGCAAACACAGAAGTTTTCTAAAGCTGGATTTGTCCACAGATCAATACTCATTTTAGTTCAATTTGCAACAATTATTTTCAAAAATAAAACAGATACTTTGGAAAAAAAACAACTTTACTTGTTGTTTCCCTTCTTTTTCCACTCAAAATTTCCAAAGGAGACAAGGACTGAAAGGAGGGAAAAATGTTTATTCATCCTGAAAATTGTGAAGAAGAAATCTAATTTTTTAAAAGTATTTAATACTAAAAAAATCAAGGAATTTATCTTACTAAGCTGGTGAATGACATTCAGTGTGAAAATCTCACACTGGAATTATTCAGTGAAAACTTACATCAAAACACAGCAGCTCTTAATCGATTTCTGATATTTTTTCTAAAAGATCTATTTAAAGAACATGATAAGCAATAAGATACTTGTCCAGCTTTAACTGCTATTAATATTTTGGGGACAAAAAAGAATCTACCACATAAGGGGTGGAAAGCAAAACTTGTTCTCCTTTGAAATGTCCTGGGCTTTCACGACAGAGGTAACTATTCAGGAGACATGGAAATGGAAGGAGGAGAAGCAACTCATAAAGCATTTTGGAAGCCAGACACCTTCATCTGTCCACTCTCCCAACAATTTCAGAAAGTAAGCATAAGGCATTACTTTAGGATTAAAAGTTGAAAAAAGAAAGGAAAAAAGATCATAGACTGATGAAGGACATGATTTAAAGAAAATTAAGGAGAGGAAAAGGTATAGAAGGGATATATGGTTTAGAAAGGTAACACGATGGGCTAAGAAAATACATTATCATAAAGAACACATACATAAAATTATGATGATAATAATTACAATGGAGAAAGTGAGCAGAACATGAATACTCATTTTCCGTCCTGATGAAAACTTAGGAAACAATGGATGAAACAGAAAGTAGCCCAGTCCAGAAAAAAAAATACATAGAAAAGGTGTTACTAGCTTAGGAAAATTCTTGACACTTAAAATTGTGGGCAGTACCATTCATCTGGTAATGAAAAATATTTCAATACAGAGTAATGCTAAATCCATCATGGAGTGTTAAAATCCCCATCTCTTGCTTAAGGAGTACTCACATGAACAGATCCTGGAAAAACACTGAGAAATCCAAGCATGATGGTCTGTTTTCAGCTGCACAACAAAAGAGGGCAAAGAGAGAGGCTCTGTGTTCTGAGAAGTCCTCCTCGGTCAGGATCTGCCACTGTCCTGAGGGACTCCTGAGCCAGTCCTGCTGCACACAGCTCTGTGGTGTCAGGGACAGGTACCTGCATTTATGTCTGGATGGAAACCTTAGAACTCAGAAGGGTTTGTTCATCAGAGCAAAAAGTAGGACATAAACAGGAAATGCTGTATACAAAAATATGGCACCTAAATATTGAATTTCATCAAGAAGAGACAGGTAGGTCAGTTAATCCATGTTGCAATTGCAATTTCATTTTCATTAAAATCATTCTCACGTGCTCATTATTGATACAGTAGATAAAACTAAAAATGATTTCAAAACCACTGCTTAGAACAGCTGGGTTCTCCTGGTGATCTCCCATCAACACAGCAACCTTCTCCTGAGGAGCTTTTGTTCCCATACCTGGCAGAAACATTTGGCTGACATTAAAATGTCAGGAAAGTGAGTGGCTGCGGATGTGACGTAAAAGGCAACCTAAACAAAATATATTTATATATCAAAATATTAGTGAACATAATGTGTACATGGTAGATGAGTCAGATTTTTTTTTCCAGCTGTTAGTGCTTGTCAGAGAAAAGTGGCAAGCCCATTTTTTCTTTTGTTTAGAGCTGGAACGTGGGGAGGGAATTTATGAAAGGGAAGTGGCTACTAAAGGGAATTATGTTAGAGCAAGAAGATGACTAAGACAAACAAATAGAAAGCCACTTCCTCATCTTTTAAGAAAAACTAGACAAAAACCAGCATGTTTCTGTCTGAAAGAGCAGAATTAAGTATTTGTTGATTGAGGATTAAACACTTAAAACACTTGCTTGAAAGATACATTCATGTTTATTTAACTTCAGCAGTTTTGTAAGTATTATTACAGCATGTAAACAAACATATTGGACAACCATATCCTCCCAAATTTCACAAAGATTTCCATAATATGAAAAGGTGATATTACATTCCTGTTTATAAACCTATTTTTCCAGGACTTGTTCTAATTGGTTTTCGTCATAACTTCCCATTGACAAACACCATTCTCTGCCTTAATTTCATTCAAATCAGTAGTGGAGGAGAAGTATTTAGCTCTATTTCCAGTTACAATAACATCAATTAGTCTTCCTTCTCCCACCAGAGCAGTAAAGCACAAAGGTTTAGTTTCAGGCTGCTGCCAATAAAAATGAATACTGAGATTATTTGAAAATACCCAGTCTGAAACACTTACTAACATAGGGAAAAAATCACCAACATAAATATTTTGCCAATAACACACATAAACTGTACTAAATACAACTATTTAATCTGAGATACTGGACTTTTTACAGTGTGTGTGACATTCCACAACAAATTCCTACCCTCTATTTTATCTCTACTTCACTGCTTTAAAGATACATTTATCATGATACAAATTCATAGAAAGCTGTCCTTAGGCAAAAAAAAAAAAAAAAAAAAAGGTAACTGCAAAGGTGGGAAAAAAGCTTGGAATACTAGCTTGTAATGAATCATTTATTTAAGAAATTTGGTTCTATGGATGTTTACATATTGCTTATGACTTTGTGGCAATTCTGTTGATTTTTTCATCTTTTTTTTTTATTTTCTATTAAAACTCACTGTAAAACAGCAATCAATTAAACTATTCAGTATTCAAAATCTAGCAACTGCTTTGTTTGAATTGATATTTTGTTGATTAAGGCTGAAAATGTATTTAAGGATGCTTAGGTCTTAAGAAAAAGAATATACAGACATAAGCTTTTTTCTAGAGAAAATGCCATTAGAAAACACATATCACTCATCCTACATCCCCAGTTGCTCTGGGGTTGTTGAATAAAATCATGAGATGTTAATACAACTTGTAAATGTTCTGAAATTGTTTCCTAGAGCACTTTATGTTGAGGAGATTTTATCAATTAACCTGGATAAATATTCTTGTCATTAGGCAGGGAGCTCATGAGTTTAAAAACTTGAATAGCAAGCAAAATGCAAATCTTGACTGATTTGTGCTCCATTAAGTGATGGGTTAAAGGCATATGAACCATCTAATAATAAGTGAATATGCATGAGCCCACTGAGGTCCATTCCATTATGGAAACACTGACCAATCTTTTGTCCCTCATGTTTGCATATTAGACACAGCAGAGGGAGGAAATATAAAAAAAATCCTTCATAAAAAGGCATATAAGGCCAAATTGCTGAATTGCTGAAGTGCTGCTATGACAAGAAAGAGTGCTAATGCAGAAATCATCACCCAGCACTGGAGAACTGATTCAACCTGCTCCTGAGAGAAAGATACATTTGGCACTCCAGCTTAACTTGATCAATTCTGACAAAAGGCAGCATAATAAAGTAATTGCTAGGGGACCTAAAAAAAATTCTAAAATTTTACATTAACGTGTTTAATATATTCAGCCTCAAATATGCTGAACACCTCTGAATCATGTTGCTAAGGGACCTCAAACACATTACAGAAGCATCTCTGTGGTTTTTGGAATTCAGATTCCTAGCAGAAATACCCAGTGATTCAATCACCCACCTGCCACAGACACCCCGACTTCCTTCAATAATCCCCATCCCTTTTCTATTCTGCAAATTACTCATCTGCAGGATGACTCATTGTGTCACACCTGGCGGAGTTGATTGGACACTTGACAACCTCACACCTTGAGGCTGGCTCCTCAGTGTTAAATATGTGCCTTTTGCTCAGAAGTTCTTGTTGCTGTCCCTCGTGTCAGGCAACAGAGTGTCCCCTGCCTCTGCTGAAATGCATTTTAATCTAAACCTTATCAGAATGTCATGAAGAAAAAGCAAATGAAAGGAGGAAAGATGCAAGACTGAATGTTAACAGAAAATGTGAAACATCTTCAGAGTCCAGAGAGTAAAGCAGCATTGTGGTTTTGGTCGTGTGAAAGAAAGGTTTGTCATGGGCAACAACTTCCATTTGGTCACCCCAGGCCAAACAACACAACTGATCCTGTGCCTGCTGAACAAAGGTTTGGGAAATACGGGCAGTTTGTCACATTCTTGAGAACATTCATATAATATTAACTTTAAAATTCCTACAAGTGATTACTCTAACTCCATACAGAACAGAAACATTGAAGGTCATGTCTGAGAGTATTTCAAAGGGAAAAGCTATTTTCTCTGGGTTTCCAATGAAGTTTCACAAATGATTTATGATCCTAGCTGTCTAGAAATACTAATGATTTTGGGCCACTTATGGATTTCTGTTGAATTTTAATTACACCCACAGATAAGGCTTCTACACTTTCAAATGCAAGACTGATATGCAGAATGTGAAAATCTTAGAGACCTTAAAGCCTTACTTCACATGAACATGTTTTTTTTTTTTTAAGAATGGATGTATGTCTATTTTAGATTGATTTACCTTCCAGTTCTTTTGCTAGGAAGGAAAATTATAAGCATGAATATAATAAGAAATACCATATAAATAGTATTAGAAGAGCTCTGAAGAGGTCATCTTTTTCATCCCCGCCCCACACCACAAATCCATGCAAGCAAATTGAACAATATTTACTTAGCCTTACATTAAAGTCTTGCAGCGTGAGAAATTACTCAGTTTCTGAAATAAATCGCCTCACTATCACATTAGAAAGGTGTCTGAAACCCAAATGTCCTTATTACACAATAAGATTATCACTTTTCATCCTATCTACTACAGCTAATATGAAAAGGCATAGTGAACACAGCAAGCACATATTTAAATATCTGGCAAGTGAATCAAAGGGACATTGAAAGTATGGAGAATGTTGTTATTCTCAGCATTCCTGTCTCTTCATTTTCTTTCAGGCCTCCTGTTTTTCACCAGAAAGGTTACTCTATCAATTCACCTCCACAGGTCATTTATTAACCTTTTATGCTTTTTTGTTCCCAAAGACTCTCCACTGCTTGTCTTGAAGCATTGTTCCCAAATCTGCCCACATTTTTGTTTCAAGACTTCATACAATATGGATTTACATATACTTCCAGTGCATGCCGATCCTGGTATAGTCACAATAAACACACGCAATCCACAATAGGAGACAACTTTTTTCCTTTCCTTTTCCAATGTGTATTTGAATGCCCTCAGGGACATATCACAATCTCCTGGGATTGTCAGAATTTCTAACTTTGAATGTTTTGCCACTGTGTTTCTTTTCAAGTCATCCCTGTAATATTTGTTTCTAGAAAAAAAAAGAAGACTGTGTCAATTTCCATTTTAGCTGCTAAAAAAAAAAAAAAACCACAAAACATTCTCGCATTTTAGTTGTTACCGTGAAAGACTTTATAGATGATGATAACACATGCATCCCCAAAGTCCTTATACTTGGAACAATTTCCTGAACTTCACTTCTAGTGTGTCGATATTCACTCTAAACTATGTCAAAAAGTATATATTAAAAAAAAAATTTAAAAAAAAAAAAGGAAAAGGAAAATAGAAAAGGAGTAGATAGGCTCTTGAATTTATTCTGTGATAAGTCATTCACACACTTTCCACTTAACTGTCTATACTAAGTAAACCTAAGATTAGCTTTAGCTTCACCAGGGAAACACCAAACAGAATACATTTGAATTTCTCTGACTTGGTCTTTTCTAATGTCAGTAATTATTTTCCATTATTAAATTGCTTTTTCTAGAAATCAAAATTTTTATTGGTATTCTGGTGATTGAACAAAAGTGAGTACTTTTGCGGTTCTTAAGTCTCTTGTAATTAAACATAATCAGAATTAAGTACATAATTTAGCTCAGCAACTGTATCAATGGTAGGAAAAACAATGTCAGTTCCTTTAAAATCAGTAGTGAAATGTTTTTTCGAGAAAATTCTGGGGGTGGGCTAGCTAAATCTTCTCTCTGAACTTGTTGTTTCCCATGCTTAATAGAGGAATATTTAGCAGCTTTCGGAATAAGAGAGGTTTGAACTCAGCTAGATAATGGCCTCACTAATGGTTTACAGGAAACAACACAAAAATTAATATATGTACTGCTGTTGTCAGAACAGCAATCTCCACCTGACTAAAAGTTTCTGCTGTCATTCTGTGCATATCTGTGCTTGATTTCCAATCAAACTACTCATTTTGACAGCTTTGAATCTGTTTAAAGTAGCCAGTTTCATATGTAAAAGCAGCACTGGAAACAGTGGGAAACCTGCATAAAAGATATCACTATGTTTTAGAAAACTGTAGTAAACTCTCACATTTAAAGCCTACCAAGAGGATTATGGGTTGGACAACTACGCAAGTGCATTTATTTGGAAAATTCTTACAGAGATGTGTTGTAAAATATTACAAATATCCCACTTGTCACTCCCACTGTAATCGATCCGAGATCTGCTTCCACCAAAGACAACAGACACTGCAGTCTGTCACTAGTTAGTCTGTTAATCAGTTTAAAGATGCTATTCTTACAAAATATTGTAAGATCAATAAGTTTACGTGTTAGGTAAAGAGCTAATCTAACCTCTGTATAGCATGAAAAGCAAAGCAGTACAGTAATTTTATAATGTTGTTAATTAAATGTGATTGAAAAAATCTGTACTGTATCACTAATTCATTGTATCACTAATTGTGTTTGACCATAATAAACTCAACTTTAGCATTAAAACAAACAAACAAACAAACAAAGTCCCAAAACAACATCACAAACAACAACCAAAAAAAACCCAAAACCAAACAAAAAAACCCCAAACCAACCAACCGACCAAATAAACAAACAAATAAAAGTGTAAAGTCAGTATCCTGGCTTTTTGCACAGAAATGTTTAATATGCCTTACTGGAGTCAAATTGGTCAAAGAATCCTACAAGACAATATTGTGTATTAGATTAACTTTGTATTTCCATGATCCTGTATTGGTTTTTATATTAGGTATAGTTTTCATTGTTCTAAAAAGAAATTAATTTTCAAAATTCTATAAAACTCAGAGTTTTTAGATTAAGAACCATCTTTCTCTGTCTAAAATAAATATATATAATGTACTAATCTTGATGCCAAGTGCAATTAAAATGCTAACAAATACACCCACCTTCCAAATTTCACTCCATTATGTCCTGAAATTTCTGCAAAGAAATTTTATTTCTAATGATTTTTAAATTTGGAATCAAATGTATACATACATATAAACTCATACACCGTAACATATAAATTCACACTAAAATTTAAATAGCACATTTTAAAATAAGACTTAAAAAGCTACCCTGCAACATTATTTCCAAACCTGCATTCCGCTGATGAGAAGTTTCACCATTTTCTTAGAGGCTGTGCTGTTCCAGGGCTCCAGGAGGTGAGAGTGATATTATTTAGCTTTAATTTCCTGCTTGTGAGGAAAAAAAGTAGTGAAAACAAATTTTTAAAATAAAATATTATTTTCTTATGAAACAAACAAACAAATAAATAAACAAACTGGAATGGTCGGCACACCTGGTCAGCTCTCAAGTCCAAGATACTTTTTCCTTCCACAAGATCAGGTTTAGATTTCTGACACAAAAAGCCCTGAGGATCAGAACACCTGTGTTCGACTCAAGTTTGCAGAGAAACACAATTTTGTATGTGGCTATAAGACAGTTTTTGTTGCTTTTTGCTGTCTCTGGATACTGATGCACCTGCAAGGCATAAGCACTTGAAGAGGGTAGACTACAGAATTTATTCTCCTTGGTTTTGCTGGGGCTGTTTGCTGTAGATGGAGGTTGACAACATAACAAAAGGAAAAGGCTGAGACAATAATGGACCTTTAATAGGAAGGAGTAGACAAATACCATGCTAGACAGAGGCCAATAAAGAGATCAGATGAATTATGTAGCTCCTATTAACTATAAACCATAAAAAATTCTTGTATAGTGGCAACCAGCCAAGCCCCTGGTACACACCAGCTGAAAGACAGAGCTCTTCCAGGACCTTAGGATGATTTCAGGAATCCTTTTTTAGCTGACCACCATCTTAGGAAAGCCCCTGTAATATCATTATTTTACAAACATTGAGTCCATGTTGTGTTTCTGTTTTCTGTATTTATCCTCCAATCTTTGGGACAAGGAGTACAAAAAATTAATTTTGAACATCAAACTCTAATTCTTGCTTTGACTATTTCTTAGTACATCCTTTGCTACCATATGTATTTAATTAGAATTTTGGGTCTGTTTCATATGAATCCAAACGATTCTCTTTTTTTTATTTCTGTGTGGAAAGAACTTTCAGCTCCTCGAACGTGTCCTTTCATTCACACTCAAATGACTTTAAAACTTGTACCTCCTTCTAATAATATTAGAATTAACTGCCCCTCTCTACCACCATACCTGGAAATGTCCTTCCATTTCTGCATTGAAACATGCCTTCATTTTTTTCTGGAAGTTCTTCAAAAACATACTGAGACTTACTTTTCCCTCGAACAACAGCTTCTAATTATATTGCTTAGGGTTTTAGTAGAGCAATTAAGTGGGTCGACCCAGGCTGGGTTCCAGGCACCCAGCAAAGCCACTCTCACACTCCCCTTCTCAACTGGACATGGGAGAGACTGTATAAAAAAAGATTCCTGGGTCGAGATAGGACAGGGAGAGATCACAAACCAACTACTGCAATGGGCAAAACTGACTCAGATTGGGGATATGAACTCAATTTGTTGCTAACAAAATCAGAGCAGGATAATGAGAAGTAAAACAAATCTTAAAAAAACACCTTCCCCCCACCTCTCCCCCCTTCCCAAGCTCTCCCTCCTCCTCCAGCAGAGCAGGGAGATGGGAATGGGAATTATGGTCAGCTCATCACGTTCTGTTCCTGCTGCTGCTCAGGGAGAGGAGTCCTTCCCCTGCTCCAGGGTAGGGTCCCTCCCACAGCAGACAGTTCTCCACAGATTTCAGCCAGAGTTCTCCCCACAATCTGCAGCTCTTCGTGAACTGCTCCAACGTGGGTCACTTCTCCCCAGGGTCAGGCCTTGAGGAGCAGCCTGCTCCAGTGTCCCACATGGAGTCACAAGTCCTGCCAGCAAACCTGCTCCAGCCTGAGGCTACTCTCTCTGTGGGTCTGCAGGTTCCCCTCAGGACCCTGCTCCCTCTTCCCCAGGTTCAGCGCCTTCCTTTTGGCATCCCCTTGCTCTGGAATGGATCTCCTGCTGCGGCTGCAGGTGGATCTCTGCTCCCCCAGGCCCTCCCTGGGCTGCAGGGACACAGCTGCCTCACCATGGGCTACACCAGGGGCTGCAGGGGAATCTCAGCTCCAGAGCCTGGAGCAGCTCCTGCCCCTCCTCCTGCACTGCCCTGGGGGTCTGCAGGGCTGTTCTTTTCACTTTTCTCACTCCACTCTTCTCTGGCTGTAATTAAATCTGTGCAATAACATTTTTTCCTTCTTAACTATGTCACCCCAGAGGTGTTAGCATCGTCACTGATGGGCTAAGGCTCCAGTTCCCCCCTGGATCCATCTGGCATTGGCTCTGTTGGACATGAGCGAAGTTTCTGACAGCTTCTCACAGAAGGCTCCCCTGTAGCCCCCCTGCTACCAAAACCTGGCCATGCAAACACAAAACAAGCATTTACACCTCAATAACAGCACAGTAACTCTTGCAATCAGCTAAATGCCTATTCTTGGATCAGTGTTGCCAGAAAACGTCTCTCAGAATCTTAGCTGCTAGGTGAGAAGCAGACTATGGCTTTGTTATAACCAGTGCCTGACAGTTGTCAATATTCTTCACAGCATTTAAACACTTCATGCTTCAGAAAGATTATGAGATACATTGTCTTTAATAGGAAAATCTGCACAATTATGTAAATTTAAAATGAGAAGTTTACTTCCCTTTCCCTTTTTTTTACCTTCTTTTTTTTACAGAAAAGTGAAAAAGGCAGATTCTTTCAAGCCACACCACTCTGTTTGATTATCCTGAAGAAAGGTTATCCTCTGCCCTGAAGAGAACATTATCACATTCTTTATTAAATCAGCTCCTCTTTTGAGATGAAGACCATAGCTATGTCTAACTTTTTTTTTTATATAAAGGAATAGATGTTCTGTTCTTTCAGAAGGCAACCTAGTTCTGAGTTTGCCTGAAGTAAATGGTGTCTAGATTTATCATGCACCTCATTAAATACAGTTAAATTCTTCCATGTATTAAATGATATTTCTTTGTGAAATACTGACTTGGAAAAATGCTGCAAGTTAGCAAAAATGAAAAAGAAAGCAAAAGACCATAACAAGGATTCATTGACTGTAAAGATAGATTTGAGATACTGTAAATATGGTTACAGGTAAGTAAGAAAGATTATTCCATTACAGTTATGGTTATTGCTACATAACAAGTGACATAGCTTAGCAATTTTTTAATTATCTTTAAACATTTCTTTTAATCTGGTTATTAGTAAGATCAATGTGGTCATGTAGAACATGTCCCTGACAATGGCTGCATCATCAAACAATAATGACTCAAAGTATGTTTGATGATTGTTTTATATCATATTAATTCTGACTCACAGTAATGAAGAAGCACTTAAAAAAATATCACCACAGACTTAGCCTTGATTTTTAAGCATCTTCAGTCTCCAAATTTTTAGTCTCTGAATCAATTTCTTAGATTAGAATCTCTAGTGGAACACTCTCTAATACTTACTCTTGCAGAATGTCACTGCTGCAGAGTGCTTCATGTTCAGCAGCTTTATTATTATTATTATTATTATTATTATTATTATTATTATTATTATTATTATTAGTGTTCAGTGTCAGCATTCATTTCTCTGAAAAAAATGGCAGGATCATTTCATTTCAATCTTCCTGTAAATCTCATTCAAACAGGTGTTATACAACTTTATTATAAAAAAAGGAAGTTTTAATAGCCAGGTTTGCATACGGAGTTGAGAAAGGCTGTCAGAGCAAGTTCTTGCCCTGAGCCCTCGGAATCCTGGAGAAAACATTCCTGAAGCAAAGCTGGAATACTGACTTTGCCAGCCTGAATTTCTTTCTCTTCTCATGTATATGCAATAACGATTCATCTGGCAGGTATGGGCCATGAACCATGCTAAAGAATCTTCCAATTGCAGCAGAAATGCACTATAATGAGTGCCATAAAAATCACTAAGTCTGACATTGGAAGGACATTGGGAATATTAAAATTGAGATTCAGGTGTCTGGAGAGCATGGGTGCACATTACCATACATTTCCTTAAGCCTGTAAACTATTCTTGTCCTGCTGCAATTTGCACAGTGCAGCAATTAATTGTGGATTATTTTTATAGGATAATGGTGAGCATAATCAGTCAAATTTAATTGACAGCCACTGGAACTTAAGGAGATTTGATTTTTTAGAGTTTTGAATTTTTGGAAACCTCAAATTAAAGGCAGATAATTAAGACTGATACAGTCAAAGACTGTCCAATTAATCACAATTTGTTTACCAATGCACACATCCTGTTGTACCAAATACAGTAATGTCAAATAGATATTTTCTTACCACATTTTATTTTTAAGGTGAGTTTTCATTTTATTTCCTATTCATCTGGAAATATCAGTAATTCCTTATGACTTGTCATGTATTTTCATTCATGTATAATTCTTCAGGTATTAATATTTTCTTTTTTAATATACTTTATGTTGATAACGTATATAATAATTATAAATTTCTCTGAGAAATCCTTCTGATGTTACATGAACAGAATCTTATCCAGTTCGTGACTGAAATTACATCTTTATTTCATCTACTACCTTGTTATTTTTTTGCACATAATTCACTGAAATATGTAGTGGAAGAATACCCAATAATTTGCCTGTTCCTTGTTGCTTCCTCAAGTCTTTGGCAGGATTAGTCAGTCACACAGACTGTACTTATGAAAGTGTAGATTTTATTTTTTTTTTCCCCCTGGACTTTGTATTTGTTTATGTGAGATAAGAACACCATAAACTGGGAAAACTAGAAGTCTGAATTGTGCAGCTCTTCAAACCACATGGGCTTCTCCCACCTACCTACTTTTACTCAAACTGATGAACAGCAAAAGATAATAAAGTCTGATGATTTAATAGGCTCCAGAACAATCATCAGCATCACATTGCTTCCTCAAAATCATTAATGATCACAGGAGACTTTTTCACTGGTGTTATCTCAATATCCTCTTCGACAACATCTTACGTGAGGCACGTATCTGCTTGTGGCTGTGTGTCCCTACTGTGGAAAAAGATGAGAATGGGTCCTCACGGTGTTTGCTTAAGCTAGACAGTGGTTTTCTGAAAAGGCATTGTACTTTTGAGAATGTTAATTTTTCTGAATGTTTATTTTTACCCAAACTGAAGTAATCCTGTACTTACAATGGTCAGGTTTGAATGGGACCTTTACAATGAACATCACACTGCCCTGAATTTCTGTCATTTTTCCCTTTGCCACTCTGGCTGGAATGAAGAGAAGGAGGAAAGTAACAAAGATGATGAAAGGGCTGGAAGGAATGTCCTGTGGTGAGTGGCTGAGGACTCTGGGCTTGTCTAAGCAGGAGAAAAAGGGGCTGAGAGGTGATCTCATTGCTCCTCTCAGAGTCCCGAGAAGGGGAAGAAGAGATGGAGGTATTGAGCTCTTCTTCCTGTGATATTACCCATGGGAACAGATTAAAGCTGGACCAGGGGAGATTTAGATCAGACATCAGGAGACATTTCTTCCCCAAGATGGTGGTCAAACACTGAAACAGGCTGCCTAGAGAAGTGGTGAATGTGCCAAACCTGTCAGTATTTAAGGGCATTTGGGCACTTTGACTTTTGGTCAGCTGTTGTGGTGGCTGAAACCATCTTGGAGAAGCCGAGAGGTTCCCACAGCAGCAGCAAACTGGTGGGACAACTCCGAGGTGTGAAATACCCTCTGAGTGTCGGCTAAACGGCCTCTCCCTGAGGTTATGTTAATCCTCCTATGTTGATTGGTTGTTGTTGTGTCCCTGACTCCGCCCTTCCCTTCCCCTCATTGGTTCTCATTGTACCAAACACTCCACCCCTCCCTTCTTCTCATTGGCTGTCATTGTATTTCCCCGCCTCCTCCTTAACCCTATTGGCCCTTCACCCCTATATGCATAGTCATGCAGAGTGCCTCGGCCTCTTTTGCCCCTGGATCCCTTTGAAAGTGAACAGCTTTTGGACTATTCACGCATCTGGGCTCTCTGAGTTCTTTGTTCCTGTTAATGCTGGGCCTATCAAAGACCCTGGGGTGTGTGAGTGTGTCTGTGCTACCCAACAGCACCAGTGATAGAAAAGGTCCCCCTGCATGCTGTGGAATTCAGTGGCTGTGAAGGTCTGTCTGGGAATCAGGACGCTCTCAGATCACACAGGAGACCACATCTCGCTCCACCACAGCCCCTGCATTAGTCAACCCTCAGCTGGTCAGACAGTCGGACTGGATGGCCACTGTATGTTCCTTACAACTGCAATAGTCTATCCTATTCTAAAGTCTTTAAGGGTGAATCTAGACTAACACATTAGTTTGGAGTAGGAGTTTGTTCATGAATAAAATTTCCTGGCTGGCCTCAGTGACACATTTAGTAAGCATGTTTGGTGTGATTCACTCTGCAGATCCATTCTTTTGAAACATTTACTCATTAGCAATGTTACTGCCTAGTGTTACCTCTGGCAGCCGAGAAACAAAGAGTAGGGAAAGTCAGGGATGTGTTACAAGTTTTCTGAAGGTAAATAATAATTAGTAGTTTGAGTTTATTCTTTTTCCTATGGCAACCTTTGCATTATCTAACTTCATGAATTTCAAAGAGCTGGCAGACTCAAATATTGAACAGAACAGGAAAAAATGTTAAGATAAAACTGAGTCTATGTGTAGGGATGTCAGTTTTAGGTACAAGAACTTCAGAAGGGCTTTACAAAGTGTTGATAAAGATGTAGTTCCATCTCCAGAGAAAGAATGCATTAATATTCTACCCCCAAAAAAGGAAAACTATAGAAATTGCAAAAATATTTTCTGTAAAATTGGCTTAAAACATGGAGTATTAAAAAAATTCCTCCTGAAAGAAGAGGGACAAGGAACTGCAAGGCATCAAACACAAAATTAATAAACTCACAACTTACTTCTTGCTCCCAGTTAAAACTGTAACACCTGTGATGCCTTCAGGTATTTCTAGTTTTTTACTCTTCATGTAGTTGTAACTTGCTGTAGTTCTGTGCTTCTTACAAAGTGCTAAAATCCCCTGTTCCCAGCACCTTTAGCCAAAACAAGGCTCTCTAAGTACAGATTCAAGGACATATTCATTGCCTTAGGGCCTGAAAATATGCAAACAACTGTGGGATGGGGGGAGCAGGCCTGGGGTGGTGAACATCATCACCTGAGGGTGCGATTGGAGAATTAAGGGCCAATATGCTAATGAAACAGAACTTATAAAAGATAAAGGCCTTAAATAAATTGTCTGCTTTTTATACTCCTAATTTGTCTTGGCCTCTGTTTCAGGTACCCTGTCTTTTAGGCAACACCTGGTTTCCCATGTTTCTTGCTGAGTGCAAAGGGAAAGACCCTTTCGCTTCTCAAAAGTGTCACATGGCCAATTTGAGTAACAATATTTGCTATGTGCTTTAAGACAAAACCTGTAATGCAGCTTTTATATCTGGAAAGCTCATACAAAACTGTCCAAATCCCAAAAAATCAACACCGAGGAAAACCTTTCACCAATAAAATTTTGCCAAGAAATTGGTAGTGAGCCCTGTAGTAATACCTATGGTTTTTTGGTCCCTAGGAGAGTAAAAATCATGTAGGTTTTTCTTGACTCTTGCCTTGATTCATGGCTGCCTGACCTTGTGTCAGAAGTCTTTGAGAAATACTGTATTTTAGTAAAACCCTCAGAGTGCAGAAATCTACTTCAGGAAACCAGCCAGAAAAGCTCAGAGAAACCTGGACAGCTCTTAAGCTAGCATAAAACCACTTTTACCCTTTAATCTTCTTTTGGAATAAGACCAGAAAAAGCAATACAAGCCACTGTCTACTATGAAAGTATAAACACTTCACAGTCGTATCCTTTTTATGAAATTACATCTCAGTATCCACACACACCTAGTCCAAATTTACATCATGTTTATATCATGTAATTAAAAACTTCTAATAAAGACAAGAGTCTGACAAGTCCATAAATCATATGCCCATGTAGTCCTTTCAAAGTCTGAACTGTTTTTAAGGATTTCTAGCTAACAGGTGTCTCTGGAATTACCTGAAGTGCTCAGGGACCCAAAAATAGGAGAACATGACAGGTATAGATTTCAAACTGGAGTTTCATTTTACATGTGACGCTGGAGGCTATGCACCAGTGCTGAGCAGTACCCGCAGAGCAGTCAGAGCATATGGCCTAACATAATGTATGACAAGCCCTGATTTCAAATAACATCCCTCCAGGGCAGAGAGGGCCCTATAGCAGCACTCCTATAATGTTTCACTGCCACTCTGGTTGGGCACACAAGCCTGTGTTTACGTCTATTAATCAACACAACAGTAGTAGCAATAATAACTAGAATTTGATATGGAATTTGGGAGCTCCTTGTGGAAGAAGCACTGTGGTAAAAGAAATCAGAGTTACGACTGTGCTTCCTAAACTGCTGCAGGGTGAATGGCAACCGTTTCTCCAAATAATATCTGAGAAGTGGCACAATTCCAGCTCTACCTGACAGAATAGGTGTGTAAGTTTATTAGGGAAAAGACAGAGATGGAGACAGAAGCAAGTAAAAGAGAGAAAGCAAAGAAGAAAGGAAGAAAAAGACATGGAAGGACAGTAAGACAGCAAAACACACAGAGCAGGTAGGAAAGAGGGTTGATTTAGATTCCTCGTAGCTAAAAATCCAGATTGTCTAAATGCCACGCTTGCACACATGCCTGAAAATTGGTACCCAAGGCAAATGGAAAGTGATTTCTGCCATGGCCTGTTCAGATATTTCCCGTGGTACTTATCATGCCCATAAATGCTGTGGTAGGGACAACAAGGCAATCTGAAACCTCCCCATTTTTATTTCACCAGGTATTTCTCTTCAGTTTCTTCATTCAGTCAGTGTGCTTAAAACCAGCCTATAACACACAAAAAAGAGTGAAAAATGTCATTACAGATACAATTCATTTTATCTAAAGAACCATTTTTTCCATTACGATTTTGAACCTTTCTGAAATCACATTTCCTACACCACAGAAGAAACCTTTTACTTTCAGTCTATTTTCATAGAAAAGAGAGGCACTTCCACTTACTGTGCCAGCACTCTATACCACCAAAACACAGGAGAAGAACCAGGAGTGCTATTCCAGCTCTGTAGCTCTCTTTAAAGAATTGAGGAACATAATTATATAACTCATATCTGGCAGTGGAACATATTAAAATATTGACTATCAGCTGCCAGGACAGGTTCCATTTGTCCTCCTGTGACTTCATCACTGTGCAGACAAATGGCATTAACAGGAAAAATGCATTAACATTCTTAAGAACAAGCTTTCAGCCTGCTTTTTGGGACCTTCAGCTGAGGTTCCAGCAAAGGGCTTCTAAGGGATTCACATTACTACTATTAGAAGTTACAGTATCTTACCCTGAACTGGAAGAATGAGAAAGAGAATATCTATCCAAATGGGATAATACTTCAGCCACCTGCCATCTAATCTTGGCAGCATGTAAATTCTTTCTCAGCAAACCTCCAAAACATCACTCAGTAATCGTACTCCATGCACATGGAATATTTCTGTAATTTCTGTAGAAGTAATCACCACTCCAATACAGTATTCTACTGGGTTTATTTAGCTCTAGCTACAGTTTCTTGCCTTTCTACCTGCATTACATCAAAAAACACATTTACACTTAATATCAGTATTTCAGATAAACATAAAGATACTGCACTTCTTAAATCCTCGATATACTCGTCTCCTGCTCCTCATCCCTTATTTTCCTGAGATAACATACATTTGTCAGGAAGTTTAGATTTTTATTATCACTTGGTACCATGGATATGAGTGATACTAATGTGATAAGCTGGACATCATGTTCAGCATCATTTCCTTGGGTAGATAACGTACATTAAATAACATGATGATAGAAGGCGAAAACACGTTGTGCAATTGTGGCAAAAATGGTTCGGTGACTGGCATTTAAGCAGAATAAATGGATTGCAGTTAACCAGCTGAGAGAGAGACCATTCCACCCAGCCACAAAGAAAACAGGCTCTTCAATGATTACTAAGTCTCTGTAGTTGTTTAAGAAAATAAAATTCTTTCTTAACAAATTATGTTCTAGGCCAGGTTGGATGGGGCTCTGAGCAGTCTGATCTATGGAAGATGTTACTCACTATGGAGGGGTTTGGAAATAGGTGATCTTTAAGGTCCTTTCTGACCCAACCCATTCTACAATCTGATGAAATGTAAAGTGAATATTCTGTAGCTTACTATCCCTCATCTAACAGTCTGTGATTTGGTACAGAAACATTCTCAGAAACTCACATCTCAGCTCAGGCTTAAAACATCAAAAATCGTGAGATCCTCGATTGCTGATAACCACTGATGTCGGGGTCAGCATTTGTTCCTGTGACTTCCAGTTCTCCCTCTGTATCATTTTTAGTGGTGTAAAGCTCAAACACCAAGCCAACACAACAACATGCGCTTCAGCAGATACTGAGGCAATAAATTCTTACTGCAGCTCTGAGCAAATAACAGAATCAATAGCATGATGGGCTCTTCTCCCGTCTCCAACTCTTATCCAAATTTACTCCGTTAGTGAATTAGTATTTCAGCGCATCAGATTCTTGCCTGGGTATTTGCACAACTCAACCACCACAACCCAAACTAGAGGATGAAAAAGGTTTGCAGGATGGGCAACTCCTGTCTTCATCTTCCCAGTTCTGCCTGCGTGTTCTTACTGTATCCTTTCGTGCTTGCTCTGTGCATGCTCATTCCATTGTGTCTTAAGCTAAGATGCAAATGGCCTGTAAAACTCTATTTAGGATGCAGGCATATAAATGTGCCCCCTACCCTGCCCCGATCCTTCAAAGCATAAATCTCTTTTTACTGTACCTTTGTGTTGAAAGAATTGCAAATGGTAAAGGATGTACTTAGGGAAATGATCACTGCAAAATTCTCAGGTCAATGCCACAAAGGTATTCTAACACCTTTAGATTATACACCCTAAAATCTAAACAACAGAAATCGAAGACAAAATGCTTTGCAAGAAGGTACTTACTGTTATTGTTGCATTTAATACACTTGGAAAATTACAACTACAGGAAATGTGGGGTGTATCACGAATACAACTGCTGAAGAGATAATAATAAAATACTGATCCTTGTATAAGTGGAAAGCTGACAGTTTACCACCATGGAAATTGTAGAGAGAAGTACCTTCAAAGCGTACAAATGAAGAAAAATGTCCCATAACAAAGCACAACAGTATGTACATAAAGAAAGTAATGACTGCTATTGCCCAAGAGACATGACTGGTACTAAATGTTAGTGGAAATGGATCTTTACTTTCTCCTCTAAATCTGAATTCCTAATTAATACAAACTAAAAGCCCAGCAGAATCTTGAGTTTGTGCTTGTAAACCATCATGGCAGCATCTTTCAGTGCCTGACAAACACACTTATTTTCTTCGCAGCAGCCTCCAATACAAACAATAACTGCACAGATTTAGAGGCTTAATTTCATTTAGAGGTGAGACAGTTTCATGGCCTTTCCTTCCAGAAGAGACAAAGCAGGCAAAACAAAGGTGAGAAGTAACAGAGGACATGAATTTACTTACACTTACATGCTGTTTTCTATAACAGAGTCTAGACACAGCTGCCACATGGACAGCAGTGCTCTGAGACAAAGCCTTAGGAGCAAAAGGTGTTATTTCTCTTGCCTAATTTTAGATTATAAAAGGAGATCAGGAGACAAAGTCCTGTAGGTGTTTACACATAATAAAAGAAAACATGTGCCTGTGCCTGAAGATTCCCAGTCATTTTTTGTTTTCCTGGCGACTGTGAGTGCAACTTTTCCAAATGGAGCCTAATACATATCTAGTGGTTAATACTTAATGTTATTTGAGAATTTTTTCACTGTTAACCATAAGCACTCACTGAGAGTGTCCCTAACTTTCAAATTCTTGCTATTTTAGTGGAATCTGTAGCTCTTTCAGCCAGAAAGAATAAATCTACATAGGTTACAGATGCTGATGTAGAAAACTGTAACCTATCTAGTGGTGATGTTACATTCAACTTGTATAACAATTCTGGTAATGTTCAGCAGGGCAATAACTGATGAAAAATAAATCAACCAAATTTGCGAAATGACATGGGGGGGGGGGGGTTGGTGGGTTTATTTTGGCTTGGATTGGGTTTTTTTTGTTGTTTTTTGTTTGGCTTTTTGGTGTGGTTTTTTCTTTGTTTGTTTGGGGTTTTTTGGTTGGTTGGTTGGTTGGTTGGTTGGTTGGTTGGTTGGTTGGTTGGTTTTTGTTTGGTTTGTTTGGTTTGTTTTTTAACAGAAAACTCAAGTTACAAGAAGAAAAGAAGAGAAAAACAACTTGTGGGTATCTTTTTTTCCCTCTAAATAACAACCGTAATAAAAAAATCCTCACATTGGCAGGATTCAGTTTGCCAAAACAGAGAATTCGTTTCACAAAGCAGCTCTCCATTGCCATAAATAGAAATTATTAGTTCCCTTTCTTGGTATCTAATTAAAAAATAAGCTTTCTAGAATATAACAATTAATATATTACGATTAAGTTGCCTTATGTACTGTACTTGTTACTCTTAAACACTCATTACAACTTTTGCATTGGCTAGGGAAACACACTTTCATTTAGAAAACCCTTCCTAGCATGTCAAGAAAAACCACCTGCGTCATTATTTAAAAACTCTCTAATATTTCTTTCCTTAGTGAAATATTTGTGTGGCTGCCCCAGAAATGGATTTTTTAGGGGTGCTGCCTGGAATAGATATGCTCTCTGAAAATGGCCACTGCATGGTGAAATCAAGAGAATTTTTTTTTTCCTCCCATCAGCTTCAGACTTCTGGATAAGAAGTGCATTCTCAAAGCATGGTTTGGAGATATATGGAAATCTTATTGACTGCTGGGATTCATATGGCTAATACCCACATACACTGACTTGAACACTTAGGTCTAAGTCATTGATTTTTTGCAGCAGGCTTGGATTATAAACTGCTGTAGGATTTCAGCACCCCATGTCAAGCCTTATGCTTTAGTATTAGCATATTTCTCTGTCCTTTGTTAAATCAAATAGATTTTGTTTTTCCTGGCTATCCAGCTGCTTCAAATTAAAGCTATGATTCCCTCACGGACTTCAGCTTTCTATAGATTTTCTTAAAAATGTCAACAAGCTCCTTTGCTCTGAAGAGATGAGCTTAGGCAAGATAACCTTTGCACAGACAAAGTGCCTGCATTTGCTGAACCTCAGTCCAGAATCATCTGTAAACTGCACCTAGGAAATCCCAAGTGTTTTTATTTTGTTCTAGACAGCAGACAGAAAGTATTCTATTTCATTTCAACTGTGTAAGAATTGTTATAGTTTGAAATTATCAATCATTTTATTTTTATTTCTTTTTTATTTTCCTTTTTAATCTGCTTCTCCAGATAAGCAAAACTATGATGAAAACAGCTCAAATTTCACCCAAGTTCAGTTCATTAAGAACTCTGAAAACCTGAGAGTTTTTTAATGAAGAATGATTGGCATATTTAAATCTGATATTCAGTTGAAGGATCCCTATTTCCTAGGTATATTATTCACAGAGATGTTAATAATGATGTAAACTGTCAGGTGAATAATCCCATACATCAATAACACAGAAGAGACTGAAGTCTAACAGCAGAGAATGCTGCAAAGAAAACATAACCCACTCATCCCAAACATTGCAACACAGAAAGCTGTGGCACTGAGGGAAAGCTGTGTTCACTCACAGAAAATTTATTCTAAATAAAAAACTATAATTGACAAAAAAATAAATTTGGAAAATATTACCCACAGTTTCAGTGCTTCCTTAGCATACAACATCTACTTCTCAGTAGTGTCAAAAAACAGGTCTGTATGAATAACTGTGTTTTATTTGGTTTGGTGGCCAAATCTACAAATCACAATAAAGATACAATTTTTAAAACAGTACTCACGTATGAATTGTGTTTAAAACTGTAAATAACTTCAGACTGTCTAAAATTAATATTTTTTTCTATGATAAATGACACAATCATGAACATTTTTAGCCTACCAGATGCAAAGTATGTCCCAAAGTCATGCATTCAGCCTTAGTTAACATCTTTATGATAACCTTGTATGACTTCATTCCATTATCAGTGCATCTGACATTATGGATTTAATTTTTTTGTTTGTTTAGCTTTTTATTAGGGAGATTATCAGTTGGCTTTGCTTTAAAATACATATTTGACAAAGGTGAAGCATGGATTTCTTTTGGTGTCTGCTGGATATGGAAACAAAATCTTTACAAAGCACTGCAGTACATCACTGATAACATTGACAAACACAATTTATGTAAAAAGATGTTCTAAGCAAAACAGAGGGGATAAATCACAGGTCATGAAATGTTTTCAGTTTCTTTAAATGTACACACAAATACAAAAAAAAAAGGAAGACTATGGAAAGAATAAGTGCCCAAACCAGTGATTATAGCCTCCTGTCACTTAAGTTGTGTTCATTTACATTCCCTCAGGCCACTATAAATAGTTAAACTCTAAAAAGTATATGTTAATTCCAGGCTTTTGTGTACGTTTTCAAGGTTAACTGGATTTGAAAAAAAAAAAGAGGATGTAAAGTATTGGTTCAAAGTAAGCTGAGAATCAAAACCTGAATGATACTACTGGTTTAAATTAAGGGAGAAAAGAGTCCTGTTTTACTTCAGTGGATCACTAATAAAAAACTTGACTATTAATTTCAAGAACATTGGTGGAAGTATCTAGCATTGATTACAATGTTTTATAATTAGAAGATAATGTTATACTTATTGAACTTTGATAATCAAACTCCTCTCCCCTTCTAAAAGAAAGAATCTGGTTCCCAAGTCAGCTAGTATTAGTATTCTGTTCTTAAGACTTATATAAAAAGATATCTTTTTGACAAGTGGAACATTTCCAGAACATAATTTCTTAAAATGTCCAGTATGAAATTACTACTTGGAAAAGGGTTTTTAAAACTGGATAGGCAAATCAATCTCTGGATATAAATTTTGCAAATAAGAGCCCTAGCCAAAAAATAATTTTTTCCTAGATTCAAAATCCACTCATAACAAGATGAACTAAAGCCACTGGCACTGCTTGTCCCCAAAATACAGTTATCATCCTCTGGTTAAAAATAAAAATAAATAACTTAGATGCTGAAATGATTTAGGGTATTTTGCATGAGAGGTGGAGAACAGTGTGTGAAGAGTGAGGGCTCCTGGCATAACATTGCTGAAGATAGATAGATAGATAGATAGATAGATAGATAGACAGACAGATAGATAGATAGATAGACAGATTTAAAAAATCCTGGGAAGAACAAGCCTAAATTAGCTGTTATAGAGCAGGAAGCTATATTTGGACAACTTGTGAAAATTGCTGCCTTCTAATCAGCAAAGCCCTTGATATTCCATGGATTAAGTAAAGTTGACCCCCAGGAACAAAGAAGGACATCTATAAACTTTGATCAACATTCTTATCAAGATATTTTGTTCAGATGACCTTCTAATCTGCGATACCTCAGAGGGGAAGGGAGTAGCCAAGATTCATAAAAGCCCGTGGATGAAAGGAACAACAAAAGTCAGAGAGTCCACAAAACCCTAAAAAGGTTTTGTGAGTAAATTCCATAGTTGGCACGGAAATTGGTGTGACAGTCCCTGACCTCCAGTATAAGTGCGGTAGAAGCAGTGGGTTTGGAAAAAGGGAAAAAGTGAAAGGGGGGACGGAGTGGGATGGGTTAGAGATGGGGAGAGAGAGAGGAAGGAAGGAGGAGGTCACCAGTTCCTGGCTCCAGCACCAATTTGTTGATGGGATGTCCAGAGTCTTGGGGCACATGCATTAGGCCTTGGTGGGGGCCCCTTCTATAGAATTGTTTTCCCTGTCCTGAAGACAATTTTCTTGATTTCTACACACATCTGTTATCCTGCAGAATCCGTTGCTGTAGAGGTTTCTGGAAACGGGTCAGAGGGATTTGGGGGTCTTTGGTGGCCTTGATCCCTACAGTCCATGCCTGCCTCTTGATCTCCTTCTTGCACTGGCACTGTGCTGTGTCATGCTTATCTCCTGCAGCCAGAGCAAGGATGTTTGTCCCAGAGAAATGATGTCCTACTTCTGTAGGGCTCCTTCTCCAGCCACATCCTGTATTTTCTCACAGCATGTTATTACCAACGATCCATAGTTGGCTCAAATACCATCTAGCTGTTGGTGTTTGAGACACAATAACACCTTTATTCTCTAGGCTCACAAATTATCTTTCTACCTTGGAAAACGGGTGACATTAATGAACGATTTCTTACCAGGTGCCGCTGGCTCATGATCACATAGTTGTCAAAACCAGATTTAGCTACAACACACTCTGTAGGTGGCCAACGACAAAAATATAGGTCATATTGTTACAACAGGCTGAATGCAGAAATGAGAAGAATCAAGGCTTGATTTTTGTGAAGCATGTTTTTTTGTTTTCAGTTTTCTATTTTACTTTTTCAATCATTTGGAAATCCTTTCTCTGATAAATGTATTTTTCACATTTGTATTTGCCAGCTGTATGGGAGTCTGCTGACACCAAATTATCAAATTAAAATTACCTTTGGAAGAATCCCCTTCTCCCAGTCTACTGAGTTTGAAGTACTCCCAGTAAACACTGGTAGCCATTAATTTGTAATTTAGGGTAGAAAGATCGTTACTTCAAGCAACAGAAACAGAATTGGCAAATTATTGTCTATCATAAATACCTTAACCTTGGAAAGCTGTAGAGCCGTCACAAAGACAACTCTCTGGATGAAAAAGGACTTGGTATTAACGAGTGGAAGAGCACCATCAGTCTTCCTAACAGATGGACATGGATTAACCTGCTGTTCAGTGGTTCATAGCAAATCATGGAATGTCCACCTTTCTTTACACTGATAATGCTACTCCTTCTACTTGTCGGGTTTTTCTCTCAGACACAGAACCACCTCTTCCTTCCTTTCATGGTGAAATCAGTCTTGCTGATCTCCAATAACTGCTTTCTAATTTTATACTGTAGTATTTTGAGCTAAAAAATTTCACCAAATATGATATTGTTGACTCTTCTGCCATTTATTTTAATCGGATTAAGGTAATAAATGGGGTCTTACTGTATTTTGATAAGAATCAATGACAGTTACATTTTAAAAAATAATTTTCATACTGCCTTTTTTTTTTTTAATGTGTTCTGTTTAACTATTCAACTTCTATCTTCCATGAATCATTAATCAGATTCTGAACACCAATTAAAAAGTACCCACAAAAAAGCTTATACCTTACTTTTAAGTCCAGGAGTACTTTCAACTGTTCTTTATCAGTCTTATCTTAAGTTTTTCCAATTCTGCCAGCTTGGATTTGAATTCAAATTTGAATTTCTCCAGAGGATTCATTGGTTTTCAACTGACAATTAAGCCTGGAGCCCTGAGATATTTCCATATGACTTCTTTGTCAAGTAAACTTTGTAACATTTAAGTTTCAATTAGACAAATTTGATTTGGCTGATTTTATTCTTATGTTTATTTCTACCAAAGTAGCCCAGTACTTTTACTGGCCATTCTAAACTATATGCATGAACACACCAATTTTGAAGAGTTTTCTCATAAAACTGTGTAAAAACTGAAGAACTAGCTTTGCCGAGGTGCAAGACAAAATTGAATTCATGTTTTATTGCAGCAGTTATTGTTGTCTATTGACACCCAGCTATTTTCTTTTTGTAGTTTCTTCCCTACTGTACACTGAATAGTAAGAATATTCCCTATACGTTAAGCAAATTTCATTTATCTAGTTAAAGCAATAATGATCTGCCTCAGGTTCTTTAAAAATATTTTTGCCTAAGCAATGCAATAGTTTGGAAATTATTATGCCACCAAAAAAAAAAAAAATCTTAGCAAACAATGGCGCCTATTGCAACTTACAGCTTGCGTTCAAAAACACATGGTCCAAATTGAAGATTAACTTCCGTTCAATTTATATGGGTTTTTTTGTTGTGGTTGTTGATGAGATTTTTGTAAGTAAAAATTGTCTTTTACTTTTGTGACTTTTAATAAGAGTGGAAATATATCTCTTATCGAAATAGACTTAAATATTTAAAGAAAATAATTCAAAAATTGAACAGTTCTAAGGTGACAAATCCAACTAAATTTTTTTTTTTTTTTTTTTTTTAAAGGAACATGGAGGGGGGCATTTATTAAAATATTGCAGAAATCAATTTTTTATTCTGGCTTCCCAATTTGATAGTAAACATCCTGAACAAATGTCCTATTTTCATATTTTTTTCTTAGGTTTCAAAAGTAAAATAGACCTTCAGTGACAACATGGAAGTTGATTAGCCATCAGTGTCATTGTTCTTCCACATTTTTTTTCTGATTTAAGCTGTGTTAGACATTTCTGAGAAAGTTAATTTTCTCTATATAAGGTTCTCCTATGCCTAGCGATTTAGTCTATTTTACAATTTATGTCTTCCAATTTATATGAGCCCTTTAAGGACAACTATGACAATTATAATATTGTATAATTTCAGTGTAAAACAAAAAAAAATTACCTTAAAAAGAAATAAAGTGTTTTTTACTTTAACAGTCCTTGTGGGTATCTGTAATCAGAAATGTCCAGCTAAGGTTAAGAGACTTGTGAGCCTTTGTTATCAGCACAACTGAACAGCATTTATGGCAACTTCTGAAGGGTGTTTGAAGTACTGATATGACACTCAGAATCTGTGTATCTGTCACAGACTTCCTGCACAGAATCTTAATATCACTGCTGCTCTTCTCCAACATTAAACATAGCATTATTTGGTATCACACCCACAAATCAAAATATATGTCCTTTTTCAAATATTCATTTGACTTTAATCAAACCCAGAATAATGTCATGTTTGCTATACAATTACCTGAGGTGTTAAATCTCAGTATCACATTTGTATATTGACATGATAGTGTAACTAGGCTCATTTAAGTCATTTAATGCTGTTGAATTGTCAAAATTTAGCTATGTGATGTCATGAGCTCCAACAGCTCCTATAAGGCCCTTAGGGCCTTATAAATCCTTGCACATAATATCTCCATGCATAAAATTCTAATAAACATTCATTTGTCGAGTAGTTCTACAGGAAGCCAGAGTGAAAAACTACTTAAGCTGTATTTTTACCTCCTAGAAAATCTCTACCAAACTTTTATTGTTTCTTATTCTTGTGATTCAAACCACTATGTATTGCATTCAGTTTGATGGACTCCCCACATGTTCACTTTAAGCATTTCAATGAGCAATTTCTCCAAGCACCATAACAGAAATGCCTGTTAAAATATTTATATAACTTTACCACCTCAGTGATAGAGACAAGGTTCTTACTGTAACTGTTAATACAAGAGCACATTTAACAGACCAGTGTTTCACATCCATGAAGTCTTGTAATGCTTTCTTACAATGGGTTAGAATGACTTTCTGTTTTATTTATAATCTGAAGTAAAATATTCTTCACACTGATAGCACAATTAGAGTTCTAACAGCCAAGGGTTCTTTCCAGTAATTTAAACCCTAGAAACAATCCTTTTCTAGACTTTATTGCCAAAGCTCGTGAATGGACTATTCTTTGCTCGCATGGGTAGCAGTCCTGCTAAGAATCACAAAATTCTGACTGTAGTATTAAAATGCTCCTGACATCAACCACTGGAGCAGCAAATAACCTGAAATTTGCCAAACCCTCTAGCCCTGAAAACTTTTTCAGAAATCACTTAGTCATCTATATTCTTGTGGATGACGAGTAATTATTCAGAAATGCATTGTATTTTTGTTTAGAAGTAGCTGAGAGTCAAGGATTTCAGAGCTGCCTGCCAATACTCTTCAGCCTTATGAATATCAGTAAATGCAAGAGAAATAAGCTTGTTTTTTTCTCTAAAAAATAGTCTCAGATGTTGATCCTCTGCTTTATTTTTTTCAAAAATTATTTTATTTTTATGTTACAGAAAGATTAGCTGTCTCTTCTTCCCTCTACCTCCTCACCCCTCTTAACAAGAGCATCTTGTCACAATTTGCATCAAGACGTAAGGAGATGTGTGGCTGCCATGACATTATTTCTGTAACCAGCACAGGACTTTCAGGGCTGAAATTTCTAAGTTTGCTATCAGCCCCCTCCTGCTGTCAGCTGAACTCTCTCTGAGCATCCTCCTGCTCTTCATTCCCCAAGGAATGTTGCCCACACCCAGCAGCCAGTTAGACACAATCAAGGACACCTTCCCTTCAGGCTCGACAGTCCTGCCAGTTCCCAACCCACCTCCTGATTCACCACTCCATATCTTGGCATTCAAAGTGGAAAGATAGAGTGTCAGACTGCCAGAAACCTTCCAGGTGTCAAGGTGAGCCACTTTCTTGGTCTTCCTCCTGTTCACAGATCTAATTTCAATGACATCGTTCTAGCATCATTTAACCTTGGTGAGTCCATGGCAGCTGTTCTCACCTGTCTGTCCTTCATGTGCCTGGAAGTTTAACACCAGGATCAGATGTGACACTGATCAACCTCTAGCTCCCTGACTGAATCATTCTTTGTCTTTTTTGGGATATGGCTCAGGACAATGGACAATTGCTGACATCCCATCCCTCCCACTTCAAGACTGAATGAATCAGATAGATCAGATATCCACCTGTCCTCACTGGTCACAGTGTGAGCAATATAATCACAGTTTAGACTGCTAAATTTAAGCAAACTGTATTCAGCCCTTACAGTGAAACTTCAGCCTCTGAGTCAGACTTTCTGCAAGTCGAAGCTTTTCCTATGGCTAGACATACATCTTACAAACAGAGTAAAACTTGTGTTTCAGGGAAGTTCTGTATTTCTGGGGGGGAAAAAAAAACCAAAAAAACAAAAAAACCCCACCAAAACCAAACAAACAAACAAAACAAAACAAAACAAAACAAAACAAAACAAAACACAAAAAACCAAAAAACAAAAAAGAAAAAAAAAAAAAAAAAAAACCCCAAACAACTTTAATACCTGTATCCAGAGTCTTCACCACTCCTTAGTCTTTCCTCATGCTGACACAATTCCTATATTTTTTTCCCTGCTCTCTATTGAGACTTTTTTCTGTCTCACACAAACCCATTCAAGATGTTATCTAAATTTTTGGCCTGCTTTTTAAAATATCTTCAAATTGTCTTGGGCACACTCAATTTTATAGACGTTTGTAAAGCTGCAATAGTCACTTATAAGATGATAGCTCCCATTCATATACCGACTAAATTAACACCTTGGCTTACTTTGCTCTGCTCCTTTCCTCCTGGCAAACTCAAAGAAATGGCTTCAAGAATCTGAAGAGCTCCTTCAAGATTTTCCTTTGGTCATAATTTTTTTCTCTTTTCTGTGGTTCTACTTATTTCATTTCTACCTATTTCATTATCATGTCTTTTACTGTCATTTAAACTGAACCAGTGACTTATCAGCACAGAAACTCAAGGAATTTCAATCATTTTCGACTGGTTTGTTCTGTGTTCTGTTTAAATACTGTATCCTAAGAAGCATTTTTATAGTCTAACCTTACTGGTAAAATACTCAAAAGCTCAGTTTCTTAATCTGGACACTCCAAATGCTTTACTTTACTTGTCTGACTTCAGACATTGCAACCAGGAAAATTTCCTTATTGCCATTTCATTGTCAATTGCCATTTCATTGGCAAAAGACACAAAGATGTGTCCTGTCAGTATCAATCTTGTATTAGAAGCCAGATGTCAAAACTGAAAATTGTGTCATGTGTTAGTGACAGGAGGAGTTAATAGTCCCCTGATAACAAATGAATAAGTCCTTAAAATTTACCCATAATAACTGATGCAAAACGCAAAAAATTCTGAAAAGACAGGTTTGTACTCTAAATTGTTGCAAAGAATGGGATGTGTTAAAGATTTTGGGGGATATATTTTGGACTTTTTTTTCTGACACATCACTCTATGGTTTTATGCATCTTTTGGTATTATTCATATCATTACTTCTCACATGGAGAAGCATGATATGAATGAAAATCCTGTCATATTCCAAATGTTATATCACTTATAAAATCAGGCTTGTAGGTGCCTTCTGATATCCGAAACACATCCTTTTGATTTGGAAAAATCCCAGTTGTATATTTCCCTCCCTGGCACTCTCTTCTTAAGTGAAATACGGTTCTCTCTATTCTCCCAGATTACTCAGAATTGATCAAGATAAGATAAAACATTCACTGTATCAATGGCGGCAGGGAAGAAAATGTTGTGAGAGGGTCAGAAATTAGGGGTTGTTTTCTTCCTTATTTTTCATGGCAGCAGTTCTTTTTTTTTAGATTTTGGATGATCTCAGTATGAACTATTTTTCCATTCTTCAGTCTTTAAGGAGCTATAAATGCAATTGAAAGCTTGGAACATTTGGTAGCTTTACTTGTTTTCTCCGCTCAACAGAAGGTCCAAAAAAAAGGTATTTTTAGCACTGATCATGCATAGCTGAAGTTAGAACTCACCTGGTGATTAAGTCATTCTACTTTTTTGTAATAACAGATGCAGAAAGAAATCAAAATTAGTCTATCTGCTAAGCAATGGTTGATGCCCTATCGAAAGTATGGGTTTTTGGAATATTAACTGAACTCCACAATCCAATGAGAACTGATAAAGTCCTGTTCAAAAATCTTTATACTAAGACTCATCAAGAATTCAGAATGGGAAACACAGAGAAAATAGTTAATTCCTTGAATATTGTTTGTTTATGACACAGTATAAAATACAACAACTTACTCCAGCCCAAAAGCCATCATACTCTACAGAATGATAAATACCATCTTGCTCTTTGTGTCCAAACCCACAAATGTTTCCTGGTGTGATGCCATTTATGTGAAGATGCAAAAACAAATGTACCCTTTGATGTTAACACAGAGTGAACACAATATCCATCTGCAAATTCATATCTTCATTATAATAGGCAATATTCAGTTTATCTAGGAAAGAGAAATCCTTAATTTCAGAATAAAACTAAGAACAATGTATCCTAGTGCAGTACCTGGGAGCCTGACTGTTATCAGTGTTTTGAAAGTTGTTTTAAGTGTATATTGTGAAAGAAAATGCAGAAACAGATTTGCTGTCACAGCCCTCCTAGAGTATATTGCAACAAAATATTATTTCCTTAAGTGTCTATACTTCAAAATGATGCTGAAACGAGGAAGGCAGGAAAGAAAGAAAAATATCAGGGCGAAAGAAAGTTGTGTATGGCTTGGGAAAAAATGCACATAATTCTGAAAAGAGTTAAGAACGTGTTCCTATTTGGATCCAGCTTTTTTCTGGTCATACCTAAGGGTTTGATTTTAAAGTGGGATACTTAAAGCAGCCTCATCCATGCTCCAAGGCTTGTAGGTGTCTTTGTGGGTGTAAGTGGACCTAAGAGGCACAAAGATTTCAGAAAACCTGCTTCTGTTTTGCAAAGGAAGATTAATTCCTGTTGAGTAGAGCCTACTTCACTTAGCCTGATAACATTGTGTTCCTTGGTTGCTAGGAAAAGGGAGAAAAAGAGCTGTCATAAACAAGCAAGCAAGTACCTAGCTTGGTAAGTCAAGATATCATCTCACTTTATGAAGTTACACTGACATCCTCTTCTGCAATAAAGAAAAAACAATGTCTCTTCCAAACCATGCAACAGTATTGATTTTTCCCCTTCTTTTTTATGGGGAATTGACTCTTCAAAATGTAACAACATAGAATGTCACTCATTTCAAGCAGCCACAGAATCTAATCACCTGAAATAGACCCAAATAATTTGAAACAAATCCAGTTTATTCCCCTCAACAAACAAGCTCTGGAACATCTTGAGGGAAGAAGATACAATCACAAAGATATTCATGCTAAATAGATCCTTGAATAATTATCGGTACCATGGAATCTGGAAAGCTTCTAGCTTATCCTCCAAACTGCACCTCTAGAAATGTAGTCTTTTTCTTCCTCTTTATCTCTGTCTTTAGGAAAAGACAAAAAACTTCAAGTCCCAGGTCACACCCAGACATTTCTAACTGCTGCAATATTTACAGTCACCTCTTTCTTCCTGTGAAGAGTTTCTTACAGACAGAGATGTGAGTTCAGAAAGCTCCCTAGGACACATTAAAAAAAAAGATCCCCAAAACACTCACATAGTATTTATACAGAACATAATAACAAAAAAGTCATTTTCTGGAAAGTGTTTGTTTGCCAAAGTTAGAGTGGCCCTACCGGTCGTTCCCTCAGGCACATTGATTGCTTCAGATCTAAAAAATCTTATTCAGCTGCAGAACAAACTTTCAATTGCAAGACCATCAAAAGTCATTCTTTTTTAAAATTCAAGCCAAAATCACAACTCTGTTTCCTGAAGTCATTGTATCCTGCTAGTCCTTGACATGCTAGCTGGTTTTCTAAGCATTCCACTGAGAATCCTCCTCTGATGATTCAATGCCATTTTTATGCAGGATCACTTACACAGTCCAGTCCAACAATGCAGTTTAACTCCCACCCAAAAATCACATCCTCTGCCCTGGCAGGCTGGGCGGCTGACAGTGGTGCCCCTGGTCCCACATTTTAGTTAAATGTTGAGCAGCCAAGGGTCACAGCTAACAGGACCCCATCGTGAAGCAGGGGATATGACCACACCGCACTGACTAACAGGAGAGCCTGACTTTTTGACTCTCTAATTGACTGGCAAGCTGTATAGTGCAATTCCTGGGAATGATTGGAAGCGGTGAAAGAGCAGAGGAAAAAGATTGGACACTGCTATCAGAAGAGAAAATGCGTCTTGGGCAGATGGGAATACCGTACAGGAAAAGGAAAAGGGGCATTTTGGAGGTCTGCCAGCATAGAGAGCACTGAGTGTAGAAGAGAGAGGAATATTGACATAAAGGAACCTGCAAGAGAGAGTGGCAGACTAAACTGGATTCTTTTGATTAATTCTCGTCATTCTTTCACAGAAGTTATAACGCAAGAGTCCTATAGCAATGGGTGGGTGAGATATTAATGCATGTCAGA
Organism: Acanthiza pusilla; assembly: GCA_036630365.1. Classification (NCBI taxonomy): domain Eukaryota; kingdom Metazoa; phylum Chordata; class Aves; order Passeriformes; family Acanthizidae; genus Acanthiza; species Acanthiza pusilla. Next base: position 3,335,255 of record JAXCHO010000032.1, on the reverse strand, counting down.
AAAACAACTCACTTCAGAAGAGTGGCATTGGTTGCAGTAGGTTGAAGTTGGAGGAATCCATCTCTGAGGGATTTCTGATGTGCAGGTGTACGGGCATCTCAAAATTCAGTGACTAACACCTCGAAAATGTGCAGTACACTGGGATTTTTATATGAGATAGTGGCCTCTTCAACAGAGAGTGCTGCTGTACTGCAGGTGCAGACTTCTGTACCCCTGTGAACTATGACTTTCCTAATCCTTTTTGCATAACCTTGATAATTTTCCTTGCTCACAAACCACAGTGTGTCCATTCCTCAGCAGGAGGTTGCTCTTTTTAAGTGAGAAGAGGCAGAGAGCTGAAATCATCAGTGACTCATCCTGACAACTACAACACTAAGTGAACCCTCCAGTTAAGGCTTATTATGGCTGACTGCAAGGCGAATTCTTTTAGGGTTTTTGCCTCAAGGCTTCTTTCCACCAAACAATCACAAAAAGCAGCAGCTGACAGGAATAACCAATAACGTATAAGTTTCTCAGTAGAATGGAAAAAGTGGGAAAAAACCCTTCATAAAGCTAATTTTTCAGGTTCTCTGTAGCTAGTAGGGTATCCTTACCAGGTGGGCAGTGAGATCTCTTGCCTGAACATACTAAAAAGTTCTGTGACTTTTTAGTCTCGCTCTGTGAACAATAACTATTTCAAACAAAGGCATCCCACAAGATGGGTTTGAAGCATGCAGCATTTTTGATGTTTGCTGCTGCTGCTAAACAGATCTCACAATTTTCCTCACCAACAGATGTAATCTTTATTAAGTTGCTTTCATGCAGAAGCTGAAAAAGGTTATACATATGCCATCAAAGAAAATTACATTAATCTTCTCACTCTGATAATGGAAATCACAACAGGACACTCAAAAATCAAATCTTCCTCATTGTCCAGAAGACATCCACCACTTTGTTCAGGTCTGAGATATTTATCCACTATTAACAAATAAAGGATGTGGAAACTGAAATTACAGGCTACTTAAAATCATTAGATCATTTAAATTATACTTATTGTTTCCCTCCCACTGGGTATTAATCATCAGAGTGTGCATTTACAATACCTTTCAAATCCTTCTCTGCATGCTGAGAGGTTAAAAATATGTCCTGATATAATAATACAAAAAAGAATGCTTTTGTAGTCCACATGTACACCTTTATCCTCAAGTTGTAGAAATTCAGGAAGAAAAAACTAGCATGAGATTGTTATATTTTTATATTATTCTTACATTACATTTCCTTAGGTGAATTAAAGATGTTGATTCACGATAAAACAAAAGACAAATATGTAGGTATTCCTCATACTTGTTGAACCTTCCTGGGCTGAAATGATTCATAATAAACAGAGAAACGAAAAATAAAAACCCTAACTTAACTTCTTTTAAAACTTCCTATTTAATAGATATTTTGTCTCTACTGTAATCTAACAAAAACTGCAATTAGCATTTATTAAGTAATATTAGCTCTCATTCTGGATATGCAAATAAATTTATCATACAGCTTGTTTTTTGGTTTGGTTTTTTTTCCAAATGGATAAAGAACTTCTGCAAGATTTCATCTTCCTCAGTTTTGATAGATAGATTTGATATTTCCCATTAATAGATTTTGAATTTGCATATTATGAAAAGCAAATTACTTTTAAGTTTCAGTAGCACTTTGTGCTCCAATATTTATACAAGGATCTTTCACTTAGGTGAACACAATTACATTATCAGTGCATAAGGGTATTAAAATTGTCGCTCTTAATGACACTTTTGAAACTTTGGTGCCAATACTGTGATGGGGATTTGTGTAGTGTTCCTGGCAAATGAGATTCTGGTAACATAGAGGTGAAGTACATACAGACTCTTCATTGATTTACCATATATTTTGGCAAAAATTAAGAGACAAACACACGAAGTGAGAATTGGTCAAAAATTGTTGCCATTTACAATTCTATACAACACTAAGAGTTAGGAAATATGAGTTCCATATTTAAATCCTGTCAGGAAAAGGGTTGGATTTTATTTTTTTATTCTTATTTTTAAATAACTTTAATAATTTAATCTCTAAAGCCAAAGAAAAGAGCAGCTGAAATCTTTTACAAGAATGACCAGCCTGTCTCTTCTCCTCCAGTTTCCTGGAATAGACTCCAAAGGTAATGGATAATTTTGCTACATTTTGAGGATAATTCCTTTGGGAATATACAACATCACAATTCAAAGGAATATACATCCCAAAAAGGGTAGATTTAAGGTACACTCCTATCCCCATTGTTTCCCTAGAAAATAGTTAAACAACCAACCTTCAGCATCCAGTACTATGTGTTTGATTTCTTTTCCTCTAGTAATGACTGCAGATTTTAAATATTACTTCAGGTCTGTAATTCGGTTTAAAACTATTAATCTTCCTGTACACTAACATGTTTCTGTGGATTAAATAGGAAGAGATATCATAACTTTCTGGTCTTTCAGAGGCCATGAAAACCACCTTCTTCTTTCCTTTGCTCTGGCATTTCATGCTTTCTCTTCCCAAGGGCGATGGCATTCACAAGCAAGAATTCATTAGAAACACGTATGTGAATTTGAGTATTCAAATTTACCAGCATTATAAGGGTCCAGTAGGTCTTTATCACATTCTATTATTCTGACAAATCTCTCTGAGCAATATGAACAGATGTGGAGCAGCTCTAGCATGAGAGGGCCAGGTACCTGAACAGCCAAAAGTCTGCGTATTGAAATGACTTGAAATATGGATATCACCTCAAAACGGGGAAAGCTCTTACCATTGTCTCAGCTCTTCCAGAATCTATTACAATAATTCCTACTGACTTCAGAGATACCTAGCTGATTAAAGAAGAGCTGATGAATTGAAGGCTTCCCAGCTGCTAAGCTCAGACACAAAGTCACTGATGACTTCAACAGATGGTCCTGCTTTTAGGCCATTGAGAACTTTATGAGCCATTTATCCTCCTTCAGGCAGCTCATCATGTGAAATAAGGAACAGAATGATGTACTAATGTGTTTTGTAACCAAATGCTCTGGGACATGTCTTTCCTGAGTGGCATCCAAATCCCCTCCACTTGAGCAATTGCTATAGATAAAAAATTAGCGGAGTTAAATAAAAAAAGTCAGTGAAACACAGAATGGTATCACAGATACAATCTTTTCTCACCTTAAATAAATCTAGGTTTAGATAGTTTTTATGAAAGAGACTTTATAAAGGTTATGAAGACAACGATTTTCTTTTTCAACAGTATTTTTGATACATTTCCTAGTTGCAACAAAGTGATTCAGGAAACATCATCTAACTTGAAAATCAATCTGTGGGTTTGATCCTAACTACAGTTGTTCTTGCCTAGAGTCAATCAAGACAAAACATTCCCATGCAGTTTTTAGGGCACAGGTTTCTTGCTGACAAGACAAAGCTAATGAGACAAACTCAAAAATAATATGTACTGCAACAAACTTGCCTTTTTTTGAAAGATTTGCTTTCTTTAAAAAAAGAAAAAATCAATTAAAACTATTGTCTTTTTAATCCAAATATATTTGAATATATATGTGTGTGTCATATGAATATGGGATATGTTGCACAAAAATCTGTTGGATCACATGTAATCTCAGTTCTACCAAAGTGTTCAGTGGGGTTCCCCAAACAGAACTTTTAAATCAGTGACTTGTTTCCCAAAATATATTTTAGTGTAAATGAGTGGCAAATCTTTTCAGTGCACAGAAAGAATGTCTCTATGTCTACTGGGACCATAGAAATTAGGAAGCCATGTCTAAATTAACACTTCTAAAAGGTTACTAAAAAAAACCTGAATGAAAGTGGTAAAAATCTGTAGTAAGCGAAAATAAAGGAAGACGGTGACGACGGCAAAGGGTGGTGGGAGGATGATTCCTTCCCAAGCTCTCCTTTATTTAGGTTGAGGGTTGGTGGTGGTCGGGAGGGAGAGGAGAGGAAGGGGGACCATTGCGGTGGCGATGGTGTGGCCGCATGGCAGGCAATGGCGGCGAGTGCTGGCACCCGGTTAAGTACAGAACAGGATAACCAATGTGGAAAGAGGGAGAGGGCAGTTACAGCATACACGAACCAATAGTAACATAGGAAGGCGGAGTACAGTTCAAATGAACCAATGATACAAGTAACCGTCGGGAAGGATCTGGAGGGATGGGCGGATCCAAGCCCCTGGGTATGCCTTATTCCACACCCCGGGGAGGCGGACTGAGCTCATGGTGGGCGGAGCTGCCCTGGGAGGCGGAGGCATACTCAGGGTTCTTTCCCGCCCAGGCAAGGCCCAAGAGGGTCAGAGGGCGTTGCCTAGGAAGCAAAGGGGCAATCCTCCACAAATATCCTTCTTTAAATTATTTGCCATTGTTAATCCACTACAGTCTGAAAGACCCGTAAGGAATGCAGTAAATTTATGCCTTCACACTCACTCTTTCCATGTTAATTACGTGGGCAAATGAATGATAAAAATACTCTAAATAACATGAAAGACGCTAATTTCCTTTTCGTTTTTAGATAAGGTTGGAATTCATCCTCCCATTTATTAAAAGGTTATTCTTCTAAGAGTATGTCCCAAAATGAGAGCAGTACCATTCAATCTACCTTTTTCTCTGTGTTTTTTCAGGCACTTAAAATGCACTATTATTACAACGATGTTGATTTTAGTTTAGAGTTACTATACTGTAGTCCTATTGCAAATGCATGTGTTGAAAATGTCCAGTTCTGTGTCATTAGTTGTTGTGTTGAGCTTATTTTTTTGGCCTCTGTTGAACCCACTGCAGTGGCTAAGTTTTGATAGAGAGGCACGAACAACTCTCAGAAGCAGAACTCTGTGACTTTCAGTGAAACCACAAGAGCTTGTTAGTTGTGGGTGGTAAAATCTCTGTTTTTTAATGCTACATTGAAGTTGCAGGTCAGCTTTTCAAGTCTGTATTTTCATAAATAATTCATTTCTTATTATTAAGCATTTACAAAGAAAGAAAGAAAAATGAAATCAACAGGAACAGCAACATGTTCCAGTCTTGGATGAAAAGATCCCAGATATTATTCTCTGTCCCTAGAGTATGTTTGTAATAGTGTAACCCTAATCAAAGTTGCTATGGGGTTTCTGACAAACTATTTACTGCTTAATTCTTTTTCCTTTCTGCACCAATAAAATTGGTATTCTAAACATTTGCTGTCGAACAATAGAAGCCTGCTGTGAGATCATTCCCACTGATTTAAGGCTGATTATTTTCACATAGCAGCTGTCACTAGGTATTCCACATTCTTAAGCTCTATCATTAGAGAGGAATCACAGCCCCATTTCTGACTGTAGATCGTGGCATTCTGGCGACTCAGAGCCTGCTGTGCTAATTTCTACAGAGGGGAAGCAGGAGCCCAGCTTAACAAATAAAAAATCTGCTCAAGTTCTGTTGGTATTTAAGTGAATAGGTGAATCTTAGACTTCCCATCATTGTAAGAATGTTGTAATAACGACTTCCTTGTGGGATCAGGCCCTGGGAAAGAGAAAGATAGAGCTATTAAGTCAAAATATCAAGAAAAGCCCAGTGTTATTCTATGTAGCTCATTTGACTGGACATCAATAGGCCTTGCATTCTGTATTAATAATTTCTTGACTTGGACTTTATTTCCTGTACTTTTTTAGCCTGGTAAACATTCTGGTATTCAAATGATCACTGACAATTACATATTAATTAAATGTATGACTTGTTTCTTACCACTGTCCTTGAATATTCCAATAAATATCTTAACAGGCTACAAGGTGTGCCAGTAGATTACAGGTTGTTATAGCTCCTAGAGTAAAGAATTTATAGACCAATATAAGTACACATCTTATAAATCCTCATATAAGTGGGGGAAAAAGTGCTTCTGTGAAATTATTATGCTTCTATTACATAAGAAAGGGTCATTATGCCTCTTTGAAGCATTAATGACCTTGTATAGACAATTTTAAAACCACAGAATCTAGAATAGAGGAATGATTTACGTTCCTTAACCAAGGGATCATCTAGGGATATTAGGGACCTTAAACATCATCTAGTTCAAATCCTCCTGTCCTGGCCACTTCATTTTAATGATGATAAATAGGCATATATACACTATGAAAAAAATCTGAGAAACCATGAAGAAGTAAAAAAAGAAGAAAAATTTGAGGGTTTTTGAGCTAAAAGTTTCATGGGGCATCGGTTTGTATTAATTTAACCTTTTCATTTTTTAATTTTAAAAATGGCAATAAATTTCTTTCAGAGAGAAAACTATCATTAAGAGTCAGAAAAGGAGGCAAAGACACACATATGTATGTAAAGAGATCAGTTCAATTTATTTTGCCAGGGAAAAACACTAAAGATTATACAATATGGCTGGTGACTCAGATCTGCCCATAAATCCTGACCCTGTGTGGCTGGTGACAGCAAAATCACTCTGACAGCAAAGAAAGATAGAATGTGTGGCACATGGGTGTCCTCTCCCTGCTCTCACCACCGTTTCCAAGGATGCAGTCAGCTTCACCAATTCAATTCTGATAATTTCTTTAACTAAAAAACCCACAGGAACACTAACTTCACCAAGAAGGATATTAGGGGAAAAAAAAAAGGAATTATTTAATCGTGCTTCCAAAATCCAGTCTTTGTAGAACAAAATACCCCATCCTGTTGTACGCAGCTGTTATCCATGGCTGTGTGGCTGTATCTGATGTGGGATATGTACATGAGCAATGGATTCCTGGTTTGGGGTGACAAGGGATGATGCAGATCACTTCTGTGATCTATTAACATAATTCTCGTTCTAGTGGTGGAAGTGTTCACAGCGTTCTGGGGATCCCCTTAATGTCAAAGTAGTGAAAGTGAGAGAAGATTTTTGTTCGCTATGTTTAGCCTTTGATGTAAAATCCATAAGGGTTAAGCTAAGGCTATAAAATTGTAGCCTGAAGCCTGAAAGTTTCATGAAGTTATGAACAACTGAGCAAGCGTAGCTTTTGTTGGCTCTCCAGCTGCAATTCTTACATGAAAGAGTATGATTTGTATTTCTTCCTCTGGAAAACATTATTTGCAGGAGCTCAAAGGAAAGAAACAGAAAGTAACTTACCTCTCTTTCATGTTTAATATTGTCCATTTTTGCCCAACATTCCTAAAAGTTATATGTTGGAAGTCAGCAAACTGCTAAATTTGGTGCCCTTTTTTTTGTCTGCCTGTTAAAGCCTGTAGTCTGTGAGTACAGATTTTCAGTCATTTTGTTATGCATTTATTTTCTTTGACTTCTAAACAAGAAGCTTGTCAAGATGGCCTCTGTTTCTCATGCTTTTTATACCTTCTCATGCTTTTTATACCTGAACACCTTGAGAGTATCACTTCAATCAAGTTTTAATATAAATTCTTAGCCACTCAGAAACTTGGAAGTCATTTGAGTTTACAAGAGTGAATGTTGATTTTTGGATAAGGGATGGAAATGCCAAAGCTTTTTCTGCACGAGTTCCTCTACTACAGCTGATGTGAGACAAAAGAGGGAAAAGGAAAACTATGACTTACTTCCATGTACAGAAGAGAAGAATCTCATTGACGCTTTTTGAACACCAATTGTTTTTGTGTTAAAAAAAAATTATTGCAAAGAGGCAGGCAAGGCTGAAGTGTGAGTCCTCTTAAGAGAGTTAAAAAACCTGTACTCAACATTCTTTCTCTGACGCAAAACAAAAATGGGAAAAAGAAATGGGCTACCCTTAAGAGGAGTGGTAGACTAAAGGGACACTAAGAAATATTCAGATGTATTCTACCTAGTGAAAGATTATTTGAGTGTGACCAAACTGATTAGACTGGGACTATTGATCTGTAGAGAAAACAGAGATTTGATGAGGAAAGTGCTGGAAACTCTGAATCATTGTTTTCTCCAAAGATCTGTTTATTCTATGCAATTCAACACACAATTAGAGAATACATCAAACAGTTTAATGAAACTGCACTAAAGCAGGAAAATATTACTATTTTGCTTAGCCAATATGTGAGACACTGCACTGGGAAGCTCTTAGGATTCTCATGAGGTCTTTGTTGATTCAGCAAGGAACCTAGCCGGGAAAAGCAACAAAGAAATAGCCTCTAAGCCACAGCACCGTGTTGGTGGCTATTTACTCAGAAAGGTACAGTGGAATTGTTGAGAACAGCTTTGGCAGCAGTGGCTATCCAGCTACAAGGGACATATTTGCGTAACCTTTTTCCCGATCAGCTGTGTGGGATTGTAGCTTTCATAGTTCTTTATTTACAAACATTAAACCCATTCAGAAATATCCTCTACTGAAACTCTTCCTGTGTTTGTTCATCTATCCAAGTGGAGAGGATGGCATCCGGCCAAACACATAATCCATAATGTGCTCATTTGATGCCAGGCACAGTTTAAGTCATTTTGCAGTTTATAGTTCCATTTGAATTTAACATAGCTGCTCTTTGCCATTCCAATGATTTGCTTGGCTGTTATGCAGAGGAACATTATAGCTCTGTGAGAGTTAAAACCAAAAATGTTAATCTTGACATAGTTAATTAGGAGAGAAAATATTTCTCTATACAACTTTGATATTCACCTCTACCCTAAAAGTGCACAATTATGTTTTTTTCAGAATGTACTTTTAGTTATTTGTGGGGCTTTTTAACCTTGGAACAGAGACTAATGGTACACTCTAAAAATCTCTAAAAAATTAGGACCAATTCATGAAGTTATAGAAATATTTTCCCTCTGCACCTTAAAATGAGTTTTTTAGAAATGTAGGCTTTTCCAGTCCTGTATTTTTCTTTTGACCATTGACACTCTGGGTTTTTTTTTTCATTTTTACAATTAAATCTCAGTAATAGCATAGATTAATACATCAGATCATTACAAGAACTCCTGCCTGAGCACATAAGTGTGAGCTTCTGATCTTGCAGTAAAGTCTGACAATCAGATTTCACAGGCTCTCAGATTTCCCTCTAAAGGTCATCCTAGTACCAATTCCATTTCTGCCTAGAAAGCACTGAGCTTTTTTTCAGGGAGGGGTGTAAGGTAGACCCATAAGTAAAGTAAAGTAAAGTAAAGTAAAGTAAAGTAAAGTAAAGTAAAGTAAAGTAAAGTAAAGTAAAGTAAAGTAAAGTAAAGTAAAGTAAAGTAAAGTAAAAATACTTTATTTTATTGTAACCCTGTAACCCTAATTTTGTTACAGAAATCCATTTTGGCTATCATCTTCTGAATTAAGTTTCTCGCACATCAAATTTCTGCTATAATTAAGCCATTGCAAACCTATTATTTTTAATGAATCTGTATAAGTTCAAGTAATTCAGAATTCCTAATTTTATTATTGACATGTTTTTTTAGTGTCAATATGATACAAATGGGTAAATATATATAGGTAAAATTAACAGAAATTTCAAATAATAATAACTTTTCTGTTTAATTTCTGAGAATAATTTCTTTACTCAAAATATATTTTAATTACATCTCCTTTGATATCCTCTGGAACAAGTGACTTGCATCATTAAATATCACTTCCCAGCAAAGGCATCCTGGGTCTTCATCCTGTTGCCTTTAATTTTATCACAACTAAATACCAAGTGCAAGTGGGAAGCTCAATGACTGTTCAAAGCAGGAAACTCTAATATAATTTAAGTTATTAGGGAAGTATAGGTTATCACCTTTACACAGATTACTTTTTCTGCCTCAATCCTGATTGCCTGTCAAACACCTGGAGAACATATTAGACATTTCTGGCTACTCAGTTTCTGAATGCCCCTCCTTATAAGCTTGAAAACTTTCAATCTCTGCTTTCACTATTTCACTATCACACTATTTCACCTAGCTTGTGCAATATGGAAGGACAGCAATGCAAGGCTAGAGGTAGAGACTGTCCCTGTCCTGTGGAAAAAAACACAGACACTTATATTAGAGGAACTGTTGAAGTACATCTTATCCTTTGTTATCCCAGTAATACTCACAAAAAGAGCATCTACTCATCCTTAGGAGAGTGCAGATTGTCCTGTGCCAAAATGCCTTTTCGAGTTAACAAAAGGCAGACAGGTCTACACCTCTAAACTGTTGTGACCACAGTACCCTTTTCCTTTCCAGTAAAACCAGACTGGAAAAAAAGGTGTTTTTAATATTGCTCCTTCCAATTCATCGAGCCATGAATTTTGGACACAGCTGACCTGAAAAATTAGTCTTGGCTAGTCCACAGAAAGGTATTAAAAGAGTGAGATACATGCCTCTCATTAAAAGCTTAGCTAGCAACATTCCCATAAAAGCTTTTTTTAATCTGATTATTCTCAATATTTTTGTACTCTAGTATCAGGTACTTGTTTGTTCCACAATTACACTGAAAGAAAAAGCCCAAGGAAATCTAAATCTCTGTTTAATTCATGACTTTAATGTCCCCTCCCTGCTATGAGGAAGCTGGTTAAGCACGACCTTGTAAAATCTCACATGACTGTTCTCTAAAAAACTGCATCTTGATAAAGGGAATCCTTACAGGGGATTCAGATCACAAACTCATTAAAAGGAAAATAAAAACCTGTGAAGAAGTCCCTTCACTTTATTCTACAACAGTTCTGATCAAAATATATATCCGTTTGAATACAGGCTTTGCAATGAAATTTTTAACTGTTTTTATATCAATAATCTGGTATATTAAGATGCAAATTATCAATCTATAATATTGTATAATATTCCTATATTCCATAATACTCCTATATTGTTCTTATTAGGTATTTTCAAAAAGAACTGCTATAGTTCATATATTTTCACTGAATTAACAGTTATGTGGTTTGTGCATATTTATGGAGAATTCACTTAACCATAATGACAATAATATCAGTAACACTTTTCTCTTTTCAGCCTGCTCTTCAGTCAGAATAACACTACAAACAGACCTAGTTTTCTAGATTATTTATTTATCTGCTTCAAAAAATGGGACTGTTCTTAAAAACAATGGTAGCTTAGAATATCATCCTTTTACTGTCTTGTGTCTTTTTTTAATGCTGCCTAATTTCCGCTTCAACATATTATTCTGGAAATTTAACATGATATTGGTTTTAGGCATCATCAATAGCTATTTTATAAAGTCATAAAAATTCTGTTTGTATTTAATTAAGATATCAAGTGTTATTTCTCATACCAAAGAACATGTAACGTATCTGTTATCTGCATAGCAAATGAGAGATGTTTCATCCAAGATGCGAAATGACCAGATTTTGTCTTTTCTGATTCATTAGGCAAACAAGTAGTCTAACAATTCTGTTTGATGTTGGAGACTGGGTTATAGCCAAATTTCTTCTCTGAGCAGGGGGAAAAGAATGAATGAGCTTGTAAAGAGAACTTCATTTCCACATAGGCATTGGTTTTGTCCTCTGTGATTACTTGGACATTTAAAACTTAAATATTCCTATAAATTCAGGAAGAAAGCCAGCAGAAGAAGTTAGGAAGTTTGCAAGTTCATTTTAATACTGTATTTGTGCTTAGGTGACAATGAGCTGAGAGAGAGTGCGTGTGTATTAGCATCATTTTTTAAAGTTCATAAAAGTAGGAGGTTTCCTACACTATTTGCCTCTAATGTACAATAGCTTTGAGGTTAACAAATTATTCTTTCTGAGAATGTGGTCTGACAATAGTAAGGGAGAGAAGTGTCCATTCACTTGTGCTAAAATTGACTGATGCTACCTTTTAATAAATAAGGGCTAATAAAGTTTAAAATTTTCAGGCAGAAAACCCAGGAAAAAACACTGTTTACATTGCTTAGCTTGTTCTGCAGGACATTTCCTTTATTCTATTCAGCTTAAGTTATCAAATCCTTGAGCATGGCAGTCAAGAGTCCTTACATTTTCTGACTTTTATGAAGTTTGGAATACTGTGTCAAAATCACAATACATTGATGCAGCAATCTGGGAATGCACTTTTATCAGAAGGAACAGCTTAACCCCCTGTACGCAATGTTTCTTCCTGGCAGCCGGTGATAACACACAGTACATTGTAAAAGTGCAGTTCTCAGAAAATGGACCACAGTCCTTCATTTTGGACTATAAAATGTGGAATGCTCCTGAAAATCCAAAAGCATCAACCAGAAAGTTTACAGTTATTTTTCGGATACCCATCTGGTATAGCTCTACTGGCTTCTAATCATCTCCTTCATGATATAGTACTGGAAAAGGACATGCATTACGGCTCTATTATATTGAGGAAAGTTGTTTAACAATTTCATGTTAACTCTTATCTTGCAACCCCTGAGGCTCAGAGTCCTATTTCATCACTGGGCTGAAGGCAAGAACAGTGTAAATCTCTTTGTTAAACCATTGGACTTCAAATAGGGCAGAGCTTGTGCTCAGGCATCCCTGAAAACTTTGAGGAATACTTCATGTCTTAATCCCCTTTGCTTTAAGGAGAAGACATAGGAACAGTGAAGTTTCTTGACCACAGCAGCAAACAAAGCTTGAGCTCAAAGACACAATTAAATAGCAGAGTTCAGTCTCCAAACCCTGCTAGAGATCTCTGTGCACCCCTAAAAAACACACACATCAAAAGAGTGGTCTGTGAAGGATAGGACCATAACCAGCTTAAAAACCTGAACTTAACCACAAACTCTCTACTGCTGTTTTTATTATGTACAGTACAGGGAAAAAAAGGCTTCGATTTGGATGCTGTTTTGTTCCCTTCTACTGAATGGCAGAATGCATTAACATGAAAAAAATCCTCATGAAAAAGCTCTGGAAACTAAAAGGTTCCTTCAGGCTTGTTCATTCCCGCAGGTTGCAGCTAATCTGTCTCCCTTTAGGTGTGTTAAAGTTGCAAAATAAAAATCCTAGGAGCAAATTTATTAAGAAAATATAACTTCAATTTAGCAGAAAAACACTATTTCAAAAACTGTTATGATTTGAAATAAGAAAACCATCCAAATTTTCAAATCTTTACGTCTGCATCATTGTTAAAAAAATGAATAGTAATAGTAATAGTAATTTTATTCAGAGTCTCTGAACTAATGTTTTTATAGCATCAATATATCAAGGTTTATTTCCTACTTCCTGTGGTATGCAAATACAACATTGAAAAAGGTGCAAAACTAATAAATAAATTAAAGCAACAAATCTGGAGTCAAACACCAATACTTCCTCTGACAATCCTCATTTTTGACAGATAAAATAGTTTCAACAATACCTTAAAAAAGAAAAAGTCCACTTTTGAAAATATCTTCAGAGTACAATGAATTGTTTCTCAAAAAGATTTCTTTTTCCTTTTCACCTGACAGAATCTCATCACTATTTGTTTTGACAAGCTCCATAGATGGATTCTGGTGTAATTCAGTTTTTCAAGCAAAACGCATGTAGGGTGTTCCTTCTCCCACTCTCTCACACAGCACAATGCTGAGAGGAGGTCTCTTCCCTTCTCTGGCATTATTTCAGAGCTACTCAGCACTCTCTGAACACAGATCACCTCCAAACCACTGGAAAAGGCTGTCGGAGATGCATGAAAACAGCTGCATGCAGGCAACAAACTCAGACTTTAATCTGCAAGCAAAGCCAATGGCCAAAACTAACAAAGCACAGGAGTGAGCACTCCACGGTGACACTCCAATGACATGAAATAAGATTGGGTTTGCTGCACTGGTCAGGGATATTGCTGGTATGCAGGCAGAAGTGATGACCCAAAGAAGCACACACACATTGTGAAAGGAGAATAATAGCATCAGTTAGGTTGGAAAAGACTCACAAGATCGCTGAGTCCAACCTTTGACTGATCGTCACCACCTTATCACCTAAACCACAGCACTTAAGCGCCATGTTCAGTCCTCTCTTGAGCTCTTCCAGGATGGTGATTCCACCACCTCCCTGGGTAGCCTGTTCCAATGCTTGACCACCCTTCAGTAAAGATATTCTTCCTGATGTCCAACCCTGGCACAGACAGGCTATATCCTCTTGCTCTGTCCCTGCTTCCCTGGGAGCAGAACCCAACCACCCCCGGCTGTCCCCTGCTGTCAGTTGTGCAGAGCCACAAGGTCCCCCTGAGCCTCCTTTTTTGCAGGCTGAGCCATTTCTCAGCTCCCTCAGCTGCTCCTCATCAGACTCCAGTCTCTTCACCTGCTGCTGACTGTGTGGTCTGGCAAAGTATGACTCTACCTATGTTTATACAGGAAATTATCCAGGCAGCAGCATCTGTCCTATGGACTGGCTGCAATGGGCAAAATTTAATTACCTCACTCGCAGTCTTACATCTACATGGCTGCCTTAGAAGATATTACCTTTCACCAGTTCTTCTTGAGTTCAGACCGATTCCTGTACCCTGAAGCCACCAGGAATTAGGAATTAGTGAGGGAAAAAATTACAAGTGTGAAGCACAATTGAGGTAATATAACATGAAGATTGTAGGAGAATGTGTCTGTTTCCAGCTCAGATAGCAAACACCACTTCAGATAATGTGTATTTCATTTAAATTTATTGCACAGAATAAAAGTGGCATGATTGCTGTGTACCGTGTCAGAATTGTCTCATTCATTCATGACTACAGGCCAGTTTTGAAGAAGGCCAGTAAGAAGAAAAGAAAAAAGGAAATTCATATTATAGACCTAAATAACTTACTGTAATTATTTTAGCTGCATTGACTTTGTTCCTGTTTTGTATCAGTTTTATGGACCATATTTCAGAGAGGTGCATATCAAACACTGCCTGCTTTGTATAGGTACTATATATTGTAGATTTATGCAAAGGGCAAATTCAGTTAAGTGTCTGTGCAAATGCTATTTTGCAGTGCCGTGTATATATAACAAAGTTATTGTTAAGGGGATTCTAGGACAGGCATTATTATTGCATCAGATTTTAATCATAATAATTGATGTTGGCTGACAGCATAATCTTTTTGCAGATATTTCTTAGCTCTGGGTATCATAACTCTCTTACATTTCTGAGTTGCGAATTATCATTGAGAGGGCAAAAAATGCCAGGCAAGCACAAGTTCTGACTTGATCACTTTCACAACAATTCTTACTGATACTCATCTACATAGGGTTTGCAAATGTGCTTTCACTGAGGTTTAAAATCACCCTGAGAAGTATAAAGCATTAACACCTTCTTCCTGTTGAGAGCAGATTGACCTATCATTCCTCTGGAAAACAGTCTGCAATGGTCAGAATAAAATAAAAATCATCAGATGTGTGCACTCTGCCCATATATGAGTGCCGAACGTAAGTCCCCACCATTTACTTGTGCTCTTTTCCCTAAGGATTAAGCATATACCCAAATGTAACCAAGGACAAAATACCAGGATATTTTGGGTCAGTACAATCCTTGACCCTGGAGATGTGTCACCTGTTAATTTACATGTTGCGTAACACATTTATGACAGCCCCTTCATGTCACCTCTACCTTGAAAACATCAGATACTCAATTTTCTAAAGAAGAAACTCCAAAGTCATAGTGATGCTTTTGTTGCCCTGGTTTCTAAAGAGTGCAGTGACAATCTCAAACATAATCTGATTTTACTTTCCATTCTGAACTAAGAAAGTTGCTTGAGTGTTTTGGGTTGTAGGGTTATTTTGTGTGTGTGTGTGTGTGGTGGGGGGGTATTTTGTTTGTTTTTTTCATAGGTTTTGTGGGGTTTAATGGTCTGGGGACTTTGTTTGTTTATGGGGGTTTGGTTTGGTTGGTTTGGCTTGGTTTGGTTTGGGTTGGATTGGGTTGGATTGTGTTGGGTTGGGTTGAGTTGGGTTGGGTTGGCTGAGTTGGGTTGGGTTGGGTTGGGTTGGGTTGGGTTGGGTTGGGTTGGGTTGGGTTGGGTTGGGTTGGTTTGGCTGGGATGGGTTGGGTTGGGTTGGGTTGGGTTGGTGTGGCAGGACATCCCACCCTACACCTCTCTCTCCATGGCTGATGCATAGATAACCAAGATTGAGTCAAAAGCCTATCAAGAAGTTATCTCTTGGTGCCCAACAGTCTGAGATCTCCAGCCTTGAATCCACATCTTGGTATGGAGAGAGGACGTGGAGAGAGATGAAAGAAATGAGTACGTGACCGAAAGACACACTTTTACACTATAAAAGAGACACGGAATATCACAGAGGTAGAAGCTTTTCTACATGGACGCTGGAGGGTGAAAAAGCTTCTCCCCAGGGTCTGGACACAGCCTTGTGGTAACTTCCTTGAGGATTGGGTGAGGATTCTAATGTCACCAAATTGGAGTTTCGTAAGATGCATTGGTTTCCTAAATTGCATTTTCTTTGCTAGCAATAATAATAATAATAATAATAATAATAATAATAAACAATAATAATAGGTACCTTTTCACTCATGGCATTTTAGCTATTTGTAGTTTTGCCAAACATGTACTTTTCACTCATGGCATTTTAGCTATTTGTAGTTTTGCCAAATAGGTACCTTTTGCGCTCTGCATTTTTAGCTATTCATAGTTTTGCAGTTGTTCTGTGTAGTATGTAGTTTTGTCCCAAGTCTAATGTCTGTTATTTACTGTGTCTAATAAATGATAATTTATGTCATATTAGACCTAATTGGTCATTATTAAAGAGCTTATAAACAAGACTAGGTCTTGGGGTGCTGGCCACTCCAATAAGAGCTACTGCCTGCTGCCAAAGGCCTAGGCAAAGGCAGAAATTTAGCTAAACTCCTGTCCCCATTCATAACAGTTGGGTTGGCTTGGTTGGGCTGGGTTTGGTCCAGGGGGTTTTTTCCACTTGCTGTGAACTGAACTTTTTTCTTATGTCACAGCAACTATATTGCTTTTCTGCACCAAAACATTTATCTCAGAACCGTAAAATCATTTAGTTTGGAAAAGGCCTTAGGATCATCAGGTCCAGCCATTATCCCAGGACTGCCAAGTCCACAACCAAACCTTGCTCCTAAGAGCCACATTTATGCCTACTTCTAATTAATGTTAATTATTTTTAGGATTAAAAAGAGGGTGATAGAAAGAAATGTCTCTCTAAGTACCCAGTGATCTCAGAGTTAGAATATATACCTGAAACTGAGGAAGAGAAACAACTTGAGCCAGCATTCTTCAAGTCATAAATGCATTAATGATTCAATTAATATAACACACATTAAAATACTAACTTTCCTGCTTTATTTAATTTCCTTTAGTTATTTCTAATAACTATCTGAAAGCTCTGAACACTGTTTCCTTTCCAAAATCTATACTGGTCTTTTGAATGGGAAAAAAACCAACCACAATAAAATTTCTATTCCTAGAATATATTCTCTGAGCTCCACATAGTTTTGATAACAATTTCCAGTCAGAAGATTGCCTCCAGTAGAATGTTGTGTGTGAATCTTGCCTCCATGGGCAAAGAACATAACCCCTTGGGACAGAGGCATAATGTGACAAGATCCTTGTATCCTGCACAAATGTGAATAATAAAAAAAAATCAATTAAAGCATTCAATGCATAACAAAACTGATGGGCAAGGCACTGCCCCTCCATAAATTATAGTCTTATACCATTATTCAGGAGTCACTTCAAGCTGCCTTACTTTGAGATTAGGCACAAATTAACTTTCACCTTAATTGCAGGGGGTTTTTTATTTTTACTGGGATAAACTTCAGTTTGTGAAACCTCAAAGCTGCCCCATCTTTGTGCATTAGGATTTTCTGCTTAGTATTGAAGGATCATTTCTGTCTCCAGCTCTGGCTTTGCAATGTTGGCTGTAGGGAGAGAGAGAGAAGAGAGAAGTTTTCTCTTGAAGGTATTACAGCAAGTGATGTGTTTTTTCAGAATCTATGTGTTAACTGTGAGGCAACAGAGCTCATCCAAATTAGGAATAAAGGAATACGCATAATTCAACAAGGACAGGTTTAAGAAAGATTCAAGACAGGCACAGTTTGACCCACTTAAATGAAGTGTTAAGAGGTATCACTGTGTTCCACATCTTAATGATTTAGACCAGAGCTAAAATATCATCCAACGGTAAAAAAGCAAAAAAATTAGCTACTTTTTAAACACAGATATATTGGACATGAACAATCCAAGCCTACTTCTTGAACGTAGCTTCTATCCTACAAAAGCATAGGAACACGTGAGGAGCAGGGCAGTTAATCTTAGATGAGAGAAATAATTAACCAGTGACTAGGCACCAGCCTGAACTTTAGCCAACTTTACAAGAAAGCTGCTGAACCTGATGTAAGAAATTACTCAGTGCGACCAATTGTAATGTAAGAAGATGAAAAAATGCCCCAGAAAGCATCATGGGGGTGGGTTTGATATCAAAATTATTAAGGGACAGTGACAGCTGGAAAGGCATATTTTCACAGAGAGAAGCACTGGAGACTTCTGTGGGAGTCAAGTTTGGCAGTGCCAGCCATGTCCAAGAAAAGGTCTCAGTGAAAGCCTGTGAGGATGTGGTTACCTAGGTAACTGTATCAGAATTTCAGGGTTTGGCTCTAGGTGTAGCAGAACCATGACTATCAGGAATAGGTGCAGGGGGAGTAACAAATGTGGGTTGTCTGTTTGGGTGAATAATGGAATGTGTGGGGTGGAAGGGACATTAAAGATCATCTCATTCCAACCCGCTGCCATGGCCAGCGACAACTCCCACTACACCAGACTGCTCAGAGCTTCCGCCAGCCTGGCCTTGGACACGTCCAGGGACGGGACAGCCACAGTTTCTCTGGGAAACCTGTGCCAGGGCCTCACCACCTTCACAGTAAAGAACTTTTTCCTAACATCCAGTCTAAACCTACTCTCTTTGAATTTAAAACCATTCCTCCTTGTCCTTTCATTACATGACCCTGTAAATAATCTCTCTCCAACTTTCTTATAAACCCCTTTCAGGTACCGGAAAGCCACAATTAGGTCACCCAAAGCCTTTTCTTCTCCAGGCTGAAAAATCCCATTTCTCTCAGCCTTTCCTCATAGCAAACGTGGTCCATGTCTCTGATCATCCTGGTGGCTTTTCTCTGGACTCAGTCCAACAGGTCAATGTCTTTCTTGTGCAACTCCAGAACTGGACACAGCATTCAAGTTGGAGTTTCATGAAAGCAGAGAGACAAAATCACCTCCCTCAGTGCTTTAGATGCAGCCTGAGTTATGATTTTCTGAGCTGTGAGTGCACATGGCCAGGGCAGGTCCAGCTTCTCATCCACCAGCACCCCCAAGTCCTTCTTGGCAGGGCTGCTCTTGATCAGTTCACATCATGAAAAGGAAGTATCAGGGCAGCAAAACTGAGGTGGTTTTAGTAGCTACTAAAAAAGTAGAAAGTAATGCAGTAATTCAAAAAGCCTGGAGAAGAGCAGTGAACCAAACCTCTTGTCCTGAATAAGAGCCTGGTCAAAACTTCCCTCTTTGATTCTCCTAGCCAGGAATGAAAGCAAAGGGCTTCACCTCAATACTAGAGGAGCATTGAGACCAGCAGAGCTTCCTGGTATCACTATATCAGTCCAGACCTGTCAGGATCAGCCTTGGCTCAGCACTTCCTGACAGTAAAACCTTGACAGCTCCTTAGGCAATTTTTGTACAAATAAAGAAGTGTAATACTCAACCCTTGCAGCCTTTATGCAAAGGAAAGGCAACACCAATCACAGACAATGAGCATGTTGGGTATCAGAGTAGGCTAAAATAAGAGTATGTAACTTTCACTGAGTGAATAAGATGAAAAACAATCAACACAAACCGCAGAATCACGGAATCATTTAGATGGGAAAAGATCTCCAAGATCATCAAGTTCAACCTGTGACCGAACCCCACTAGACCAGAGCACTGAATGCCGTGTCCAATCAGTTCTTGAAGTCCTCCAGTGATGGTGTCCCCACCACCTCCGTGGGCAGCCCCTTCCAATTCCTAACAACCTTTTCTCTGAAGAAATTTTTTCTGATGTCCAACCTGACCCTCCCCTGACACAGCTTGAAGTCATTCCCTCTCCTCCTGTCCCTGTTCCCTGGGAGCAGAGCCAGACCCCCCCGGCTGTCCCCTCCTGTCAGGAGGTGTGCAGAGCTACAAGGCTCCCCCTGAGCCTTCTTTTCTCCAGGCTGAGCCCTTTCCCAGCTCCCTCAGCCACGCTTCACAGGACTTCTAAATGTGTATCAGAGGCCAACAGCACCTTGGTTTTGCAAAAGTATCAGACTTCTGCCCCCTTTTCTCTGCTGACATTTTACTCATCTGTGCTTTAAAGTGATTCACTTATCTGTACCTTTTATTGCTGTCCAATATAACTTCTTATTTTAGCCTGGGATAATGCTCTATTGTTACATGCCTATTTGTGATTCACATCTACTTTCTTCTTCTTATATATCCATTGCAGCATACTGCTCTGAGGAATTTACCTCAGGAAAATGAAGTCCCCAGATCAGTATTACAGCCCTGGAGAACAGCAAAAATAACAATTCATAACAAAAGTCATGAAGTTAGTATCTGCTACTGATGTTGTTAAGCTTTATTCCCTGATATTGAAAGGAAAATTGAAGCTAGAATACTGTGTATTTGCCCCAGAAATCAAGGTACAGAGGCACTTCAGATGCTGGCATGCAGAGGTTTCCCTCTTCAGCTAGAAACTTTCATTCACACAATCCTAAAGGCTATTTCATTGAGAGAGTTTTATGGAGATGCAATCAAAATGGCAAGTGATACTGTGAAATACGTCTTACTTGTTTCCAGTAAAACAGTTGTGTTTTCTGAGCCATGTAAAATATTTACAGCATCTGTCAGAGAAAATTCATAGTTATCCCTGGGGTTGTCTTCAAGACTAAATTAAATATCACAGTCACCATACAGCACCCTTAGCTGGTTAGAAAAAAGGACAGTAACAGCAACATTATTGTTTTACAATGTTACTTCTTCACTTCTTCACCTGTAATTTCTAAAAAAAATAGTCTTAATATATTTCTTTGTGTATTTCGAACTTCTGCATCATGGGTTTTGTGCTTCTTTTTGTATTCTTCTTCCTCCTTTTTTTTTTTTTTTTTTTTTTTTCTTTTTAACTACAGCCTTTCATAACGCAGTATTTGTTACACGGAAGAAAGACGGGGATCTTTTTGCAACATTAACTTATATTGCAAACAATCTATTCTAGTTTAATCACAATCCAGAATGCTATGACTCAGAACTCCTGCACACGACTGCTGCCTCAGCCCGATGTGCACACAGGGCCCCAGCGAAGCTGCTTTCAGCACAACCCTTACCTGTCACCCAGTGGGACCTGACATTCCTGCATGTTCCACTTAAACCCAAATTCCACGTTGCAGCACCCACTTACAGAAATGCAAAATCCACAGCTTACAGCTCAGTCTTGAGAGACTATCTAAAGAGAAAGAGTAAAATTCAGTAATGAGTGAAATTTCCTTCGTCAGGATGAGAGGAAGCTGGGCATCTTCCAGTCAGACCCAACCTGTTCTTTAGTGACCTAAGAGCATATTGCTGTCAGAAAAATTCATAGCAAGAAATCCCACTGGATCTGCAGGGTGAATGTGATCCTGCTTTTTCAAGGAGAAGCCATTCTATAATTACAGAAACTTCAAAATATTTGGGAGTTACATCGCTGGGGCTGCTGCATTTTCAGGGGTATCGAGTTGTGAGGGTGGGCAGTGGCACATGCCATAAACTGGTGAGATTTTCCGTGTCCAGAGATGAGTCTTGGGAGCAAGCCTCAGCCTGGAGCAACGGGCTGTGTGTCTTCACAGAGGAGGAAAGGAGAGTGACAGATATAGGAGACACACCCCACACAGGGAGGGGTGCCCAATCTGCCCACCTGCCCTGATGATATCTTGGGAAGTGTGGTCCTTGCCGTGAGGCCGGGACCCAGGCTGTTGCCAAGGCTTTTCCAGCCCTTGGAGTGCTACAGCTCTTTTGAATTAGTTTGAATTGAGGTAATAACTCAGGAGTCACCACCAGCAAAGCAAATAAGTGTCAGCGCCAGTTATAGCATCCACAAGAGTGCTGTGAGTTGTTCAGCACCTTCCTGAGGCATCATGAAGCAGAGAGAAGATTAAAAGGTAGCAGCTTACATAGAGCATATTTGAATCTTGTTTTAGGATGAAAAAAAAAGTGTTGCTCATGGCCATCTGTGGTTATGTATTTTTACCATGTGTTAAGCGTGTTTCTACCCATGATGCTGTAAAAATAGAAGGGGCTTACAGAATAGTGCTAGACCTCAGGGATTTGTCCTGTAAAGAGGAAGACATCTGTAAGGCCTCTCTCAATGACCTATTGCAGCAATTTGAGATTAAAGTAACAGTCAGAACATTAACACTGAGACTCCCCTTGAGGCTCACCTGCATTATATTTGGAAAACCTAGGGACATTCTTGATCTCTGTCCTGAAGAAGTGAGTCTGGAATGTGAACCATGAGAATCACCATTGTTTTTGGGGAACTGTACAATGCAAGGAAGAGAAAATAAGTGCCTGCATGGGATGGAGCAGAGCAGTCTCACAGTTGATATCTGTCTCCTGGGGACAGCAGATTTGACAGAGGGAGTATACCAGCATACAACTGTGGAAGATATTCTATTTCATACATCTGGCTAGTGAATCTGTAATTGATTTCTGCTACAATGATCAGGGATCCCTTCCAGGTATTGGAGCTCACAATGGGAGTCATTAAATGGCAGTGTGTATCCCAGCTGCAACTGCCTTCTCCCTTCCCCAGTTTTGTTTCAGTGCTAGTAAATACTCTGATAAGCTTAGAGACCACAACAGCAAAGTTTGTATTTGTGTATAGCACTTGAATGAATGTTTTCTCTGCCTCAGCCTCCAAACTGAGCTGGCAAGTTGGTGCCTGATACGACTTCCTTGTCTACAAGGAAGTGGTACAGCATGATTGGCCAGGGATAGGTTTTGCATCCGGAAAACAGCCAGAATGACATCAGGATAATGACTTTGATTTTGCTTCTTCCACCTAATATATTAGAATTCATTCTTGTTTTCATCTGTATAGCTGTCCCTGTGATGCTCATATTTTCTGGCATGTGCCATGTTCCAAGTTCTAGTCCAAGTGCAGAGTACAATTCCAAACTAATATGCAGCAAGCAGTTGGAAATAAAGAACATGTGGTGCGCCTGGGTAGTACTTGGCGGAGCAAATCTAATCCACCTCTGTGAGAAGAGAAGACTTTGCAAGTCAAATGTTTTTTTGACAGAAGCATGAGAGAGTAGACCATGAACACAAAGAATTGCAGAAATCTTTGGGGGGAAAAAAGATACATAGGTGGGATTATTGTTTTGGGATGGGATGAACAAAAGCAGCAGTTTATTCTTGTCTTACACACATGGCACAACATACAGAACCAGCACAAATAACTTACAAAATCTCATACACCATGCTTCCTCTTGAATAGCTTCTATTAAGTTACAACACCATAACGAATCAGGTATTTAGTTACGACAGATCTCCAGACATGGATAATCTCCCATTCAAGGAGTTATTTTTTTTGTAAGCTACTTAGACAAACATCATTTTTTTTACATGTTTAATACAGTACAGTATCCTTAACAGAGTTCAAGATATTCACAATGAGAATTGAATACTTTATAAAACAGCAGAATTTCTCACCTCATTACAGGCCTACATTCGCTCTCCTGCCTCTTTCTGGTTTAAAATGTGTTACAAGTCGTCTTCACTTAAATTTCCAAGCTAAGCATTGCTTTGAATGAAAAAAAAAATAAGAAAAAAGAAAAACCTATTTACAGGGTTTCTTAAATTTAATAAAAATGTGTTTGTTTCCCTTTCCCATTCCAACCCCACTACCCCCAACAAAAACTGCCATTTAGCTGATAAAAATATTAACCTTCAAGCTGCTATAAAAACTTTAAAAAAAAAATTGATGACGACTTGTTGGATGCAACATGAAAGACGATCACAGCCCAGCATTAATTCAATAAGATGAATTATTATCCCCTAATGTCATATTTTGTGTTCATTGGAGACAGATGATGCCTGCCATCTGATTTTTAGACATAATGAACTACTTATGGGCCAGTATACAAAAACCTCCATCTTTTTTAGTCTCAAGATGCCCCACTTGCTTTGATGCAATAATTTCCAACTCAGATCTTTCCTTTCCAGGAACTGTAGCAACAGTTGGGTGTGATACTGACTTAAACTCTCCTGGTCTCCATTGGATAAAACAAAATCTCCCCATATCCATGGTCCCAGTGGCATTTCTGGGTTGACTCAGGAGAGTTTTGCTCTGTGATTGCACTTCCAACCCCACTGAAGCCTGTGGGCATCTTTCACTTGGTGGCTTTGGATTAGCTCTGCTTGAATGTGGCTGGCAAACTCTAGCCCTTAAGCAGTTAATCAGCTTTCTAAAGAAATAATCAAAAAAGATTCCTCTCCTTTATACATACAATACGCAATATTTTTACATTTAGCATTATCATAAAAAGCATGTTTATGTTATTTTGAAAATGTATTTTTACAGAAATCTATAAACACTGTTGTATCAAACACATTCTCAAAAACTGGAGAAAATACTGACACAAAACCTGGAAGAGCCTCAATGGAATTCTTCCAGTACTATTTGTCTACTTGCATATTTCATATTTCAGTGTCCTTTCCTGCAAACATAATTTGGCCATATGAGAACAGGTAAAGTAGACAACAAATCCCCAACAGTTTTAAGTAGGACCTAGGTCTGTTGTTTGATGAAAGTAGATTGACATTCAATGTATGTTTGGTTTGTTCTAACCTGGCATGCCCATTCTGCTACCTTTACTCACAATGAGCAGTACCTTAATTCCCAAGTAGTCTCATTCACTTCAATGGGATTACACGTGACAAATGACGTATGCAAAAATACTGAAAATGGTTTTCCACTTTTTTCACCCTTCTTATGTCAACAACTAACATCACTATCTTCTTCTTTACATATATTGTAGCTGAAAATGAAGTAGGACTAATACTTGCAAACAATTCTGTATCAGAAATTAGTGCACAAACTTTAGGAAATAATCTGTTTATAGTTGTGCTATAGTTCTGACAGCCTAAAAACCTATCTGGTGTGACCAAGACTAAATTTTCCAGGTCTAAATGCTTTATTTATACATTTGTTATTGTTACACTTGATAATTTCCTCAGCCTGACACAGTTTAAGTTCAAATACACATGTGTCACACTGACATGAAATCAGGATGTTATTTTCCCTTACCACCACCATTTTCAGTACAGTCAGTAATGTACATTAATTCATATAATCTAGATGAAATGCACTTTCCAAGTACTTTGTCTAGATAGAATTGGAGAAATTACAAGGTGAACTTGGTTTCCTTTCCTGCAAAATTTTAAAAATGCATTGAAGTGGGTTTTTTTTGTTGTTTTTTTTTATTGGTACTGACTGTAATGGCATTAGTTACAGTCCAGGAGGTTAAACAGCAGAAAAAGGTTTTCTTCTCTGTCTCACTATTTTGTTTATTCTTTGATGAAACTACAACAACAACAACCCAGAAAAACCCCAAACCAACCAACCAATCAACCAACCAAACAAACAGAAAAAAAAAACAAACCAACAAAACAAAACAAAACAGAAACAAAAACCCCAAACAAAAATACCAACAACTTTTCTTTAAGTACTAGTGAATGGTTAAAATATAAATGGTGAAAAGTCATTGACTGTAATATCCTGTATGTTACCTCATCTCAACAGAAATTGTTTTGCATGGCTCGAAATGTTTAAAATGTAATCCTACATAGAGGAAAAAAATGCAATCCATACCTAACCCCAAATTCTAGCTATACTGTAACATGTACAGTCACCCGTAAAGGAGCCCTTTTAACAAAAAAAAAAAAAGTATGTTAACTTGATCGGCAATTTGAAGAATGTATCTATTTTGGTCACTGTAATTAAAAAAATTACATATAAATTTACTTAAAAAAATCCAAGTGTAAATACTTATATAGTGTTCCCACACTTTAAAAAAACCTAGTTTTACACACAATGATATGTAAAACAAAATTATGGAAACATTTTAATTCTTTGGGATGATCAAAGTATAAATAACCAAAACTACAAATAATTGAATTTTCATAAAAGAAGGTTTTTGGTGGAGGGTGAGAAGAAATGCCCCCCACTACTCACCCTCAATCCCCATGGCTTTTTTAGATTCATCCCCTTCCCTAGTAAGCCACAGGTGGGTTGTTTTTTCTTTTTTTGATATAACAAGGTTATCTTCTCTGTAAGTGAATATGTGACTATTTTCAAAACATAGTTTGTTCTTCTTGAGCTTTATAGTGTTTCAGAATTTACAGGCTATCTAAACTCTAGAAGAATATGAATCTGAACTAATTATGTTAAAGTTTAATTAAATAGAAACTCTGTTATTTACTGTGAAAATTTAGTTACCTTCTGTTCTGATAATTCAATCCAATTGGAATTCAAACCCCCCACCCCCTTGGCAAAAAAAAAAAAAAAATTGTAGTTAAAAGCTTGTAATTATACATAGCAAAGAAAAAAACCTGCTCCTTGCCTATGGAAATATATATAGTTTTTTAACTTCCAACCGATCTCTAAGCTGCTAACCATCACACAACATATGCCATTTGGCAATTTGTCTCCTAGGAAATTCACAAATTTCTTTCCAGTGCTCTCCACCTGTTCCTTCTGCTGAAGCTCCCAAGGTTAACCGGCCAATGACCTCATTCCTTGACCCCCTATCTGAATCTAAAACCAGAAATTCAATGCTGATATCATCAAGGCCTTCACAAGGAATGTCAAAGACAAACAATTCATTGAACACTGCATTGGGGGTACATTTCTTCACATGGGTTTTCTTTTTAGAAATTCTCTTCTTGGCATGGTACAGGTTCACTTTGACATAAGGGTCTGCAATGAAAAGAAAGAGCACAGATCAGCTGTAGTACAGTTTTGTTTAGAAATTTCTTGATCTAGTTTATGGTAAATTCTATAAATATCCAATATCATTACATCACAATGATTAGAAGCTTCAAATTATTAAAGATGATTCATCTCATAATTTTTTTTTTCACATATGAGTTAACCCCTTTAATTCCTCTTTACAGTCACCAAAATTGCGTTCAAGATGGGCAGTGCAGTTCAGACTGTGATCAAACACAGGCGTTTCCTTCATGAGATAAATCCTGTCCTGCAGTCCATTAAACCTAACAACATTTCTACTACATTCAAAGATGGCCTGAAAGTGCACAAAATTCTAATGGTGTCTGAAAAATGCATATCATTACATATTTCTGTGTAAAAGAAATTTGCTTTTCACACATTCTACTCTAGGGTATAATCGTCAGCACTAATCAGGGTAATGAAAAGTTTCAGAAAGGAATAAATAAGTTTGGGTTGAGAGAATGGATGTGAGATCTCTGCTGTGGTTCTACTGAGGTCAATTAACATGATTAAATTGATGCCACCAACGGTTATTGAATGATTTTGGCACTAAACTTTAAAAGTAAGGGTATGTTCGCTGTTGACTTTGCACATGTGCTGTACTACTATTGAATATGGGAAGGGAAAATGTCCATATTTTTAGCTGTCAACCAACTTCGAGTGTTTACATTCCTCATAATTATTTAATTGTTGTGAGATTCCATTGTTATTGTCTTCAATAATGGCCATATTTACTCTTTCATAGGAATTCTAAAGAACATTTAAAAAAATCATCCCTTTCAATTACCTTGACATTTATTCAGTGAAAATGTGGGCCTGTTTCCAGGTTCTCATGGTGCAGTGATGTAGTACAAAATCTCTTCTATTGAACCCAGTCAGACATGATAGTTCACATAAACAATCAGCCAAGTTAATCATCAAGAACATTTGAATACTTTTTTTAAAAGAACTAATATTAAAAAAGAACAACATTTTCAAATTTTATGTTACAGTAATCAGACTGAAATGATTGGATGAGTAAAAGTTATTTTTTAACTTGAATGACAGTAGTCTACTGGGGTGGGTATAACGGAATACCTCCTCACTTTCATATTCTATTACCATAATGAACATTTCAAAACCAGGTCTTAATGAAAACACTCACTGGCTTTGAAATAATTGTATGTCATAGAGGTATTAGAAATATCAAAATCAATATCCATCAGTGGATTCATGCTGGTTTCCATTTCTTTTTAAAGGATGTTTTCTGACTTTTATCTTTGACCAGCTAGTAGATGAGGCTAAAGAGTTCCACATGATTTTATTATGTCTGTTAGGAGACCTCAGTACCAGTGACCAAGGAAACCAAGGAGGTGAAAATGGAACAGCTTCTGAGTACAAAAAATTCCACTCTTCTCATGAAGGTTGAATTGTACAATTGTTCATTTTATCCCATATAAACACCATTTCACCCTCCTCCTTTTTCAAAATTAATGTGGGGATGAGGGAAGAGTCACAGAGCAAATGATGACAGTCCTGAGGGCAGTATGCTACTGACACCTAAATATTGAACTTGACATTATTGATGAACAGATATCAATGAAAAAAACTATTTAAATTAAGTAGGTGCCCAGGTGCAACATGGCTGCCTGTAGAAATACGACATTTCCATTTTAGTTAACAAGGTTTTCCTGGGGGAAGAAGGAAAAGCAAAGGGATTTTATAGCTGTAGTCATAAGAGGTGCGGTAAACAAATGTGCAGTTTGAATGTTCTGTAGGGTTCAGGTGGATGCTGTGACCAGGAGGGCCTTTTTCATCAAATTATTTTTCCACCTGGGTAAACATCAGGCACATCTGTTGAGATCAGCTTACTATCGTACAGTCTTCATGAAACCACCACTATCTCCTGTGACTTTGGGGTTTATTGTTAAAAGTACAAATACCCTCTTTTAGTGAAGTAAATTCTTGGGCTCCATGGATACCTTTTCTCCTTTTGACATGTGAACAAAACGTATAACAAAAGGAAGATTTAAATGGAACTTGATGGGAGCTATCTATGGCTTTGTTGCACTGGATTCAGGATGTGTTAACCTCCCAGGTAAATTACAGTATGAGAAATAGGAAAACTGTGTAGTTATTCAGTGTTTCTCAAAACTATTTAATCTTCTGCTTCTCTCAGAAAATCCAGTGGAATGAAAGACTATCAGTTCTATAAAGAAGCAGCAGCAGATGTGGTACTACAGCCCTCTGTTGTGTACTGTTGCTTTTGTGTGGCAGTCTTATCCTTGTGTATTGGACATTAAATTTTATACTGTTATTACGTTATATAGCCTTAATGTGCCTCTATGTGCAATTCTAGAACTGGCTTCAGAGGGGGTTCCACTGAATGAGAAATGGCAGAAGACAAGGAGAAGAGAGGATGAAACCTGATGGCTTTTAGTGAACACCAAATTTGGCTCGTGATAAAGCACTGGTGTCATGCTGCAGCTTCCTCCCAGCACTGGCACAGCGCATCTTTTCACCTTGCCAAATAAATGTTGGTTCTCAGTGGGCCAAATTCAACACAGAGGTAGCTGGTTGCTTTTCTTCTGAGATAAACCATATGATGATCTCACTCAATACCGATCTTCTACAAATAAACTGATTTTTTGTCATAAATAAAGGCTTTTGGTATCTGTAAACAACATCCCGTGCTTGTGGCAGATGGGTTCTGTTCAAGACAATCATAAAACTCATTGGTTTCCACTGCTAACAGATGTCACTTTTTTTGATGTAATTGAAGAAGAAATTTGTAAAATACATATCCTGGAAATAAAGCATTGACCTAGATACGAATAAAATGAATAGGCTGTAAATAATAGAAACACCATTTCTGCATTTATGGAATATTTTTAGTCTTTGAAATTCCACATTTCATCTGTCCTTTGTCATTCTGTTTTATATTCTTAGGGCATATTCATTATTAAAACCATTACCTGATAATCCTGACACATCAGATTTAGGTAGATGCCTGGCTTTTAGAACAACGACAGTGAGTGTGTTTGTTGTAGACTGATAACAGAGAGAGACCAGTAATTCTCCACGCCCAGATGATTTCTGAGGAAATTAAAGGGGGAAAAAAAAGAAATAAAACTCTTTATAAGCAATTATACTGACAAAACTTTAAACAAGAATTATGAAAATTTATGAAATGTCAGAGAAGTGAATGCTCTGAAATTGTGTAAAAGGATATAACATATGGAGCTACTCTGATTTACATAGTGAATATAATTTCCCTCTAGAGTAGTTATATAACTTTTCTTATGATTGGTTATTAGACTGAAAAATAAATAAATAAATGGAAGATATAGTTTGACATGACATCATTATCTTCTGAGAGTAGAAATGAACTCTTGAGGAAAAATATCTCAGTTAAAAAGAAAATGATCTTAAGCAAAGCAAAATTCCATAAAGATATACTGGGGAGAAGTCTAGTGGAGGTAAAGAAACAAATATTCAGTACGGTGCTTTAAACTGGAAGGATTCAAACTGTCAGTGAAATCTTATGCCTTGACACTTTCTAAAATAATATAATATACACAAAATAAAGGTGAGATTAAATATTTTCTCTATGACTATTTTATTTGAATTTGCAGGAGTAGTTTGTTTCAAAGGGTGAAGGAAGGCAAGGGAAACAAGAAAAGATAGTTCCTTACATACCCAGAAAATCCAATAAGTTATCAACAAAAGGTCAGTGACGTAGCTGTATTTGTTGTGATATAGTGATAGAATTGCAAACTAACAGTGTTAGCTATGGGTATGTTGTCTAGTAGACATTTATTTTATTTGGCAGTACTCTTACCATTTGAAAACAATCAAGTTGAACGTCAATAGACATTCCACTTCCTCAGCAGAGATAAAGAGGGGTGTGTGGGATGCCTCTGCATTTCTGTGGTTCAGCTGGGATGGTTGTAAATGGCCTTTACATTCTGAACTGAGACAACATGGAATGAAATATTTTTGTCCCAGTGAAGTCAGGACATTTTGCCAGTCACTCCAGTAAGCTGATGGCTTCTCCCCTACTATCTTTAGTAACAAGGCAGTAACAACACAAAAGGGCAAGAACATACTACTCCATCACCATACAGCTCCATCAACAAACTACTACATCAACAATACGGTCTCTAGCAGGTCCCATTTCTGTAACTAAAGACTGCCTGCATTCCTTAAGAATATGCTATGAAACCCATGTAGTTGACATTTCCATTGACTTCAGTAAGATTTAAGAAAGAATGATGCCAAATAGGAAAGGGGAGAGAGGAGAATGGGAATATTATATAAATGCTTTTATTCTTTCAGTTAAAAGCAATTAAAAGCAAATCAATGTGGATTGAGGCTGCTTGACCTTACAGAAATGGGTCCACACAAACCTGCTGGACCAGATGAATAAAAAATTAGAGCTTAGGGCATTAGCAATTTCTTTCAGCATGCTTGTAATGTTTTTTGGGTTGTTTGTTTGTTTGTTTGTTTGGTTTGGTTTGGTTTTTTTTTTTAATTGCATTTGTGTAATGGCTTCCTCGCACTGCCATTAGGAAAGCATCTCAGGAGTTGCAAGGTAAGCCTTTTGGCTTTTCTTTCAAAGATGGAAACAGCATTACACAAGAATCATTGCCAACCCTAGCACAACATTTTCAAAGTTTTAATAAAAAATATGTTACCCTAACATTTCTTTTGATGATCTCTCTGTCCATTAGCAGCCTTCCTTCCGAGAGTTCAATTCCAGCGAGGGGGATGAGGACTTCTCCAATGACATCATCTCTGGAAAATCTGTCAAAGCTCAAGACCATGAAGTGAAGTGTTAAATCTTGAATTTGGCTGTAGGGGATCCCATAAAATGTGAAAGTCTCATCGAAAGCTGGATCTAAGGTTTTTCTCAGCACTCTGGTTTTCACCTTGTGCTTTTTCTCAGGCAGGATTGTCATTTTGATGTAGGGATCAGAAGTCATTGACTGTTCATCCATTGCTGGCAGCCCACGAGCTTCTTTGATGTTCACTACAAATGCTTTTTTCTCAAAGTTGTACTCTAAGGAGAAAAAGAGAGTTCCTAGCTTGTCTTGTTTATCTTCAGATGACAGGGAAGTGATGGATTTTAAGCTATCAGGGGATACTGAATCTTTCTTCCTTTCTGCAAAGTGCTTAGGAGATGAATTTTCAAGATCTGGAGAGCTCTGCATTTTTGTGGTTGTTTTGGGGAAATTGCCATTTAGATCTCTCTTCTCCAGGTCAAGGTGGAGAGAATTCTTTGGCATTGCTGATTTGTTCTTTGCTTCATTTTTGTCATCGGCTCCAAACTTCTTCTTGCTGTTGAGATTCTCAGGGTAAATATCAACCCCCTTCAGAACATGGACAAACTTGTATGGAGGGGTCTTATTGGACTTGGAAGATTTGCGCTGGCAGCAGATCCAAGCAAAAAGGGAAACAGAGAAGACAAGGCCAAATGCACTAAAGATCCCAACCACTGTAGGAACTTCATCTGCAAATCAAATAAATAGCAACAAGCACATAAGCAGCAGTACCTTGAATTCTGTGTGATATTAATAAAGCAATAATTTAGTGAAACAAACTCATATGAGATGGTGATTATCAGCAGGATTGGCAGACTGGAAGTGCTCTGCATTGTACATATTGCTCGCCACCTGCAGGCATCAGTGTGCAGTCCCACACTAAGGCACGCTTGCTATGCTAGTATTTTTCCATACACGGAGAGTTAGGCAGGAAAATACTATTCCCATCCTAATAATAATCGCTGTTAGTAATTTTTTGACTGCTCAACCCACTGTGTGTAGTTCTGAGTTTATATGTCTGTGAATAATACCAGCTTTCAGCTGGTTTCAGCTTTGAGTTTATGGAGGTTTGTTGGTTAGCTAAACACACTCTGAAATATGCATTACTTATAGATACATCATCTGCTTTTCATACTGTCTCCCAGAATACTTGGTACACTCGATTAACTAATTTTTTATGGTCTGATCCCATAATTGCCTGGAGGTATCTCTTGAAAGAAGTGAGTTTAATTGGAGGTTATAGCACTCAACTGTTTCACTGGGATTTTCAATACTTTGCAGCAGGAAGTCTATCAAGAAAATTTAGAATAATTATATACCAACTGTCTTTTCCAGATGGATGTGACACTAGGTAGTCACATGTGAGTTGAAAGCTGAAAAAATCCTGTTAAGTTTATCATTGATAACCACTAAGCTTTACATTTAAGACACTGATTCAAAGCTTATGGGGAGTTTTCAGAAAGGGTCAGTACTTCTTAGAATTATACAAGAAAAGCATTGAAACATAATTCTCTACAGTTTTGATCCTATACTTACACTGAATAAAGAGAAACCTGAGCAAGTGTTACAAACTCTATTGCCATGTGGATACATTATTTACGTATGGAGTATCATTAGCCCTTCAAAGCATGCATCGAAGGGTAAATGAGCACAACTAATTGGAAATCCAATTTTGCCCATAAGTAACATTACTAAGTGAGTTTAAACCTCCCACAATGTAACAATCAGAGCTTAATCTTTATTCCCTGCAACGGTGAATGTCCAATAGAATATTAATGATATGATATTGTTTATGCATAAAGGCAATTATGTAACAGTTCTCTTTCTCTCTGGTCATTCTGGATGAGGAACAGAAAACTATTTCCCTGTATCAAAAAATCATCTTTGCCCAGGTAAAAGCTGGGCAGATAAATGTGCTGCCTAGTGCTTTCTAGTGGGATGATTCAGAAAAAAAATCCACAGCAATACTATCAGAGCAAAGTAGGACATAATGTTCCAGCACAGAAAGGATCAGGCTTGGTTATTAATTTTTTATGACAACATTCATGTCACTTTCCTGACGCCTACAAGCTGTATTAGTCTGTATAGTGAATTGCAAGAACTCAATGAAATGACTGAATATCATCTACGTAACCAAAAAGTATTTTTCCTAAGTTAAGCACGTGGCTTTGAGTGTCAAGAATTCCCCAGGCTGCAGAAATTTAAATATACATGGTATAAAAATAGAAAGCTAAAAGCAATTGAGAACTAATCAGAATGCTTTAATTTCTTTTAAGAATGGTTTGCACATTTGCAATACTTTCTCATGAGATAATAGACTTTTTATAGTAATGGATATTATGTTCTGCTTTAATTCTACAACTATTGAAAGTAGTGGTAGAATCAATTTGATGTTTAAAATATTAATTATCTTTCTTAAATAAGTAATTAGACAAGCATGATGTCACAAGTGTGGTTTGAAACCTTAAGTGGGTGGAACAAGAAAGAAGATGAAATTGTAACTAAAATGGTTTTATATGTATAACTAATGATGTCACAACCTGAATTTCTTACATTTGTCATAATGTAAATCAATTGGTTAACATTCAAGGCAGTGCATTACTGATTCTGGAGAGAAGTTATTATCCCAGTAACGTGATATAAATCTGAAGTCTCTTCACCTAACTCAGTGGAATGATCCTTGAACCAAACCACTGCTAAAGCAAGCATAATGTAGGCTAGAGTCAATATTTATAAAGCAGAGCTCAGAAACATTCCCTTTTACTGCCCTTCTCACTAAAGCAATTTATGTATGCATTTTATAAGTGCACATACATGACTGTTTCTGGAACTTCTGGTACCACACCACATCCAGTGCATATAAATGACAAAACTGAAAAGTTCATTGTCATCTTTGCTATTCTCAATGAAACCAGGCTGGCTGACATGCAGCTGCTCAGCTAAAGGCACTGAACTCCTGTATTTTCATCTTCCTAACAATGTCATTTCACTTTAGCTACTGATTGACCTACAACAAGAATAACAGGAATGGTAATTATTGCAAGAATGACTTGAACAAAGATTTACTCTGTGGCACAAGACACGTTTACATCATCTAACTCCAGATCCACATTACTTTAACAGAGACACAGAAAACAACCCCAAATCTCTCTCGTCCAAAACTGCACCTACACAAATCTCTTTATCTCTTCCGGTACTTTACCAGGGAGGGGGAACGGGGAGAGAGGAAGGAAGAGAGATTAGGGAAAGAAAGCAAATTCACACAACTTCTGAGACCTGAAGAGAACTGGGGGAAAACAGGTCCCTCTCAACAAGCCGCGTTCTGGGAGGCACCGGGTGGCTCAGCAGAGCCTGCTCTGCTCCCGGGGAGGGGAGGGGAGCATCGCCCGGCCCCGGGAGCGGGCAGCCGGGACGCGCTTACCGAACTGCTGGCGGCTGTCCGCGATCGGAGCCATGTTGGTGGCGAGTGATGCCCGCGGGGCTGGAGCCGCTGTCCGGTGCTGGAGCCGCTGTCCGCGGAGCTGGAGCCGCTGTCCGCGGAGCTGGAGCCGCTGTCCGCGGTGCTGGAGCCGCTGTCCGCGGTGCTGGAGCCGCTGTCCGCGGTGCTGGAGCTGCTGTCCGGGATGCGGGAGGCACCTCCCCGGATGCTAAGCGACCCTCCCGGGGCGCCAAGCGCACTGCCCTGCTGTCCCCCGGCTCTCCGCTCTCACGGCGCTCGGGTAATCGTCTTTGCCAGCGCAGTTAGGAAAAAAAAAGAAAAAAAAAAAAAAAAAAAGAGAGAGGAAGAAAGGAAACAGCAACAAAAAACACCCAAAACCCGGAGACACGAGCGGTGGGGACAGTGGAGGAGGAAGCTGCGAGGGGACTGGAGGAGAAGGGGGAGGGGAACCTTCGGTCCTCCCCTTTGCACACTGATTTGCAACCCCCTTCCTGTTTTGGCTCTTCTGAGTAGCTCCGCTCTGAGACTGAGTACGTGGTTGAAACCCAAATTGACGCAATCCTGACGCTACAGGGCTGAAATCAGCACCTTTCCCGCCTCCCTCCCCCCCTCCCTAGCCACCACACCCTCCCTCCCTTCTCTGTCTCTCTCTCTCCCCCTTCCCACACCCTCCTCCTCCCCCCCATCCCTGTCTTGGGATTGAACACGCACTCATCGATTATTTTAACCGCCTTGCTGCAGGTTATGAGCTCCCCCACGCACCCCTCCATCGGACACAGACAGTGAAATGGCAATGCCTGTGATTCAGTGTACCCCCTGAAACACATGGGTGTGCCTCTTTATCACAGTAAGATCTATTTATTTGCCTAATTAACTATCAGCTTTACAGGATACAACAACATGAAAGAGTTGCCAACCTGAGACAGTCCAGACACCTCAGCTCCAGCTGCAGGGCACACGTTTTTCCTATGACTGACGTGATACTCTCACTGAATTTGAGTCACGAAAACTCCGGATGTGACTTGTCCCTGTGCCTCCTCCCTGCTTCCTCCTGACATCCACCCCCACATAAACATTCAGCCCCCAGTTTGGAAATCCTCTTGATCTCCCTGCAGGTCTGGGAAACAGATGACTTTAACCTAGATACTTCTAGATTTTACTGGTTTAGATGTCTGTCTCCTGGTGTGAACTGAGAGTGTGGTGTAGAGACACGGAGAGTCTGGGAGACAGGAGGAATGGGCAGGGGGGGAACAGGACAAGAAAGCAGGGCTGCCTGTAACTAGAATGCCTACAGTGTGTAATAACCCGAGCTAACTCCTCATGAAACAGAGCTGCAAAAGCCAGCACCTGGCATCTGACTCCTCCTGGATTCAAAAGGAAGTATAGCAGCCAGGTTTGGAGCTAAACTGCTAATTCTTCTACATAAATGGGAAACAGGTGCTGTTGCTTCTCTAAATAGCAAAATCCAGATGCAGACATAGCCTGGCATGACCTCACTCTGTGGTCAGCCACTTGGAAGGCAGTATGTCTGGCCCCATTTTAAAGCATGTTCTTCCTTCACAGTGAAGCTCCTGGGATATTAGAAAAAATACAGTAAGACGGTCACAGAATCATAGAATATCTTGAGTTGAAAGGGACCCACAAGGATCATCAAAGTCCAACTTCCAGCCCTGGGCAGAGCACAACCAGAATACCACCACGTGCCTGAGAGATTTGTCCAAATGTTTCTTGAGCTCTGTCAGGCTTGGTGCTGTGAGCACTTCCCTGAAGGGTCTGTTCCAGTGCCCAGCCACCCTCTGGGGGAAGAACCTTTTTCTAATATCCATGACATCCAACCTCCATGACTGAGCTTCAGGCCATTCCCTTGGGTCCTGTCACTGGTGACCATAAAGAGATCAGTGCCTGCCCCTCTGCTGCCTCTCATGAGAAATATACAGGGTATATGTACAGTTGTATACAGTGATGTCCCCCCTCAGTCTCCTCCAGCCGAACAGACCAAGTGCCTTCGGCCACTCTTCACATCGTTTCCCCTTGGGATCCTTTACTATCCCCATAGGCCTCCTTTGCACACTAAGAGGTTCATCTCTTTCCTATATTGTGGCGCCCAAAATTCCTTACAATATTCAAGGTGAGGCCAGCCCAGCCCAGTGCAGAGCAGGACAATCCCTCTCTTGTCTGGCTGGCCATGCTGGGCCTGATGCCCCTAGCACAAGGATGTTCTTCCTGGCTGCCAGGGCACTGTTGACTCAGATTCAACTTGCCATCAACCAGGACCCCCAGGTTCCTTTCCCTGGCACTGCTTTCCAGCCTCTCCTTCCCCAGTCTGTCTACACATCCAGGGTTGCCCCTTCCCAAGTGCAGAATCTGGCACTTTCCCTTGTTGAACTTCACAGGGTTGGAGATTTCCCGTCTCTCTCATTTGTTGAGGTCTCTCTTCTGGGCCTCTCTGCCCTTGAGAGAGGTGACAGCTCCTCCCAACACAGTATCATTGGCAAACTCACTTAATGTCCCTTCGAGCCAACATGGCAAAGTGGTGTAAAAACACAGTTGAATGAGGTGCCCGAGAATCCATTGGTTAATGTTGTTTATGCTTATCTGCTTCTGTCATACCTTCAGCAACTTGGTTTCAATATACCCCTCCAAAACTCTTGCAGAAACAGCCATACCCACTACCCTAATCATCATTACATCCCATTCCTTTTAATAAAGGGCAGAGTATAGCTTGTCACCATTGCTCCTCTTTCAATCACCTGGCGTAAAATGAATTCAGGTATTAGAAGACTGAAGAAACTGTTATATAGCTTTTTGTTTGTTTGTTTGTTTGTTTGTTTGGATTTTTTTGTTTGTTTGTTTTTTGTGGTTTGGGGGGTTTTTTTTGTGTGTGTGTGTTTGTTTTGGCAGCACAATTTGATTTGGAATCTTTGGATTCACATGTTGGCATCAATCCAAGCAAACCTGTCTCAGCTTCTTTCTTCTGTCTGGCAATCCTCATTCCCCTAGCCCTGCTATCCACTTCCCTTTCTATGTCCAAAATCCAGCCTTGCTCAAAATGTGCAGCCATTGAAAGTAATCAAATTTGATTTTAGACTATATTTAAGGTATATGGACCTCCAGACATGACTGAAATAAACAAAATCTTGAAACAAATTTGGAGTTAAACATGCATAACTGGATTATTGTAAATTACTATGTCCAGTCTTTAAAAGAAAGGACTGAGAATCAATATATGGTGTATCCTGACAGTGTAGTTATCCTATTTGAGCTGGGATAAGCTGAGCATATATCTTACATTGATACTTGATTTATTGTCAATAATTTTTTGAAACTCTTTTATTTTTATTTTTTAATAAACCCCTAGACTTCCTTTGTTGAAATAGACATAATTTAGAGACCATGCGGAATTATAAAAATGATTTATTCAGGTTTTCTTCTGTTTAGTTTCTCATAGGTCCCAGGGATATACAAAAAAAGCTTTTACATAATATGTACTTTATTTGTATGATTCACAGGGATAATTTCCTTCAGCATTCAGCATTTTTTCTTTTCTTTTTCTTTTCTGGGACAATGCTGATGAAATGGTGAAGACACATGTTCTTTTATTTATTTTTTTCGTTCTCCTTTTCAGCAACTCATAATAGTTCATGCTAAGTTTTAGACACACCAGTTTAAAACTGAATGGTGTTGTGTGCTGTATAAACATAGAGAACTCTTCCTTTTACCTCAGTTCTGTGCATGTGTGTCATTTTAATAAAGGTAAAGTGCAAAACATTTCATGATAGCAGGTCCCTGTCTTTAGAAATTGGGAGCTCCCAAGACTGTATATACAGGAACATGTGCAAACGTACCTATAGATATGTAAATAAGTAATTTTTATCTCTTTATTGCACTGGTCAGTGAAATAGCAAATAACCACTTTTTCACATCACACGTGAACCATCTGTATTTAATGCAAGACTCCACTTAATGGAGCAGAGTGCTCATCACGGAAAATCCTTGAGGAGGAGGTGGAGCACTGAGCTGCTGACACATCCTGAGACAGACACACGTTTGCTGCCTGCGTTGTGCAAGCACCATCTAGTGTACGCCTCAGACCCATCCGCGCCGCGTGACGAACGTGCACCCCTGTAGGTGCTACAAGCACAAGGATACAGAAACAGCTCACTGCTGATTCATTACACTTGACAAGGGGCCAGAGAGAAAATCGCGTGAATCCTGTGTGTTTCTTAACAAATTAAGTGATGGCCTTTCAGTCCTGCAAAAACAGCAATGACTCTTCATTTTTGTGGCTGTGAGTTCTTCACATTTCCCTCTATTCTAAGTCAGTATCATGTATACTTCCCTTCACACAGTTTGCAACAAGCTTTTCAGTATAAACTCGGGCTAGGAACTCACTGCCCAGGCAATATTCCCTTTCTTTTCCCAGCAAACAATGATCTCAAACCCCTTCAGCTTCGAGAAAGAACATTAAAAAGAGCTGGTTCAGATTTTGCCTGCACTGAATTGAAATGGATTGATCGTCTGGAAAATATCACAGTATGTGATCTGGCTGACTGTATCACAACAAGACCTTCTGTGGTCTGAAAACCAGATTACTGGTGCACATACGTGCGCAGAGCATCCTCCTGCTGCTCCAAGAAGAGGGAGTGTGGTTGCTAAGTGACAGAGACTGTACACTTCCCAAAGCAGATAGTCCCCAAATACACACATGGGGCTGGAAAAGGTGGCCCCCCCACCTGAAAATGAATTGTTGCTGTTTTTCAGATCCCAAAGCCTATGTGTGATGAAAACCCAATCCTTTCCCTTTAAACAGAAAAAAGAAAAACCCAGTTATTTTAAACAAGTGCCCCCTCCCACCCTTTCCCCCCAAAAGTCAGCCAACATTTAAAAATAAACCTCAGGGATTTATATGCATGAGGTGAAGCTGGGAAAAATCCCCTTTCCATCTCTGTAGAATGTTTCCCTGGAGCTTAAAGACAGTTTCGCATTTTCAAAAATAGAATATAATTTTGAGTTCTGCAGTTGCCAGGTGCCAAACTACAGACATTAATTAATACTATTCAGCACCTATGAAAATCAACCCTTCCAGCCATGCTTGCAAAAGAAAACCTCGGCAAGAGCACTGATATCTGTCCCTGGTTTTGGGAAGTGAAGAGCATTCAATGCTTTTGAAAGTCAAACAACTTCAAAGGGATCTACAAAGGGTTTAGGTACTCATACTCTGCTTAATTTCCACTTCAGTTAGCTTCACAATTAGACAGTAGAAATGGACCACCATCCCTCCCTGTCTCATCTCTCAGCCTTTGACATCTCTTAAATGCCTAAAGGCAAGTTTTTGTGTGCCACACACATGCAACCCTGGACTTGTCATCTGAAGACTCACCTTGCTGCCTATTTGGCCTCATGACTGTTTTTCCCTAGGCTGTCACTGAATTCATCTTCATGCATTTTAATGTCCAGTGTTACAGTGAAATACTTCAGCATGGCTTCCAGTTTCTGCTGCAGAATGGTGCACGTTTTCTGGACGGTAATTACCAGTCCCATATGGCTACACCAGATACCACAGAGCTCCTGAAATGGCAAAAGAGATTCAGATTTTGGTAGCTGAGTCATCATCTAACATATGCATCACATCTAGACATCTAATTTCAGGCCTAGAGATGAACTTTTCCCACTCTGGGACCTAGTTGAATTGCTTCTGAACGTGTGTCTAGGGCCATTGAAAAGCCCTAAACTTTCACACAGAACTAGAGAATACAAGACAGGAAGAACAGGACACTTGCAGCAGCACTAGAGGGTGGAGTGGAAGTTCCTGCAACAGTGGTTGGTCTAGGCAAGGTGCCTCAAATGTCATTATACTCTGTCATTTAAGCAGTCGAGGAAATCCCCTGGCTCATCTACAGATGTGTAAAAGGGCAAAGTAATGCCTTCAACATGAAATTCAGTCATGTCTCAGGGAGCACTGGAGCAGGTTCCCCAGAGAAGTTGTGGAGGCCCCATCCCTGGAAGCCTTCAAGGCCAGGTTGGATGCAGTTTGATATGGTAGTTTTAGGGCTGAACTCCATTCCTAAGGTTGTATGAGGAGTCAACAGTTGCTGTTGCATTTTCTCAAAAAAATAAAATAAACCGAAGTATTTTTCTTCTCCATAATGGCACTGTGTAGACCAGTGTCTTTATGGGACTGTAAGATTGAGTGAAAGCTATAATTTCAATAAATTAGCAGTGATTTTTATATTGAGAAAGCAATATTGGTTGTTTGATTGGTGATAATGTTCTTCCAAGGATTAGCAGAATTGCCATGCCTTCAGAACTGGAGCAGACTGCACGATCTTTCACTGATCACACAACGAGTTCATTTTGCTTTCCTTTTTTTTGTTTTAAGACATCTCTGCAGTTCCACGTGGTGGGTGAAGAGAGGGAAAAAGAAAAGACTTCACTGTTGCCATCATTTTTTTTTTTTTTCAGATTGATTTCAATCCATATGTACTGGAACTCACAGTCTTTCCAAAGTGCCTGCAAATCAGGTCTATGGGGGTTACAGGCACATTTGTGTAACAAGGTGTCAAGAAGCAGACCTTGGTTTTGGAAGTAGAAGCTACTAATAATTCCTATGACATTTCTCACTTTATTTTTTCTTTTTATTTTTAAGATAATTCTTTCCCAGGCAATACATCACATCAAGTGATATTTTTACTTTTGTTAGCAGCTAGAATCTACTGGTTTTAATGTGTTAAGGTTCATATTCGAGCTGGTAAAATTACTGTGGCAGTATTTGTTTTACAGGCTCTGCAGTCTAGGTGAGTCAGAACAACCCTCACACTTTCAACCAGATCTATGAATACCTCAGGAGAGAGAATACTCTTTCATATTAGTAACCTCTGCCTGTGGAGGAAAAGAAAATTACATTTCCTCTTCAAGTAAATGCTTTGATAACAATAATGTTGAAAATAGAAGGCAGAATCAGAACCTTATTTTTGTCATGGATCTCTTTTGCCTGTTTCCTAGCACTAGAATTTGAAGTATAACTCAAATAAAGAAAAAAAGTATCACTAAAGAAGGACAGGCTGAGATTTTGGAGAACTATTATGGTATTAGAAGGCTCAAATTAATTTGAAGTTCTTACTTAATTCATTCAGATTTATTTAGAAAGCTCAGCCTTAATTAACAGACAGGCCTTTTATGTTTTTATTTAATTAATAAATATAAGGACTGAAAACTATGCAAACCCAGGGGTTTAAGGCTTAAATCACACCTAACTCCAGTTTTATGAACTTTAATATAAAGCTTAAACCATCAAATCCCTGATGGGCTTATGTTTAAGGCTGTGAACCTCTTAACAAACCTTAGAACACTAAGAAGGTCTTCCCAGAAAAAGTTTTGAATGTTGTGAAGAAGTGAGGTAAATAGTTAATTTCTTAGCCTTGTTCGCCTGGTTTGTATCCATTCTCCAGACATGACTGATGAAACAGGCACCAGACAAAAACACCCAGAGAGTGTTATTTCCTTCTAGGACATCAGAGATTGGAACATTCCACCGGGAAGTTCATAACCAGGTTCAAGTCTTCCCTGTATTCTTACTTCTCATGAAAATATCCTATACAACATTCTTTAAAAGAAGAAATGGACCTATAATTTTCCAAAGTAATAATGTATGGTGTCAGAAAATAAATATGCAGCATGAACACAGGGCTTAGAACAATCCTCAAAGGGTGGAGATGTACTTTCTCATCTTCCTTCCAAGCAGTTTTTCATCACAGTGCCAATGGCAGCTGAATATTACATGTGCAAATGCTTCGCTCCAGCAGGAGGAGGTTCAATGTTTAAAGGCTCAAATGTTGGAGAAAATCTCTGAAACTCAGACTAAAGGCACTGCGTTACAGAGGGGATTTAGCAGGGGGAACTAATGCAATA
This sequence comes from Acanthiza pusilla, assembly GCA_036630365.1. Taxonomy (NCBI): domain Eukaryota; kingdom Metazoa; phylum Chordata; class Aves; order Passeriformes; family Acanthizidae; genus Acanthiza; species Acanthiza pusilla. The sequence continues at coordinate 3,292,327 of JAXCHO010000032.1, read as the reverse complement.
TAAATCACATTCTTTCTTAAGACTGCTCTTTGTCTGGACTTCAAGGATTACATGGTATAATTCAGCAAAGGTATTACTCTTAACATTTACAGAGTTTAATTGTGGAAATGCCGCAACATTTACTGTTCTGTACACATGAAACACACGTAAGACAGAGGAAACTGAAATCACAGTAAAAAAGAGAGGAGGGGAAGGAGAAAGAGGGTTTCTAAATAAAAGAAAACGCTAGAAAAATCCATATCTACAAGTAAATATTTGATCCCAAATATTATGCACTTAGTGGGTGTCTTCATCAGATGTGAAATCTCTGATTGAAGTTCTTAAAGCTAACATACCTCAATTTAAACATACAAATTAATATTACAATGTGTGGAGCTTAGTTTTTAAGGATCAAGTACTCCCAAAATTCATTGAAAATCTGATACCATACTGTTACATATTGCTGTCTATTCTGAGTGATGTTTCCCCGATGCAGCATGTGCTCTTTGGGGAAGAGAAACACATCAGGTAAAAAATTGAAAAACAGTGTCAGTAAAATCTAAATTTTTTTAAGGTAGGGTGGGGCTTCTGGACCCACTACAAGAATAAATGGAAATTGTAGCTGGAAACCAAGTGCCCCATTCAGATAAAAGCATTTATTAGAAGTACTTTCATTTAACTAAATATAGTATTAAGATTTCTGAGCCAAATTATTTCTGCATCAGTGCTATGAAGATTGAAGTACATGAGTTTAAGTGATCATCATGGAGTTCTTTGTTTTTAATCCATAGGAATCTGCCAAATGGTGAAGGGTTCAGTTCTTCAGTGCTGGAAGAAAGTGGATACCTTCCTCCCTTATGTCTCTATTTCTTCCCACTGTTCATCCCATATGCTGATGGATAGAATCACTCACATACTAAACAGTAACAGACAGAAAAGAAGATTTTCCCTTCAATACATCTGTAGAATTCTCTCAAATGTGATTAGGATAAAACCTGAAGCCTGAATTTGTACAAATTCTATTGCAAACTAATTCAAAAGCGGAACATCAGGAGGGAGGGAGAAGGAAAGAAGGGAGGAAGAGAGGTTGTTCAGCTCGGTAGGACAGCAAGGATGAAAAAATTAATAATGTAGTGATGCAAGCAGCTGACAAGCCAAGAGAGGAATCTATGGCTATAATTCTGCTCCACTGAGTTTCTGCTTAATATGGTATGCATCACATCTCGAGAGCTGCTTTTGTTAGAGATTCTTGAGAACATGAAGAGTGCTTGATACAGCCTTTGGTTCATGCAGATAAGTTTAAAGAAACCAATTTGTGTAACAGAAAAAAAAAAAAAGGAAGATATAAAACTAAGAAAGCAACAGTCCAGACCTTTTATATTGAAATATAGACAGTGTTTGAATTGCTGAAAAAGATAAGGGTTTTTTTTGTATTTTATCACAAGATTTTGGGTAAAGAAGGTAATTATCTCAGATGCAAAGACATATTGTTAGAAAAAAGGAATACCACTGTTTTATTTAATTCAATAAGGAGTAGAAGAAAATAAGTATACATTTTTAAGCAGCAGTAAGAAAATATCCTCCACTATTATGCTTTCAGATGATGCCCAGTGTTTCAGTGGGCCATCTACTTTAAATTTCTGACATTTACTAACATCTTAAACAGTGAGATTTAATTTATCTTAAATTTTGCAGTATTAAAGATAAATGTTCAAATAATATTTTTGAATTTTCTCAATAGACTGTAAGAATTGGAAATATTCATAGGCTTACCCAGGTTCCCTGAATCCTTTTCAACTGGATTCTTGCAAGGAGATCCTATGCTAATGGAATTCAGTGAGGAAAACTCTTAATACTCATTTTGGAATTTAACTAACAGGTACACAAGTCTGTTAGCAAATCTTGCACACAACTAAATATTCTGACATGTTGGAGTCCATGTTATTTGTGTACTGGATTGTCTTGTCTTGTGCATGTTTACGCACTTCAAAATACTTTATAAAATTCCAGTAACCCACAGGACCTTCAGCTCATTCTGATGGGTGTTGCAAGGTGTCCCACAAACTGACTCTTTAAGAAAAGAACAATATTTCAGTGGGATGACATCGCTGAGAGAACACAAGAGACACCTTGATTACAGGCACAAAATATGATGATATACAACACAACCATCAAAGGTTGTAATTAAAGGTATGACACATATTGAGGATTACACAACAGTACAGATCAGCCTTGGCCCTCCAGCCTCATCTTATTTGCTTGGTTCTTCCATGGAAAGCTTCACTTTCCAATTAAAGTAATGGAAGCATGTTCTCTGTCTAATTGGCCACATGTACATGAATTCAGCTTGGCATGGTTTCCCTAAGGAAATTCAGTAGAAACTGGGTTGTCTCTATCTTTCTGGAAAACAATGTGACACAAAAAATGTACATCCTGTTGCTCATAATGGAAGCTTTTCCCTCAGCAATCTCCTTTTTCCAATGGCAATCAAGTTAAATAAATGAAAAATGACAGCACAATTGTCTACTGTAAAATCTGTTTACAGAGATGGATGTGACAGCAGCATGTAGTGTTCGAGCACCCACAGGAAACTTGAAAACAAAAGTATTCTTAGAATAATTTAAATGCAACCCTGTGACCATGGATTCTTACTCCTGGATTATATAAATACGGACTGGGCAGAATTAGATTTTTGGAGGTCACAGGAGTGAAAATCATGTCAAGGAGCATGAGGAAGACAGAGGAGTAGGGCTGTGCTTAGAATTTGTTTTTCTGCATGATGTAGTAAGAAAGGAAAGGATGCAGTTGTGAGTTTTAGGCCAGCAGATAGTCACAGCCTCCAGCTGGTACCATTGTGGCTGACTGTGATGCTACTGACACCAGTTCCAGTCCCACCAACAAACATGGAATGGTTTTTTCAAGGATTAGTAGGATATTTTGCTTTGAGAAATCACTGGAAACTAAAGTAAGACACAAGATCAGAATCTGCAGATTCTTGATATCTTACTAGGGACTCCCGTTTCACCCAGGTAGCAAGCAGTTAAAAGTAAACACAGTTTTTTGAAACTGACTTTCTAAACCTCGGCTTCTAAATTTCACCCAAATGTCACTTCAAAAACCCAAATGTTTTCTTAAATGCCTGCAAGAAAAATTCAGGCCATGAGTCTGCCCTAATTCAGTGTCCTGTACCAGTCCCAGAGGGCTCGTGTTTTCAGAGTTCTTAGTCCTATATTGTAGTTTATGTGTTTTTAAAACACAAGCCCTAGTTACTTCACCCTGGTTGCCATAGCTTAGCTGCACTGCATTTCGTGTTTAAAATCACACTCAGATGATTGAAGTGATGTGCCCACCATCATATAAGAAAACTGTGGCAGATTCAGTGAGGAAATTCTCTGGGGCAGCAATCAAATTTCTTAATTCTAAAAGTGTCCAACATTTTAGTCTGATTTCCTAAGGGGGTGAGCCTGATGTGATGGCATCACTTCTGTCTCCGTGACTGATTCTTTCTGTCGGTCCTCTTTCTCACAATAACTTTTGATCCCTGTGGCTAATATCAGCCAAACTGGACAGGGGAGTAGAAAACTTGAAGATATTAAAGTACTCACAGCTGAGATGTACAAAAATACAGCCTAAGGATTACATGTGCCTGCTAAAATTCATCGCATTCTTCCTGACTGACTCAGCTGCTGAGAGGAAAATGACCAGTCACCCCTTTCACTTCACTACCTGTAGTGCCTCTTGCTGAATAGACAGGCCCAAAAAAAACAGGAACAGGGAAAATTCTTGGGAAGGGTTTTGGAAGGAAGTAGATGGTCTTTGGCAAGCAGGATGCATAGGGAAGAAATGAGGAAGATCGTGTGAAGGAGGAGATGGAAGTTCTGCCTTGCCTTCTGAAGGAGAAATCTTTAGTAGGCTGTCATATCTTTTAACTCATAAGAATAGAGGTCGAGAATGAGTGGCCAGAGAGAGGCAATGGGACAGGTGGAAGAGCTCAGTGAGGAAAAAACTGCGTGGCAAACTCACCCATTTTCAGAAATCACAAAATTCGCCAGTCTGCTTTCACTAGGGAGGTCCTAAGCACAGGAGGAGGAAGGGAACAGATTTTGTGCTTCATCGCACATTAAGAAAGTTACACCTCAAAAAGGATTTGTCCCCAAGTGGATTTTTGACCACTGAGAGTATGTCCAATATCTTGGACAATATCTTGAAATCTGTTCATCAAAGCTCTCATGGTATCTCTTCCTCCTGTTTTTCTGCAGGTCTAGAAATATGTGAGTTCGCTTCAAAAACTTTGATTAATTCTGTTTACAAGCTCACTAGCCATCAGTCCATCAATCCATTGGAAACAAGACTTCATTAAGTTATCAGATTATATTTTTTCCTTTCCATTCTACAACTTTGTTTACTATTCACCTTTCAGCTTTAGAGATTGAATCCTACTAACAGCAGTCTGCATTATTCTAAGAGCCTGATCCCTAGGATACGTCCATTTTCTGGAACAGATAGGGAACCCATGTACATAATTCCATCATTAAATAATTCCCAGGGAGGGGAAAATAAAGTGGCTCAGTCGGTTTGCTAAGGCCACATCCCTGCCAACTGCACAGCCTGTATTACAACACACAGCTGTGAAAAGAAAATGATTGCATTTCTGTGGTTTTAACTGTGAGTTTTCTGGGAACAAAACAGAATATTGTTTCTCTAGCTTGCCTATAATAGGAGCTATTTGAGATGTTTTGGCCAAAATATTTCAACAATATTTTGTGTGGTCTAGCTATGTGTACAGTCCATGCAAAAAGCACCATATGTACACAAAGTTTTTTAGTCCACGGAATTATGGGCTTGTAAAGCTGTAAGCAGCTGTAAACAAGGTCTTAAAATGAATAATGTCAATTGAACTTTTTAGCAGGTTACCAAGCTGTTCTGGCCAATAATATCAGCTTACTAGAAAATGTGGTAATTTTTTTGGCGAATTTCTTCTGGCAGATTTGGTTTTTGTTTTTTGTTTCTATATTAGAGCAATTGCAAAGCAATACAAGAATTTGAACTAACAGCAAACAACAACTAATTGAAGATTTCTAGTTTTATTAATTGTGTGATAACACATGCTACACTTTGGGCACCTTCCTGCTCCAAGTACTTCATGAACATTAACCCTATGGGACTCCATGACCAACACATAAACATGTGTCAATGAGTTAGCTTGTTTCCACATAAATGTAATTTTCAATGTCCTGGAAATCTGAGGCATTCAGCTGGACTTTTCAGTATGACACAGCACTCAGGAGAGACCTGTGCTTTTCTGGAGTGCAGCTGGAGGCATGGGTACAGAAACCCCTAGTACATCTAAAATGATGAATGACATTAGACAAGTATGTTTAAGAACCCATATTGTGTCAAGCAATTAAGTTAAATTATCTCATATACTGGACAAAACCAGCTCCTTCCAGAAATGCAGCTGATTTCAGAAACAACTGCTGATTTACACTGGTCATCTTAGGATCGGAACTGATTTTTCGGAAGATGACATTTTATCTTCTGATAACAGAACCTATGGAAGAGAACCTAAGTGATTTGAAGTGTGAGTTGATGAAGAGAATTTAAAATGATGCAATATTTATAATGATTTTTTGCCAGCATCTCAGATTGAAAGTCACCTACTGACTTCCACAGTGTACAATGGTGAAGCCTCTATAAAATGTCATGACACACACTATACTTCAGGCACAAAATTTTTCTAAATGTTCCACTAGAGTTAACAGTTCTGGGACTCAAACAGTAACAGATAAACTACTTTTGAGAGCTGTTTTGCAAATAGAATAGGGCCTTTCAGAATCTAAGGAAACTCACTGTCCTTCAGTAATGTCTGTCCAACAAGACCCTATTCCCCTGATTTGTGCCTTCCCAGAGCTATTCAGTGGCAGTTTATCAAAGGAAACAAAGAAAGTTAATATAACTCTGAATACGACTCACTTCTAGATGCAGATTTCAAAAGATAACCTGCCTTGGACTTGCAAATGAAATCAACTCTAGCCAAGGGATATTTGAGTGGTTTGAAATCTTCTCATACTGACCAGAAGTCACAGAAAGAAACTCATGGGATTCTGGAAATAGAGGACAACAGTCCCAAAAGTCTGGAACAAGCAGATGAATAATGTCTGAACAGAGGCATCAGACTCCAGAGGAGCTGCACTTTGCAAATGTGATATTTGTGGTCATACTGCAGTGACCTCAGTGGCTGGAGTGGAAAGAATGAATCACCAGAGATGGCTCATCATCATCATCATCATGCTTCTGTTTGAAAGTGTGCCAAACCTTTGTGCAGGACGCTAGCATGACTAACAACAATCATCATAAGAAAGTATGTCATCACCTTGTACAGCCTGCCAAAGGGTAAACACAGTTTCAAAGAGCGCATTTTTTTTTTCCTCCAGACTTACTGAAGACTGTATTCTATTTAAAGAAAGTGAGAATCACCTTGGGGACATTGTTTGGAAAACATCATGCCTGTCACAGACTGATTAACAAGTGTAAGCTTCACTTGCATTCAAACTTGACTTTCCAAGTGGCTGTCACACAGACTTGGGTGCACCGCATTGTCTGCATTTGATGTTTTCCAAATGGATGAAAATTATTTTGTGTTTTCTTTAGGTCAACTGGGAGATGCCATTTTTTGCACAATGTGCAACATATCATCTGTAAATGAATATAATAAGCTGCTTTCTGTTAGTCATGTGAAATGAAAATGTTCCTTCTATTTACTAGGAATCTTATTTGTTCTGGGTATCCGTTGATATTTATGGAATCAATATGTAATTTGGTATCAGTGTATTTAATCATAATCAGCCTGAGTGCAGTGTTTAGCTGAACATATAAAATGCACTATAATGACTTTAAAATGTTTAATTTAAGAATCTCTGCCTCTGTGCATATGAATCAGAGACCTGTGTTTAATTATTGATAGCAATTAGAGCACAGAAGCAGACAAACAGCATCTGGTGACAGGAATAATTTCACAGCCTAGTCCGTATCCAGAGTCTCATTTGGAACCAAAGTAAATGCATCATTGATTGATTCCTTGAAATCTATGAATTCATACTGTGGTTTCTAAACAACCCTTTGGAACCTGTCTCTCATTTTAGAAGTCCTGATAGGCTTATACATCTATGCGTGGAACAGATGTGGCACAGGGGTACGGTTGGTCAGGTTTCTTAATGTAATCAGAATCAGAAAATTATACCTAACTGCTTCTCTGTTTTCATTCATGCTGTCTTATGAATGCTAAAACTTTAATTATGTATTGGAATTTGAATCTCAGGTTCAGGGAATTAAAGCACAAAACCATTCCGGTAAATGCAAAATGTGAATTTTTAAGAGCAAATTGCCAAATACTACAAACTAAGTTACAAACAATTTTAAGGGAAAAGGTTTTGATTCTGTATGTACTGAAACCTAATGAAACCTCTTAAATAAAGAATTAGCATCATAGCTAAATTGCCTATAATTCATAGGGTTACATTTCCTGTCAACAGTGAATAACCTGAAAAAATGCCACACATTTTTGAAAATGTCATGTAACCGGAAGGTTTCCAATCGTTAAGTACAGATATAACTCATCCACATAGGCTAGAATCTAATAAATTCAAGAAGTGGCCATCAAATTTTTATGAAGGTTTGTCAATCCTCAGATATTCCCAGGGAGGCACAGATCCCCCTGAGAGTGAAAAAAGTTGTCTGTTCTTTTGAGCAGCTCTTAGAGAGATACCTGAGTATTCAATGGGTGACAGGTAAAAACCCCATTAGAGCCAAGAAAATAAATAATGTGTTTTTTCACTAGTGCTAATGGGCTCCTTTTGGTCTGTCTGAGATGAAGTTGATTTTCCCCACGGCAGCACTCTCAGTGCTGTGCTGTGTATTGGGAGCCGTCAAGGTATTTTGGCTCCTCTGAGCAGCACCGGCACAGCACCAGTGACATTTCTCCAACATCCTCACTCTACCACTAGCTTGGGGGTGGGCAAGAGCCTGGGAGAAGACACAGCCAACATTCCCCCTGGTGTCAGCTCAGCAAAAAGTTTCTTCTCTTGAAAGGAGAAGGTTGTATCCCTTATTACAGCATATGCCTGAATCCTGGGAAGTGGCTGGATATTTCCTGCTGATGGGAAGAAGAGAATAAATCTTTTCTCTTCCTTTGGTTTTGCATGTGGCTTCTGTTTTATTAAACTCCCTGTATCTTGACTCATCTATTTTTTCCATTTTATTTTCTCCTCTCTTTCCAGATGAGGAGGAGAGTTATGGAGCAGCTTGTTAGGCACCTGGTGTCCATCCAGGGTCAACCCTGGATGTCAAGAGAAATACCCAATAGAAATCTGCTATGTCTTTCAAGGAGAATCTGGTTCCCCACCATAATGAGTCTGCATTATACAGAAACACTCATCGTGTAAGAATTTTCATCACACAGGAGTTATCTTGAGAGTCTAGGCAAGGTTTTGAAGTGGCTGTTAAAATCCATCAAAACCCAGGATTAGGGCTTATATAAGAGTGTTTCTTCCCCCTCATACACACTGTCACCTGTGCTGGTTTTACTAATTGTTCTGCTTAATCTCCCTGAACATTTGTTCAGAGGTCAGGCTTTGAGAAGCTGTTATTCTATATTATTCTCCTTTGTAGTTAAGCAGGTAGAAAGGAAAAACAGAGACTTATTATTTTCAGTAAGACTGCACAGAAAGAAAGAGCAGCATAGAACTGCTTTTTCCAGTAAACAAGACAGAAGGAGGTAAAGAATCATGACTCATGGGCTGGCACGGCCTTCCAGTCAGAGCTAAGGAAAATTATTAGTCTGATTCAAAAAATATAAATATTAGTATGACAACAAAAAGTTGATCAGGAGTCTGGAACAGCTCTCCTATTAAGACAGGCTGAGAGGGTTGGAGTTGTTGAGCCAGGAGAAGAGGATGGTCCAGGGAAACCTTTTGGTGGTCTTCCTGTACCTACCTGTTATAAAAAGATGGGGAGGGACTTTTTCCAAGAGTATATTGTGATAGGATAAGGAGTAAGGACTTTAAACTGGCAGAGACTGTGTTTAGATTAAATACTAAGAAGAAATTCTTCCCTGTGACAATGGTGAGGCCCTGGCACAGGGTGCCAGAGAAGCTGTGGCTGCCCCATCCCTGGAAGTGGCCAAAGCCAGGCTGGATGGGGCTTGGAGCAACCTGGGATAGTGGAAGGTGTCCCTATCCATGGCAGGGGGGGGCTGGAATGAGATGATTTTTAAGGCCCCTTAAAACCCAAACAATTTTAAGATTCTATAAAATATATATTGTTCCTGCTGAAACCAAGGTTGTCCTGCTTTACCAAAAGAACTATAAATGAAATAACTACCCCCATTCTGAAAGCACAGTTTTTCACTCTTACAGGGAGGGGAATGGAGAGAGAAGCTGAAGTTTTCCTTATAACACCATTAGTAGAAAAATCACACAGTCTAAAGGGCCCATTTATAGGATGACAACCACATCAACATTGGGATTCTTCTCCCTGTAGAAAGGAGACAATTCTCAGTGTCACTGTGCATTGAGCCACCACCACAAAATTGAGGTGTCTTGAGACTCTGTATGGAGTTTAAACAAGAACAAAAATTGTCTCATATTTTAATGACTCACAGTAGTAGGAGAGAAAAGAACATTCTTCAGCAATGATAAAAGAGATACAACTGTTGATTTAGGTTGTAAGCAGCGCTGTGGCAGACAAAGATGTAGTTCACACAAATTGATAAATGGAAATATTTGGAAAGCAGTTAAATAAACTGTAGACAGGTGATTGTTTGAATCACCTTTTTTTCAATATTTACTCGCAAAAAGCTGCATATCCTAAACCTGTAACTACCAAACAATGCTACTTCTGTAAGATGAAAGACTATTCCTTCTTGAGCAGCCCTGCGCTTTATTCGGCTCTCTTGCTCTGTGATGGCTGAAGGGGGCAAAGAGTAATTATTTCTCATTAAGATAGCTTAAGGACAGACATAGTGAAAAACAACCCCGATATTTCTGTGTTGAGAGGAGAAAAAGAAAAAAGATGCGGAGATCACCCATGAAAGCCGGAGAAATGCACCCTGGGAAGTGTAGTTTCATAATAATATGTAGGACAAGTGATTTCCAATATTCTGCACATTTTAGAGATTATGCTATTTTTAAAGAAATGTATCAGAGAAGGACAATAAAAAGAAGTAAAAAAATCCCAAAACTAACACAACTATCTTCATTAACACAGTAGCAGAAATTCAGATTCTTTCCTGCAATATATCATTAATGAATGTTCTTATATCATGGTATTTCCTGCAATGACATGAATGTGCTATTGAATCTCTTATGCCACTTTTGTACATTCTGTGACAAACACATATTTTTAAAGCAATTAAGCAAAATTGAATCTATACTCATGCTGCTTCCACATACAGATGTTTTCCTCAAATTCTTTTTTCTAAAGTAGATATTTTCTGAATGCTGCTAAATGCCTTGATTTGGGAAATTCACCTTTCAGAAATAACCAGTGATGAAATGATCTATATACTTGCTACCAGACACTTTATTGAATTGTTATTTTATTTAATACTCCTTCTGGTTTGGGTTAAATTTTAAATGTGATAAATTTACACTGCTCTAAGTAATCAAAACCAATTCCTTCTACTATTAGAATGCAAAAAAAAATAGTGTTTCTTCAGATAAAAAAATCCCAGCCAATCAGCATCCATGTCTTCAGGCCTGGATTTTTACCTTGAGCTGTGAGAGAAGATCACCAATTTGTTCACCAAAATATTTTTGCTTTGTTTTTGAATTCATGAAGAAGATACTTCCTGTACCTGCCTGCTCAACTGCTGCATTTCTTGGGCTCTTCAACACTACTTGAAAGTCACCCTTTGCCCAAGCTCTGGGTCTGCATGGAGGGGAGATATAAAGACACATGAAGCACCTTTGGACTTTTGGAACTCCCTTGTGAAGCTCTAGATACTCCCCCATCTAGCTGTACTTAATCCTTGCATTGCTGGAGATCCTAGAAAGTGAAAGGGAAGTGCTGCTGGGAGGCTTCCCTCACATTCTGTGATCCATTAAAGGTAATTTGTCATTTCTCGTCTAACACTAACTTGTCCAACCTATTCCACTTTCTCCCACTTTTACATCTTCTCTCACTGTACATCCATTTCTGCTTAGAGTCACTCCTCTAAACTGAAATACATCTGTGTAGCCTTGCTTCCTTCTCTTCTACCTTGTCAAATCAATATTTTCCACTCAATCTTTTGCATTCTGCATTCCTAAATTTCTACCCTCTTGCATTTTCCAGAAGTAAAATTCAGAATGGATTTTAGCAATGCACCAACAGTTGTTCTCTGATAATGTTTTTTTTTCTCTTTCCTTAAAGACGTGTGAAATATGCAGAGTTGGCACATGTTCTGCCCACCTGCAGTAAAGGACAAATCATGTATTTCATTACGCTACCTAGAACACAGCAAAACTGACTAATTAAAACTTCTTCTTCCCACGCAAAGTAATAATAGAGTACATATCTTTGACTTTTGGGGAGGACTTTGCCTCAGAAGCCTTTATCTTAAAATCTTAACTTTTCTTGCATCACTACCAAAGGAAACCAATTTGAAACAATCCTGCCAGTCACCCACACTGTAAAATACTTCCAAAGTTCCTGAAAGACAGAAATTCTTCAGCCTAACTTTAGGAAGTCTATTATCCACTGTACTACGATATAAAATTAATCACAAAACACTGCTTGTTTCATAGTGACATTGCCAGTATTGAAAAAGGGACTTTTAAAAAGAAGGATGAAAGCAAAAGGCTCTCCACATCCATCTGTAGTTTAGGAGGTTCACAGAAGTGTGAAGTGACCAATTCGTCTCCATGAAATGTTCCCAGCTGAATGAGAAAACAGCATGGAGATGAATCTAGTCTGAAGCAGCAGCTTTTAAATGTTTGAACCGCTTCAGTCAGCAGAGCTGGTTCTATTATTGCTGCCTCAGAAGAATCAATGCTTCTGTTCCAAGGATGTGAACCTTGCATTTGCCCTCTTCACTCTGCCCCAGCCAGAATTTGAGATCCCTCATGGAGTTAATTTCAGCCCAAAGAAGGAAGTTTTCTCCTTTGCCTCTGTGAGACAGAATATAGAGAGAACAGGAAGAATCAGACCCCTTTCAGAGGGGAAAGATGCCGCAAAGCAATTTGAAATTTGGTACTGTGTGGGAGTACAGAGAACAGGGACATTAGATGTCTTCAGAAACAGAAAAATACCCAAACTCATGTTTCATGCAAGAGTTGAAACTACCAAGGATTGTCCATGCAGTGACAGATTCATATTGACGCTTAATATGGTTAATTTAGAGCTCACTGTCAAAGTTTTCCTCTTTTTCCTTTTCCTGTCCCTTCTCCTTCCTCCAATCTGAGACTCAAAATCCTTTTGTTTCTCCCAAACACTTTATTCTCTTATTCTCCTTCTCACCCATCACAGTTCCATAGCAATACGCTGAATTTCTGCAGAGCTACCTGCAACACTTACAATATATTCTCATCACACACACACACACACACACACACACATACACACACACATACACACACACGCTATCCAGAATCAGTCACAAATATGTTATTCTCTTAACATTTATGCTGGAAGTAGACATTAAAATCATCATCTGTGACCCTACAGGAATAATAAATATCTCTTCATTCCAGAAATCTCAAATTTGAGCTGATTATTAACCAGAAATTCCATGCTGGGGAACTTAATTTTTTTCAGTATATTGAATATCTGAGGCAAACATACCAAAAAGTAACCAGTTTTTCTTCTGAACAGTATTTTCAAGGTTCCCCCTGGAAATGAGTAATTGTTTCTTCACTCTGTCTTGGTTAAAAGTTGAGTATGGAAAAAGATCAGATCATTATTTTAAGCTCCTAGGTAATTAGAGAAAGATCTTAGCATTTTCTAAAACAAGAAGAAATGCTATATTCATAAAGGAAAAAGCTATCTTAGGAACTTCTTGCCCAAGTAGCTGAAAATCAGAAACAAAAAACATCCTTCACCAATGTAAAGGAAAATAAATTTTAGAAGTGTATGGGCAGTCTTTTTTATCCTAAAGATCAGAGAACAGACAACCTTTAAAAACAGCTTTTCATCTTCACCCCAAACAGGGTCAGGTCACTTCAGTATCATCTCTTATTTGGAGATATCCACGACTGGGAACAAACCAGAGAAGTTAAGAAGGGAGTGCAAGTACATCCATTTTGAGCCCCTGAATTTCAAACAAAATGTTGAACAGCTGAAGGGAGTCAAGAGGAAAGCAAGCAAAATTTCAGGAAACATTTGCTGGGAGACTGAACAGCTTGCAAATGCTTTGCTGGGAGAGTAACAGCAGTGTGAGCTGGTAGCAATTTTCAACTACATAGTCTCCCGCAAAAATGAAAGAAATTATTTGTTCACAGTGTCAGAGTTCATAATAAGGCAATATTTTTGAAATCTCGGCAAAGATTAGCTTGGAGTGAGAGATACCTTCCTGACTAGAGACCTATGGAAATGGATTACACGAAAAGAAACAGGACATATAATCTTTGTGTAAAATTGATGAACTTGATAATAATTTGGTATTTGTTCTTTCACTTCTTTAAGTTCATACAGCAAAGATTGGAAAGCAAATACCACATTAAAGCGAAAGGCTGCACAAAAGCAGAAAGGAAATGGATGCTCAAAATATGTCCTGTTCATACATTTCACAATTTAAAGCTACAAGGTAGGAGAAAGAATAGAAACATTACTCAAGAATTATCGCAAACGCACAGGGGCAAAGCTCTGAGCCCCATGCCGTGGTCTCTGGCCGTGGCTGCACAGCCAGCTCAAGCGTGACTCAGCGGTGATAACACACTGAGCGCGCGGTCCCTCAGCGTGTTGGCTGCGCAGCGCTGCAAAGAGACTCTCGGAGGTAGGACGAACCGGGAACTGGAATGGTACAGAGGAGGCGGACTTCAGGGCTGGGTCTTTGAAGGAGGTTTATTGCAGGAAAACGCAGACGAGACAGGACCACGAGGAAGGGATCGAAGACCGAGGCTCCAAGCTCCGAGCACTGGTCAGCAAGGGGTTAAGAGGAAGCAGGGAATTGGGGGTGGCCAGTATCGGGAACCAATCAGGGAGAGGGGAGGGGGCGGTACCAAGAGGATACAGCGAATGGGGTTTTCAGGGGGAGTAACCGAAACCCAGGGGTTTAGTAAACCATTACAGTAAGTGAGAACTTTCCCAAAACCTAACCATATAAGGAGAAAAGGGGGTCGGGGCTGCAGGGAATCATGGTTTCTCCCCATGACCAGGAGGGGTGGTGTTTCACACCTTATTGCCACCAGTCGCCCCCCTGGTTCTGTCTCCTCTGCTGTTGCTCTTCCAGGTCCACCCAGACCTGTGCCACCGCAACTAAGAATGTGGTGAGAAAGGAAATTTGGGAACTGCTGCTACACGTGCTGCTGCTAATGTCCTGGAAAAAGTGAAAAAAGCGTGCACTATGGGCAGCCACCAGAAATGTGAAGGAATGGTAGCTGCACCATGATCTTGGTGGATCCAGACATTCTCCATGTGCTTCCTGTTCAGAAGGAAGCCACCAGTTCCTCAGAAATTTCCATGGGCTCTGTGGGGCCAATATCCGTTTCCCCTCCACGTGAGTTGTGTTGCCAGCTACAGTTCCACATCAAGCAGCAATATTTGAATGGCAAAATGTAGGAAGTATTCAGTTATCCCAAAAACTCCTATTTTGTGTTGTGCTTAGAATGACATTCCCGTACCTCAGTGTAGTGTACTATTTCCTGAGTTTTTCATTTCATGCAGACAGAACCTGAATACCTCTACAACAGCGAGGAGAAAGAATTGTTTGTGGATGCTTTTTAGCACTCAAATAGAATAGAAGAACATGGTTCATGAAGATTAACCTCTAGAGAGGAAGCTGAATGTAGGAGTGGACTTGCCTTGAAAACAAAGCTAATGAGAAACAGCTACAACAAACAACAAGCACCAACAACAAAGAATAAACAACAAACTAACAATGAACAATAAACTGCAGTGGTTTTGGTCACCTTCTGGTTAGATGATGGATTCAGTCAGCTTGTCTGTACTTGAGTCAACCATAAGTTTGGCATCGATTTTGAAATACAGAGCTAAAATAGTCTCAGTGCAACTGCAAAGAAAAAGAGCAATGACTAACTAAGAACCAGCGTTATCTTAAAATGGAACTCAGAATGCATATATATTCTATCCATAACATAAAAAAGTATTCTAGGATACTTCCTAGTATTCTAGGATCTGTCTCTCAATACAGTAGAAATTTTATTCTGGATTTGAGAACCATTCTTTGAATGACAACTTTCTTTCCTGCGAAAACATTCATGGCCCATGTGAAAACCTTTTGCTTGAAAATATCTGGTTGTGAGATCTGACTTCAAGCTCCATGTTGTACCTTATACCTACAGAGAACAGGCTCAAAACTTTACTAAGTGAATACTGAGCTATGCAGTATGGAAGTGTGAAAAGGACTCTCAGAAGCAGTAAAAGGCCAGAGGACAAACTAATAACTAAACATAAGTGAAAAAAAAATTTTGATCAAGAAGAATGAGTTTGAGACAACTGATTTGAAAAGCAGTCTTTTTGTTAGTTACAGGTGGGTTTAGATTTCAGTGTTGGTACCCTTTGAGCCAGAAAGGCCCTAGAGTATAAAAAAGGCATTTCACCTAACTTTGTAATCTAAAATTAGGTCCTTGGTCTAAGCCATCTGTCTAGTCTGCTAAGAAACTCTTCTGGAAGGTGTTGTTGGTCAGAGACCCTAGCAAGGAGCCCTTTGCCCTCTCCGTGAGAACTCTTTTGTCTGTCTATTGTACCAGAAACTCCAATAATGACTAATTTACACTAAACACCTCTGACAGCTAAAATTAAATTAAACACGTAAACAAAATTATCTCTACCAGGAAAAAATTCTATCAGTAACCAGCAATGAACATTTGAATGCCTAATGGTCCCTGAGTTTTATCCCCAGAAACTTAAAATATTTAAAAATAAAATAAAATAAAATAAAATAAAATAAAATAAAATATAACAAAACAAAACAAAACAAAATAAAATAAAATAAAAAAGTTGTTAGTCAAGATGTGGTTTTATCTTAAGCTTGCTTCTTTAAGTGACAATCACTGATTATAAAGGATTTTTTTTGTATCCCAAACAAAAAACATGGGGTTTTTTCTCCCTTTTTTTTTCCTCCCTGATAGTTTCAAAGACCCAGTTGATATAAACTCCCCAGTAACCATTGCAGTTGAAACATCTGTGCTCAACAGCTTAAGGGACTGATGGCTGAGGGGCATTGGAAAAGTGATTCCCCTTAGGTACTCTTGGATTTCAACCAATTGTGAGCTTAATAACATGATTTTTATGTTTAGACACTTCAAATGTAGCTTACATATTAATTTCATTGTAGATGTACTTTTGTTGTCTAAGTAGGCAATAAACATACCTGCATTTTGGACCTAATATTGTATCTGTGTTGAACAAGAAAATTTTATATATCGTATTTCCAGAAGAGAGTTGTAAGTTCAGGTGATGGCATGGACACTGTGTCAAAAAGAAATATTTTACTGAGTGCCACTTATGAGATACCTTGGGTTTGAAAACTCTGCATCTTATATGACTGATGTAAATAAAAGTGAAATTACTGAAGTCATCTTCTCTGAAAAGAAGGAAACAAAACACACAGCTCCTAAATTATAGAAGACCCCCTTCCTGCTTGCATACTCTGGTGAGAGCACACCTTTAGTATACGTACCTCTTGAAATATATAGACATTTAGAAAACTCTTAGTTAGTCCAAATCACTGGGTGGTAAATCAGTCAGCTTTCCAAGCAGGCTATGCAGGGTTAGTAGAAATAAATTGTATATAGGGGACACAGACTATCACCTTTTTCAACACTGGCATTACCATTTAAATGGTCTTTGACAAGGATCTTATTTTGTTCCATTTTACATTTATGCTTTGCAAACAAATGCTGAACATTCATTAAGCAAACCTGCTGTAACAAATGAAAAAGTGACTTCAGAAACGTTATCACACTCTGTGTTCTGAGTGTGATAAATAATTAAAAACCTGTTGGCACACTGGTGTGTGTTTTTATGTTTTATGTATGTATAAGGCTCCATATCTGCAGCAGGCAGGGAAACTGTCTTTTCTTATAAATACCCATCGCTCTTGGATTGGGAAACCAAAGGCTGGAGTCTTCTTTACAGTTTAATCAGAATTATTCTACTAAAACCAGTGGAAACTCTGCTGATTTCAATAGGACAATGTTGACTTGCATGTCTGGAATAAATGTTCACAATTTTATTCCAAAATAAATTATGTATGATTTTTAACTGAACTAAATATTTTTATTTATAATTGAGCACCAGGTGAAAATAAAAAGTGCAATAAGATTGAAACCATAAAATTGTGTCACCTTTTGCATATAGGTAAAATTAGAATGGCATTTGTGTTTATGTATATTGTTCATAAGAGTAGTGTGAAAACAAAATTAAAGACTCAGAAAAAAGCTTTTGCAATCAAAACCCAATTTCTCCCCAGCCCACAGTCAGAAAGAAAATATAAGTGCCCAAAGCCAAGTATACACCATAAGAAAATTATTGGAAAAACTAATATAAAAATATTTGAGAATTTTTTATTCTGAATTACTTTAGTAATTATAAAGCATTTTGCATTAAAAACAAAAAGAAAAAAGATTACCATTTCCATTTGGAAATGGCAGTAAAGAACTATTCTTTTTTTCTTTTATGATTCAGGCAATTAAATGAAATTGTCTTGAATTCAAAAATTGCTGAAGTTAATCTGAATGTACAGGTTAGGGTGACATGTTTCAACTGATAAACAAGATATAACATTATTTAGAAATAAAATCTCATTTCAAGCCTATAGGAACTTCAAATCCTCATTTGTTTGTTTTCTTCTGAAGCTTGTATCCTGTCAAGCTGATAATATGTTTTAATTTTATTATGGAGTGAAGATAAGATTTCTCCTACACTGTTAGTCACTTACTCTCAGGGACTGGGTGGTGCACAAGACTTTCCACTATCTTTCTCTGATTTGAAGAAGAAATGACAAATGCCAAATTATGCCAAAAGTAATTATTAGAAATTGAAGGAGAAGTTGTTCACAATGGAACAGGCCAGGGAACACTTGGTCTAGCCTGATTTGTCTTTCACTTCGTTGCCTTTTTCTTTCCTCTTATTCAATACAGGAAACACATTGAGGGGCTGGAGCATGTCCAGAGATGGGTTGAAGGTTGGACTCTATGATCTGAAATGTCTTTTTCAATAATAATATTTTTTTTATTTAATGATTTTGTGATTTAATAAAGGGTTGTATGGCATTTTTCTTTGGTCTGTCTAAATTGTTACTTTTTGCTTTTAAGTAATTTTATGACAGAGCTAAGATTCTCTTCCATCTAAAAGTTATAAAGTACATTCTCTTGTATTTAAAAAGCATCACATTTAAAATGTATATGTATTATTCAAGTGTGTGCACAATTTACACAGCTATATGTACCTTTAAACAAGGTACTTCTTTGTTTGCTTTTTCATTTAAATGATCAGGAAATGTAAGTCTGGCCTGGAGGTACTTAAGTTTGAACTGAACTAACTAAATCCACTACTGTCTATCAAGGAAAAGCACTCACTGAGTTTTCAAGAGCTATATCTTAACACTGTTGCTCATCCAGCTGTTCACTGTGTTATGGGGGGAAAAGATGAGGTGTCCATGTCCCTTTTCCAGCTTAAATGAGTTGTCCAGTCCAGCTGTGTCAAAATCACTAAGTTACAAATGAGATTATTCATTCTGGCAATCCCTCTCAAAGACAAACCAGACTTTGCCCAACTACTTGGACTCATGAGCAAAATATCTTCTTGTACAAGCAGGGGACTGCTTACCCCTCGCCATCACAGACAAAGCAGACTCTGCTTGGGAAAAAGATGTTGGCATTTCCTAGGTCTTAATAAAGCCCTCATGGTTTCAATCTTTATTGACAATTAAAAGAGATTTATGTAGGGAGAAACCTCAACATCTTCTAACAGAGGCCAGTCTTGCAAGCCCCCATTTCCAAAATCTAAGCATAGACACACCTCTTGCAGCCACTTAAACAAAAGCAGACAAAAAACACTGAGAGGGCATAGGCTGTTGTATTATTCAGGCACCAGAAGGCACCATAACAGTTAGTCTGACAGACTGTTGAACTGTATGAATAGGCAGTTAGATCTGGAATAAATGTCTGTTTGCTGTGTAATTCTCTTTGAGATGATATGAATATTACCAGAAAACTCTGTTTTGTCCAAATCTCTCTTTGACAGAATCATTTATTACATGCAAAGCTGCTGCCTGCAGGTTAATATGCATGCAAAGCAAATAAAATAATTGCTTATTGTCAAATCATGGCAATATGAAAGGATATGGAAATGTAAAAGCAGTCTAAGAAAAATGGATAAGGAACCAAAACTGTGGGATTTGCTGGAGTTCAGGTGCTTAGGAAAACAGGAAAATATGAACTCTCCACAGCCCTGAAGGTATTTAAGAAATTTTTAAAATTATCTTTCAAGGATGCTCAAATTAAATAGGGAGAGAGAAAAGTACCCTCTATGTGTAATGTCAATGTCAAAGGACATTGAAATGTTTAAATCTCAGGATTAAACTGTTAAGAGGGGAAAAAAAGGGGGATGAGGGGCTTACCCATGTCTAATTCACATCTTTTGAAAATGTTAAATAACTTTAAAAGCTGTAGAGCACACTGACACCAAGTGAGGTCAATGACTGTGACTGGGACCTGACTGACAAACGAAATAACTGTTAATTTTTCCAGCAAAATCACTTTAATGCCATTTTTTCCAAATTAATGGTTCTTTACTCACAGATCAACACATGAAAGTCCCTGTGTTTATGCTTCAGAGATATAAAATAACCATCCCCGCATGGTTTTAATCTGTGCCTGTTTGTACTTTTACAGCCAGTGCTCAAGCAGTTTACAAAACAGAAAGGGGCAAGGATTTTTACCCCAGAAGTTATCATGAATTCTTATTTTCTTTTTGGGGATAGGGCAGCTGGATAGCGAGTTTAGCCACATAAATGCAATCAGTGTCACTTAAAGTTCCTTGCTCTTTTTTAATCCCCCAGTATTGACACAGTTCATGAGCAAGGGCACTGAAACAAGTACCAATAGAGGAGGAAAGCATTGTGGGGATGAATCTTATCTATTTCTCAACTCACCTCTACCCTAAAACAGAACTGACAACTGACACAGCTGAGAAACATTACATATTTATATATAAGATGCTATTACACCCTCAAGAGCTGAACAATTATCATTTATAGCAGCCTGAAATTGGTGATTAAGAGGAAGTTTACCATGCTGGTTACAAACACTCTATGGCAATAGAATACCATGTGAGATTTGGTTAGTGATCTAATCCATGTTATAGCAACTTCAGAATTTTTAAAAATAACAGGTAATTTTTCTTTTTTTGACTTTTGCTGAAATAATTTCCACCCTCAAAAATTTTGGTTGCAACATGACTAGTGATCTTAGATAACTATAACTTCAACCTATAACTGTAGTAGAAATGGAGATCCATTTTCTATTAAAAAATCTAAATCAAAATATTTATCGGAGCTTTTTTAGGAAGGGGAAATGAGAATGGATAATACTCCAAATCCCAAGATTTTATCCTCTCCTTGAAAGAGTGTGCAAATAAGTTGACAAACTTCTTCTCCTTGTCCAGATCTGATTCACGCTTCAAATCATTATAATGCCCATGACTCATACTTCAAGTAGTTATTCTATTTATTACTGTTGACTATTGCTATTATGTGTGTATTTCCTACCCTTTGGGGAAGGTGAAACTAAAAATACGGAGTCGGTTTGCAAACAAAGAGTATGTAGGCAAAGGCTTTCTGAGGATATGAGTTTCTTTTCAAGTCAGACAGGAGAAGGTTTGTGTGTTAGCTCTTGGCTCTCAATGCCTAGCGGAAGCCAGGTCACAGCTGGCTCTTGCAAGGCTGTGTCACTTGTTTTTGTCATGCCATAATTCACCTCTGTCAGAGGAAGAGGATTCCTGTTTTGGAGAACCATAATCTGAGCACGCTAGGAAATCAGCACAACCAGAGCATTAAAACACAAAAATAGATGTATAGAACTTCTGAGAGAGGGGTGGGAGACTGAACAGCAGAAAATGAGAGGGTGGACTGTGAAGTGACAAACTCTTGTCAGAGGGGAAGGAGCACTGTAGTGTGGGGGGGGGGAGGATAAATACAAGGAAGTGAGAAGCAAGGTTGGGCCCTGGGAATGGCATTTGGGTGTGCATGACAGATTGAGTGAAAACAGAATTTGGCAGGGCTTTCTGGACCACATTCTTCTTCCTGCTCAGCGTGCATGGATGAAGAATGAACAGCACTGCTCTCTAGGTTGTTTCAGTTACTGAATCTACTACCCTGCTGACCTAAGATCCTTTTGAAATAATAGAATTAACTTTCCCCTCCTATATTCATATAACCCAGCTAAACTCAAATCTTCAAAAATAAGAGCTTCCAAAACTCTGTCTAGGTAAAGAAGATGAAACCATGCTGAAAGAAATGAAATAAATGTTCCCACACTTACCTCTCATTCTCACCTTAGACTGCCTCACAAGCAGCCTTGTCTCAAAGACTTGGCTCCCCTTCCTGTGGAACTATTCTGTGCATCAGATACAGATGCTGAACCTGTTCTGTCATCCCGCAAAGGAGGGATGCATCTAGGACAGGGTCACACAGAAGGAAAAGCAGAGCTGCTACTCCTTAAAATGTAAGTGCCTGATGTAGGATATTTTGTCGTGAATATTGACAGCCTCCCCTCACTAAAGCCTTCTCCTTGCCAGACAGCTCTGCACCAGGCAGTTTTCCTTTCTCCTGCATGGACTGCAAAGACTTAGGGTGATGGAAAAGCAGGTCCACGAGAAAGAAGATCTGAAAGGGGAAAATGGAGATAGCAGCAACATAAGGACTACATGCAGTGACACAGGAGGTGTGATCAGAATAGTCTGGGGAAGAAGAAAGCCCTACAGTCCAGCTGAGCAAGTGAGGAAGAACCACAGGAACGTTGTGAGTAGTCCTTGCAGAAAAATAGAGCAAGAGGCAAATGAGTGTAACAAACCAGATGACAAACACAGTGCAGAGCACAACTTTGTCAATGGATTCTGACACGACGAGGGATTCATGGTATGAAAAAGGGCAGATGGTGAGGCAGGAAGATCTCTTTGCAGGAAACAGTGAAGGAGAGTGGAGAAAGAGTCTCAAACTTACTTGCTTTCATATGCTGCAACATTGTGCTTGCATAGCCTCATTCATGGTCTAGGAATACACACATTTGAGGCATCTGAAAATTCAGTCATAATCTCCAGTCTACTGTAACAAAAGGTGGTTATTAAGCACCTTGCTAGGGTAAATCAGGGTATGAAATTATGATGCAGTTGTTGTTATAGTAACTGCATACTTATGCAGTGTTTCTATTTAACAAACATGAGATAAATTATTCTTCTTTCAAGAAAAGGAGGAGACAATTACAAGAGCTTTCAGAGATGAACTGTGCATTTACACTTAGTTTAGATGAGATCTGATGTGTAGAAGTTTTACACCTGTATTTCTTCATCACAATTTAAGCAAATTCCCTGAATGAAATTATACAGACATAGGCAGCACAGTTGCAAGTCATATGGCATGCCCTTGCTCAGTCTAATATCATCAGGGTGTTTATTTCTATTTCCTGATTAATCTTATGAATAGTTCTTATCCCCTTGAAAACCAATGATGAAGCTAAAAATAATGGCCCCAAAATGATCACAAAAATGTCAGTTCCTAGTTTATAATTTGTGAGACTTAGCAAAAATATCCAGAATTCAAAATATTCAACCTAACAACAAAACTTTGTCATTTTTATATTATGTTTAGATTGAATGAACGTACACACATACATAAATGGGAATATTGCACATGAAATAGAAGACAAGAAAAGGTATAGAAAAATACTAATGAAAATTGTATTTAGGAAATGTGAATTTCCCTATGAAGAAAAATGGTAACTCTTGTTTACAAAGCCATCTCATTTCAGTGATGGTAGATAGAGATCTCAAAGCCATTAAAAAAAAAAAAAACAAACAAAAAACCAAATACAAACAAGTGACCAAAAAAGTATTAGTTTTTTTAACATCATAGCTGCAGAGAATGGCATGCCTGCATCATGTAAGGCTGATTATATGGTTCATAGTCTATCCAAAAAACCCCATAAAAACTCTGCATAGTAAGAAGAATTTCACTAAGGAATATTTGAATAGGTCACTAAAATAAACGGTCACTCTTAAAAAAAAAGAGCTTTAGGTAAACCTGAATTTTTGAAGATTTGTTACTGTGGTACTGATATTCAAAAAGGATGATCTGAAAAGTCCTAGTAATTATAGGCCAGTTACCCAGACATCAAACTCAGACAATATAATGAAAAAGTTAATATGATTTTCCATTAATGGAGAATCAGAGAGAGGGATTCTAATTCATGCCAGTCAATGTGGTTCTATAGAAAATAGGTTTTGTCAAATAGCTTAGATTTCATTATTTGATAAGATTACAAATTTGGTTGATAAAGGTAGCTCTTTATATGTAATACATGTGGACTTCAGTGTGGCATTTAACTTGTATCAGATGAGGAGGTGATTTAAAAAAAAAATTACAAACACCTATAGGTTAAATAGTAAATGGGTTCTGAATTTGCTAATGAAAATCTTTTAGGTGTTTGCTAATGGAAAATAATCTCTGGATACGCTAACATTCAATATACCTATTTCATGTTCATTGCTTGAAAAAGGAATTGCTGCTGGAAAAGAAACCTCCTAGAAAAGATGGTATGGCACACAAAGAGGGGAGACCTTCTTGCTCTCCACAACTCTCTCAGAGGATGTTGCAGTGAGGTGGGGGTGGGTTTCTTCTTCCAGATATCCAAGGATAGAATGAAGGGAAATGGCCTCAAGTTGTGCGAAGTGGGGGTTTAGATTGGATATTAGGGAAAATTTTTTTACCTATGGGGTGTCCAGGAATTGAAACTGACTGCCGAGAAAAGTGATGGAGTCACCATACATGGAAATATTTAAAAGATATGCAAATCTGATTCCTAGGGGTATCAATCAGGGGTGGAGTTATCAGTGCTGGTTTAATGGTTGGACTATATGATCTTAAATTTCTTCTCTAACCTCAAAATCCTATGGTTCTATGAAAAGGGCCAGATTATCTAGTGGAGTGTTCAGATGTTGAGGTGAGAGGGTCTGCCCCAGGCTACTCCCACCTCCTGGCCCGGCTCCGCCTGCCATGGGAGGACCTTTGGGGTAGAAGCTTCCAGGCCCGCCCCTGGCTTGTGGGCATAAGGCAGAGCCAGAGCTCAAGACCCATCCCTCCTTCCTGAACCTTCTTGGCTGTTGGTTGTGCCATTGGCCCTTTTGAATTGTACCCCACCCCTTTATGTACTGATTGGTTTGCGTATGCTTGTACCGCCCTCTCCCTCTTTCCTCATTGGCTGTTCCTGTCCCTATTTAACTGGCTGCTCTCAGGCACTCGGGGCCATTTTGTCACTACGCCAAAGCTGCAGGCATGGCCCTTCTTCCCCTGCTCTCCCTCCCGACCACCACGAACTTTCTACCTCAATAAAGGAGAGCTTGGGAAGGAGCAATCCTCCCACCACCCTTCGTCTCGTCGTCTTCTTCTTTCGTTTTCGTCTACAACATTCAGAGTTGGTTAATTAGTGAGGTGCACTTGCATTAGGTACTAAGAGGAACAGACAAAAGGAAAATTCTCTCTCACTTTATTTGCCAGCTTATGGTAAACATTTCTGACAGTAACGAAGATAAGCAGTGGAATTTTTCCTGGGTGTGGCAGTATCGAAACAGGAAATGGAGTATTTCATGGAGTCCATGTGTTTGTGCCTTACAGAGGAACTTATAAACTGGTGATGAAACAAAAAAACCAAACTGCTTTGTCATCTACCAAATGCACCTTACAGTGGAAATTATAAGAGTCTAGGTGAACTACTTTATTAAATTAAAGTTGATAAAGGTGACATCTACAATTTGTAAACCTGTCCAGAGACAATAGTGCACAACAGGCATTTTTTGCTTTGTCAGAGCCGTAACAAGAAACAGTGACCAGAAGACCAGGGAATTTCACTTTAAAAACCGAGACTCATTTCCATTGTGAAGGGTAACGATGATCAGTGATCATTAACAATCAATGATGAAGGACAACATGATTGACAATAGAATGAATAGGTCAGAGATAAATAGAAACTCAGATGAAATGATCCGTAGTTAAACATTGAGGGATTTACTTAATGTGAACTAGAATTTGTCATAGCATTCCATTATTTGAACATCACAAAATAACATGCTATAAGAAGCTCAATATACGTCTTAAAATCATCTTCCTGCCTGCAGCTGCATTTTGTTTGCAATTCTATTTTCTGACTCATACAGCAAGAAATTGTACTTCCTGTTGTACTTTGCATATAGCTGTTTGTCTCTAGTTAAATCATATCCATTAATCCCCTTGAAAGATTTATCAAATATGACATAAAAGGAAAAATGTAGAATCAAAGGTTAATTTAATGTTACAGAGATTTTTCATGGTGATTTAGTATTAATGATGGCAGTTTATGAACCATGTTTAATTAAATGAATGTGGGAGATAAAAATCACCCTTGTGTTTAGCTCCAGTTAAGATTATAGCCTCTGAAGCTCGAAAGAGGTTGTGAATAAACTTTGTTCTGATCTCTAGTGAGGGCTGTATTTAGGTAACAATGAGTGTACATTCTATAGAGTCTATAATCAGATTAAACCTCATCTTCAGCTTAGAAGAGGTGTGACTTTTCCAAAATACCTTTTATTGAAAGAGCTGCAGAGAATGGTGTGAGCTGCATATCTGGCCAATTTTTTTCTGTGTGGGGTTTGGCAAAGAGGTAACCTTTACTGACCTGCAACACACACTGCACACAAAGATGATGCTCAGGCCTGTGGAACAGCAAGGTCCCTTAGCCCCCTGAGAGGAAATGCTACAGAAATATTTCTGAGATTGCATCTCCTGCTGCTCCAGTTAACATTGGAGTGGCTGCTTCGTAGTGGCATTTGGAAGTTGGTCTTACAAGGACAGTGATTTAAATAATGGATTTTAGTACTCTATGCCACATCTTTGTAGAGTTGCACCATTCCAGGGCCACTATACAGAAAACCACTGCAATAAATATGAAGTAGTAAATAACCAAAATAAAAAAGGCTGAACTGAAAAGAAAGACTAAGGATATACTTTCTTTGTCTTTTACCTCCCTGGTCAACCAGAGAGGAGTCATCATTTAGAGACACATTCTGTGAATATTCACCACCATTTTGTATCTCATAGAATTACAGAATGTCCAGAGTTAGAAGGGACTCACAAAGGTCATCGGGCTCAATTCCTGGCCCTGCACAGACACCCCAACAATGCCTCCCTGTGCCTGGGAGCACTGTCCAAACTCTCCTGGAGCTCTAGCAGCCTTGGGGCTGTGCCCATTCCCTGGGGAGCCTGGGCAGTGCCCCGGCACCCTCTGGGGGAAGAACTTTTTCCTCATATCCATGTTAACCCTCCCCTGATACAGCCCCAGCCATTTCCTCCTACACCTAAGAAGGTATCCATCTGTTACCACTGAGCTGTGCTTCTCTTTGTCTGCTCCTAACAAATCTGATACCACAGCCTCTCTGTTTTGATCAATTCTGTTTCAAGTGTAACTGCACTGTAAGGAATACAAACACCTTGTATGGAAAGCTGTCTGCTTAAAGATATCAGATTCCTTGTCTGCTCTGGTCCCCAGACTCCCATTTGTTCCTGAGCTCCAGCCTATACCATTTTGTACCTCTATTTGCAGGTGAGTACAAGTGCATTTCCATATGGCTCAGTAAAGGCTCTTCCCCATCACCTTCCTTTCAGATATCATTTTAAGCATGACATACAATTTAAACAGAAAATAAAGTATCAAAAATAATTTGACTTGAATTGGTAGAAATAGGCATTGCAGTGAGAATTAGAAGGTTAACTCCTACAATGAGATTATTGCTGTTTTGTTCCAAAACAAGCAACTTAGAACTTTCACTCCACTGAGCTAATCCAGAAGTTTAATTCCATTTTTTAAAATTTTCTTTATATATATATATATATATAATATATAAAGGTAAATATAAGTACCTAAAAATAAACTATCTATCATGCATATATATATATATATATATATATATATATATGTAATTAACATAATACAAAGAGTAACATTTGTAGGATTCTACAGTCTAATATGCTCCTGGTAATTCACTGAAAAATTGTTACAACTTAGAGGTGGCAGAATTCTACTGTTATCATCATTAGATACCTTCTGCTTCACAATACTGTAGAAGTAGTTGTTGCTGTGACAAGTAACAATTATTAATTTAATAAGGGTTTAGTTAATTTGCTGGAAGTCCTTGGACAATTCCTATGAAGGCTCTGTTTATTCTTACCTTCTGACAAAATAGATGTGACTGATATTTCCCTGAACAGCAGAGGTGGTGTGATCTTATATTTATGCTTTGAGGCCCAAGTACAGAAAGAATCAGGTATCATTTAAGTACTTGAGGGAGAAAAATACTAACAAAGAAACAAAATGAATACTGCAGTAAGTAGATTAAAGCACAAAAATATGTGAGCTAACCACAACAGAGTTGTTTTAGTTATTTAAAATCAATTACTGTATATTGATTTTTTGTTTTTAAACAACTGAGGTTTCTCTCTCCACCTCTATTGCCTGCTGTGCTTTCTCCACAGGCAGATTAATAAAGAAGAAGATTTTCATTGGTGTCCTATTTACTGGTGTAAATATGTAATCTGGGAGACAATATAGTACCTTCTGGAAATAAAGTTTGTGTGTGTGCTAGAGAGCGCAGGTGATTTGCAGCCCCTCATAATTGATTCCCACCCTTCCTTCCGTGCACCATGGAAAGTTTCTCCTCCAGCAAGGCATTCCCAAGAGCTCCATCTGCAAGAGAACTTTTGTCTGTCCCATCAGACTGCACAACAGCGTCGAAAGGAGGACTGAAGTCAGTGCTCAAGGGGAGTAACTACCTTAAAATTCCATAGGTCTTGATACCAGCCTTGCTGATTTTAGTGGGGGTCTGTCTAGTGAATGTTTCGAGGCTGAAGGGGGGATGCTTTTTTGCCCAACCCCAGAAACACCTATGCTTCCTGGCACTCCACCCCTGAGGAGTCTGTGCACTTTCAGGGCTCCAGGCATCTGTTTAGCCAAATTTCACAAAATAGCAGAAGACTGTGTGTTGGAAAAGACCTCTAAGATCATTGAGCCAAGACACCACATGAACTGTTCTCTTTTGCCCTTCAACAATAATTGTGCCCTCCTTTATTTTCATATATATATATATATATGTGTGTGTGTGTGTGTATATATGTGTGTGTGTATATATATACACACATATATATATATACATATACATATACATATATATATATATACACACACACACATAGTGGAAGGTGATCAGGTCTTCAAATCTGATATGTTTGTGGCAGAAAAACAGAGAAATGAGAGGAAAAAGTTGACTTCATGGATCACAATTTCACCACACTATATCAACACAGTCCTTCCAGTAACTGAAAGGAGCCTTCAAAAAAGATGGAGAGTGACTATTTACAAGGGCATGGAGAGACAGGACAAGGAGGAATTTGCTTTCAAACTGAAAGCAAATAGGTTTAATTGGATACTAGGAAAAAAATCTTCCCTGTGAGGTGGTGGGGCTCTGGCACAGGTTGCTCAGAGGAGCTGTGGCTGCCCCCTGCCTGGAAGTGTTCAAGACTGCTGGACGGGTCTTGGAGCAACCTGGGATAGCAGAAAGTGTCCCTGTCCATGGAACAGGATGATTTTTAAGGTCAGTTCCAACCAAGGCCATTCTATGATTTTATGCATCTCTGGCTCCCAATACAGTCATTAGTCCAGCTGCTGCTAGCCTCTATGGAGGTTTCCAGAAATATAGTTTCTATGCAGCAAGAAAAATATTGGTGGATATATTCTTAAGACTGTAATTAAAAGACAAAGTTTCTAACTTTTATAGCTATGCTGATTTCATGACACAGTTCTGGATCTCATAACCACATTCATCTTTCCAGAAATGACCTAACTGGTTATATTATCAAGACAAACTGAACCAGCAACATGAGTAAAAGGGAAAGATGGTATTACTTGTATCACCTTTTGGGTTTTCAGCTTAATATTAACTGACTAAAGTCTGTACATTCTGACTCAGACACTTACCAATATCATGGGATATTGAAAGTAAATTTTATTTTGAGTCACACTGTTGTTACCTTTTCCAGTATTGGCTGTGCTCTGCATAAGAGTTTGTATAAGCTTAAAAACCTTAAATATCACTTCTAAGTTTAGCCTAGAATGATTACATTCTCAGACAAAGATGGTAATTTAAGATGGTGAGTATGGCGAGTGAAGAATCAACTAAAAATAGGTTATGAGATTTCTGATTATGTACTTTCTGTGTCTTCTTACTTTTTTTACATTTTTCTCTTATGGATACTTCACAAATATCTTTGAAATTTTTCTGAGAGGTGAATAGTTTGAAACAAGTTTTCATGGGAAGGACTTTGTATTATTGCATTGATTTGGTCAGCAACCTTGGTCTATTGGAATTAACACAAACCAGTGGTGTGGATGAAAAAGTCTGGACAAACCTCACGAAAGATACACAGTTTCATACATTTTTTAGATTTGGAAATATTTAAGGAGACACCAGAAACTGAGTGCACTAAGCTGTTCTTCTGTCTGCTGTGGTCACTGTGCAGCAGTGGAGGAGAGGCTGCCCCAGTGCTGAGCTGCTCCCTCCAAAGAGAAAAGAAACAGAGGTATACCCCTCTGGGATGAAAACGTCCCTTCTGCCTCTTCCTTCACTCCAGCTCTTCTCTGGATTAAACTGAAAGCTTCTGATTTCCAGTACTGTAAATCTGACACATTTCATGAGTATTAGGTTTACTTTCCTGCAATAAAAAAGTCACGATTATTAGAAAATACAGAAAAATTGAAACATTCTGAAGCTTCACTCTACTTCAAAATCAACTGGAGGGTTTCAAGCACTGTATCTCTACTTTAGACACTGTCTTTATCATCTAAATAATAAATGTGGTCAGTTTGTATTACACATTTTTATGGAACTGGGGCATTTTTTTGTAAGCTATTTGCCTACTACTAGACTTGGTGCTGCTCTATGAAAAGAAGTTTCTTTGCATTCTGTTGGAAGTAAGGGGTGGTGGTGGTGTAGATTGTTAATAATCCCTAGGAACCATTGCAGCCTGCAATTCACGCTACCACAAACCCATAAAAAGAGCTCCTTTGTACAAGAACTCTGTTCCAATGTAACCCAGGTGTAATCTGGGGCGAGGGTGGTGAGGCCCTGGCACAGACAAGTTATGGCCGTCCCTGAATTCCTGGCAGTGTCCAAAGCCAGGTTGGATGAGGCTTGGAGCAGCCTGGGGTAGTGGGAGGTGTCCCTGCCCATGGCAGGGAGATTGAAATGAAAAGGTCTTTGAGGTCCCTTCCACCCCAAATGAGTTTATGGTTCTATGATTCTACAAACAAATGCAACAGTACTGATCCAAACTCTGCCATTCATTTGGCAGAGCTAGGTTTTTATTTGTTTCTCCCTTCAAATTAGAAACAGATTAGAAGAATAAATTACTTTTAAATTAAATGACAGAACTGAACACGGGTTGATGGCAATTTAACTGTACTAATATAAAAATTAACTTAAGGCATTTGATTTCTGCCTGCCTTTTCATAATCCCCACGTCTATTGAGGTTAAATCATTCTCCTCTCCTCCTTTATTTGTTTAATGAATTTGTTGAAAAAGCAAATAAAATTTCATTAATTTAATATTTCTGTGTACAACACTGGAAAACTGATTAAGAATAAATAAAAAATTAGTTTAGCATTCCATTTAACATGATAGTTTTATTTCAATAATTACTTTATTGAAACATTTCTAATTAGCTTGCAAATAAAAAAGAATTTGTCTTCATATTTCCTACTGAGTAAATTATTACTCTCTTTTACACATACTTTTGTCTAAAAGGTGTTTGGCAGTTCAATTTGATAAGTGCATTGCAAAGACATGACTGAGTTAGGAACCACATTTGTGTTCCTAGGTATTTATTTTGGATTTTAACCATACACCCAGGCTTCTTAAAGAGAGAAAAATGCTTCTGCTGGAGCAAACCTGGTGCTCCTCTTTAACTTCCCTGAAGGTGGCCCTAGTAAGCTGGTGGCAATTGTAAATACATTTCTCAACTGCAAGAGTGAAATCTCTTGGGTTCATCTCCCATGGAACCAAGTAGTACGGAGATGATAAACACGACTGAAAAAATCCTGACAGATCAATTTCAAATTAGGCTTACAGAGCAGGTTTTTTTGCAAACTCTTGGTTTTGTTAAAGGAAACAGATTAAAGATTCTAGTGTAGTATGTATAACTAACCTTTCTAATATTTTATACCATGGTTCCTTTCTTAGTAAAAAATGTCTTAATGGCATATACACACCTTACAGGTGTTTCTGCTCTGTATAGATTTTGGAATTTAACATGCAATTTTTCCCAGAGATGAACCATCACTTTACAAAATTACTATACATACGGTTCAGGGGGTTGTGTTGTTTTTTTTGGTTTTTTGTTTGTTTGTTGTTTTGAAGGTTTTCTGTTTGTTGGGTTGGTTTTTCTTTTTGCTATGTTTTTTGTTTTTGTTGTTGTTTTCTGTTTTTCTTTTTAATCGCATTCCTTACATAGCTTGCCATTTTAAGCTTTTAGTTTGTTTTGTTTTATCATTATTAAAAGTAAGAAAAATACATTCACATTGAAACAGGTGATTTTATGAACCACTTACTGTGAAGACAAAAGGTTTAGTAGGTGGTATCTTTTAATATATTTTTCTCAGTGGTTATAATTGATGCAGAAACTAATAAGCAAATTGCTCTTTCTATTCTGTATTATCTTGCCCAATTGTGTGTGTCTGCATCAATGACTATATCAACAATATTATCATTGTCTTTGAATTTTGTCCTTGTTAAAGTCATAGGAACCTGATTTTGTGGAGAAGAGAAAATAAAAGACTATTTTGCCTTAAGTGTTTAGTCATTATCGTATTTCAATGATATGAACACTAACAGAGAGTATCATTTTGCCTGTAAAAGGGATCATTATTTCACCATAAAGGTATGTCTGTTTTACTAATAATCAAACATTCTGATAACAATGCCATAAGAGTCTTTGATGCACACATATAAAATTAACATTATGCCGTTATTTTATGACTTGATCATTAGTGGTGTCTAAGTTGTACTTTTCACAGAATCACAGAATCATTTAAGTTTCAAAAGACTTCGAAGATCATTGAGTCCAACCTGTGGCTGATCCCCACCTTGTCACCCAGACCAGACACACGTCCAAATGTTCCTCGGACCACTCCAAGGATGGAGGACTCCAACATCTCCCTGAGCAGCAGAAGATCAACATCTTCTGTGATGAAATTCCTCCTGATGTCCAACCGAAACCTCTCCCTGTGTGCAGCTTGAGTTTATGTCCAGTTGTCCTGTCCCTGTTCCCTGGGAGCAGAACCCAACCCTCCACCTCATTTGCCCCTTCCTGTCAGGAGCTGTGCAGAGCAACAAGGTCCTCCCTGAGCCTCCTTTTCTCCAGATTGAACAACCCCATCTCCCTCAGCGCCTCCTCACAGGACTTAACCTCTAGAAATCTCACCAGCTTTATTCAACTTCTCTGGGCTCTTGTGCATCCATTAAAAAAAAAAAAATGGTGACCACAAACCAGAAATAAATATTGTTCAATTATTATTTTTACCACTCAGTGTATACTTAGGAATTTCACTGGAAGACACCCAGCTATTTTTATTGTGTCTGCCTAAGCAAACACAGGAAACGTCTTAAATATTTGCTGCATGTGCATCCAAAGAGTAGTAACAGTTAATGCCTCCACAGTTTTGTAATTAATACTGATGAAGCTTTAAGACTGATTTGCTGTAAATACCAGTCAATTGACGGGGGCATCTTGCTCAGAATATGCTCAGATTACAAAAATGTGAATTGTGAGAATTTGGCCTGGCAGCAAAATTTTTTGCCATTCAAGGTGGTTTAATGTATGCTAAATTCCCAACTGCCTGCATGTTCAGCAAAGATGATTCAGCAGGCAATTTCTGACTATGTGCTAGTAAATAGAATGAATCATAATCTTTAGTCTGCCATGAAAACAGGGTAAATACCTGTCTTGCATCCATGGCCAGACCCTCTTGCCTACTTTCTGCAGAGTGGCCTGGTTCGGACTGCTTTGTGACTTCAGTAACAACTTCAGTGATTTCAGTGAAGGAACTAATCACACCACACGGAGGAATCTGGTCTAGGAATACTCCAGTGATTATGTTCCAGCCTTAAGGAGGCAGGATTTGAGACCAAAATCACAATATTATCATGGCTGCCTTTAAGGATTCAGTATCAACGAGAGATAGAAAAGGTATGCATTCCAAAGTCATAACCAACACGTACAGGAACCTGCAGATACCTGAGAAGTGGTTACCGAGAGAATGGAGCCAAGCTCACCTCTTTTGGGAAAGATGGTAAAACAACATCAAACAGCAATAAAGTGTGGCTAAGTACACTCAGGCTGAATGTGAGGAAAATTTTTCTGACTAGCAGTGGGTCACTGAAAATTTTGTCCCAGAGAACTTGAATTTCAATCCTTGGATATTTTTAAGACTCACCTGGACAAAGCCACAGCTGACCTTGTCTGCTGTTGGTGGTAGTCCTGCTTCAGGTGGGAGGTTGGGATGACATCAGAAGGGATCCCATCCAATCCGCTTTTCTGTGACTGGGCAACAATATTAAAACTGACATTAGACAGCTCGAAAGTGACAACGAGTTTATAGAAGAGTGACTAATGGAGTCAAGAGTTAAACTGCTGTCATCACTAAAATCCCAGTCTTACATCATGGTTCAGTCTTCACATTTGGCATTGTTCTTTTTTTGCTAGAAGGGCAGTGAATGTTTCTGTTATCCTTCACTGATGCATCCTGTGGTTGGATAAATCTCTTTGGAAGCAGAAAAAATTTTCCTTTTTCCTGAGACCAGACAAGACTGGGCAGACAAAAACTCTTCACATCAGGACCATCTTCTGGAATACATGGGGTAAAGATGATCCATGAGTGACAGGGATCAGTGCCTACAGAACAATGCACTGTCTAGAAAAAGTCAAAATCATGTCAAATCTGCGCATCATTGCAAGTAGGTGAACTGAGGATAAAAGGGACAGGAATTGACCTGTCCAGCAAAAGGGACGCCAAGAATTTATTATTTTGCCTATACAACATATTTGAGTTTACCTATTTTGTCTTTCTGATCTATCGCACTGGAACTTAGATTGAAATGTTCATCAACTTTTTTTCATGCTCATCTTTTAGAGAGCAAATCTTCCAGATCCACTTGCTTCCATCATGTCATTAAAATCATTGCTTTATCTATGGGTAGCAGATGTCTTTTCCTGAGGTTCATTTATGGACAGTGACAAACTGCTGAAGGTTTATTGTTAGAGACTGAAGGAGAGAGAGAACACAGATGTTCTCTTGCTGAGCACCATTTGATTAGAAGGAGAGAACAATCCATAGTTGCTTTTGTAAGTGAAAGGCAAGAACACCCAAAAACTTAGTGCTAATAAGAGATTCAAAAAATTTGGAGCTGAGGTAGAATAGGAAAAATAAAGGAAGAAGAAACTGATTTTTTTTTTTTTTTTTTAAGACATATTTTTTTAAACTTTGTAAATAGGGTTATGGAGAGGTTGAGAAAATGGGAAAAATATGGTAAGGCAAGGCAAGGTAATTTTGTAACAAATAATAAATGCGTACTCAGAAATTATAATGAAATCTGAGGAATAATTAAAAAATTGAAACTATATTTGGCTCATAGGTAATCTAAAACAAGGAAAAAAAAGTAGAAAATACAAACGAACTTGAGACAAATATGAAAGTATTTAACAACTCTGTGGAGATAAATGCAAACATGAAAGCAAAATAAACTAGTTGATTATTGAGTTAAAACCAGCATTCCAAGGAGAAATCTTCTAACAGAGAGGGAAAAAAATTACTGATAGTTGAAAACAGCCAGGATGTACTATGTAATTTTTGAAAAAAGTTTCACCAAAAAGTTTCACGTACATTTAGAAAAAAAGGTGCTGCCTGACCAGCCTGATCTCTGATGGCCTGGTGACCTGCCCATGGAGGAGGGAAAGGCTGTGGTTGTGTCTGCCTGGACTCCAGCAAAGCCTTGGGCACTGTCTCCCACAGCATCTCCTGGAAAAGCTGCAGCCCAGGGCCTGGGCAGGTTCCCTCTGCTCAGGTGAAGAACTGGTGATGGCTGAGCCCAAAGAGGGCTGGGGGATGGTGCCACATCCAGCTGGGAGCTGTCACTGCCATGTCCCCAGGGCTCAGCGCTGGGTCCAGTCCTGTTTAATGTGTTTATTGATGATCTGGATGAGGGGACAAGTTCTCAGGTGACACAAAGCTGCAGGGAGTGTGACTGCTGGAGAGCAGGAGGGCACTGCAGAGGGATCTGGACAGGCTGGATCCATGGGCTGAGGCCAAAGGTGTGAGGGCAGCAGGGCCAAGTGCCAGTCCTGCCCTTGGGTCACACCAACCCCTGCAGCTCCAGGCTGGGCAGAGGGGATGGGAAGTGCCTGTGGGGAAAGGCCCTGGGGGTGCTGGAGACAGCCGCTGGACATGAGCCCAGTGGTGTCCAGGTGGGCAAGAGGCCAATGAATAACATTCTGACTCATTATCAAAACCAGCGTGTCCTGCACAGCATGCCCAGACCAAGGCAGTGACTGAACCTCTGTACTCAGCACTGGTGGGGCTGCACCCCAAATCCTGTGCTCAGTTCTGGGCCCCTCACCGTAGGAAGGACATGGAGGAGCTGTAGCTAAGGAAGGATCTAGAGACCAAGTAATATGAGGAGCAGCTGGGGGAGCTGGGAAAGGGCTCAGCCTGGAGAAAAGGAGGCTCAGGGGGGACCTTGTGGCTCTGCACAACTCCTGACAGGAGGGGACAGCTGGGGGGGGTCAGGCTTTGCTCCCAGGGAACAGGGGCAGGGCAAGAGGAAATGGCCTTGAGCTGCACCAGAGGAGGCTCAGGTTGGAATCATCATGAGAATTCCTTCACAGAAATGGTTGCTAAGTGCTGGAAGGGGCTGCCCAGGAACTGATGGAGTCACTGTCCCTAGAGGTGTTCAAGAAGCAGCTGGACATGTCACTTAGTGCTGTGGTCAGGTTGATCAGGTGGTGGTTGGTCAAAGGTTGGGTTTGATGATCTAGGAGTTCTTTTCCAACATTAAGGATTCTGTGTTTCTGTGATTCAACAAAAAAGTCTTTCAGTTATTTGATTAAAAGGTAGGAAACTATAATATTTCATCAATGGATTAATATCCAAAGAACAAAAAAAGTTAAACTACTCGATCAAGTCAAATATATTTAAGGCAGCATGCAAGAAATATTTCTGTCATTAAATTTGAGAATGCCTAGAAATATAAATACAAATATCTCTGTTTATTTTAGAACGTTTTTTTCTTATATATGTAAGGAAAAAAAAAGGTAAACTGAGCATCATCAGTCACTGTAATTTAAGTTCTAAGAAAAATGATGGAGCACATAAGCAGTGACATATAAAACCATAAAGGAATAAGGAGATGATCAGCATCCATCAAGAGTTTGTTGAAAACAAGCAAGTCAAAGCAATATATGTTACTTCTGAGAAATTCTTCAAGTTTCCCTTGGGTGCAGGAAAGCCTAAATGCTTGATGCATCTGGCAAAGTTTGCATAATAAAAGTTATGATCACACTGAGTTAAAAAGTTGGTGTGTCAGAAGAGAATAATGGAGTTCAGCTATCAAACTCATGCAAAACCCCAGCATGCTGTTCAATAAAGACTGGTGGGAAGAAGACACCATATGTGCCAGATGGATCATGATTGACTAAACAGCAGCCCTGTAGATAATACTCTAGATTTTAGAATAGCCTCTGTGGAAAGAAGTAGTAGCAGCCTTAAATTACAGAAAAAATAACTCTGCTTCAATATTAAATACAATTTTATTTTAGTTAGAGGGATCATCCTAAGTAGATCGTGAATCCTGAATAGATTTCACAAAGTGGATATGGTTTTTGCAGCACTGAGGATCTTTAAGAACAAATTAGACAGACGCCCATCAGAAATGACATAAAAATAGCTGATCTTGCCTTAGGGAAGGGGAATACGCTGGGGACAGCTATCATATCAATCAGTTCTGTGCCTCAAGCACTGGTGCATGGATATCCCATTGTGCTGGCTTTTACTGCCGGTGACCACAAACAGAGATGTGCTGGAATATTGCTGTTGCAATTTGTCTGAACTGGCCAAGGACATAATCTCTTAAAAAGTGCCCATTCTTTCAAGATCAAGGACTGGGAAATGCAGACCCACTTTGTAAAGAAAGCTGTTTTTTCCTCTGTCTTGTCATATGGCACTCACATCAAACTTCGACATTCTTAAGAACACCACAATTAAATAGTCTACCACGAACTTATATAATTGCACATAGACAAATAATATGAGGATGCAAAGATTGTATTTGTGCTTTTTTACTTCTAAAATAGGTGTGGATAATACTTCTATTTCATAAACTGTGATGATGTGACCATTTTTCTATCAGTAGAGTACATGAAAGAACTGTAACAAGTATTCCACTCAATATGGTAGAAGTTTCCATAAAAATATGCAGTATAATATTCCACCAGGTCTTTCATTGTCCAGCCCTGCTCTCATCAATTCCAAGAGCAAAAGCTGAATTGGTTTGCTTATATGTCAAAAAGATTCATATTGAATTACAATGTGATCTTGCATGCCTTTAATGGATGTGTTGATGTGATAGTAATAATAATAATAATAGTAATAATAACACTTTTCAATTCTGTAATTGCATTCTGATTATACTAACATGATTTACAAACACTAATTATGTGAGCCTTTCAAAGCTCTTGTAACAAACGTGGTAGGCCCATATACAGCAATTACAATCATACTTCTCTTTCAGAAAGAATTTCCTGCAGACTTCCACATAATCTATAACAAAGAAGGTACAGGAATATGAGTATTTTGTCAAAAACTAGTGTGCTGAAGATACAGATATTATTTTTATCCTTATTAAGCTACTTCTTTTTCTTCCATGTCATTGTGTCACCATGCAATGAAAACTTTAATTTTTCTTGCCTAATTTGCAAAACAAAAGTAAGTTTGCAAATTGCAAACTTTGCAGCTCATTCATAATCAATGTAAGTAGCTTATTAAATGTTAATTTGTTGGGAAAATCTCAGTATCTTTCCTCTTCCCTCTGTTCACTGTTTTATGTCACCTGTACGCAATTTTTTCTCTCACTTGACAGTTTGATATCTATGGCATATTAATACGTTTAAAGTAGCCATCATGCAAATAGCAAAGCTCAAATTTACTTCATATAAGGAAGTTGTTTTAAAGCACAGCACACTTCTCACACAGTTGCTCAAATACTTAAAGGAATAAAGAACACTTCTCAAAACTGTGGTTGCATATGCATGCATACTAGGAACTAACTTTTTGGTTTACATCTGGAAATATTGATCTACATTCTCCTCCAGGGCCACACTGCCTCATGACATTCCACCATCCATTTAATTTCCTTCAGTGCAGTGTTATTCTTCCACGGAAACATTTTCTCCCTCCCTGCTGCCCTTTACTTCTACTTTGCCTTTTTGAAGTGAGACCTTTAGATTTGGCAGAGATAAGATACATTGCTTCAAAGTGAATGTTTTACAGCTTGATGCTGGTTTTGTGTATTTTTAATATCATTTTTGCTGCTCAAGGGAACTCTATGGAGTTTAAGACAGGGTGTCAGAATTAACAGAGTTTTTTGTGAGATATTGGACCAATAAGTAAACTTTGTGGCGAGTTCACATACGGCACAGCCCTTCAGCTTCTGCCTTTCAAAGAAAGCAGAATCTGCTTGGTCACAGCCATGGGCCAACTTCTAAGCTCCTCTAGCACCATCAATGAAAAATAAAACAAATGGTCATATTTTGGGAAATTTTGCAGGACATTATGTCCAGTTGATATAATCCACTCTACTTGATCCATTTCTATGTCTTTACCTCACTGCAGGACAAATTTCTACTTAATTTGATACAATGAATTAAAATTAAAAATTTTACAAGCTATATTTCCTTCACAAAAAGTCCAACAACAAAAATATTTCCTTTATTTTTAGCAAGGAGAAGTTATACAATATATTTATTTTTTCTTGTCATTTAAATTTTTTTGTATTAGCTACTTATTAAAAAATCTTTCTGCATAAAATCCCTCAATATAGCTGAAAATAGACATAAAGATACAGAATACAGATTCCTTTGGTCATTTAAAAAAAAAATCTGTTTTATTTCTCATCTGCTTAGATGAATCCCATGGGTAAACTGTAACACAAAATGTATTTAGTTTTATATGATCTTCTAATCCCAACTGCTGCATTAGGTAATTTTTCACTAGTTTCATGTATGTCTTTTTTATTGTCTGCATCAGAGCAAAAATAGGCTAATAAATATTGATTTGAAACAAAGTAGAACAGAGAGATATTCCAAATTGCATTTTGTAAAATGAGGGGTTTATACTCCAGGTAAGAAGTAAGCTGCAGTGAAACGAACAAAAAGAGAAAGAATCCTTGGGGATGTCTTCCAACTCAGGTTATTCTATCGCTCTATGATCCTGGATTATGATAAAACCTACATACTTTCCTAGTAGGCAATACATTTGATTAACTCAATAAGGCTTTGGAAACAAATCATTCACTGCCTTTAATCAATTTTTGAATCCTTTTTCACAAGACTTCACATAAACTCTTTCATATTTATATGGACAACACATAGTCATATAAAGATAGGTACTGAATGAAAATTACCAAGAGACTGAAGGTCTTAGACTGACATTGAAGCCATTGTGAATAGATACAAAAACATACAGTTTTTCAAGTTATTCTGATTTTAAAAAGAATACTAATTCCCATTTCGTATTTTTTCTGAGTCCATTTAAACAAAAGCATATTGCAACAAACTGAAGATTATTTAAAATGGTGAAAAAGGCTCCTAGTTGAAGACTATTGAACTACTGCTCCCAGTTATGAAAAATTCTCACTAGAGAAACAAACATTAGAGCAAGGGAAACAAAGTCTCAGCCTGATGGCAGTATAAAAGGAAGTGAGGAAATCTGCAAATGACAGAATGTGTATTTGTAGATGATAAAAAAATAGAGCCATAGAGAAATAGTCAAGAATTTGACAGCATATGTGTGGTTTATTTAAGGGTTTGATTTCAAAATAACCAAATTATTTAACAGAGCACCAGTTAAAAGCAGCCCCAGCAGGAAAAAATGTTTTTTAAATTTACAAAAATAAGGAAAGCTGTTCCTTTAAAGAGGCATCAGTGTCCATGGAAAGTAGAGCTGTTGTAACTAGAAAATAAGAGGCGAGAACCTGTGGTAAGTCAAGTGTTCATCATTGTATTAGGAAGCAAAAAAAAAAAAAATTTTTTTCATAAAATGGAACTTTTAATGGTGGCAGACAAAGGAGAGGCTAAATCACATTTTTGTATCCACTTCCCAGTTTATCACAGATGAACAAATACAGCAGGATAATATCGTTACTGCTTCCACATTTTACTTCACCAATTGTGGGTTTGGAGGTGACAACAGAAGTAAGTCCGGACCTCTCTCTTCATGCCTGAAAAGCAGGACTACATAATTTTCTAGAAAGAGAAACCTTGGAGCTGGTTTTGTTCTCAAATGCAGTGTCACGTTAGGAAAGTGTTCACCAATAGCTGCAGTCAAAAAGTGAGTGTTGGAGGAATTATTTCTGGACAAGTTATATGAGTGATGATGATCCACGGAAAGAAAATTGGAAGGTATTCCCTTTTTCTGTTTCCAGTGTTCTTATCCTGGAACAGGAGGTCTTCTGAGTTCTGTTACCATGAGGAATTAATAACAAAGAGTAACAATTAGCATCCATCTTTGGCCCTGAGTCCTCTAAAGTTGAAGATTAACTTTGGTTTAGATAGGTAGAGTGGGAATCATGATGCCAGGAGAAAATTGAGTAAATGTGAATGAAATTGCTTTACAATTGGCCTGATATCATGAGCCTGGTCATAAACTATGGCCCTACCTGGCAAACCTCTCTGTCAGATTCTTCTGTTGCCTCTGACAAGTAATTTCTCTCAGTCCTGAATTATTTTTAATCTTTCTAAAGGACAACTCTCCTCCTCTGGAGCAGTCTGCTTCATCCACTTTCAGTCATGGAGCTCCAGTGAAGGTCTTACTCAGCAGGAAACAGAATATGGAATGAGTCTGTGAGGGTGAGAGCAGTGTATAGGACTGCACCTTCTCACACTTATTTTTATTCTTTCATTCTTCTTGGGTAAAAACAGTATTTTTTTTTTTTCACATTATCTAGGCCTCTAATTCAGAAAGTCTGAAACCTGGCAGTTCAGAGTACTTTATTTCAAATTCTATCTACTGGCAGAGCCTGGTGTTCCAAGTGTACATATTCTTAAGCAAAAACAAACCCCTTCTGTTTTCCAAGATGCAGTCAATTAAGATCTTGTTTCATCCCTTTAAATGTTGTGCTCCCCCTTCTTTATCTTCCAGAGGAAGAGAGAGAAGAAATTTATTTTCCTCTGTCTTTCCTGCAGTATAATCCACAATAATGCTGGCAGGACATCGAGTTAAATCCTGCACCCTGTGAGAATGCAATTATCATGCCATCAGAAAAAGTACTTCATTTTCTAGAGGGACACAGCAAATGCAGATAACGTTTGACATCCTCATCATGGTTTAAAACACTACATTACAGAGCCAAAATGTTGTATTTCTTTTCTTTTTTTTAATGTCAGTCTTTCAAAACAGCACCATGTCCTATAATTAAATCTATCACAACATTTATTTCACAGGCCTCAAATTTGTAGAAGTGATTTAATGGCTTATTTTGTGTTCATCTCTCCCTCTTGTGGCAGATGTCAGCAAGGAAAAAGATTGCTATTTACAAACAAATTGAAATGAGCTAACCCTGAACATTATCTACTTCTAACATCAGGACGTTTTGGGGTATATTTAAGTTGTAGAGTGTTATGAAAGATATAATTTGACGTCCCCAACCTAACAGCACACATTTATAATGTATAGTGCACAAATACTATAATTTCATTATACCTTACCCATCATAACTCTCACCTGTTAAATGAATGTGTAGGTTACGCTGTTCAAAGGACATTTGCAAATTAAATATTTTTTTAAGAAAGCTCTTGAAGGCGGAAGATTTTTATATTTTTCTATTTGCATGTTTGATGTTTATTTGCATTTGAATGTTGTCATATTAATAGCAGTTTGCCTGTAGGGAAAAAAAAAAATGTCCTAAATATCAGTGTATGGTAAATGTTACTGTAACAGAAAGCTTTATTGAACCACAAGCTGCCTCACTGTTTAAAGGATCTGCAAGGGCTGTGGATTTCTCCTGAGGGGCAAAATATATTTTCAAAAAGCTATTTCTTCAGTTTGTTCCCCTCATATATTTGACATCCTTTTATACAGATCAAGTTATATTGTTTGACTGTCAGTCTAATTTGCTGTTGGACCTTTTAGATGACATTCTGATAAACAAAAGATTAACAGGGAAAAAAGAATTTGCTCCAAACAAAACCCAAACAACCAAAGGCCACCAACCCCAAAATCTGTAAGTAAGACCATAAAAATGAGTCAGAAGGTGACTCTGACTAAAATTATGTATAAAGTGGGGTGGATTTTTTTTTGAGAGGTGCATGTACATGTGTGAAAAGAGAGAGATGTGCAGCAATAATTTTCCTTTCTTCTGTGTGTAGACTGGCAGACACTTGTTTAGAAAGATAAGACAGGAGGAAATATCCTCAAGTTGTGGCAGGGGAGCTTTATATTAGATTTTAGGAAATTTTTTTCACCCAAAGTGTTGTTAAGCCCTGGCACAGCTGTCCAGGGCAGTGGTAGAGTCACAATCCCTGCAGAGATTTAGATGTGTGGGTGTGGCACCTGGGGACATGATGATGGTGACCTTGGCAGTGCTGAGTGAGTGGTTGGACTCAATCTTAGAGGTCTTGTCCAATATAAATCATTGTAAAAATCTATGATTTACAGAGGGGTGGTGGCAAAGCAGTGAGGGCTCTGATGCCTTGGACTGAATCTTCATTTCTGACTGTGGCTGATGGTGGGTTCTTTAGTCCCAGCGGCAGTGGTCCCAAGCCAGCACAAGGGGAGCCAAACAAGGCCAGTACTGGTGAAATCTGCATCCCTTCCTCATGCACCACATCCTACAGGCAGTGGGACATCTGCCTACCAGTTTGTGAAGAGACCTCTAAGAATGCTTTAAACAGTCCAGTGTTTTAACAGAAGTGAGATGTGCAACAGATAACCTACTTGCCTCCTTCTGGAGGAATCACAGATATTTGCTGGGTCACTTTATTCTCAGAGCATGCTGGAATTCTCCACAGGGGCTGCTCAATCAAGCTCTAGTGGATGAGATTAACCTTGGAATTACAGCACATTTATGTGTGCATTAAGAGTATCTCCACTAAATCGTTGGGAGCTAAGACTGTCTCTCAAGAAGATGACTATCTTTTACCTCCTAATCTAGCCCTGGATCCTACCCTAATATACCTTAAACTTGTCAGTCTAATGATCAGCTTAAGTTTGTAAAAGCTATGGGCATGCATTGCATTCAAACAGCTTAAAAAAGGGTAGGCTCACAGTTCTCTTGAAAAGAAAGCTCAAAAGGCAGACAAGTGTCTTCTGCAAAATCTGGTTTAAAAAAGTCTTTAAAGGAATCATTGTTTCCTATTAATCATTCAAGATTAAGTGATTAATACTGGAACACAAACATTCCTGATAATGCCTTTAACATCCTTTTAGCAATTTTTAACTTTTTCACTTGAGAGTTGTTGCCTGACATTGCTTCTTCATCTGTTTAGGTCATCTGTTCCTCACCATGGCAACTGGGAAATTACTGCACATGTGATCTGAAGTTTAAATGCATTTATTGTCATTGCTGTTGTCTCTAAGGTGAGGAAATGAGGGTTGTCTTGCAATAAGAAAACAGCAAGGTGTGTAGCCAACCTTATTTCTGTGTGAGTAGAAGTGTCCCAATCACAGTTCACCATCATTCAAAGTGGAATTTGTGCCTGTTTCCTCACAGACTCCCTCTGGCTGCTGCTTTCATGTTTTCAAAAAGCTGAGCCAGAGGGAAACCTTTTCCTTAAACTCTTAGCCTGTTTTGCTGGGAGATTTAAAGCCTCAGACCTTGACCTTCTTGTTTTTGATCTGTATTAACATAGTGGATGGAATTTTGGTTCA
This sequence comes from Acanthiza pusilla, assembly GCA_036630365.1. Lineage (NCBI taxonomy): Eukaryota > Metazoa > Chordata > Aves > Passeriformes > Acanthizidae > Acanthiza > Acanthiza pusilla. Next base: position 3,247,699 of record JAXCHO010000032.1, on the reverse strand, counting down.
AAGGTCTGTGGTTTTGTTCTTACAAGGAATAAACTAAACCCTCTTAGAGATGACAGCATCTGTGTTTTCTTGACTGAGCCAGCCCATGGTGGGACAAGTATTCGCCCATGTATGATGCTTTAACTCAGAGACTGGAGGAGCTTCAAAGTCTGCAGAGAATTTCGTTAGTTTTATGGACCCTGGTTTTGATTTAGAGAGCCAATACAAGTGTTATTGTAACTTCTTTATGTTTACTATAAGCTCTTTTAAAAATGCATGAAAGCAAAGCTCCATTCTGCCATAATGAGACACAACACACTCTGGCTATATAAAAATGATGCATTGAAATGCTTTCTTCAGAAAATAGCTTCTAAAAAATGTAGGCTTTAGGACCATTGCCATCATGTACTGCTCATAAAAGTTCCAATTAAACATTAAATTACAAATATAACTTTTTTTTTATTATTATTTGAAGTAAACAGACCTTTCAAACTTTGTTTTAACTTTGAGATTTTCTTGCTTCTGGAATAAGCCTATTTTATTAAAGCTTTTTTTACAATGAGCTTTTTATCAGATCTGCAGTTAGCTTGTAAACCCTAGGGGTTCAAATACAAGGGAACAAATCTCTTCAAGGTTTGCTTGAAGCCTGTTAAAAGCTTACCATTATTTTCCTGTTAGACTCAGGTCAGAACTAATTTTGTGAAGACCTTTTAAACCTCTGCTTCTGTAACACCCCAGGTAAGAAGTGATGCGGAAGTGAAGAAATATGATCACTTGAGCTGAGAGACACAAGCTACAAAAACAATTCTTTGAGCAAGGGAAGAAAAATAAAGCACTGTTGAAGACATCTTTTTAGTAACTTTTCAGCAAGACTTTTTTTTTAAACAATATCTTGAAACACGTTTTTAAAAATCTCTTGCTATTAACATTTATTTCATGATGCAGGCAGAACAGAAAGTGAGAATAATATTTTGGGGTTTTTGGGCCTAATTGGCAGGTTGATGCTGAAGATAATTACTGCACTACTGTCTTCTTGCTCTAGGAATAGGACTGCTAACTAGACAAGACTTGGTTCCTTGTCCTCCTGAGTCTTCAACGTCCCCATGTTACTGCCAAGCCTCCCAAACGTCACCATAATGTCACCTGGATCAGTTCTCAACCAACCTCGAGCTCTGCACCAGGGCCAGGGGCACCTAGGCAGCGTGAAATTGGTACAAACCGGGGCATTTCAGGCTGAGTCATGTCCTTAGAATGCTGCTGCCATCCAAAGACACAATTTGGTACTGCTCTGCTGCTTGTGTGCACAGGAATCTGCTGCCAGCAGATATGGAATGAAATAGGGAGGCAGAGAAGCCATTGTTCCTCAGGTTCCAATTTTTCTGCTAAAGCTCTAAAATAGGGACTTTTTTTCTTCTTCTTCTTCTTTTCTTTTTTTTTTTTTTAACCCTGCCTTTTTTATGAGAAACAGCTGTTTTCAAAATTATGAAATACAGCACTGCCCTTATGCCATGAACACATCCATTTTATATGATGTGACATCAGGCTGTGCTGCACAGCACAGACTCCTTGCCCTTCACATGTCTTCCTGCAAAGACTCTCACTAATTTTTCACATCAAATACTTCAGCAAATTCTTTGGAGTACTTAAGCAGCAACCTGTATTTTTCTAAAACAACCTGTTCTAGATTAGCAGTTTAGATAGTGCCCAATTAACTTCTTACCTTTCCTGGCAGGATCATTCACACTCAAGAGATAAATTCCTGGGCTTCACTAAGGAGAAATTATAGGTAAAGTTATACTGCAATGGTTATAGAAATGTTTAGTTTAGCATGAATTTAAAGGGACAGAATGAGTCATTATCCAAACTGAGGAAAACTCCTATAAAAATGGATGTCCTGTGTAATCCACTTTAAATAAAAAATTTTTAAGTACCTCTGGTCAGTATATTAGAGTACAATTCTACTCAGTGATTAAAATGCCTTATTTTCTAGTTCTTTCAGCACTCATTATTATATGACAATAGTCATAATTGATGAAACTTCATTTTACAGTGCACCGTGAAGTAAATCTAAGTCTTACAAACAGTCTAAAATTACAGTTTATAAAAATGTCATATCTTAATTTTTATTATCAACCTCAGCAAACCCAGACCTCACTCCAGTGAAAGCTGTATCTTAGCATATCCACAATACAGCTTGATTGCAACAAAGAAATTCCATAACTGTAATTTACCCAATTTTTCTGCAAAGTAGAATCATTTCAGTGTGGTCCACAAAACTGTTTAGAAATAGTTTATCTTTCTGTAAGGAGGGTCAAATTAATTTCTGTACAACAGCCTAACTCTTATTAACATCTAGCTAGTTGTTCTGTCATAATAATAGAGAAATTCCTTCATTATCCCATCTAGTGCCTACTGAGTGCTTCAACCTATTTGTGATTTTAATCTATGTGTTTGTTCTTCTGTGAAATTATGCCAGCTATTACTATTTGGATGTAATTAATCCTACTTCTCCTCTTTGGTGGGGAGTTCCACAGGTTAATTATGTTATTATACAGTTATGATCCAATACTTGTGAAATACTGCTTGTTTCAACCATAATTTAGCTTGTGTTTTCAGCCCTCTTTCTATATTAACCTTCTTGTCACCACCTCCACTTTTCTGTAGCTTAAAACTCATTCTTGTGTATGATCTCACAATGTTTGAACGTGGGAGCTTTGCCAGCACTGAACAGTCAACTCTGGTGTGTTCGTCTACTTCTCAATCATCACCAAAACTGATGATGAAAGAAAAAAATAGACAATTCCCCCATTTCTCTACCTTCAGTCTCATAACCATGCCAGTTAATTTTATTAAACTTACTGAGTTACAAATTCACATTATTTTTACTAACAATGCAGGGTTTGGGCAATTTAATACAAATTATATGACATTTATTTTAGTTATCAAACTGGAAACAAAACTTCACTTTCTCTTTAAATCTTTCTTTTATATTAAATTCCAGTGATGGGAAGGATATGGGGCTATATGTGAGATGTGGTTTAAGGCCACTATCATTTGGAGCAGAAAGCAAAGGAGTTGTTGGAAGTTAGGCTGTTATAAACCATCTTCTGGTTAATTTACCCAGAAATCTAAACCCGTCATGAAGCTTATCTCCATAAAGGAAGGTGGACAATGCTGGTGACATATCTGAAAACTCCATAAGGAAAGAGCGGGTGAAAATGATGTTGGGCATACATATGTTCTGAATAACGATGAAATTGAGGCCATGAAAAAGTCAGTCCTTGTGCTTCTGAATCACTTAGACTCCCTGAAAAACAAAGGACATTGACATGGTCAAAATCTTCCTGAGAATATGTACCATGATTTTTGATTCTGGACACTTCACCCAAAATTTGTTCCTCCTAGTTTGAAGGGAATTAAACTACCTTGTTCTATAATCCTGTAGCAAAACCAGGAGGAAACAGTTACATTTTCAAATGGCACAATGAATGGGAAAAGCATTAACAGCCTGAGTTTCCCAACTTCCAAGGGACTTTGTCACAGAACTCCTATCAGCTTCAGGCTTGGCATTTCTTCTACTTTCTGTGGAAATACGCCTTAAATATTTTCCCTACAAAGGCAAAACACAAAGGCAGCAAAGTCAGAGTGAAAGTGGAAACACCCTTCCTCGTGTGCACTGCCGAATCCTTCAAAGCACAGCTAATCCTGTACTTCATCAAATACAATAACCAGATATGATAGATAAATTTAAAAGGAGAGACAAAAGATGGATTTTCCTCTTGCAATGTACTGCTAATCTGCCATTGAAACAAAGCCCCTCTCAGACACAGGGTGACATAGCCCCATGGATATCAACAGTGTCCCACTGATTAAATCTGCTGGGAATGTGCTCCATAAGTCCAAGAAGAACTGGGAGAGCATGGGGAGCATGAATTAGAAGCATCAGACCAGATGCACAGCTGAGGGAGAAAACGATTGAAATGAGATTGACTGAACAGCTGTAGCTGAAACTTTGGAGCTGAATTTACTTCTCCACAGGTCTTTTTTCTTCATCTTGTCAAAATCAGCATTCTCCCTAGATGACTCTGTATGAAACCTAACTAAGCATCCAGCTCCAGAGCAAGGGGTTACCAGACAGAAGATATCACTGGCGTGGGTGTGAGCTGACAGGAGGAGAGGGAAAGTGCTGGGAAAACCAGGCCTTTCTTTGCTGCTGCTTCCACCCTGCTGCCACTTGGGAAGTGGCATAGAGGGTCATCCATCTTGTTTTATCTACCTAAAATATATTTATCAGCCTAAAACTGTCACCAAGGTACATCAAGAGAGAGGAAAATTGATGACTTCCCATGGCTATCGTTGGTGCTTATGTCTCATTTTGATAGCACTGCAAATGATTTCATACTTCAGTTATACCATAAGAAAAGGGTTTTGTACACGTAAGTAATCTGTAAGATAAGATATATCTATGTGTGTATGTGTCTAATCTGATTTTATATATGGTTTTAGGCATGTAAAATTTTAAAATTAGAGCTTGGAAAAATAATCTAGCTTGGAGGAAGAAAGCTCTGTCTTTTTATTCCATTCCTTTTTTGTTTTTTTTTTAAAGTTGCAGGCATTATGAATCCAGCTGTCTTCAACACATGCCTTGATGAGAAAGCTTGGAAAATGTTCTTATGTTGACAGCTTTCTTGCAACTTATGATATTCTGTGTTTTTGCTTTAAAATAAAATGAGAATCAAGATTCAGAATATTGTTATTTTCAATGGTATTTACAAATTCAATACCACGGCAAAGCCAGGAAGCAGTCAAGAGAAGGACACAGACGATGTGGAAACTGAAAGCTTAGCAAATGCAACTAAGGTTGTTGCACTTTTTCTCATTGTTTTCCAAATTAATCCCAAGACTTTAAAAAGAATCTGTCTGAATTTTTCATGTTTCATCTTAGAGATTATGTGAATAAAGCTCAAGTTTTGCATTTCACAAGACAAAGAATGGTAACTTCACATCAGTGGAATATAAAGTCCAGATTTCCTACAGGGACAAAGACATGATAAATTTTTGACATATTGATCAAATTCTACCTGAAGCAAGAAAGACTCTACTCTAATTAACTTTATTTTGCATTCCTCATTTCATTTGTCTCCCTCTGTGTGCTCAGTGTGATGATCAAAAATCAAAGTCACGTGTTAATTCTGTTAAATATGTTAATTCTGTTAAATATCTACAATGACAAACGAGATTGTCAGGAGAAAAAAAGTCTTTGTTGATGGTTATGTTCACAAAAGGGGAAGTTCAAAAGCTGGAAGGGTAAAATGACATCAATCAAAAATTATAAAAAGCAAATTCCTCTTCATGATGGCAAATAAAAGTGGAACTAACTGTTTACAGAAGAATAAAGATGTTTCCACTCAGAGTCTTTAGATGGAGACTTTATGCACCTTTTGGAAAGATGTTCTTTGGGTCACGTACACATCGCTGATGTTGGGAAAAGACACAACAGCAGCTCCCACTGGATTATATCAGCTGAGGAGTTCACGGTTTTCTTCAAAAGGTGCTACCAAATGCCATACATTTAAAAAAACCCGTAATGGTTTACAAAACATAATGTTACACTCCAGTACGTGCATGTGTGAGGAAGTGTGTGCAAACCTCACTGTGTTCATAGTTACAAGGGTGTGGTTTGAGACACAGATTTTATTACCCAGCCCTTGGCTAAGCACTCTTTGGAAGAATGTTTTCAGTGGTTCATGAAACATTTATATAGGGTGGTGCTACAGGAGCTGAGATTTTCCTTTTTAGATACTGCATTAGGCTCCAATATACATTACACATGACAAATCAGAGAACAGAAGCATGTAACATATTCCTTCAATATCTGTGACCAGTGGAAGCCCCACATGTGTCAAATATGGCAGTATTAATATATTCTTGTGGCAGTGTAAATATATTATTTATACATATCATTTAAAAACAATTTAGAAATATGATTGTATTTAGTAGTGGTTGGCTTTGTGTGAATTTGAGATGCTCTGCATTCAACAGACTGCAGTCCATGTTTCCATTTTATATCTTTGCTTTTCTGTTTCAAGACTGAATGAAAATCAGTGATCCTCAGCAATAGATGAATCCTTTTAACACTTAGAAAGAAAGTCAAATAAACACAGAGGTGGGTGCCATAGCAATATTTACAAATGGAAAACACCAGAGGGTAGTATTTATTTATTTTCCAAGATATTTGGAAACAGGGTGACTGGATGCTGAATCCAGGAGGGTATAAGTGAACATTAGAATTCCTCTCTGTCAAATGTAACCTACTTCTGTTGGTGAGAATGTGAGAAAACTGAGGTTTGGATCATATGAGATATCAGGACAAGGCCGAGAAGTGTAATATTGTTAAGGAAACAAAAGATAAGCACTAAATTGGCAAGCTTTGCTTCTCCAGCAGCTCTGAATTATTAACACCACAAAACAGAAGCACTGAAATCTTGAGAGATATTTTGCAGGGCTAAAATGAATAATTTAGGGAAGCTACTGCCTGCTGTCTCCTTGTTATTAAATATAGAGTTGGAAATGACTGAAAATGACTGGGAGCAACAAAGCAAAGGCTGTTGAAATAGTACCTTTGCACAGCTTTGGGCTTCTTTGCTTGAGCTGGGGTGTGCTGTTAAAATCAACTACAGGACAAAACAGTTTCTCTAGCACTTAATCTGAGAGTTTGCTTGGATACTTATCTTCTCATGTTGTTAGAATTGTCCTTTGTCAAACAACAGGCCTAAAAGTTTACTGTACAAATGACTGGCTGATGATGTTTACTGTTGTAAAAACACAACCCATGAGCCATGGTTTTCAATCACAGGGGTCTGGAGTTCAACCTCTAAATTTGTTTATAATTTTTTCCCCCTAGTTTTCAGATTTACCTGTTAGAAAATAAAGGAATTTAATTCCTTAGGGTTACCTTCCTTTAATGCTTTGGGTAATCTCAATTTCAAGTACACATGAGCTGGCAGCGAAAAATTGCCACCAGCTAGATTTTTTTCACTGGGTATACATACACTATGGGATATAGCAGCTTATTTTGTCTCTATAGCCACTTTTTTCAGGAAACAAGATCTAATTCTGTGAGAGGAGTGGAACAGATAGTCTTTCATTACAATTGTGTAGTTGAACTTCTTTTAGAAAAAGATTTTATGCAACACTTTTAAACTTTTTTCTGTAGTATTTATGCCCTTATGTAACAGTTATAGCAACCAGTAACCCCAGCTTGGATGAAGTTCTGTCTCAGTAGGAAGCTGAGATGTATTAAATTGTTACATACAGCTTGGAAATTTTAGCTAAGGGCTCTGATTCATCCCCACTTACTTTTCTGCTAGACTGTGCCACTCAGACTGGGAACCTTCTTGCCAACAGACTTTTAAATCCCAAATAAATTGAGTAAGCAGTAATGTTTTCCTTCCCTACTCTTGGTTCCATGACTATAGCATGACCATATAGATGGTATCAACCACATACTATCTCAAGAAAAGCATTTAGGGAGCATTTCAGGGAGTTGAACTCAATGATTTTTATGGATCTCTTCCATCTGAGGTATTCTATGTTTTTATGATTCCTTATGGCTGGTAAAGGACGGTAGTTTACTTTAAAGATGATAGCAAAGCCAAATCCCCAAATGACAAGAGAGTGACGTACTTAAACCTCAGTTAAATTGTCAAAACCATGCAATGACCAGGAGCAGCCATTAACTGAAGACAAAAGACTGAAGTCTTGTGAGGTAGTGCAAGAGCTGTCAATAAATAGTTCTACACTTGCTCAATCTCAAAACAAAAACAAGCCTGGACAGTAAGAGTGGCTTCTGTTTGTAACCACGAATTAGTGGAAAAGACTGTAGGCAATTGAAAGGGTCTAAACCCCAGGAAAATTCTGAAAAATTAAGGTATCCAACCGAACATAAGCTTTAATACTAAAAGAAGAAAAACAGCATCTGCCATGTTCACAGCTCTAGCATCTGGTACCCAGCTAAAATCCATTGCCAAGGACTGCTGCACATTCTTTTTCCCTGCTGCATTCAGTTAAAAACCCCCACATGTCTAAATTGCAAGACTTGTTTTAGAGGTGTGCATGGGGACAAAGTACAGGGATAGGCCCAAACCAAATAAAAGACCAGCCAAAGTCAGTAGGTCCTTTAAAACAGGTAACTCTGCACTCTAGAAAAGTGCAGAATTCAGTTCTTCATCTCCACAACCCTTTTTTTCTTTTTTGAACATGAACACAAGCAATTTCCATTCTTCTCTCCTTATTGTGTGCACAGCAAACATCACAGGGATAATGCTTACTTATCCCTCAGGGGGTTGTGAAGATTAATTAGGTAATGTTCTCAGTGCATGTCAAAGATGAAAGCTCAGCATAAGTGCTAAGCATTTGTGTATTCACAGTCACCAGAAATATGCATTCTCCACAGGAAACATGAAAAGTAGTACAGTTTTCTAGCTGTGTCCAATTTCCAGAGGTGAAACTCTTTATTATGTAGAAAACCTGCAAAATTACTTCCTAATAGTCAAACTATTTAGAGGAAATATTGTACGAGACACCCAGATGTCTATTTCTGTTTTGGAGCCTGTATGAAGGAATCATTGAAAACCTGCTGATTCCACCACGAATAAAAGAAAGAAAAGATGGCTTATGTTGTTTAGTAAGATTATAGTGGAAATGAGGGGAGGAAAATGTTCCACTTGGAGGTTATAATCCAAAGATTATTTCAGATATTTATACCTTATATTTCCCTCCAGGATTCTTCTATTTTTCTTATTTCATACTGTTCATTTTGTGTAGTAGTTCTTGCTCTCTTAGTATAGGCATTGTCACATTTTACTCATTACAGTTGTTTGTGATTAAAACTATATTTTGCCAGAAGCAAAATGAGGGCATTTGAACATTTTTCACAGATCAAAGAGAAGTAACAGAATTAAAAATAAATGCTAAACTATGCTACTGTGTGAAGTGATGGAGATAAAATCAAACTTATTTTGTACTGTAATGCCATAAAATGTATTTTTGTCAGTGTAAAAATAAATGGACTAGGAATGTGTCTTCCAATGTTTTATTGTTTCAGAAGTTACTCTGAAGTGAGTATTTTGGTTATTATCAAGACATCAGATTGTATATACATGCACAAAAATAAATATATATAGATATATAAATCTTATATACCCTCACACAAACATATCAAGATCAGACTCACACATATATACAAATACACATATAAAAAATACATGTGTGTGTATATGTGTATAGATGTACCTAAGATGTATGACATAAGTGTATATAAGTTTGGTTTAAAGACATGTACTTTTTAATTTATATTTTTGTGCATGTTTGAGCTAGCAAAATTTAATATGTTTTAAAATGTGAAGAAAAATACAAAACATACTTGGGTGTCTTTGTTTCTATGTATAAATATTGAGAAAAGGGACACAGTCTCTAGTCCTTGTTCTGCCTCACAGAATGTGTAGGTAATTCTGATATCAAGTTTTCCAAAAGTTTTCAGCTTTTGAAATGGCTTGGATGAAGAGCTGTTTCAGACTCATGGATGCGGGGATTCCAGGTAAGTCACTGTTCTCAAAGTTTTTATTCTCTATAACCATAGTAAATATTTTCTAACGAATATAAGAATAATTAGTTCAAGGTACTGGGTTTTGGTGACTGACTGCATGATTGTGGTCAAAAACAAATGGAAGAATTAAGATTTTGATTTATCTCTGGAACAAATTTCTACACTTCTTCTCAAAATTAAAATAATATCTCTATTCACATCTTTTCACTTTGTAATAAATATTTGTATTTGTATTAAAAAAAAAAGAAAAAAGAAAAAAAGGCTTATTCTGGATCAAAGAGGGTTAAAACAATGGTGATACAAACCCTCCATTTCATTCGGGGAAATATCAAACTATCTTTGTACTGCAAAACTCTCAAGGGACTTTGAAATTTGTGAATTTTCCCTGTCTCTAATGTGTGGCTCAATCAGGAGAAATGGCATTTTTTAGAAGATTTTCCAGCCAAAGAAGCAATTGTGCTATGTAAATCACTAAGCATTTGTGAAATGTCAGTGCCCCAAGGGATTTTCTCCCCAACAATTAATGCTGTTTCCCTCATTTTGACTTTTCTGCAAAGAATCAGAACAAAACTAAAAGTGCTCCATTTTATGGGTAATTTCAAGACACTTAGCTTTTATTATTGCTTCTCTGTTTGCTGAGTATTTTTGACTTTTACAATTCATACACAATCCAGTCTAAACCAGAAATGTTTGCTTTGAGTTTTTTCTAGCAAATCTACAATTACAACTCCTGTAGAGGTTGTTCTTCCTTAGACAAGAGCTACTTCCTTGAAAAGATTGTGGTACTGAGTATATATATGCCAAAAATGACAATGAAAAATTTCCACTGTAATTTTTTTTTTTCTTTAGGAAAGCAAGAATTAAATGTGCTATTCTGAAATGTTAATGTGTAGCAAACATCATCCAAACTCTGTAGTCAAAGCCATAGAGAAATTACTGAAGAACTCAATACAGGTAAGTCATAAGATTCTATTCATTCAAAACCTGCTAGTGGGAGGTGTCCCTGCCTGTGGCATTGGGTTTGGAGCCAGATGATCTTGAAGGTCTCTCCCAACATAAGCTATTATTTGATTCAGTGATTACTGAATCAATTACATCCGTGGTTGATTTATGAGGACTGAACTTCTATTCTCAAAACACAGGTGAAGGAAGATATGAGCAATGATAACATTAACAGAGGAAACTGGGAATGTGCAAAAATAAAATACAATGAAATGCAAAAGCAGACTTTGCGGGCATTATGCTTTGCTGCAGGTAAGCTTTGTGATTTCAAAGTACCCAGTGGCACAGGCACCTTCAATGTCATCAACCCTGAGGTGTCGTAAGTTCATAAGCACTAAACAAACTCAGAACTGCTCAGCCTGCAGAGATGAAAGCCAAGCAGAAATGTTCATACATGTCTTTACATCCTCCAGGTCTTTCCTGGAATGATCTATTACAAGATGAGGAGAAATAGTGACCAAAGCACGAAAGGACCTGAGCAGCAAGGAAGAGTGGGTATTACAGTGCAGCCGGATGAAGAGCTTTATGGTCTGACACTCATGAGAAACCACCCACATGCTGGTCAGGACTGTTCTGCTCTTTTCGTGGCTGCAAACTGCATCAGTGACAGCAGACCAGCAGAAATTCACCCAGCAACTGCAGGCTGCTGTGAGTACCCGAGGATATGCCGGTCCCTTTAACCACAGATATTTAATCTGAGTATTCTTTGAAGAGCTGCCTAGTTTTTTCTCATAACATGTTTGTATAAAAAGCAATTTGAACCCCCCTTGGGAGTCATGTAGATACACTAGTTCAATAATTGTTTGATAACTAATTTTCTACCCCTTCCTTTCACAACTTTTAACATGAAATGAAACAAACAGTAAGATTAGATGAAGACTAAACTGTAAGTAACTGGTTTTTACACTGTGAGTAAGTGGTTTTTACACCTGCATGCACATAAAAACAAGAAAAAGAGAAAAGATTAATCATATTTCGTATAAGAGAGCAGAGAGTATATTCCAAATAGTCCAAAAGTTACAGGTATGTTCGTAGCCATCATTTTCCTGAAACAGGCACTAGCACCAAAAGTGGCATTTAAAAATAATTAAATCAAATTTTTAAGCTTGTTTAATGTAATGGTGCAGCATGAATCAGGCTTTAAGCGTATAAGTAGGAGTGTAAAAGCCTTCTTATCTTTGGTTACCATGCCAATGACATCTACCTATCAGATTACGTCATTTGCTTTGTTTTATAAGCAGGAATGAGCCCCTCATCTGCAATCAGTGCTGTGAGAATTCAGTCAGCAGGCAGCACTGTGTGTTTTAGGAAAACACTGCTGGCTGAAACAATGGTGCCTGGAGGTGCATCTCAGCACTCCCTGAAAAGTGCTATAGAAAGCTTGATAACTTGGACAAGTCTCAAAATCAGTAAGCCACCTCCTGAAGAAAAGGTCTCTCAGAAAAACAAGGACATCTTCAGTATTGTCATGACTCCTGATCGCATCCCTAAATTTTTCATCCCTTCTCTGGACATAGAGCACATTTCCTTCCAGCAGGAGCCAGAGGAAGACAGCACAGAGAATTCTCCTGAGAGGGGAGTCTCTGACGAATTTGTTCAGAAGCGCAGAACAACTAGAAGCAAATCTGAATCCTACATCAGAAAAGAAACTATATGCAAAGGAGAGAGTCTGGACAGAAGAGGAACCCTGTGCTTTACAGAACAAATGGTTTTCCCTGAAGACCTGGAGAGAGCTGCACATCATTGTGATCCAGCAACCAGAGCTGCCTTCTCTTTGCCCCACCTCTCCAAAATCACTACACCCTACGGGTTTCTCACACTAGGAGAAAGTCCCAACACCAGGAGAAAAGAATCTCTCTTTTTTCAGCATGACTCTGAAGAGCTTAGAATCCTCTTGTCCCAAAGGAAGAAGACCACACCTCTTACAAGGAGCTCCTCCAGCCACTTCAATGAAATTCAACAGACCCCTGAGACCACAAAACCTTCAGTCGCCCCTTTTAAAACCAGGCAGGCAATTTCGTGGGAGTCAGTCTGCAACAGCCAGCTCTCTCCTCTGTGCTGCAAACCAGACTCTGAGCCACAACCCGTGAAATGTGAAAAGAAGAGGTTTCAGGTGACGCTGAAGAGACACCTGGCCAGCATCAAGCGGATGAGATCTGGCAGTGGGATGAACTGGCTCTGCTAAACGACGCAGAGCTGTCACGGCTCTTAAGCCTGTGAAAATTTAAAAGAGACAGTCTTTCACAGAGGTGTGCAAACATCAGTGTGTAGCACGTTTTCAGCATTGCAAACTCCTGAAAAAGGCCAGACAAATAACCAGACAGAACTTGCTTATGCTTGGCACATTGAATGCATCTTCTCTTTCCTAAAGTCATGCTCAGCAGCCTTGAATCCTTGACAATGCAAGCAAAGACAGGACTAACTGAAATAGACCATTTTCCAAAGGCAGTGCTGCCTTTTCTGGTCATGCCTGTAGAGTCTGTGAGAAGGAAGGAAATTATTACATCAAAAGCAAACTACAGAGAAAGAAAATGTTGTCTTTTAGGGTAGCAATATTGGTTTCAGAATGATAACAAAACTGAAAAGAAGAATCATGCTAGCTAGTCAGGTAAAAATTGTGGGCTTTTATTATTTCTAATGTAAGACTGTAAATGAAAACCAGTTAAGAGTTAATTTGTCCTGGGGTGTTTACAGCAGGTACTTGCAAACAGCCATTCATAACTTCTGGCAAGAATGTGCTGGCTGAGAGGGGATGCCAAATTCCTGCTTGCTAATGATGGTGCATAGCAAACCATTCTCTGTATTTAACAAATGAGCTTATTTTACCACTGCTGTAGTTAGCCACTCAATATGCTTGGAGTTAGGGGGTACACAATATAATTTATTCACCCCATTACCAGTGGCAAAGCATAGCACCCTTCTATTTAGCTCTTGTCATTATTCCTATTAAAACTAAACCAAATAAAATCTCCTTTTCTTTAACAGTCTTTCTCATCATTGCTGTTACTTTTTCCTTTATTTTTATCTTTTTCACAGGCTTGTTATTACCTTAAAATTTGAAAGGGCCATAAAGCAAAACCAGGAATATTCTGTGTTCTCAAAATAGGTGTTTCAATCCTGTTTGTTAAACTTGATTGTTTTGCAAGGCACTGATACTCCAGTGCATTAAATACCTCAGTGGAAAAACTACCATTGACAGCTAGAAATTTTGAATTACATCTAAACACCAAACTGAAAAGCCTTTCTTGTGTAAAATTATCACCATTTTCAAGCTGCTCATCTCCAGCCATGTAAAATTTACTTGCTACTGAATTATGAAGAAAGATAACTTAAAGTACCTGTGAGAATTTTCCAGGGTGAAGATCTGTATCAAGTTGTGTAAGAAACAGAGTTATCAGGAGATGACATCTGGTAAAATCCATTAGAGTTTATTGGTTTATTACTTCAGTTAATTAGTTTATTTAATCTATTTTTATAACTAGAATATGGATAAAGTCATCAGTGTCTGCAATTAAAAAAAAATTCTACTTTAGCTGACAGTACCATAACATTTGAAATTTAAAATATCCATTGCACTATCTTGTACTAAATTTATTTGTGCTGTAAAACCTGTAGTAGACAATTAAAATAGTATCAAGGGACCTTGATGCATAGGAAGAGAGCTGTTTTCTAAAGAGATGAGATTGTCCTTGTTTTGCAGACAGTGAATAAATTCTGTGCAGCAGATACAGCTCAAGCAGCCCATGAAACTCATGTTCCAAATAATCAGAACGAGCTGGCTGTGCTCCCCTGGCTGTGCAGCAGCACAGAGGCCATGGTGTGTGAAATGAAATATGTGTGTGAAATTGAGTAAACTGTGACAGCGGCACAGGTATTGAAGCCTGGAACAGCCACCCAGACTCCCTTTATAATCTGAAGTATGATTCATCTCATCTCCTATAGATGACATCTGAAACTCACCAGGTGTTTACACAACGGGCTTTGTCTAGAAAAATCCTGGTTAAAAATCAGCACATCCTTGCAGGAGCCCAAAGGTAATCCTTGGGAGTTCTCAGCTTCAGGTTTAGTAATAAGGTCCATTACTCTGCTCTCAAAACAGAAACAAATGAGTTAAGACTATTTTAAAAATTAAGAATAAAAATTGCAGTAATACTCTGAGCTGGGGGAAATGCAGAAGATCCTTTAAACATGTGTTTAACATTTTACTTTGTCATTCGTCAGATTTATATTAAGGATGACCATGACTGAAAATCTAATCAGTTAAATGGCTTTGAAAAGATCAGGAGTACAAATGAAGTGGCACTCTGCACACCACAACCCACACTAAGTAATCTCTGCAGGCCTACGCTTGTATTATCAGACACATCAGCTACAGCTATGATATTTTGCACAGAGAAAATATTTACAACAGCATTTTAGATATTAGAAACCATTACTTCTATATTTCAAGCAGCTATGCTCTATTTATCTTGCCTTGGATACAATCAAAATCTGAAGTCCTTACCTGGAGCCCTGGTACACCTTTTAGTTGCACAGTTGGCTGCAAACCAGGGATGCTTTCTAGGACTGCCTTATCCTACAATTTAGAATCACAGAACCATAGAATCATAGAATCATAGAACCATTAAGGCTGGAAAAGAGTGTCCAAATGCCTGGGTCCAAATGTTAACCTAACATTGTTAGGTCCAACACTAAACCATTCCCCTGTGTGCCACATCTCCACGCCTTTTGAACACTTTTAGGAGTGGTGATTCCACCAGTTCTCTGGGCAGCTTATTTCAATGCCTGACCCCCCCCTTCCAGTGAAGAAAGTTTCCTTAATATCCAGTTTAACCTCCCCTGGCACAATTCAAGGACATTTCCTCTAGTCCTGTCCTGCCGTGGGAGCAGAACACGACCCCCCTGGCTGTCCCCTCCTGTCAGGAGCTGTGCAGAGCCACAAGGTCCCCCTGAGCCTCTTTTTCTCCAGGCTGAGCCCTTTCCCAGCTCCCTCAGCCTCTCCTGGGGCTCCAGCCCCTTCCCAGCTCTGTTTCCTTCTCTGGACATGCTCCAGCCCCTCAGTGTCTCTCTTGTCATGACGTGCCACTTTGTTTTGGTCGTATTTTACCACACATCCTACAAATACCCACAGAAGAAAAAATTCAGGATGTACAAGCTGCTTCCAAGGTCTGCGTCAAGAGTCAAAGGGATGTTTGGGGATGTGATACCAAGATTTTCTACTATTGCTGACTGCTGTGCTCCACCTGTACAATGTTGAAGAAACAAAACAATTCATCAGCTTGGGAGCCAATTTCCTTTGTGTTTCTAATGCTCATTCAGATTTTTTATCTTTTTCTGCTGCTCAGATAAGGAATTCTGTCAATATCCCCTTTTCTGGTCTTTTTTGGTGTATCATGGCAAATTTGAGAGGATTTTGTTAAATCCCAGTTTGACGGCTATTGCAGTTTATGAGTTCTTTGCTAACAGTGGAGTGGAGAAGAGGAGGAAATGGTGAGGTGGAACTGCGTGTAGGGGGACAAGAGATGCAGTGATTATCACTCCTCATTGTAAGAGACTGAAAAAGGTGAACAGCTGTGGGAAGGGACAGAGATACAGGGTAAACTTGGAGAGTCCATCTCATAATTTGTGAGAAGGGAACTGGTGCATGCTCCTTTCTGGTGATGACCACTGAATTATTACTCTTTAACTAACCTCCTTATCCAGCTTTCCAAGACACCAACAGAGGATGTCAGACATAAAGCTTTATTTGTGTTTTCACTCTTGAAATTGAAAGCACTCTCTCTTTAAGGCAGTGTAATTTGGAGCAACACCCAAAATTTCATATTAGTGTGCCATTCCAGATTTTCACAGTCATTGAAACAACAGCATCTGGGCCTTCATTCATTGCTATTTCTCCATTATGATTGATTCCCTGTATGAGTGACTGAAATGCTGGAGGCAAAAAACCAGAGCTAATCACCCAGAAAACATGTCTATTTTAAAACAGCCTTGGAACGAGTGTACAAAAAAAGGCATACACGGGGATATCAGGTAACAATAAGAAATTAAAATCAATGACCTCTGAGAGCCTTCCAGCTTAAATGCTTGCAATGAGTGGGTAACTTCTTCAGAGTACTCAGGAAAAGCAAGGTCTTCCAGGAGATCAGCATATATATCTCAATATCTTTTCCTAATTAATTTATAAAAATTTCTATTTATGTCATTAAAACTTGTTTAGCTCTCAGTTGAATGCAGTATGTACTCTGTTACAGCAATGCTAGTGACAATCAACATTTCAGCAAGTGCTTCACAAAATTTGTGGAGATTTTTTCGGTTTTGGATTTTTTAATTTCTGTCTTGAACTAGTTGAAAGAACTAGTGAAAATACTGTGCGTCTTGACAATTCAGTACTGTATTTTAAATACCTTTTGCAAATTTTACTTGCCTGAAAGCATGAATTCCATGGAAGTCTGAGCTAATTTTGACTTGGGTTGGTTACCTGTGCTTGTGATCAGATATATTAACTTCCTTTTCCATTGTTTTTTATCAATCCCAGTTTAGGTTTAATTTGGATTTTAAAATTTGTGACTGTATTTCTTTGTAATATTACACTATATTAATATTACACTTTGTAATATTATACTTTTCCTAACCTGCTGCATAACATTGGTCTCTTCTGTTCAAACTGCAATCACATTTCATCACAGTTACCTGCATTTTGCTAGTGATTGCAATGTTTTTTCTCATTCTGCATATAGGTTGAAAATGTATTTGGATATGGTTTAAGGGCATTTCCAGATGCATGATCTATAAATATAGGTTATAATCATTATGGTGCAATTCCTTTTTTTTTTTTTTTTTTTTTTTTTTTTTTTTTTTTTTTGGACAGTTAAGATATAGCACAGTGATTCCTCAAAGAGATTATACCATCCTGGCCTCTCTTTTCCATGATGACTTTAGTCCTGCATTCTTTGTGTCACTGCTGCTGATACCATCTTGCACAATGGGTAACGTAGTGACCTCTATTAATTTTTTCCAAGTTTTACAGTGTTGTGAACCCCATGAAATATTTAACACTAATAAACAGGATGATCATTACTCTAATGTATAATGAGAAAATAAATTAAGTAACTGACATTTAAATAAAATATAAATACTTTATGCAGTTTCTATTTACCACATCAGGGCAGTAATCCATTTAAAGTCAATGAACAACATAATTGAATGGTTCATGTAATGCAAAGGTCTTTCTTTTTTTTTTCCTCCCAACTATTCACATGGAAACTTGCAATTTCCTGTCATTTTTTAGGACCCTTGAAAACATGTAGGTATTATTATATTTCCTGCGTTATATTTTCATTTCACAAAATATCAGAAGCATGAGAACTTGGAATATGCTACTGAAAGATAGCGTGGCTTACAGATGACAGAAAAATGGAACAGTGAAGAGGCTGAGTCCACCTTTTCCCTGTGTTCTGTGGTTGTTCCAAACTTGTGTAGTAACTGGTAACAGAGCAGGTGAAGGAAAGTTTAAGTAGAAAAGTCTCACTGTCTTTAGAGAAATGTTGACATTTTCCCCATAGAAATCCAATGCCCACTCATCACACTGACTAGCAGGAAGGGCACCGAAGGAATTGAGGAAGGATAAAAATGAAAACAAGCATTGAAATAAAATAAATGCATGTTTTCATAATAACAAGCCCTCTCTTTTTCAAAAAGTCAAACAAAGAGAATTTTTAACTTTTAGCATGAATATTCACTAGGGTCTGTGAAGATTTTGCAAATGAGTCAGTGCAGCAAAAACATTTGCATTCCATGTAGGTTTGTTACTATCTATTGATCTGAGGAAGATGTGTTGCTTTAAATTCTAAATAACATTTTCACTCTTTTTGGAAAAAAAGAAAATGGTAACCTGAAATATGTAATGTAAAATATGTAATGTAAAAACATAATACTTGCAAAAATATTAAGGTTCAAACTTTAGAAATTGAGAAGTAAATGTAAAGAAGTGAATTAATGATTTTGAATACACAAACAAAATTTAGTTTAATGAGCTGGGTCTTCAATTCTTCTAAAAGTGGATCTTTTGAAATCAATAAATTTTTATGCCACAGACTTGTTTTCTGGGTTGAAGAGGACTTTGTAACTCTGAAGATTTTAAGGAAATGGAAAATAACTTTATTTATGTAACATGAATTAATATGATCTAAAGGCCTACATCAGGGCCAGGAATTTCCTGCCGGCTGACTTTCAAATCCCTGGTCAATGATTGCATAATCTGAGAAGGGGGCAGGGGGGTATTACAATTTCCCTTTATGAATCAGAGACACCAAGGGAATAGGTTATGATCTTCTGATAAGATTTTAATATGTTAGTATACTAATCAGTCCTGAAAGTTCAGACATTAATGGGGAAAGAAGTCTTATCTGCTGCCAGATGAGTACAGAACTGACTGAAAATACTTGTACTAGAATATTAAACTATATCTGTGAGTATTTATTTAAATAATTTAAAAAAAAAATAGTGCAGTCCTTGGCAGAGTTTTGGTTTGTGTCAGCTGGTGTCACCAGAAGAATTTCCTGGTGTGATTGAGACTTAGCACTGAGCAGGGAGAGCTCAGTGGATGCAGCAAAACTTGGATGCAGCCACTCTCTTTGCAAGGCTGAAGTGGTTTATAAGTGTGGTTTCAGCCCAGTCCATTGACTCTATGCCTGGGAACACCTCTGAATTTCCTTCTAAAGATGTTGTTCCCCGGTTCTGGTGGATCTGTGCAGGAAGATGTCTGGTGAATGTGATGTGACTTCCATGCCATCCATCCAGGAGGAGAAGTATTACAAAAGAGCATTTTATAGAGATACAAGCTGCGGCATCACTCCAACATTGCAGAACAGTTTTAATGTTACTGCTTTTCCTCTTATTTCAGTATCTGGGACTGTGTTGTTTACAGGACATCTAAGCTCTTGCTTATAGGGTTTTGTTTCTTAACTGACAGAAGCCTGACCAAGGTTGCCTAAAACAGTGTGGGTTGCTATGATGAACAATGTCATTTTAGTTAAGGATAAATGATACACATGCATGTAGAAATCAACACATATAACTAGAGAACAGTTATTTCCTCTATATGGCATACAAAACTCATGCTTAAGTCAGCAGTAGTAGCCTGATTTGGAATTTTCTGGGTGGATGTGCATGTTTTCTGCACCTTATCTGTGTGTTGCAGAATTTCTGGATGTCACCTAGCATAAGTTTCCCCCTTCACTAGAACCTACAAGAGAAGAAATCATGTACCCAAAATAAGAAGCACAATACATCCAAGGAGAGCTTGGCTGGTGTAGGCAAAAGAGTGACCAGGAGCAAAAGGCAAGCACACATACAGTCATTAAGTTGCACAGGGAACCTTATAAACAATTTACATCTTCAACATTTAATATCAAATGGTTCGGCCAGAAAAGGGCAATGTAAAGATCAAGACAAAATGTTTCATGCATGAATCTGGACTTCTTTATTATTTATAGCCGGCAGACAAAAGAAGAAGCAGCTTTGAGTTCAAAGTGCTTTGACAGCTACTACTGGTACATTTTTACCACACTTCTTGCTTTTTTTTTCCTCTCCTCTCCTCTCCTCTCCTCTCCTCTCCTCTCCTCTCCTCTCCTCTCCTCTCCTCTCCTCTCCTCTCCGAACCTCTCCGAACCTCTCCGAACCTCTCCTCTCCGAACCTCTCCTCTCCTCTCCTCAACCTGGTGTTAAGACATTTATTAAGATATTATGATTATTAGACAGATAACGCTAATAATTTAATAATAAAGACACATCTCTACCCTATTGCTGTGTGCCAAAGCTTCTGACAGAAGGAAAGAATTAAAACTATTAGTGCAGATATGTGCCACAAATGTAGAGGCTTAGATGATAAATCACAAAAGGGATCACAGTTTCATTTTTTAATCAAGATAGACCATGAGTTAAGAGAAACTTTTAACTTTTTCTGAGTTTCCGTCTGTATTTTCTCTTTACTTCAAGAGCAGATACAGAGAAAGCATAAGCGAACAGCTTGCAGCGCTCAGCTGAGTGCCTCAAGATGTGTGAGATGATGCTGACCACCAGTTTGAAGGCTGAATATATTCTGAATCATACATTAAATATTAATAAACTGACAAAATGAATGTTTTAAGTTGTTACAATGTTTACTACAGCCAGAGTGGTTAAACAGTGGCAGAGATAAGACAGAAATATTCACCTTTCTGGCTTACCCTTGGCAGGATACTTTTTTTTTTTCCTTATTTCAAATGTAGTGAAAACTAGATCCATTAAACCAGAACGAAACAATGTCAAACTGTTATATTTGTGCTGTCAGTTACAGCAGAATTCAGTTTTCCTGTTTGGTTGCATCTATGTGAACATGACATTCATAGCTGCTGAAGCCCACATGGCACATGTCACCGTGCCAGGTTGGCACATGTTTGCTGAAGGTGATGCTCAAAGAGGTCACTGTGTCAGAGTCCTCAGACATCAAACACATTGCAGCTCTTCAAATGACAGAGTACTCCTTAGATGGGTGGAAATCCTGTGATAGCAAAATCTGAGCTAACGTAAACCACCAGCTATTTTCACTGAGAGAGGCTGAGTGACCAGGAGCTGAAAATCTAACCTAAAATGTCAATAAGGAGACAGATATGTCCCTCTGAACAGCTTTCAGAGCTAGTCACCACAAATAACTGGAAATGAGTGGCAAAACAACACTCACTTTGTATTACCTAAAGCATTTGCAATGTAAGTATGCTTACCTTGGATTTTCCTTGTAAACAGAAGAGATAAATGGGAACTTTTGGGGCATCTCATCTGATTTACCTTGAATGTCTTCTTTAAAATGCAACGAATGCTCTACTACAAATATCTGTATTAATAAGCAATAATAAAATGGGGAATTTAAAGGATTATCTTAATTTCAGCTATAGAAATCCACAGTACAGACAGGCATCACTTGCATGTCAATGCCTATGGTAATTTAAAGGAATTAAAGAAAGCCATATAAGGCAACCACGTACATCCAAATCATGAAGAAATTAATGGTGAAAATTTGCCAATGTAATGGGACATGAGATCATCAAAGACCTCCCAGCATTTCTTACGTATACTGGACTTGTCTCCCTCAAATTTATGTTGTGCAGACTTGAATTCGTCATCAATAAAACAAAGTCATACTTGCATGAATGAAGTGATGTTCAGTGGTGGCCACTTGAATTATTTTAATTTACAAGCATGAGGTACAAACTAGAAGTTGAAGATAGGAAAGCTCTAGCCTTCACCAGACAGCCCAATAGATGTTGATGTAAAAGTGACTGTGTGGAGTACAAGCCCCCACACTAAGAGGCAAAAAGTTAAAGCTGTTTGCTACAACATCTAATGAAGGAAAACAATCCGAATCCACACATGGCTCCCTAAAACTCCACTCAAAACTTTTTAAAAAAATATGGTTTTAGTACTAGCAGCAAATGTCAAAGTATAAAATAACCATCACCTGCAGGAGGGAGATGTCATGCAAGATACCCTTAGACTTCTTATTCTAGAGGAACTGCAGGTGGAGTGTATAGGTCCCTCTCATGATTCGTATTTCCCATAAGCCTGAAGGATAAGATCTGAGAAGACAGCCAGGACAGCTATGTTGGTTGAAGCTACTCGAGAAGCCTATACTGCTGAATGAGGCTAACGACAGGACAGAAGTGACTCATTCATTGACACGGTAACCTTTACCTGGTACAGACCAAGAGAAGTTGGATTGACATCACAAGGGTTGTTTGCTCATGCATCACTTGCCTGTCATTACACCCTCCCTCTGATAGATTATTCCGTTAAGTGGGCCAAAAATAGCATTGACGTCACAATTCACATCTGCTACTGTAATCCTTCATCTATCTTCTATTTTCAGGTGAGACAGAAAACCCTCAAAATTTTTCATGGTGCACAATACATCACCAGTTATTTTATTCAACTTAAAGCTCTTCTTCAAAGAGGCAGTGGAGTAGTATACACACAAACCATCAATAGCTTCTGTCAGCTCAATGGAAAAATCAAATTCTCGAGCTGAACAGCAGGAGGAAGTTCACAGACTGCTAAACATGAGAGGAAAAGGTTGCAAAGCTTTTAGCAGTGACCTCGTACAGTCTCAGACCTCACACCACAGCATTATCACACCTGCACTGGTGCAGAACGGGAGGGAGCAGGCACACAAGTTAAATGTGGATGGATGACAAGAGCTAAAATTTGAAACAGAGAAATTGTCCAGATGGTAACCGAACAGCAGAAGCAGCAATATGGATTAGGCACAGTTCAAAAGCCACTATTTTCAGAGCAGTTCACTTGAAAGAGTACAAAACCCCGTAATTCAATGGGGAAAAAAATAGAAGTTTACTGCTTTTTAAGTGTCTTGAAGGGGAATAAGTTAAATGTGCAAGGTATATGACCACTATAAGTCAGGCTGAAAGCTCCTTAGCCTGTTCTTACGTGGGCAGCTGAGATATTTTCAGGTCCAAGATGTTTTGTACAAATTCAGGTCTGGTCAGTGATCTAATAGAATCACCTACATGGACTCTGCTCTGTCCACAGTTGCTGTCTGACTGTTATTTATTATTTGTTATTCGGTAAGAATAAAACAAAATAATGCTAAAACAAAAACATTCCTGTGCACGTGTTGTTGGAGGAGGGCAGAGCTGTGACAGAAGGCATAACCTCTCCTCCACAATCCATGTTCCCTTATTTATTTCTCTGCCTTTCCTTTTGATTTGCTTCTTTTTAATGTGCAGTAGCCACTAACATTATGCTTCTTTAAGAATAAACCTCTCAGAAACTATTCATCGTCCCCACATGGAACTGGGACGTGCTGGTGGTACCAGTCACACATTCCTCAACCCCATCCTACCTCCAGTAAATCCTAGTTAATAGTCTAGTTTTAGGCATAGATATATAAAGAGTGGGACTATCTGAAATTTTTAACATTTGGCCATTTTTAACATATTTGACAGTGAATCAATTCACCACATCCGGTGTGAGAGTGTTTTGTACCCACAAGGAGGCACAGAGATGAAAAATAGCACTTGATAAGGCAGGATAATGATGAGGGCTTGAATTTTTTTGAAATTTGCAAAGCACACAGGAAATGGTACATCTATGCCCTAATTTTATTTCATAACAGTCCTTCAGATTTTTGCATGCTATAGGGTTTCTTCCTCTGTAATCGCATCCCTTCCAATGACATCCCTAGACAATATTTTTTCACAAGAGACAGACATTTCAGTGCTCTTTATCCTGACCCCTTTGTGTTCATATGCATAACAATTGGGCCAGGACTACAAATTGTCATTTTTTATATTTAAAATTTTCACATCTGTTTCCTTTAGTGTTGATGATACTCAGAATTAATTTGAATTTTATTTTTTGCTTAATGTAAAAGATACAATTTGCTCAAGTCAGTTAATATTTCATCATTAAGTGGGAATCACTGTGGTCTTTACCTTATTGGCACATTACAGGAAATTATTCATTACAATTTTACCTTGTTATATTGAGTCAAGTAAGGGTCCAGCCTTCTGAAAAGTGAAGTTACTAGAGCACTGACGAAAAATAATGTTTTAATTTGTCTGCAAGGTCACAGTCTCCCAATTACAGAGCTGGCAAGAGCACACAGGAGGTTTAAGTAGCTATACAAACATCTGGTTTAATGGGTCTTGGGAGTGAAGCATTTGGAACCAACTTTCAAAGACCCCTTCAAAGTCTGGTATTTTATGGTCCAATTCTATAAAATTAATAATTTAATGCTAAAATATAAAAATAAACCACCAAAAAAATCTTACAGATGCCTTCAATATTCTTGGTAGATACTCATATAGCCAAAAAGAAGCAGACATTTCTTATGTTTTGACACTATGTTTAGTGTCACTATAAATTCCTTTATTTTCGTGGTTGAATGGCACTGGCAGCTAAATGCTTAACACAATTACCCCTGTATAGAGCTCTGTCTTGTGTTTAATTAGCTCCTCACATGCAGAAATGGGTTGAAAAAACAGATGGTCTAAAACCATAAAGGCACACATGGAGAAATTACAACTGTATTGTTGTCATTTCTTACATACCAGGCCACCTATAAATGTCAACGCAACCCAGAGCTCACTGCTTCTTGTCTGGTTTTGACCTACTTTCCTCACTATTCTTGTTTCCAGAAAATATTGGTCTTTCATATGATTAAATGATGAATATGAGGATGTAAAAGCGTTTATCTGGAGCAAACGAATGGAAAAGCGGGAACCATGCTCCTTTTTGTATCTGACATATGCAGGCTGATGTACAAAAATAAATACAAAGAATTCATAGTTGATGATGCTTCGATGCAGAGGGCTCCATTAGTGCACTATCTCCGAAGAACATTAAACTTTCCAGTGCCAAATAAATCATGACATTGTAGTTTAAGGGTCCTGTTTTGTTAATTGAAGAAAGATTCATTATGCAGCTGTGCTTACAAGGGTGCAATAAAGCTGCAGTCCACCTACAGCTTTCCTGAATAAGTTCCTACATCCACTTGAAGCATTGTTATGGATGTAAAGACACACAACATTCTTGTTTTTAACGAAGTTCTTTATTTGTTAATTAGCTTTATTATCTATTTTCCAACAGTGGCATTAAAACAAATTTGTAATGATGGTGGAATTCACAAAATAATGTTGTATCCAGCCCGAATAAAATGCCTTACAGGGGATACCTCTGCAGAAAAGCTGTTTCTTTGAATCACCTGAGTACTAGGGGGATTTCTTATCATAGAATATCTCAAGATGGAAGGGACCCATGAGGGTTTTTCTACTTTTCACATTTTCCACTAGTGTCGATACAGTCATCAAAACTGAAAATAACTTTGCATATGGAAGGGAAATAAAGGTTTTTTTCTTTTTTGGAATGTTATTCCATGGCTTAAATGTCAAACATTTGAATGAAAATATGAACGGCAATGGAAAAATACAAAAAAAGTTTTGAAAATAGTTAATTTTAGAATTTCAGCATGTAGATTTATAGATTATTAAAATTTTGGATTGAATTTCCTTACTAACACTTTATTAAGATTTGTCTGGCCATCCTATGAGAATCATGCAAATGTGTAACTGGTCTGTTGTATAATTTTGGGAATGGAAAACTCTCTTCAACTGAGTTTCTACATAGAATCTTCTTAGTTGCTGTATAAGTCCTGAATAGCGATTGAACTTAACATTTGTGAAGACATTTCACAATTGTAGACTGCAAAATTTAACTCGTTGACCATGAAATTGTGAATTAATTAATTATATTATGAGAAAACAATGGCATCTCTTTTGGCTCATACTGAACAACGAATCTTGGAACTTCCAGAGTCATATGCTTGTTTCTTTCCCAGGTATTCTGAGTGATAATAAAAAAAGGTTTTATCTTGTTAATTTAAAGAAATGGTGAACTCTTGTTACGCTCCCTGAAAGATGCTGGCTAAAATGTGAAGCTGAAAGAGAAATTTATATTTTCCATACTGGCAACTTGAGATATATAATGACAATGTGCTTCCAACAACTTAAAGATATGGTCTATAAATAAATCATGCATTAAATAGTGGCAAAGTAGACAGGGACACAGCAGTTCTATAGCATTCTAGCATTTAAAAAAATTAGCATTTTACCAATAAGATAAAATTAGGGACAGAAGTAACTGAATGGTACTAAAACCTGACCTTTCTCCATTACACATGAAATTCCGTTCATGGAGGGGTTTTGTGCTTTGTGAATAGGAAAAGCTGAAGATATTGGCACAGTAACATGCCTGCAGTTAAGCAAAAAGAAAATCTAAAGCTATATATCACAGGAAGATTTATTTTTTATTTTTCTCTATTTATTTGTTACTTGGGTTGGGGGTTTTTTGAGTTTTGTGGTGTTTTTTTGGTGCGTTTTTTTGTTTGGTTTGGAGTTTTTTTGGTGTTGTTGGTTCATTGATTCTTTGTGGAAATACAAGTTCTGAGGTTCTATAAACAAATATTTAAAAGGAAAAAATATTTATAATTTTAAAATAATGTCAAAGCATCAACATTTGTCAGTAACTTAAAAATATTATATTCAACAACAAATCTTTCTTTTTTTTTTCCATGTAGAAAATCTAAAATCGTAACTGAAAACTTAAAGTTCAACCTTGAAATCTGGTGGAAAATAATACTACTGGAATGAATGATTCACTTGATTTAATTGGCAATATCCAAGTAACAGTGTCTTTGTAATTCTGTGTACTTTTTTGGGATTTTTTTGGGACTGACCCAACTGACGTCGGGGAAAAGAGGTTTATATATCAGAAGTTTTGAAAAGACAATGTGTAACGTCGAGCAATTTTTTTTTAATCAATTGATTAAGAATGAATTGCAGAGAAAATAGAGACAACCTTAGACTTTCTTATCCACCCAAATCACGGTGAACCTTAAGGCAGAACACAACAACCTTGGTAAAAATCAAAGGACACTGAGGGAATAAATTCATAGGAGAGATCTGCTGCCATTTAATATTCACCAACATGTCAACATGGAACCCCACAAGGTAAAAAAAAAAAAATTGGCAGATCACTAAGTATAGGTTAAATGAAAAAAGATGGAGCAAAAGTTACAAATCTAACTAAATATATGTATATATCTCAATCAAAAAGAAAACAAAATCAAGCACAAAATAAACAGTACAAACCCCTAAAAATATTTAATTTTCTATGTGACAGAAGTAATTTATGTATGGATTTCCATGTGATTATAGATACATTTGAAACAATTCCTTTCACCAAAGAGTTAATTTTCACTATTTTGCCTGGGAAGGGTAGGAGGAAGGTAAAAGGTGAAAGATTAATGCAACATACAATCCATATTTTCTGGACAAAAAGACACAAGCCATCAAAATGAAATTTAGATATAACTTTTATTTTCCTCAAAGACTTCTTGGTATTTACTGGTGTGTGAGAGTCTGTGTGACAGAGAGGGGGAGAGAGAGAGAGAAGGGAAAAGACTGGATTTTTTTTTTAATGCTCTCTGGACTGGTTTTGTAATAAATTGATTACTCAAGCAGGTCAAGGAATGTGCTATTTATTCTCCTGTTTTCACAAACTCTTTTCTAATAATACTTTTATTTAATTTACCTTAGTTGTCCTTTTAAAAAAAAAAAAATACACGACTGCATTAATGAGTTAATCATAAGTTAGACTAACTGTGATGTAATCTTTTTACTTTCTGCTCCCATTTTCACTCTTCTATTATGCAAGACATAGAAGAGAATTCCATATAATTTTAATTTCATTACCCTCTAAGCTCTGTGTGGGTGGAACTTACTGAGTTGGCAGGGGAAAAATATCACAGTTGTTCTCAGCAAGAGAATAGCTATATTAAAATATTTAGGGATAAAAGCAAACTTTCTTTTTCAGAATATTTAGAAGGCTTATAAACAGGAAAGAAAAAGAAGAGTCAGGAGAAAGGCACATTAGAGTCAAACTTTTTTTGCCTCAAAGGGATGACAATTCTGTCCACATAGTCCTTTAACATTGCTGATTAGCATTATTTTGTTTTCTGCAGATGCATGATCTTCAAGTCTTGGCATCATTAGTGTAACAGATACCTCCAATTCCTCTGCTCATATTTCCAAAAGATATAGCCAAATAGTGTTTAATAGTTTTCCACTGAATTTTAGACTGATTCACTAAGCTGTGATAGTAAGGAAAAAACAACATCACTGCTAATTGCATGATTACTTATATTCAGTGTCCTTTCATATTTCAGAGAGTTTTCCAATAAGATATCCCAGAATGCCTGGAATAATATTTTTGTGTGGATTTACAGAAGCAGTTCTGAATATTCCATACACTGTCCAGTTAGAGGAAGTTTGAAATTATCTCAGTGACAACTCATTCCATGCAGAGAAATGCAAAAAAACCCTCCTGTGGTTTCTGTGCCCCTTCTCAGTCTAATGCGAGTGAATCAATAGTCACAGGAACCAACCAATTTATGTGGCCAGCTGTGAATCCTTGCCTGCATTTCTCTGAGGTTTCCACAGGACCTTTGTATGCTCATTTAAATTAAATCTGTCCTGTGTTCACATCCTTTTTTTTAACTGAATTGCAAAGTGACAGACTCAAGTTTCAGTTGGCTGCCTTCACAGATTCCCTGTGTCATTTTGGAGAAGCTTCATTTCTCTACTTATAAAATAAGGACATTATTTACTACTCCTCTGCTTTATCTGGTCTGTGTGTTTTTGAACAGAGGATTCACTAGGGGCTTTGAAAACACTTCATATTTAGGGAGCTAGTGTCAGTCCAAGTGCTGCTACAGTAGAAGCAACACAGTGTCTTTCTTGATGATTGTATTTTACTTAATTTTGGGGGGTTGGGTGATAGATTTCTCTTTGATTTCTGAACTGCTTTACAAAATTCTGTTTAACATATGCCCACAATTTTTCTATTTCATCCAGTTTGATGGATTCCGTTCTCTTCCAAGGCTCATAAACATAACACCACACCCTGGAGAAGCTTTTGTGTATTTTTTTAATGTTTTAGCTTCTATGGATATAAACCAACTTGCTTGTCTTTTGATTGAAGCAGAGACTAATTAAGTTAGTTATATAATTATTATTCTAAAGACTCTCCTTGTATGCCTCATCTGTCTTTATGTTGCTGAAAAAGACATTTTCTTGTCTACATTTTTGCTGCCTGAGCAAATATAAATGTGCTCCTTAGGTCAGCTACCACTGAATACAATTTTTCTAAGTTAATGAGTGTAGGAAAAAAAACAAAAATGGAAGAAAAAAAATCCTACTTACATATAAAGCATATTTCCTACCCCACTCAATAAGCCATGTTGATTTCGCGAGGTCTCTTTCATTAACCTGAAAAAATCATTAAGATTTATATAGAGATAGCAGACATAAGACATTTGTGTTCGCTGCCACTGCAAACTGTCCTGGGACAGAAATATTAATATCCATTCAATGTCAGGGGCTGGATTCTGCCGGGTTTACTGATACTCCATATGAGACCAAGTTATTTCCACCGTCTGTAGATATCACCGAGTCATCTACTCTAAACTAATAATTCAAAATAATCCCTTGGGACTTTGAACCATGGAAAAGATGAATAACAATGTTTATGTGTGTAGCTTGTTTAAGGAGAACAAATGAAATAAACCAGTAGAGATGGACAGACTTAAGGAAAATGAATCCATTTTCCTCCATGAGTTAATTTTAGAGCTGTGAGATCTCCATCCTTGAAAACATTAAGAATTTATTTGACCAAGGCCTTGAGCAACCCATTTTATTCAGACCTGCTTTGCCCATGTGATTGGACTGGATGACTTATTTTAACCCTTTCAAATATTCAGGTTCTCCTGAACCCTGTTCCTCTCCTAGTATTTTCATTGTGGAATCAAAGGGGAGCCTTTCACAGACTAAAGTAATAGTTTTGGGTGGCACCAATCAGGCAGTGCTGGTTTTTGCTGGGGTGGAGTTAATTTTCTTTATGGTGGCTGGTGTGGGGCTGGGTTTTGTATTTGTGCAATAAAGAGGATTGGATTCAGAGATGTCCCTGTTGTGGCTGATCAGGGCTCACAAATGAACCAACGTGTTTTCTGCTCCTCACACAGTCCCACCAGCAAGAAGACCAGGGGTGGACAAGAGCTGGGAGGGGACAGAGGCAGCTCAGCTGATCCCAACTGACCAAAGGGATTTTCCAGGCCATATGGCATTCTGCTCAGCAGCAAAACTGTGGAGAAGACTCATGGAGGCAATGCTGCTCAGAGCCTGTTTGAGCATTGCTTAGTTGTTGATAAGCAGCTGTTTGCATTTGCATCACTGTCTTTCTAGGGTTTTATTTGCCTCTCTTTGTTATTTTCCTTTCATTGAATAAAAACCTACAGTATTAATAAATAATGATGTTTATAGTCATTATTAATCTTTTCTTATCTCACTCCAGAAGTTTTCTCACTATTACCCTTCCTTGCTTTCCTTATCCCATTGGGGTGGGAGAATGAGCAAGCAGCTCTGTGGTGCTTAGTTGACAGTTGGGGTTAAACCATGACACAGGCTCAGATTGCTGCCTTTTCTTTCTAATTTTTTAAAATTTGTCTTTGTCTTTTCACTCCAAGATACTTTAGAACCAGAATTTCCCCCTATGTGTCTTTGCAGATAACAAAGTAACCTCATTCTTGAATACCCCTGGAAACTAGATCTGATCTTTTATAGATGTGCATTCATGCTTGAAGGCTTTTCAAGAGATTGAACACAAACTGGCATGATGAGAAATCAAGGGAACCCACTATTCTCCTGTCAGACTCCTGATAAAGGAAAAATTAAATCCCTAACTGTCCTGGTTTCATCTGGGATAGAGTTAATTTGCTTCTTAGTAGCTGGCACAGCGCTAAGGGTGCTCCCTGTGCAGTATCAGCCCACCACCTAAATTCTGCTGCAGTTGGTGTGAATTGCACTGGGAGTGGATGTAGCAAAGCTTGAAGTGATCAAACAGAATGGTGATGAGAGCTCTGGAGGTCCTCAGGGAAAGAAAGTATAGAACTGTAGATCACCCCATACGATGCATGGAAAATATTTAATTAGTAATGGGCACTATTTAATATAAGAGGGAGGGCAGAATTCCTACAGTCATGACTTAATGAGTTCTACCATGATTCTACTGAACTCTTCAAGAGACATCAGAAACACAACTGTAAAAGTCTGTGACTGGAAAAAGACAACTGAGCTTAGCTACTTCTAGTCACAGACAGATATTAGATTTGGAGTCCCTTTATCATGCTTCATTGGAAAATATTCACATCACACATAGAAAAGCATGCAGTTTATTAGTTGTTCTTCTACACAATTTTAAATTATTTATTTAGGAAATTCAAAATTCTGGTTACTTCCTGTGGCGCCTTTTCCTATCCACTTGATTATATTCAACTGCAAGCTAACATTCACAGTTAAACAATATAACAGAGATGATTTTTATGAATTAGGAACTAAAACAGAATTTGGTTTTGGAATAGATAGCAAGACAAGCTGACAATTGCCACAATTAAGAAAAGGCTGTTGACAACTAACTAACGTATGATGTATTGTGAAAATTCACACTGCAGCTCTCTTAATTTCAAATATATGTTTTTCTCTGTAAGATATTAATTTAATTCAAAGAGCAGAAATACTCTCTGGCTTGTGAATGTGGCTGCAATAAAGGGTGCATGTGAGAACACCCATAGAAAGTAAAATATTACCTTAAAAAATCAAAAAGTTTGAGGAGGTAACTGCCACACTGTAAATGCATTGTGTGTTTTGAGTAAACACATTTTGAAATGGTTAAAGAAAAAATGACTACCTGAACTTGGGTGAATGCTAAGGAAAAAGGTTTCATAAAACTTAATTAGAAAATATTGCTTAGAATCCCTACTTTATGAAATGTATCCAGCCTTTTTACAACTGAGTGCATGTGGACTTCTTTGTAACAGATTTAATCTCTCTGTGGTTCCTAATGTTTTCACAGGGCATAAGTGGGCTACTATTTCAAGTGCAAATGTCTGTATTTGAAAAGTAACTCTGATGGTTTCAGTTTAAATCATATTAACTGCTTAGATTTTGGGTTCTCAATGTGCATCACATTTTTTGATTAAAAGAAGTCAAGCCATCAAAATAAAAATGATAAAGGATCAGAAATTACTGTGCTTCATTTTAGGTAATATTTCCAAAGCAATAATAAAACACTTTACCAATCAACCAGTTAATGACCAATGTGAGTTGTTATAAGGCATTGGATGAAGCTGACAGATCTTAATTTATCTAGCTGGCCATTAACTCATCAATAAAAGGGTTACTAGTCAAGAGTGTAAAAATTGTTCATATAAATCTCAGTTATGTTATTATTAAAATACTAAATTAGTTTTCTAAAATAATTTGCTTTATCATTATCACAGTATAATACCAGTAATTTATCACCAACACTTTATTTCAGCCACTATTGGCCCAATAAACAAAATAGTTGACCTGATTGCACCCCTAAATGGGGAAGATAATTTTATGATGATCTGGGTTTACCATATGCTCTACATAGCTTATAGCCTGAAGAAATTCAGTACATAGATGTTAATTTACAAGCATTCAGAAACAGAATACTTGTTACTCTGTAGAGTAGATAACGTTCCTAGTAGAAATATTTTTGTTACATATGGGTATCTCAAAAGTCAGTCTTAGAAATCCACTTAAGGATAACATTTTTAGGGAATATCTTATCTACATTTAGCTGTAACAGCTATTTTCACTTGGCAAACATAGGTTTTGAGATGATGATCCAAAATCTTGGAACAAGATTTGTTTTTTATAAAACCGTGACAATAATGTCATATAGAAGCAGCCACGTCCGTCCAGTGTGTTTCGTTGGTGGTTTTGGCATTGATCTCAAACTCAAAACTAGCTATTTGGCTAACTATTTCCCTAGGTCAAACAAGAAATTACTCAGGGAACAGGAATATTCAGTCAAAGTACAGGAATGTAAGACCAGTTTAATGCAAGAGCCACTGCCTGTATTAGTCGTGAAACTCTGCAACAATGGAAATACCATTCATCTGAAAATGAGTTCAGGCTACATCTTTGCGAAGTGATGATAAATAGGTATTAGCACAAACCAATTGCCAGCAAAGATTTTTTTTTCCTTTCTTCATGTCTTATTGTAGAGGACATACACCTCTTCACTTAATATTCATTTTGTTCAGATGGGATTCTGAAATAAATTGAATGAATTTTCTACAATATTTATGAAATGAATATGAATGAAGGCATAGGGAAAGATGGGAGGAAGAAGGCAATTTTAAATGTATCCCAAAATGTAGCCAGTGTATCCATTTGAAATGGACTTAATAAGCACTCAAACACCGTGAAGAGTTTAATTAAGAAACAAGTATTAAAAAAAAACAAAAAAAAAACCTAGCTAATTTCCTAATTAAATCAACATGCACTTGTAAATGGGTTACCAGTAATTTCCTTGTCGGTGTCATTGTGTCTTTTAGGTGTAATGTATAATTTTTAATAGGCAATTACTTGATTCTTCATGACCTAGACATGGTCTTGAATGGTTAATTCAGTAATGCTATAAAAGTCATACACAATGACTTTTGATGAAAGGTGGTGACAAAAATAGTAAAATGGATCAGATTATTTCAGAAGATATGAACGATTACAGATTAGAACAAATATACAAGAGTATCAGTGGATTTAGTGACACATTTCAGACCTGCACTTCTAGAATAGAGCTGAAAATCTTTTAGGTCCAGTTTGATCCTCTGTAATAAATTACATAAATATTTCCCTGCATTTTTCAAAAGAATGCCTCAGGAATTACAGTAATTCATTTTACAGAAAAAGGGGGGGGGGAGTAAAATAAAGAATCTGATTAACCAATCAACTTTGTTGAAGCAGCTCAACAGAAAAAGAAATGGAAACCAAGTCTCTCAAGACACCTGTTTCATGCAACAGGCTGTATTTTTACTGAGGGTTTGGTCTACCCTTCAAAATACTTAAAAGAAAGCTTGTCTAAACAGCAAGTTATCCCTTAAAAGAAATGTTGTCCAAATAACCACGCCCTTGTCTATGTTTAGTGGAGCAAAGCTTGGCTGACTGATGGGCAAGTCCTCCATAAATGAGGTATGTTGATAGAGAAAGTTTCCAGACTGGACATGGAGCGCAAGGCTAAGCATCACATGTTTGTTCAGACTAGAACAAGCTGGAACTGTTCATAAAGAATGTCTTGCCCTGATTTTTTGAGCTGTTGCCTAACTTCTCCCCTGACAATCCCTTCATTTTTCTATCATCACAATGGCACAGCGCTGAATATTTTTCATTCCTTTTCCTCGTGCTTCACTCAGATATACAGAAGTTTTATTGCATCCAGAGGCATTTTTTTAACTGATAAAATAAATTACTCCAACAGAGATGTGCTGAAAAATCCAGATTGCTTGTAGCACGTTGATTAGTTCTAAACAAGGTATCACTACAGAGTACATTTGGTGTTTCTATATTAGACATATACCAAAACAAAGTACTGTAAAAAGCTTTGGTGCCAAAAAGATTTTAGGAAGATTTTTAAGGGATGTAAGTGCTCTGAGTTTATTTTTTTTATTCCTGTTTCTCTTCATTTTTCGGTTTAACAAGCATCACTTCTTTACCCTTCTGCAGACTGTTGATGTAGAAGTCTTCCCCTTAGCACTCATCACCTAGAAGAGGCTTCATTGAACATCCTACCTCATTGACTTCTTTTTTTCTCTTCATCTCTTTTTGAAACCTATTGACTGTTTCTTAATTTTTCTCCCCACAAGTTATTGCCTTTATGATTGAATGCCTTAATTTGTTTCCCATATAATGTCTGCACACTACTGCTCCCTGTGATTTATGGCGTATGTGGTCTTCTGTTGTTTAACTCCATAAAGCTACTTTGGAATAAAATTCTGTGGAAGTAGATATACTCCCACATGACTAATGAAGTCAGCATGCACTGTTGACTCCTCATCATCTTGAAAACACGCACACACATTTTCAGTCATAGTAAAAAATACAGTCTTCAAAATATTTCCATTTAAGTTTGTGGCATGGTTGCATTTCTACTGAAATTTCTGCTTATTCTGAAAATCAGTTAGCACAGCCCAAAAAATTATTAAACTTTTCCAAACTGCCACAGTGCAAATAAGAACTAGGAAACTTAATTCTAATACTTTGATGTGGAATTTGAACTTCCAGGAAATGCACAAACCTGTTGATCTTGCACTTTAGAAAGTATATAATCAATAAAAAAAACCCTGAAAGATTTAGAAATAAAAAAGCTTGATTAGGGAGGATTCATAAATTCTAAGTGATTTCTTTGGTTTATATATTTAGATTTTGTAGAGTTCAAAGATTTCTCTCTCCTTGCCTTGACACTGATGAAAAGCAAAGTTGTTCATTAATTTATAAAGCAGGGACCCAGAAGAACCCTTTACTACTATCTTTATTATTCTTCATTCCTTCTTCTCGCCTGCGCACACACTTCCACAATTTACACAACTAAAAATGACAGCACACTGATGATTTATTTTCTTCATCTTCTAACGTACACCTGCTTGTAGCTCATCAACTGTCATTTACTTAGCAAAAATATAATTATGATGCTCTAATTTATATGTCAAAAAGGTTCACAACTTCCTTTGAAAAGAAGGGAGCTGAGGGAAGTGCAATGTTTGCATATTGGAGATCCACAACTTTCTGAAAAGCTAAAAACACATAAAGACAGAAACTGAAAAAATTTAGACAGCATTGGGTAATAGTTACATCTATGTACCGTTTTCCTAAGCAAATTCTACATGTATATTTAGGAGTTCCAAAAATCCAATCAATCATCTAGTGTTTATGAAAACGTCTGTAAAGGTTAGGTAGCTACCTCTCAAAAAAATCAATGGGGTTTTGCTACTGGCTTCAGTCACACCATCAACAAGCAGTCCAAACTGCATTTTCAGGTAGCACAGTAAACTGCACTTTTGCCTGTAGGGGTTCTGAAATATCTTGAAGTCTTTTTTTCAGGAAAATAAGCCTTCTACAATCCTATTACCTGTGTGTGACTACTTGCTTACTTGCTCAGCCAAGAAATTTTCTCAAATTACTTTTGGTGAGCAGAATCGTGCTTGCTAGGGAATTTAAATTCCAAAGATAGTGTGTTATCCACATTTGCTGGAATGCCCTTGGGTGGTAACTGCAACCCAAACCTGACCCTTTTGCAAGTGAGAATCCTTGGAAAAGTTACATTCTCACCCCAGAGCATCCTTGTTAGATCTTCATGATTTTAATATCAGGTCAAAGATGTAAATATAGTGCTGGTTGAATTTGCCTTTTGTCCCTTTGCTTGTTGTCACATCCTAGAACTTGATTATCTTGTCAATGTATGACCGAGTTGGAGACTCAGGAGGAGATAATGCATCCACATGCATCCACATTTACAGTTTAACATCCAGCATAGATTATTTCCGTCTTTGGGATTACACTTGTGCTGTCGAGGTTTTCCAGCACTGTCTGGGATCATGTGTACAAATACAGGCCATTCCTTCTCAACAGATTTCTCAAAACTCAACAAAGTCCATGGATTTAACTGAGCTTACGTTATCGCCTTTCGGATTTTTTTTTGGTCATTTTGGTTTTCCTTTAACTATTACATATGACAGTGTGTATCTTTTGTGAGGGCTTTCTCTGGAGATTTAGAAATTCGTTCAGTGCTCTGAGCATCACAAAACCTTTTATTTCATTCTCAGTCAATTTTGATTGCCATGATCAACAGAAGGGGAAATTAGAATTCGGGACAGGTATCTTAGATGCACCACTTGAGCAATCTCAATCACACCTGTGTCTGATAACTTGTGGGGGATGAGGAATTAGACCAGGTCTCTGGCAGCATGCCAGCCCTGCCAGGTAAATGATTATAGCACGTTGTGAAAGGTGTGGGGTCCAGGGCTGCATCAGATTTAAGAAAAAGAAGGTTATGCTCCTGAAGACAGAGAATGGTCTTCAGCAGCACATAGAAATTATGTGCCTGTGACAGACCTGGGGGAGACATTTGATTTAGAACACAAAATGGAGCTATCATTTTCTACCTTTTTGTTAGGATTTTCACAGAAAGACCTGAAAAATACTTTGGCCCCTGGCATCTTTTTGACTTTTCCAGAGCATCAGACCAAGGAGCAGCTTAAGAATGACTGTTTATAGTGCAGACATGCTCTGAGGCTGGTTAAGGGCCTGTCATGGGATTCCTTTTCCCAGTCTGGTGCAACAGATGTTCAGTGAAACAAGAATTTTGACCAACTTGTGCTTACTGGCAGGATGATAGTGTGATTGGTCAGATGTTTTTTATTTAATTTTTTTAAAATGGAATGGGAAAAAAGCAACCTGTTCTTAGAATATAACATGGCAGAACTAATCAGGACATTGGATTTGAAATCACGGTTTGTAGAAGAAACTGATGAGTCTACAGACCTTTATTATCAGAGCTGTTCTCGCTCTGTGTAGGATGAGCAAAATCCCAGTATGCAAAGATTTCTGTTTTCATTGTCCATTGCAGACATCCATGCAGGATATCAGTCCAACAATCTCTATCATAATTTTTTTCTTTGCTATGGCAAAGAGCTCAGTTTATGACATCACAGATGCCCAGTTTCACCCTGCTTCTCTCCGCAAGGTCATTAGCAGTGTTTTTAACTAGAAAGGTTTTGTTCTGTAAAAGTCACAGAGAACTGTAACTAAATATTTTTTAATGTAACAAACCTCTACATCACCAATTTGGTCTTAAGCAATGAGAAAATCTTCTCACCCACTATTCAGAAAGTGAAAGTTTCAGTCAGAAAATAAAACATTTTGAAAAAAACATGCAAAAGGGCACATTGCTGGTGTGGAGGAAATGTGCAGTTGGTTCTGGTCACCAACCAATCAGAGATGGTCCCAAGGACTGTCTTGTGTCACTGCATGTCCCTTTCCTCAGTAAGCTGCCTTTCTGGCTACACGTCTTACCAAGAGTTCTCAGTCCAGTGGCCCAGAGTAATAACTTCACATTTTTTTTCTTTTGTTTAACCAATCAGCTCTAACTATAAAACAAGTACCAGTGCACAAAAACAGTTGTGGCCATTTTAATGGGGAGAACGGTAGAGTAGATGGGAAGGGACTGTCACTTTGTACTGGAGTGAGGAACGCATGAAGATATACCCATCTGTGTAGTTTCTGGTCTGGAAAAGTTATGTTGGACATGAAGTACATGTAATTTATAAAGGTGTTCAGATTCCTGATAATCACTGGTTGTAGTGGAAAATAGAACACTGCTAAGACCCTGGCTGGTAATATTTCACTCTCAACCTGAACCATTAGACACCCTAGTGGATGCCTATGTCTCTGTCACAATTAGCTGCAAAACTTCGAGCAATATATTAGAAAACAGTGGGTTCTGTGAATGGTCTTTGAAATTATTATGGCATCTGGGAAAAAAAAACATGGAAACTGAAATCAATGTATATATTCCCTGGGTAGTGATGGAATATAGCACTATCTTACCCTGTTAATCTCCTGCCATTTTTAATGAGACCTGCTGATATCCAATAAATGTATGGTGCAAGGTAAAAATATGAGTACAAGTTCAAATAAAGAAAAGATACATTAACACTCTCAATAGCTACATACGCAGTGAACTTTGAGCCAACAACAGGACAATAAAACAAAACCGTTACAAATCTGTTGTCAGTTCTAGCTGGAAGGTGATATAGTTTATCCTCACTTTTAGTTGTATAGAAGAAAAATTGCATTGGGTTTCCATGACAAGGTTTTGGTATGAGGGGGGTCTACAGAGGTGGCTACTGTGAGAACCTGATAGAAGCTTCCCCCATACCTAATAAAACCAGAGGCAAATTAGAGTGAAAAGGCACTGAATGATTGCTGCTTGTAAATATATATATACATACACACACACATACACATATATATATATATATATATATATATATATATATGTATATGTAGGGTTTATTTTAGAATTTGGGTGCAATGGATAGCAGGTGTGTGGCCATTTTGGTTATTGTAAATATGACAATATGAAAGCATAAAATACCACTTAAGAATGGGATATAAGGGAAAAGAATGGAAGAAGGAGAAAGAAAGAGCAAGAGTAGAAATATGCACAATCACCACCCATGGATTTATGACAAGACTTGATTGTTGCCTTTAGACAAAGTGATGATCAAAGGTCTTGACCCATTGGGGGTGGGGATGGGAAACCCACAAAGCACAAGAAATGAGTCTGGGTCTGTTCGTGGGGTCTTTGATGGTTCCAGCCAAGATCAACTCACCACAGGAATACAGACCAAAAATAAATAGAGTCCACATTATTATGTTTTTGCATTACTCTAGAGATTTTAAGTTCTGTTTTGTGTTTTATATATTGTTTATGAATTTTTATTGGAATTATTTATTAGGAGATGAAATGCATAAATTTGTGACCACAGACTGCAACTCAAAAGTATCATATCTCGGAATGGTGCTGTGTTCATGGAATTAGAGACAGGCATCTCCCAAAATTTTCTTCCTGTCCCAGATTTTTTTATATTATTTAGAATAGTTTAAGAGGCTTGGGAAATGCCATGTATCAAATGTATCTTTTTTAAATTTTATACCTAACAAGGTCAAAAAGTTAACATACATGTCCTATGTTTCTGCCTAATCTCCTTATTCATTTGACTATCAAAATGTTGTAATCTTCTACAATTTCCCTCCTCACTCCCTCCCCTCTTTCTCCTGCAGTTTGGCATGCAACTGATTTCTCAATTCTGAAACATGATGGGCTGAAGCAATTTAGGTGCAATATATATGCATTTTTTTCTTAGTTGTGACTTCATTGAATACTGCGGAAAGACTCCTGATAAATGAATGAGAATAAGAAAGAAAGTCTCTTTGTTAAGTCAGGCAGAACTATGAAATCCCTTGAGCTATTAGAGTGCATCTGTTTTTATTCGCATAGTACAAAATGAATGGAGATGCTTATAAAATTTATATTAAATGTCACAGGTTTAAACCTATATAGGTACAGTAAAATAGAAGTTCAGAGCTGAAGTAATTAAAGTCACTATAGTTTCTTGGTTTTGACACCAAATGGATTCATCATCACGCTTTCAATATGGCTATAAACTGAAGTTTTATCTCCTTGTTCTTGAATAGGTTCCATTTAAGTGTTTGTCAGTCTGTGTTCTCTTCACAGAAATGAAAGGCAAAGGCAAAACCACAGGTGTATTTGGGGAGTAAACATGAATTCTGCGAGATCAAAGTTCATACAAAACAAACAGGCAAGGGCATGGGGGGTCAGGCCAAAATAACCTTCCTTTAT
Organism: Acanthiza pusilla; assembly: GCA_036630365.1. NCBI lineage: Eukaryota > Metazoa > Chordata > Aves > Passeriformes > Acanthizidae > Acanthiza > Acanthiza pusilla. The sequence continues at coordinate 3,207,216 of JAXCHO010000032.1, read as the reverse complement.
GTGACTTGCAGGAAAATCATTGTTAACAAGCGAATATGACAATTCCAGAGCAATCATTTCTCTGGCGTGGCCAGCACAGAAACTGACAGTCACTGGTACAGAAACTTCCTACTGCACCCAAAATCCCACAGGCTGGAAGGGCCTCCAGACCTCAGCTGGTCCAAGCTGGTGCCCAGAGCAGGTTCTATCACAAAAGAGTGCTCAGGGCTATGTTTGGTCAAGTTTTTGACTTCTTCAAGGACAGAGATCCCACAACATCTCTGAGTCCCTGCTAGAACACACAGCCACATGGCATTATTGGTTTTTATTTATGTTTAATTGAAATAGTCCTTTTTTTTTTTTTTTTTTTTTTTTTTTCCTGAGGAGAGTTTGGCTCCTTGTTCTCTCCATTCTTCCATTACATAGCAAGTTAAATATACCTAACTGCCTAAAACACTGGATTTTTTTTTTTTATATATATATAAAATGTAAACAGATATCTGCAAAACCTAGATGTATGTTTCTCAGGAAGGCAGAGCCTGGATTTTTAATTAATCTTAAATTTGGTGTAAATCAGTAAGTCTTAATCTCATTTACTCTTAAATCTTTTGGGCTTTGAAAAGTCCTAATATCTATTACTTTTAAATCAAATAAAATTGAGACTGCAGCTTCAATTGGTTGAAGACAGGCAATATCTAATTATTTTTGGAAGACATATTTAGGTCAGTTTTTAAAAGATGGAAATAAACCAGCCTATGCTTATGTAAAGCTGTTTGGCCTTAATATCTAAAACACACCACGACTGATTCAGCAAATCATTAACTTCTTCACAAGTGTTGGAACCACAGAACTCACAACTCAGGCTGAAATATCTGACACCAAAAGCATTAAAGTTATGGGCTGATGAATACAAAGAGTAATGGCTATGGTTATCCAACAGACCTTTCACAAGTGAGTGATCTGTATTTACATTCGGACTCAGATGATTTACAAATGCCAAGGTGCCACATTTTAATTTAATGATATACACATGTCAGGAGATTTTTATTCAGTATATCATATCTACAAGCCTTTGCACTGTATTTTATATGAAATAATAAATGGGTAACAAATTAAAGCAGAGTCACAAAAGAATCAATGGCCAATATCTTGAAAATAAGGCCATGTTTCAGTTATTATTGCTGTCAAAGTCCTTCTTTGTATTCTGGAAGGACTCTGGCTTCTTGAAAGATGAAGGGAATTTTGAAGCATTCATCATGATGCTCAGTCATTTCCATTCTCCACTTTCATGGACCAAAATGTTAAGAAATTACGAAAACATTTTCAGTTAAAAAATTAGATTCTAAAATGCATTGAAACATATGCTCTCCTCAAAGGGTCTCTGGGTTTTTATAACATAACTTCTGTCATTTTTTCCGTATCAGACTTTGAAATCCAATCCACGGAATCTGTTTGGTTACTTGGAAAAAAAAAGAAAAGTTTAAATGTATGTTGGATCAAGAGGAAAAAATCTTCTATTTTTGTTTTCCTACAACAAAATATTAACTTTTCAATAATGTATGAAACATTCATCTACCTACAACAGATGAGACATAACAAGGCTAATGGACCAAAATTGACAGCTAACTGCCTAGTTTTCTCAATTCATATTAATATTCAAATACATCTCAGAGAGACAATTTTGGTTCTAAAATTTAATCTACCGAAATAGAAGTGAACAGGTTACAACAAAAAAATCCCAACCAGCCTCAAAAGCCCACAAAAAACCACAAAACAGAAAAACCAAAACACCAAAAAGCAAACCAGCAGTGCGTAAGGACTCAGATTTTTAAATATAATGGCATCTAGAAAAGTAATTCTTAAGTGTCCACAAAATAGACCCATCCTTAGATGAATCTAGTCTGACATTGTTTCAAAGCTCTGAATTAACAACTTTTTAAAAACTTTCAAATGTATGCAGTGATTTAAATGTAAGGTTCCTAATTAGTAGATGAAGAGAGGACTAAAAATATCTGGAATTAATTTAATGAATGACAGCTCATAAATGATTTTCTACCAGAAAGAAGGCATAGCATTGCTCAAGAAAAGTTCATGACTCTTGTTGCTAAGGGTAAAATTAGAAATATGAAACTAGTCAGAGAAACCCTTGTAAATCATCTGAAAGAGAACAAAATGTAGCAAACCTTGTAGAGAGCCTGGTATTAAAAGACATTTACTAACTGTTTTTAGAACAGAAGAGGTTAAGGCCTTCAAAGAATTTTCTAATAAGTTAAAGTTTTGTGTTTCCCTTGTAGAGTTCATTTACTCAACTTGTAAGCCTTTCCTTGTGCCTCACTAAGATAAATAACGTACATTCTTAAAGTCTGTTGTATGTAGAGGAAAGATCCATTTTATTTTGAATAGAAAAAGGTCACATGAAAATTCAAAACACACGGACTCCAAATGGACAAGAATGACAGCGCTCCTTCTCCATGATGACATCAGTTCATTTCAAAGGACAACAAAAAAGCTTCCTTTACTTTTTTCTTTTTTCTGAGTTGAACATATTTTGATAGAAAACCTACAATTAATACTATACAAAAATGATTTGTAATTAATTGCATCAAAGTGGTATGAGCTATATGAGCATTAACTTTGAGTGATGTGCAAGCATTACTCTGCTACTGCTATCAGCTCAGTGATTTTATGATTCCTGTCAGCAATGGATGATAAAACAAAGAAGATAAAGAGAACCAGGCATATTTCTCCTTTGTTACAGCAGAGAAAGGGCTAGTTTAAAGAGACAGGCAATTTAGTGGGTTTGAAAGACATGCTGAACCTAATTACAATGTTCTAATCAATCCTTAATATTCTAATTTTTTAATTTTTTTTTTTTTTAAATAATCTAAGTAGCTTAATTCTTTCTGGGTACCTTCCAGTAATTCTTTGGAGGAAGAATATTTAAAAATAAAAAAAAAAGCTAATCCCCAAAAAACCACTTAAAAATCCCTACAAACCAACAAAAAGCCTCTGTGTTGTATTGATTCATTAGTATTAAATCCCTGTCTCAGAAAATCTACTATCATACAGAATAACTAAAAGACAGCAATAGGAATTAATCTGTTGTAGAATCCTATTCCTCCTTGAGCAGATCCTTGTATGACCTACCAGAAGTGCTGCTTGGTCCCCTAAAATATGAAATGAGAAATGCAGAAGCACAAATGCTGGTCAACCTTTCTTGCAGGGAAATAGAAACAAGAATAAATATTGACTTGACTTTCTATCCTCCGGTCAGGCATCAGCATAAAATGAACTGCAGCTGCCAACACCAAGCAGGTGTTTTTCAGCAGCTGTAATCAGGACCACCAGAAGGCTGTGGGAATGGCAAGGCTTGAGTTAGAGGGATGTTAAACTTGAGTCTAATTCAGAGTTTTCGTAAGAAAAGTAGGTAAGACTATTGAAAAAGCTTTTCAAATAACAATAATGCAGCTTAATTTAAAGATCTTGTTACTTTATTCAATGAAAGAAGGGTGTTTGTAAGGGTGTTCATTACCTTTAGATAATGACTCTGGTTTTTCAAATGTTATTTGCTGTATTCAGAGTTCAAGCACCTGAGTAAGGCTATTGCTAAGAACTGAAATTACGTAGGGGTTTTACTAAGACATCTTGTGCTGGGCTGAGCCTGGCTGGATGCCAGGTGCCCACCAATGCTGTTCTGTCACTCCCCTCCTCAGTGGACAGGGGAGAGAAAATATAATGAAAGGCTGGTGGATTGAGGGAAGGGTGGGGAGACATCACTCACCAATCACCATCACTGGCAAAACAGATACAAACTACAGAGATTTATTTACTCAAATATAACCAAATCAGAGTAGGGCAATAATAAATAAACCTAAATCTTAAAACACCTTCTGCCCTGCCCTCCTTTCTTCATGGGCTCAAATTCACTGTAGACTTCTGTCCCTCTTCGCCACCAGAGGCACAGCGCGATGAGGAATAGGGCTGAGCTCGGTTCGTCTCTGCTGTTCCCTCCTCATCACACTCTTCCCCTGCTCCAGCGTGGGTCCCTCCCACAGGGTTCAGTCCTTCAGGAAGAGGCTGCTCCAGGGTGGGTCCTCCACGTTTTGCTACATAAAAAAATCCTGTTGCTGCAGGATTTCAGTACAGGTACTTTCACAAAGCCTAATAGCAGGATTGCTCTTGTTTAATTACCAAAATATATATGTGTATAATGAAAGATATTTCTGTACTTAGTAATTTTATCCTGGATTGGATTGGGGCAATCAAAACATTTGGGCTAGAATAGAGCAATTTGTATACACAATTGCAGCTATATAAGAGGAAAAACTTTTCCATTCAACTAAAATGTAAATCCTACACCACAACTCTGAATTCATACATCTCTTCTCTTCAGTTCCTATATCCAAGAGCATTTTTTTTTTTTTAGTCTTAACTTCATAATTTTATTTCTCTATTTGTAATTTGCCTTATCTATGTTATGTGTCTTTCTTTTTAGTTCTTACTAATACTGTCAATGATTCCAAATATAGTGTAATTCAAAAGTTTTTGTTGAAGCATTTATAATCCTAGTACCCGTCCTCAGTCTGATGATGATTCTTTAATTGTTAGGTTTATCTTTGCAACTCTGTCATGGTCATTGTGCACATGTGTTAGTATTAAGGACACCAGTTATTTTTTAATTAATTTTGACAGAGAGGATTTTTACTCTAAATCAATCACACAGTTAATCTTGTGCAATGTTGATCCATGGCTCAAGGGAGACCTTCACAATGAAAAAGTATTACTACCTTTGCACAAAAGACTGCTAAATCCTGCTCCAGTACAATCTGTACATCCCTGATCAGGAAACAGGAGCAGAAGATCAGAGGAATTAAAAGTCCATGTTGTTGGGGTAGACTAGAATAGGCATGTGACTCTTTTAGCTAATAGAATAGAAACCAAATATGGATAGCAGGGTTAAACCTTGCATGTGAGCTCAGCTTTATAATTTAAGACCAGTATAGAAGAAAATATCTCAGTTGTAAAAATGGACAAACATTTAAAAACTTTATCTAATTAATATTAATTAATAACCAAAAAGGGAAATATACCAAGACTTATCAGTTAATTAGACTTCATCCCAGAGAGCCCTTCCAGTCGATGTCATATGTTTCTACATACTTAGGTTTAACCCAATCTCAAATTATTTTGTAAAGCAGTTGTTGAATTAGAGAAAACATTATTTTTCATGTTTTGGGAGACTATGCTATTGGAACAGCAATTACTATATTCTTCTTTAATTATCTGTTATTGGACACCATCAGTTTTAAGGGTAAGTAGATATTTAGTCTGTCTTGTAGAGTTACTTTTGGTTTAATCCTTGTTTAATCTGAGACCAATTTTTGTTATCTGAGGTTGAAGGGAAATTACCCAACAAACACAATGAAAAGAGCAAAGGAGACAAAGGCAGAAACTTATCTGAAGAAACTCATTTTGATACACAAACCAATCACAGACACATTGCATAGTTTGTAATGAGAAAATGTTGGGTTTGAAGTGCTTAAACAAATGTCTACATTTCTCAAAGTGTCTCTGAAGAAGCACAAATTTATTGTATTCTTTTTCTGTTAGCTGCATGAAAAATAACACCAAATAGCTGTTAGCATACAGCCCCCATGACTGAGGTTCTGTGCTGGTAAGTACAATAATTCAAAAAATAGAGGTATCAAAAATAGGGTTTCTGGTTGCATTTTTAATCTGCTGCAAATGCAATATTTAATGCAAATACAATTTGAGGAAGTTGATTTACCCTTCTTCATTATTGCAATCATAATACAAAGGGAATACAATATTTCTATGAATATCTATTTGTTCAGGTTAGCAAAAAAGAAGGTCGATAATTATTTGAACATGGTAATAAAATGAAAAATGAAAGTGTTTTGTAATGGATTATTACATTTTATGACCATACATTTATTTTACATAATTCAAACTGTTTCATCCCTACTGTGTGCAAGAAAAAGACCCTAATGTGTAGGTATTAATTTTAGGATGGAATCAGGTGCAGACAATCATCTTAATATGAATTTTCTTGGTGGAACAGATATGTAGTAAGGACAGAGTGGACAATTTAATGCAAGTATTTCTTGTGGTGGGTTTTGGCTAAAAGAAAAAAGAGTTATTTTACACAGCCTCAGATTCAAACTAATCCTGACTTTCCGTCTCTCCTACTGTGGATAATCATTAAAAATAGAGAACACAGAATCAACATTAGTGCAAACACATGCTACACCAGTAAAACTGATCAAATTGTTACACAGAGATTGCTTTTGCCTGGTTTACCTGGTAAAGAATTGTCTCAAGGTGAGAAGACTAAGGGCAGAAGAAATTAGTTGTTTCATACAGCTTTGAGTCAAAATAGCCCATTTACAGCTTTCGTGAGATTTTTGAGCAACAGATTCAACATCTATCAGCCCATCCCCACCAAACACAGGGACACCAGTTTGTCCCTTCCTTATGCACAAAGCTGGGGGACTCCCACAGCAACTGGGGACTTGTGACAATAATGAAACTGAGATCCAATAATGGAATGAAACTCCCTGGTGCAGGGACAGTGTCACAGAATCATAGAATCCAATGAGTCAGAAGGTTCATCGAGTCCAACTCATGGCCCTGACCAGGACAGCATTAAGAATCCTGCAAAGTGCCTGAGAGAGTTGTCCAAATGCTTCTTGCAGTCTGGCAATCTTGGGCTGTGACTTCCCTGGGGAATTGAACCTTAGGATATGTAAATACAGGCTCTGACCTCTTCAAAGGAGCAAGTGGAAGAAAATAGAATACCACTGTATCAACTCTAGCTAATAAATAGTAGTTTGAATGGCATAAGGACACAGCTCAGGTTAAGTCATTATTGATCTCTTTGGCTTCTTCCTAAGCATTTGGGGAAAAAAATAAGGAGCACTGGAAAGATATGGAATTGCACTATCACTTTTAGTCTAAAAGTATTTGTGATGTGTTTATTAATTTTCATCTTTTCATGCAGCAGGTTAAATACGTAAAACTAGGTAAAATTATTCAAGGCCAGGTCGGATGGAACATTGAGCAAGCTGGCCTAATGGAAGGTGTCCTTGCCCATGGCAAGGCATTGGAACAAAATGATTTTTACTGTTCCTTCCAACCCAAACCAACCTCGGATTCTGTAATTTGACATTTCTCTAAGCGTTATAGAGTTACAGTGTTCTTTTTTTTCCAGGACCCTACTCATTCTTGTTTTATCATCTCAGTTAAAATGAAGTTCACGGATGTCATTCAGTAGGAAAAGGCTGTATGAACCAGTCAGCATGCCCTCTGTTTTTGCTATATGTCTTAGGTTACATGGAAGGTGTAACCAAAAGTATGTGTTCTATTACCATCTCCATAAGCTATTAAGAGCAGGTGGGGCTGTGCTCTTTATCCTCTCCATGACTCAGCCCTGATAACACCATCGGGGCTATCTCTGCTCATGGCCATCAAGGTCTCCAGGAGTGACTCATAAGATTACATCAGCCCATTGTGAGATGCCCTGCCCAGAGGGGAGGAACTGAACATTCCTACCTGCATATAAACTGAGACTCTGGAACATTGGACTACCTTTTCCACTGGATTTGCAGAGGAGAAGAGCTCAAGAGCCACCACTGGACCTCCAGAGGCCATGGAGACCTTTCCACAGGATCACCACTTCAACAAGACCACATCCATCACTCCAACGGGACTGCAGCTTTTTTTTTTCAAAGCATACTTTTAGTTACACCTTGCATGTAACCTAAGACATCATAACAACATGGTCCTTGTACATTGTTAATGTTTATCCTATTCCTGGAGGAGTTTTATTGTGTCCACTGGCAGACAGGAGGGTTCAGGAAATGGGGCTTTGGTTTCCCTTGTGGCCTGTGCTGGAATTCTTAGGACCCAGCTTTGTGTTATGAGAATAGTGATACCATCAGACACAATAAAATAAAGAATTGGACTCAACAAGACACTGGTGGCATGATACTATTACATGCTTATCTAGAGTTTATTATGTAGACATAATCTAGAGATCTCTACACATGAGCCTCTAGAGGTTATTTTACTTAATCCCAGAAATGGTCTTGGAGATACCACAAGACTTCTTTTTCTAGGACAAAAATGCATGCATTAAAAAACCGAGTTAATTATTTCCTAGAATCACAAAATATCTCAAGTTGGAAGGATCATCACGTTGAGTTCCCTCTTATTATGTTATGCCTATGTCCATTATCATTATAACCACCCCTAACAGAGAACCAACACATTTCTTGGCATTTCTTGGAACAAGGAGTTACCCGCCTTCAATTTTTCCTATAGTCTTTCTCTCGTCATTCTCTTCCACAAGTGTGAAAGAACAGCTGCTACCTGATATAATTATTTTAATTGTTTGCATGCCATAAAAATGTTAATAGCAATTTTAATTTTAACAGTAAATAGGTTTTATTACCAAGTTATACTTTTGCTTATGGCTGTAAGATGGCAACGGGTGGTTAAAAGAATATTTGATTCTGCACTATTATTCCTCCTGTATCCACTGTATAATCAATGAAGTGATACTATTTTGCCCTCAGGAACAGAAAAAAAAAAAAAAAAAGAAAGAAATGCTAATGGAAGCAATTAAAATATATGAATAATACTGACACCTCTTTATTATCTTTCAGGTGCACTCAGAGTTACCCAACACATTAAGTGGTAATGATGCAGATACAGTTATTTTCCAGTTGACATGATTAGTTCTGTGGCCCAGACACATTTATCTTGTGCTTTGAAGCCCTTCACACTAAGTTATTGGATTTGGGAAATAAAGTAAATAGATATATGAAATGACCTCATCCCTAACACTGAAAGACATGGATAAGAATGGCATTTCCATGGTCTACAACACTACTCAAAGTTATACAAGTTATCCTTGATTCTCTGTTGTGTTCTGTAGACCAAGGAATTTTGGACAAGGGTGGTGTGAAAAATAGTCATCTAGGGCTACAAGCACAGAATTATTTCACCTTGTTGTCTGACCTTTGTGTGAGACAGTTTGATCCATGTTTATATCCTCAAAATGTCCTTGTGCTCACAAGATATGCACTTACACTGAAAGATCATTGTTCCTTAGTCATGCCTGAGTCTTGTGATGCTGCTGTCTTCACCTAAGCTTCTGTTTTCCAGCTCATACTCTAGCTCCAGCTCCAGTATTTATGTTCTGGAGAGTGACTGACTAGTAAGGCTTTTCTAGAAATTTAGATGCTGTCAGGAATCTATTAACGTCTGGACAGGAACCCTGAAAAATCAGACATGTATGTGTGGTATGTGAGAAAAAATCTTAAATTGCTTAAGCACAGTTTTTTGAGACCAGCATTCACTGAAACATAGAGGAGTTATATCATGTTGTGGCATATTAATAATTAACCAAGGGTCTGAATAGAAAATAAAGGTGAGCATGAAACAACATAATAGACCTGACTGAAGAGGGCCTTGACATTTCTTTGTTCTTTATAACTCTTAAATGCTACATCTGGAAAGGTCCTGAGTGGAGTCTAGACTATTCACAGAATAAGTTGAAAAGACCTCTGAGATGTGACCAAAGTGTAAGACTTGGTATTTCGTCTTGCTGAACCTCAATTTAATTAATTTACTAGAGCTATGGGCTCTGGCAGGGACCAAAATGCAGAAAACGTTTCAAACATTCAGGTTAAAAAAGTTTTCCCACTAAATAAAAAGTCAGCAGTTCAGATATGTCTTAAACTCTATATCTAAGTTTATGCTGCTATCTGTAACAGTAGCAAAATGTTAGAGAGAGACTCTGAAAACACCACAGTGCTGAGTATGTACAAAATAGAGACATGGAATGGATCCAGACTAAAACAGAGAAGATTTGATTTGATATTCTGAGGAAGTTCTTGTCTGTGAGGGTGATGAGGCCCTGGTACAGGTTTCCCAGAGAAGCTGTGGCTGCTCCTGGATCCCTGGAAATGTCCAGGGCCAGGTTGGACAGGGCTTGGAGCAACCTGGGATAGTGGAAGATGTCCCTGCCCATGGCAGAGGGTGGAGCAAGATGATCTTGAAGGCTTCTCCAACCCAATCCATTCTATGATTCTGTGATTCTATGATTCCATGGCTGACAATTAATTACAAAAAAAAGAAGCTGTTATTATTACTCAAGAAATTAATTTATGGTTTTTAAGATTCCTTTTATGATGATACACAGTGTCTTCACTATTTTCTCTGTGCATTATGTACTTGTCCTGGTGAGAAATGGTGTCTCCTTTCCAAAAGGTGGCTGGATCTTATTAATACATATCATGATTGTGTATGCTAGAAGTCATAAAAGACCTGTTAAAGGCAAGAACCGGGTAACAGCATTGCTTCATTTCATTTAAGTGCTGTGCTGTCCATTTTGAGTATGACTGTTTTTATACACTAAATAACTACCTGTATTTCTTAGCATGCATCAACTATCATCATGTAATTTATCTTATTCACCTCATTATTATTATTTCTGGTACCTGCATAAAAGGTGTTTTTATTGTGTTCAAATATTTACTTTGTTAGCCTGATTGGCCTGTAAGCCCAACAGTTTACTCTTTGATCATGCTCAAACTCTGACCCTCCTTCTGTGCCTCCCATGGGATCAGGCAATCAATACGGAAGTATAGGGTTTTGCTTATTTGTTTTAGTGCCTAAATACTGCATTGCGTGGCAACGATTGCCCAGCAATTGGAATTGGACAAAGGAATAATACATTTCCTATTTTTAAAAAGTGCAGAAGGAAAGTTCCACCAAACGGTATTGTCAAGATACTTAATTTAAGGAAAAGATGATAATGTCAGTTTAACAAAACAACACAAAGGAAGTGCTTAATTTAGTCCATAAAATGAATTTTTCTTAATCAGAATGAGCAGTTATAGCTGCAGGAAAAAAAAAAAAAAATCACAGTTTTTCAGACAGTTGACCTGGTGAATCCAGATGTCACTGTTTGGAAAACAGGATATTGTCTAACTATTGGAAACTTGAAAATTAAACAAATAGTGTGTAAGAACAGAAGAGATTAACAAATGAAATGAATGTAATTTTTAAGTTAACAGGAATAAGATTCAAAAACTACTTGTTTGTTGCTCTTGTATACAGTATCCGGACCTATGAGTTCAGAAATGTTTGGGGATTTCCCAATCTGCACCTTGAGCTAAAGCATGAGTTCTTTTCTGAACATTTTTTTTTAAAGGAAAAAACCCTTTTTTTATTTCAATGAGTGGCTTATATAAAGGCTCAGGAGGTACAAAGGAAATTAGGATGCTTTTCGAGAAAATATGAAAAATACAGTACAACTATCCATATTGCTCACTGGAAACAGAACCTGTCTCATTCTAGTCCCTGATCATTTTGGGATCATTCGGGGCTCTCCAGAAGAGTGGCAATTGAAACAGGCCAAAACTGTGCAAGGCAATGTGCTAATTGTTAACGGATTGTGGTAGTTTTGCCTGGCCCAGTTTTTGCCAGTGAGGAGGGTGGGGCACAAAGATGGCTCCTGCATGTCCTGAGTAAAGATTCTGGAAATTTTTCCACCATGTCCAGCAGAGCCAGTCTCTGGTGGCTCTGAAGATGATGGACATGCTGCTGGCCAAACCTGGGCCAATTAGAGATGTTAGTCACGCCTCTGTGAAAACATATTTAAGAAGAAATCAAAACAATGTGAGCACACACTTCTTTTCAGAGGGAAGGAGGGAGGGGGTGAGCTGAGAAATGGCCTTAATAGGGAGAGGGGTGAGTAGAGAAACAGCGTTTGTAGCAGAAGAATTGTGGCATTGGACTGACTAAGAGAAGCCACATACCTTGCCCCAGCCCGGATCTGTGAGTTGAATAGAGAGAGGGGGCGAATAGAGAAACAGTGTCTGCAGTAAAAGAGTTGTGATAGACTGATTTAAGAAAAAAACCCCACAACCTGCCCCTGCCCGGGAGTTGTTGGTTAGTTGGAAACGAGGGAGGGGGTGAGCTGGAAAGCAGTGCCTTAAGAGGGAAGGGGGGTCAGTGAAGAAACGGTGTCTTGAGAGCTTATTTTTACCTCTGATTTATCCTCCGACTCTGTTAGATTAATAAATCACCTTTTTTGCAACTTTAAGTCTCCCGCCTGCTTTTGCCCTGAATTTAGTGCGTCCTCGTTATCAGTAGTCTTATCTCAACTCATAAGTCCAGTGTGTTAGTTTTTTTCCTCCTCTGCATAACCACAGCAGGAGAGAGCATAGAGAGCAAACATCGTAGGTGCCTGGCATTTAGCCAGGGTCAAACCCACGACACGGATGTACATGACTAACCATGGTGCTCAAGCCATCAGTTCAGCTCTTCCACCTTCTTCTTTGACGTAGCTGAGAGCTCCGACTGTTCTATGGAGCAAACACAAAAAAACAAATAAGCAAGCAAAAAATGAAAACAGAAAACCCAAAAAAAACCTTAAAGAGCTTTAAGATCTGAGGTTGCAACTGGAGAGGATATTTTTTAAATTTTTTTTTAACCTTATTAGCTTCTGAATATGAAATGTGAGAGCTGGATGAGAAGATGTCTGACCACCTAGGCTCCTTCAAGATTCATCCAGCCTCCTACCACTTACCTCGATGGTTTTTTTCCATTTTTCAATTCACAAACCATTCTGAAATTTCTCAACTGTCAGTGGAGCTGTCCAGTCAAACAGCTTAGGCAAGATTTATGCAAGGTGTCAATTTTTCTGCAGTTGTTATGACTGACAAATAAAAATGAGATTCCTTGTAATTGAAAAGGATGGCTAGGATTTTTAAAAAGCAAGACCATAAATGTCAGTAAGCTGCGTTTTTTCCTTTTCAGATGTTGTGTTTTGCTGACATTTAAGCCCTATGGTTTGCCATGAGAGGATTCACTTGACTGAGCATAGACCTCTGTATTGTAAAGGTTTATGTTTCAGCTATTCACCTTAACTAATTACAGATGAAGGTGAGAAATAAGGAGCTCTAGAAGTCAATCAGTGTTCCACCCCAAAGCTTATTCCTCGCTTCCTTTGTCTCTCTCCATTTTCCTATATCTTTATTTCTCTTAGCTCAAACTCACTGTTACACTTCACGTGGCTGACGGAAAAAAGATCTTATTTCCCAAGGGAGGAGGAGGGAAAGCAGGGAGAAAGATAAACACGTATAGGGGGATGGGAGAGAGAATGTTTTCTTGCAGCCTGTATTTTCCTCCCTTTGCTGGGCTTGAATATCTACTCTCTCCAAATTATTGTCTGTCAAGGGACAGTTTCCATCTTAAGAATAACTGATTTGTCTCATACAAATTTTTAGATACCTGTAACATTGTGTAGAGTCTCACTTTCTCATTGTTCTGTCTCCTTCCTTTTTACCCGATCTTTGTTCCTGCGTGTTTATTACATGTGAGTGCATCATGGCTCACATATCAGCTTAAAAATTCTGCAGGAACTCCAGGCAGCAGAGGACCCTCATGTTCCAAAGGCTGAACAAAGCCAATGGATACAACCCCATTTCTCCCTGACAACACTGCCGTGGCAACCTTCAGGAGAGGTTTCTTCAGTTGTCTGGAGAACTGCAAATGTTGGTTGCTGACTCAGGTGTAGGTTTAGGAAATTCCTTATTTAACAGTAGCTGTCATAAGTTGTTACCTCCTTTTCCAAAGTTAACAACAATCTGGGATCTTGCAACAAGACTGAGGACTCAAGGGAATCAAGATTTTTTCATCTTTGCTTCATTTCCATGTGTGACTTCCCATAAATAAGGAATGATTTTAAGAACAGGGAAAACATTCTTGGGTTTTTGACAGAGCAGGTACTTGCAGAGAGTGATGAGAGGGTGTCCGCAGAGCTGTGCAAGCATGGGGACCCAGCTTCCAAAAGGGAAAGAGTTGGATTGATCTCTGGCTCTCCATTCTTGTTTCTGAGTCCTTTCAACAAAGCTATAATGTTTTTATTAAATGACTGCACAAATATGGCACACTTATAGCATGCTGCAGGCCTTTTTTCCCTCCAAATGAAGTTAGAATTCCCTTTCAGCTCACTTTTCTTTCCAAGCCCTCTGAGTATTCTCAACAAGCAGAATCTGACCACAGTTCCCAGCACACAAGTTGAGCATCCCATCTATGGGCTAACTCTTTCAGTTTCTCAGATGTGCATTATTTGTTTCAGGCAAATGGACAAATCGAAAACTAAACCCATCCAAAACTGCTGGATCTTTGTATGCCCCTGTCTTCCAGACTTTTAATGACTTTTTTTCATTTAATTTGCTTTCTTTCCTTCCCTTTATGACATCATAGTATATTGTTTAGTAGTTTTAGTTTGTTTTTACATGGTGTTAAAATCTAAAATGAAAAGCCAAGTTATCTGTTGGTAGAAAAAAAAATCCTCAAATAAATTGTGACAATAAATAAAAAAAAGGAAATAAATATTCATGAGCATTTTAAAATTTGAATTTACAAGAAATAAATATAATAAATTGCTTTGGGGAAAATATGCAAATACTAAGGAAACAATTATTAATGCTCTGGTTATATATTCCCATTTTTGTGATTCTTTGTTTAAGAAGTAGCACTGAGTTTCTATTGCTCATGCATAATAAAATCCCACATTTTGGAGCATCTGGATTTTAGTTTTTGAGAAAAAAGCCCAACTCACATTAGCAGTTATGGAAAAATGTGGAAGCAGTCCACACATATCTGCTTAAAATCTCACTGGGAAATAAACTTGATGGTTATTTCTGACCCATCTGTTTCCCATAACTGGACAGTAATATATGCATTTTGGTCCTGAAAGAATTCCCCTGTGAGTACTTGATCTGCCTCAAATGACCAGCCACAGCCCACGTTCACCCTGCAACTCATTTTGATGGGGCACATGTGCCATCCTTCTGACTGAGGCAAAATTGGACGGCCCATGTCTTTGGGTGGAAGGAGGAAAAACTCTCAAAGCTGCAGGTGTGATAAAGCAGAAGCTCCAAGGCAATGGAGCTCTTGTGCCACATGAAAGAGCAGGGAGAAGTCCAGGTTCTAATTAAGAGTGACATTGCTCCTCATGTCTAGACAGTGAGTTTCGTTTGTAAGCTGAACCTGATGCACAGATAATTTCTTTATTTTGTCCTACATATCTGTTTGTACGAGGCTTTGTGACATAATACCAAATGCACACAAATAAATCCCATCAGTAGGTTGTGCAGACTAGAGATGTGTCAAATAAACATGAATGTGTGTTTGTGTTTGTCTGTGAAAGAGAGAGAAGCATCCCTTTTCAGAGTTAGGCAAATCCTTAGAGCAAGAAATGTTATCAGAGAGGCTGTGGACTCTGCAGCCCTGGAACTGCTCAAGACCAGGCTGGAAGGGGCTCTGAGTGCTGACCTCGTGGCAGTTACCCTCCCCATGACCCAGGGGTTGAAACGAGATGGTCTTTGACACCTCTTCTAACCCAAACCATGTTATGACTCTATGATTTTGTGAGAGGAGAAAGAAATTATGGTGTTTCTCATAAATATGGAATTGTCTCTGAATAATTATCTTGAGCCGGGAGAATTGCGAGAGCCGTATTTATGGCGCTGCTTCATGCTTGTATTCATACATGCTGTTTTAAAGAAATATTGCAGGCCTATTTATTCTCTTCTTGTCTGTAGCATCTGAGAAATACACTCAAAGGTGTCAGTGGATGTGCACAATCAGAGGCAAAGTTTATACAAGAAAGAAAATTTCCAAATACTGTTCCACAGCTTGCTTTTCTGGCTAGTGATCGGCTCCCTGCTGTCAGCTTCATTGCAGAAGCAGTTTTTCACCTGGTCAAGAATGGAAATTTCAGTGTCTTCCACAGATCCTTATTTCTGAACAAAAAATTGGTACAGGCCTGTATGCCCTCAGAAGCAGACTTGAATACATGCATTTTTTAAAGGTAGTTGGTATTTCAAGTGTTAAGAATGTTTAGACTGATTTTACTTTAAAAAAGATTATGGGTTTTTTTGAAAATATTTTTCAAGGCTTTTGGTAACCTGTGAAGTTCAGCACTACACAATGAACACATAATCTGATTTTGGGCGAGAAATTCTTCATTTACCTGCGTAGCTAGGAGAAAAACTTACTTAGTAATTGTAGAATCATAGAATCACAGACTCATTTGGCTTGAAAGGGACCTTAAAGATCATTCAGTTCCAGCCCCTCTGCCATGGTCAGGGACACCTTTGTTAACAACATGTAGACAAAATACTTTAAGTAACAAAAGATCACTCCCAGTGCATACACATGTCATGACTTTGACATTAAGGAGTAGCTACACTTTTTGTCAATCTTTGTTTAAGACTCAAGAGCAGAATAAACAAATGCTCTGCAGATTTTTCTCTCCCTAAATCCTTTCTATATGATTTAGCAGAATAATCCACATTTACAGACTATCTCAAAAAAAAAAAGAAAAATCATAGTTACTGCATAGTCAACATGTTTTTTCTTTATTTATTTTGAGTCCCTCCACAATGTTTAGCCAGTCCTTCAATAATGGCTTGAGATGGAAATTCATCTGCACATGGAGTTCAGAGTCACCTGTCCAAAACAAAGTGTTCAATACCACCAGGTAGCAGTCATTAAACATGAAGTGAACTCCCTGTAGATGTTACACACATTTCAAAATGCGGGGATTTGATGGAGCATATTTTCAAAACAGCCTCTTTTTCATATAGTGAAGTCTAATGTGAGTTGTCATGTTAAATCCAGAAATCTAGGTGATTTGCGAATGCATTTTATTGTGGAAAAGCAACAGAAAAAATTTTTTTTCTTTTTTTTTTTTTCTTTTTCTTTTTTTTTTTTTTTTTAAGGTGTGCAGCTAAGCTTTCCCTTGTAATGGATGATGTCTTAGAAAACCACTCCTAAGCTGATGTGATGATTGATGGCCAAGTCATATAATACAGCCAGAATTAAACTGAAGTTTCATCATTCCTCTATCCTCATGAAAAAACATACTTTGAGAGTTTGCCATGAGAGCTCACACTTCATATACTGCAATATTTATATTATACTGCTGAAGTGATTGTTGTTAGAAATGCGGTTTTCATCAACAGAAGATGATCATCACAGCTTTTCTGACCAGACTCTATCGGAAATTGAGAGCACCATGTTTAAGTGGGGATATCTATTTAATGGTAGAAAATTTTATGTGGTGAATCCTAGAATCTGTATCACTGTGAGAAATGGCTGGTGAGAAGTGTTTGTGAAAGTGCTTGCCAAGTATACAAGCAAGCATGCAGATGTTTTTAAAACTCTCACTCTGCTGTGGCGAAACCTCTCAGAAAGTTCAAAGATATTAAAACAGGACACACTGTGCTCACATCTTTTGTCTCAGGCCAGAAAGTGGAGCAGTGCCAGTACACGGCAGGTTTGTTGTGAAGCCAGCTGGAACTTCTGTTTGCCCACCAGACAGTAAAAGTGTGGCAAATAGAGAGTGAAGATTCACACTGAAGATAAAAGTGTTGCACAGACGCTCATGAAAAGTCTTTTATAAAACAATTAATTTATTGGGATCTTACACAGAACAATGTTGACTTGTAGTCTCCAGACTTTCCAATGGGGTGGTCAATCCCTGTACAGAGAGCAGCAGCAGCATCTTTATTCAGGTGTGACACCATGGAGTTTTTCCTAACATCACATTTGGTCAACTAAACATCAACGCTCCATCTCCCAATTCTATCTACAAGCACATTAAGTTTGGATTTTGTGGCTTGAGAAGAGTCACAGAACTGCAGAATAGTTTGGGTTGGAACAGTTGGAATTTCACCTTGTTCCACCATCTGCCATGGGCAGGGACACCTTCCACTATCCCAAGGTGCTCCAACCCCTGTCCAACCTGGCCTTGGACACTTCCAGGGATCCAGGGGCACCCACAGCTTCTCTGGGCAGCCTGTGTCAGGGCCTCCCCACCTCACAGGGAAGAAACCTTGATGATACCTGTGACCTGCAGAAACATCTTAGAAAGTACATGAAGCAGCATCTTCCCTTTCTGGTGTTCCCATGCTGATGTTCAAGGCTTGTAAACAGAGTTGGATCCAAATATATCAGAATCCACAAGTGGATACTTTCCATTATCTGAGTTACAGGAGGAACAGCAGTTACTGCTATTCGTATAAATAAATGTATATTTTTAGGTAAACTTCAGGGTTTTCAGATCAGCTCTGAATAAGATGTTTCTGTGCTAAATGTCTCATTCAAGAGAAGTTTTAAGTTCCCTGAGCTCTACATTTACATCTTGGAGGACTGAAGAGGTCAAAAGGCTTAGAAGAGTTTAGTATTCCCCCCTTATAATGAAAGACATTCGCACAAGAATATTTTTTAAAGTTATTTCAGTTCTTGCTTACAGACAGCAAAGGATCTACTTCCATAATTTTCATATTGAACTGAGTTCTGGGGAACATAAGCCAAACAATGTTGAATGTTTTTATCTGCTCAAAATATAAATTCAAAGTAGGCCCTCTACAAGACTGGAAGTATTCTGAAAACTTTGATTGCTTTTGAAAAATTATAAGGAAGTGAATTTATGATTTTAAATGCATTTGCATGTTTTAATGTGTTGTTAATTATACTCTTGGTTAAGGGTGGCTGCAAAAAAATTATGGTGTTTTAGACAACTTACTTTACCCTAGTTAGAAGTGATACTATATGATATTTCATAACATTTTCTGTTGCTGGAGTGAATCTTATTTTGGTTTGAATATTTTATGTTATTTAATAAAATTAAATAACATTTTATAAAAATAAAATTTTATGTTTGATTAAATGACATAGATATGTCAGTTGTATAACCCAAGCTTGTTTATGTGTTTTTCTTTTTAACTCCAGTATCTGCCTTGGCTGCCTTGGTCTATTTTTCAGAAATATATTTAACAATATGAGATAACCAACTAATCTGCATAAACAATTCTATTTACTTAAATGTACTGAATTAAAATTCTATATAATCAGCTGGGACCAAAACCACGGAGCTTTTCAAGCTCTTCTTGAGACAACTTAGTTTAGGTGCGGTTTGAGCTAGTCTAGAATTTTCAGTAGGGAATTACTTAAATCACAGCTCCCATTTAAATCACTGATTCTGCTGCTGAATTATGTAAAATGCAGAAAGAGACATAGGAGATAAATGTGAATGCAGGCTTACTTCTCCTGTCACTAGAGTCTTATCATGAGATTATCTCTTGCCTCTCCAGTTGTTAGTTCCTCCTGTGTACTGGCAGTTTCCAAAGCAAAGATTATCAAAAAGAGTCTTCAAATAACTTTTTTTCCTGGGATTACCAAATAGTTTGTGGAAAAGAGAGAAAAACTTGAAACTATACCTATAACGTGCATTCTGAATGCTTTATCTTATCCCAGAAAAAGAAAAAAAAGTGTTGGGAACACAAAATTTTCCTTCACCTTTAAAGAACAAACCTTCTCAATGGTGTAGGAGCAATAACATACATGCCTCTTTTAACTTTGAAAACTTCTTTGTTTATGAAATGAGTTGTTTTCATGTGTTTTTGCATAAAGAAAAACATCTCAGATGCAGCTCATCTCCACTTGTCCCTGTTTGCTCAGGGAGCATCCTGAAGCTGTGGACCGGGAGCTGTTCCAGAATGGTTTGGGTACTGCTGAGACATCAGACATGCACTGCAGACCCCACAGGGACTTTTCACAGGGGATTTCAGGTTCCCCTCTGGGAATAAGGGATCTGTGACAGTCTGTCTTTTAGAGGAAGTATCAAAAATTTACCCCATTTTGTAATGGGTCTCTGGAGTTCCTGGTGTACCATGTAAGAAAGTCGGCTAGAGGGTAACCTGATTAGCTATCTTGCATATCCCTTGTAATAGGGATGTATGATAATAAAAGTGGATGTATGACAAGTAATTAGAAAATTCCCTTGCTGAAAAGCTTATCTTTTAAATTCAGCATATCTGTGCTTCACTCAAAATTGTGTACCCTTTTGCTCTCCAAGATTAAAAAAAAAAATACAACACAAAATCACCCTCACAACCTGTTACTTTGACAGTTGTAAAGTTTGAGAGAGAACTGATTTATCACCTACTGGCTTCTCATTTCTGAGGCTGTGTGTGAAATCATTCACTGCATCTAAACAAACTGAGCTCTTGGCTGAGCAAGGGAACATGTGATCTGTGTAACTGCATCTCAGCGTGAAGTTTGGGATGTGCTGTGAAGTGCACCATTATCCAAAATAAACAGCTGGCTCCATTAGGAGTTAAGAAAGGGGACTGATAACAAGCCTGTTCTCCCTAGGATAATAAACATCTATTGACTTTGCAGGTAATAATTCAGAAAAGCTAAATGGATTCTTGCTATTCACTCCAGACTTGTTTAATGGTAACAACTGAAGATTAGCTTCTACTCCAAATTACTGCTAATTGAATCTTGCTCTCTGTGTTTGTTTCTAGCTTTATCTGACTCTTCAGGCTTATCTGCAGCTCTGTAAATGTTTTGTGTTAATTCCGAAACAGTCGCAATAAAATTCATTGTGCTTCCCACATCCTTCTCCATTACTCATATGCACTCCATTCCTTATTCACTGATACTTCAAAGAAACTGATATAAGGTGGAAATATCAGCATTTCTGTCACACAAATTTAACTGAGATAGATGAGGTTCTAATTTGAAGTCAAATGCCTGATGCAAGGGCACACATTCTCAGCACTTAGCCCTGCTGCAAGCACAGAGTAAAATCTATTATTTCAGTTCTCAGACATGCAGAGCCAGTGCAAAAGTAGCACTGTCCTATCTCAAATAATGAACAAGAGAGCTGTACTGCCCCACCAGTCTCAACTGACATGCGAGACAAACCAGCCAGCTCTAGATAACAAGGGAGAGGGGAAAAAAATACATCCTTTGGGTCTTCTCAACAATCTATAGCGGTCGCAAACTGACATAGAATTAAGTCAGTTAATGTCTTAATGTGACTCCTAATGTTGACTATAGCCAAAAAAATCACATAAACACAAAAGTGATTGTAGTCTCTTCTTATGCTTAAAAAATAGGATTTCGAAGCTCCGAAAGAACACTTTATGTTCCTCATCAAAGAACTTGCCTGTGTATGCATTTGACTTACCATTTTGATTTTTTTTGCAGGCTGCTCTGTTACATCAGTAACTGCCAGGATGGAACATGATGCAGTAATTTTCTTCCATTTAGTGGAAACTTATCAAGCCTTTGTAAAACAGAGTACAGAGAAATGATGTAATCCATTGCCCTAGAATTCTTGTCATACTCACTGAAAGCTTTTAGCATTGTAGATGTGCAGGCTTTCATTATAGATTTAGGTCATGTTACTCACGCCTCCTGCTCATCTCCTCAGCTCATCTTTGTGCAGAATATGCTTAAGTGCATTACAGTATTTCTCTGTCTTGAATCTGATTTCATTGATGGAGTCTGCTCTTTGGCCTGCAATCGCATCTTTCTGTGGGATCAGAATAATGGAGAAAAAATGACAGATTAAACTACTTAAAACCATGGAAGTTAACCCATTCATGGAGTCTAGAAATTTTTTGTTGGTCTTATTAGCTTTGGGTGCCCTTCACTCTTGAAATGACAGTTTATTGGTGAGCCATGAGGAAAGGGAAAAGGAGAAAGGGTTCAGTAAACACTGTAGTAATCTAGGTGTAAAACTGTAATATCAACTTGGCCATTCTACTGTGTAATGACAGAGGATGAACTTCCTTCTTGTCTCCCATCCAAATAAAAGATCTAAGAAAACAGGGAAAGATTCTAGTTCCTTCACAGTCAACAACCAATGGGCACATTTCACTGGTGATGGGGCAAAGAGGTGCTTTACCTGCACCCTGTCTTTCTGCAAATTTGTTGTAATGAGGGGATCTGGCACTTGCCAAATTTGCCTGCTATTCTTACTTCCAAAAATGATTGGTCCCAATGTTTGCAGAAAGATGTTTTTGCAGGATGGGAGAACACCCCATGCTTAATCAAAATGTGGTAATAATGACAGCATGTTAGATGACTAAAAACCCTATCTTGTCAAGGACTTGGCAACTGTTGATAATTTTAGATAAAATGACCGTGTGATATACTGAACAGAGCAAACAACATTTATCAGCTTTTAATTGGTAGCCTGCCATTAGTTTATTAATTTCCAGCAGTGTCTTCTACTTTAATTCAGAGGAGAAGTGAAGTGGGTAAAATAACCAGATTGCATTTACTGTATGATGCAATGATCCTACAGATACAGACACCGTGCTTTTCCCCTGCCACTGGCTTTGTCCTTGAAGCTTAAATTCAATTAAACAGACCTTCAAAGGAAAAATCTTGAGGGCAAAGGAAGGCAAACCCTGCAATATGACCTTCTCAGAGATGAGGAGATTTCTACTATCTTCTATCAGGAAATACCCAAGGCTGAATGAGCATCTGGCTCAGTTCAGGCAGTCAGATCCATCTACAGTCGCGTGGCTTTCCTAAACTGCTTGTCCAGGCTCATACCGCTAGAGACAAGAAAGAGGTAAGAAAAATAACCCCTTAGAGTATCGCTATTCTCTGCTCACTGCAATAGAAGCCAAAACGATGCTTTTGAAATAAATGGTTGACTTTTCGGTCACTGCAGAAGAGATGGTTCCGACTAATGTAAATTCTTTTATGTGAAGAACATTTGGACTCTGCTTTTCTAGGGTGGGGGTTTTCCTAGGATAAAAATGACAAAATCTCACAGCTGAAAATTGATGTTGAGTATATCTCAGGCACACAGTGCGAGAGCTGTCCCAGATACCAAATTCTGTAGCAAAATATGGACATCAGAACACATTCCTAAGTAGGAAGCTATTGAAATATTGTATTCCTATTGAAAGTCCAAGAGATTTTTAAATTGAATTTCACTGTATTGGAAAAAAAGGAAGACAGGACTTCAGGATGTGTTCCATCAGAGCTTCTGACCTACTTCTGTATTGACAGACCTGCCACCTTAAACTGTCTTGCTGAAAATATCCCAGACAATCCCACTGTGAGGAAAAGGCAGAATAATTTCAAACTAAGATTAAAGCATACAGATTTAACAGCAGAAAAATAATCTGAAAGTTCAGTGATTGCTTATCTTCACCTTAAATGGTCCCAGCCAAAAACCAATTACAGATTCCTATGCTCATTGTCATGAATGAAATCCTGGGCCCTGTGATACATCAGGGGTCATATGATACTGAATTTTGGAAACTGAGTAAATTAATTTTTATAAAAATCATATTATTTCATTAAGATTTCAGTCATTCTCTGTGGTGTTTTTCTAACTTGTTTGAAAATACTTTTTAATTTACGATGAAAATTACATTCTTAATTTTATATGTAAATCTTTCTATTTACATATGTAAAGCTTTCAGTATTACAAAAATAATTATACAGCATGATTGCAAAGTTAGTTTTACTGCATTTATAAGGGAGAAGAACAATTAAATGTAATCATGTTATAGGTAATGTTTTTAGCCTAGCTTAGTGACTAGCATTAATATGCAATCTTTAATATATTTGTTTCCTTCATCAGGGTCTAGGAGAAAAAATATCTTAACAAAAACAGGATGCAACCAACCCCAAGGAAAAATCTTTGTTTGTTTTTAATTTAAGTTTCATATTAATTATAAAACCAGCATGAAGTAAATGAGACTCAAATGTCTCATTTTCATTTCTGTTCTTTTATTTGGTTGTTTTGGGGCATTTTTCCTTCAGTGATTTGGTTTTGTGTATTTGTCAGAAACTGTTCTTGACTGCATTTGTTCCACTGGATCTTCTCCATTGCTCCATGGTGGCCAAAATACAGCAAGAATTACAGGAATAAGGATGGGTGCCAGTCCTGGGTGAAAGTGTCCTGGGTGTACTGCTGGTCCATGGGAAGTACCCAAGTAAGGATTATACATTATTTTCTAGTTCTGCCTCCAATTTAACCTTCAGTAAGTCTCAATTTTAAACAAAAGGAAATTATAAGAGCTTCTGTGAAGTCTAAGAGATTAATGACTTTAATCATTTGAGATTCTCAGATAAACTGTGCTTAGAAGGCTAAACAAACCAAAAGTAGTAGCAATACTGACAGTATATCTCATTAATGTCATCAGCATTAATTTAAATGGTATTTATTATAATTGCCTTTGCCTGGAATACTGTTTCATTTTTTACAAAGTGTAGCCTTTGCTATGGACAGGTGCTTTTGAATGGCTACTATGCAACCTCAGATATGCAATTAATATAAGTTGTAATTAATACAAGTTCCCTTGACCTTCTCCTCTGAGCAAGCTGTGTATTAACAGGCAAAGCTAGCTGGTTTCAGCAGACAGCTCTACAGCTGGCACATGGATGTCTGCTCCCCAAGGACATATGTAAATCCAGCAAAGCAAGAAAATCCCTTTTTTTTTCCCTTTCCACTGCTATGATTCAGAGTTGAATACATTGACCTTTTTCCCCAGCATAAACTCTCAGTAGCAAGACACTGAGACAAGCCAGACGCTCATTCACTCATCCTGTAAATATTATTAAGGGGACAAGAGTGCAGATTACTCAAAAACACAGTGGCCAGAAGTTCAAACAAGATGTTTGTGAGGTGCCCACCTCCTAATTTAGCCATACCTATATTTTATTTTTAGAACATGCCGAGAGCTCATCTTCTCACCAGCACTAGGCAAAATGGGATCATATCTCCCTTTGATCTGATGGCTGTGCTTTTCCTATTGCAGCCTGGTGTGTGGTTTGCCTCATTCACAACAAAAATATCCTGCTGTGTGTTGTCACCAGTGTTACTCCATGTCCTTTTCTGCAGAGCTCACAGTTTGTTTCTAGCCCATACCAATTCATAGGCAGGCCTTTTCCATCCTGAAGCAGCTCTTTGCATTTTTTCTCGACAAACTTCCAGGGTTCCCTAATGATCCAATCTTTAATTTCAGCAAGGTCTCCCTTGCATGTGAGTATGAAGGTCTGCTGTTGATTTACCATCTCCCTCTCCCTTCGAATCATCCGGAAATTTGCTGAGGAATCACATTCTCAATGTCTAGGCAGCTGATGAGGATATTGAACAGTATTGGCCCATGTATTGATGTCTGTCATGCTCCACTCGTTACCAGCTGCCAAACAGTCATGGAGCCATTGATCAGCACTCGGTAAGACCAGAAGTCTGGACAATTGTCAGCTCATCAAAGAGTCTGGCCAGCCTGTGCTTCTCCAGCTTATCAATGAGGCTGTGGTGGGAGAGTTTTATTTAAAGTTTTAGAAAAGTAATGACTTCTCTCAACCTATCTATTTGCCTCGTTCATCATGTTGATCATAGGTAGGCTTCAGGCTGGGAGTGCTCAGCACAAGAAAGATTTGGACTTTTACAGAGGGCACAGAGAAGGCCACAAAGATGTCAGAGGGCTGGAGCCCTCTGGAGACAGGCTGGGAGAGATGGAGGGGTTCACCTGGAGAGAGAAGGCTCTGGGGAAAACTTAGAGGAGCTTACAGTGCTTAGAGAGGCCTTACAAAAAAAGAGGGAGAGTGACTTTATACACAGACAATGATAGCATAGTAGGGGATAGTTTTACAAAGAAAGGTGAGAGATTTAGATCAGATATTAGGAAGAAATTATTCCTGTGAGGGTGCTGAGGCCCTGGCACAGGCTGCCCAAAGAAGCTGTGCCTGCCCCTGGATCCCTGGAAGTGTCCAAGGCCAGGCTGGACAGGGCTTGGAGCAACCTGGGATAGTGGAAGGTGTCCCTGCCTATGGCAGGGGGTGGAATGGGGTGGGCTTTAAGGTCCCTTGACTTGATGTCTCCAGCCTTAGGGGACTTAACTTCTGTGATCTTTGAAATATTAAGTAGATTGGTCTCACAGGTGTGTCTGAATTGCCTTGTTAATTTTAGTTGGTATGGGCATTGGCCATCCTGATTTCATCCTCTAATGACTAAGCAATGTTTTTTACTCTTTTTTTATATTTGTTTCCACTTCCATTTCATTATTTGCTAGCTAAGAAACTCTTTGCTTAGCCAAGCAGGTTTCTGTAAAGACTTTTGTTCTTCAAGAAAAACAGTATTTTTTTTTCCTTGGCTACAAAACCTCTTGAGCTCTGTTCTCCTAGCCTGGTGTCCTCATTCCCAATTTTGCTCTGATGAATTCTGTCATCCTACAAACCCCAGAGCCCAGACTGAGCTGTAATTGCATTCTCCACATTTCTTCTCTGTTTGTTTGCAACAAGACAAAAATTTGGGCCAATTATCGGTGTGAAATCTCTGCTTTTAAACAAGGCTATAAACCTCCACCTGACTCTGCCCTTTAGACCTCCAACTGCCTTTTTCTTTGCTAGGAAAAACAAATACATGTTGTAAAGGAAAAAAAGTGATGGAAAAGAAGGAACGATATCATTTTAAATAATTCTGCCTTTGTGGGCTTTTTTCCAGTTAGTAATGGACTGTCCTGACAAATCTATTTGCTTCTGAGTAGTCACAAATTAATAGCTCAAGTAGCACTCCTACACACTGATCTTCTCTACAGATTCACAAATAAGTCCTAATTCTCCCATTTCCTCTCACAGTAAGATAAATAAGGGCTTCTGACACAGAAATATCCTTTAAAAAAGACAGTGTCCAATGATCATTCTCCTGGTGAATTATATAGGGGGCCCCCTGAAAATCCTGTGTTTTGTGCTCTCATGTGCTTGCAGACCCTCAGGGGCTGCATGTGAGAGCAGAGCTCTGCTCAGATGGTGACTGGCCTCCAGACTGGAGAAGTCTGGGAGTTCACATTTGTGCAAGGGCTCTGTGATATTTATGATGTCACTATTTCAATGTAATACGTTTATCAAGGCATTATTTTTGTTTCTGTTATCCTTCCCCCCCATTCCAATTGCTGTGTTTGACTACCACTGCTAAAACATTTATTCACACGTTTTCAGTTCTCTCCTTTCTTGGTTTAACAAAATGTGGGAGAGATCTGCTCACACACTGAGATTACTGAATAAATTAAAATATTTGTTTTCAAATATTAATTACTGAGCAACTGTTACATGGCTACAGTGAAAAGTCGTTTTTGCTATTTTGCACTGTGTTGGCTCAGCGAGATTAAAATGAGATTAGAGGCAAAGGGAAACAGATTACAAGAGACTAAGTGAAAACATGAAAATTGGTCCATTCCAAACAGATGGCTGTAAAACTTTGCACAGTGATTCATGAGTGCTCTGCTCTTGACAAAGGAGTCAGTCTGAGAGAAAAGCAGTTTCACATGCACTGTACAAAAAGCTTACTTTCTGAAGACCTGCTGCTTAGGGGGTTTTCTAGGAAACAGGTCAGTATTTGTGCATAAAAACATTTCCACAATAATCTTTCACACGTTATAATTACAACAGCTTGATAGAGCTGAAGCACAAAATAAGATGGTGTTTGTTAATGCCATCATCATCCTTTAATGCCCTCTCTGCAGTGAGAAAACTTCCACCAGAAAAAAAAGGGCTATGTCATCTTGATATAGCCTAAAATTTACTTTTCCTCAAGCCACATATTCAAACGGCTTTCCTTTTAAAGGAGGGCCACTATTATCCAAGAATACATTCTCTAAGAGGCCCACAGATACTCAGATAATCCATCCTGACTTCTGGTGTATTTAGCCCAAGGAATTAGTGTTCCTGATCCCTGGAGCATGGCTGTGTTGTCTGCCTGAGCTGCAGTTTATCTTTTAAATTTGCTTTAAAGACACAAACCATCCACCACATACCTACATCAGTTGTTAAAATGATTAATCCCCCACACGTTTCAGAGGTAGGGAACTCTAAAGGGATTAATCACTGCATCCTTTTCCCTGCTTTGCTTGAAAAAGAGATGAAGGTAGAGTATTACATGCAAAGGAGATTAAAATGAAGTTGAAACTTCCTACAGCTTTTGTTAAGAAAAACCAGGAAAAAAGTGAGACTAGTGTTAGGGAGGAAAAGATTTAAAAATATTCAGAAAACAAGACCAAGGGTGAAAGAGCTGGAAGAAGCAGTGATAGCTTGCCTTGATAAAATCCCAAGCCCCTGACAATGATAAGAAAGGAGTTTTGCCACCATCTATTGGTGAGCAGGAGGAAAAGACAGAGCCATCAAACTTGTTTCCTTCCCTCCCATACAAAACCAATATTTTCATTATTTCCTTTATTCATGTATATTTTAGATACAGCTTAGTGAATAATTGATCTCTCTGTGACAGAGAATCTCACATGACCTCAGCAAAGATCCATCCTAATCAATAGATCTATTTTAGAATGAGTAAATGGAAAGAGATGGTAGAGCAGAATGACAAAGGACCTTGACTGCATTAGGGCTCATCCCATGTGCAATTCCTGAGTTGTAAATGACTCTGCCTTCCCACGCTGAGGAAGGATATGGAGTTGATCTCTCACTTGAGCTCTCTTTTGAGATGTTGGTTGGCCTAATCTGCTCATGCCGAGCTACACCATTTCCTTACTTGAACCAATCTGTTCAGGTTGCACAACACTGCAGGCAGAGCTGTCAGACTCTTGGAATGGTTTGGGTTGGAAGGGACCTTAATGATCCTGCAGTGGCAACACCTCTGCCACAGGCAAGGACACCTTCCACTATCCCAGGCTGCTCCAAGCCCAATCTAACCTGACCTGGAACGCATCCAGGGATTGGGCAACTGCAGCTTCTCTGGGAAACCTGTTGCCTGTGTGCTAGCTTGAAAATCAAACCAGCGCAGGAATTAACCCTGCACAAATCTGTTGTAAAAGATTCCAAGTCAGAACTATAATTTAATAGGAAAATTAAAACAAAGGCAATAGTAGAGAAACACTGTGTTAAACTGGCAAAGTCAGTATACAACAGGATACCCTGTTGGTCAGGGTGGTGGTAGCAGTCCAGTTAAATGGTGGCTGCTGTCTCGTTAGGGTGGTGAATGTGGTCTGGTTGAAGTGGTGATTCTGCGGAAAGGTGTGGTCCTTCACCAGAGGTCCAGTGGTGGTCCTCGAGCTCTTGTCCTCTGGGAATCCAACGGTGGTGCCCTCGTGGTGTTCCACGCCTCAAATTATATGCATGTAGGAATATTCAGCTCCTCTCCTCTGGGTAGTGCACCTAACAATGGCATCATGGAATTCTGACACATTCCTGGATGCCTTGGTGGCCCATTTAGCAGAAACGGCCCCCCAGATGGTGTTATCAGGGCTGAGTCACTGAGAGGATAAAGAACACTGTCCCACCCATCTTAACAGTTTATGGAGATGGTAATAGAACATATACTTTTGGTTACACCTTCCATGTAACCCAAGACAGACAGTCAAGGGTTGCTTCCCACTATCCCATTTAACCCTGCACTCTCACAGTGTGGAGACTTCCTCCCTTGTCCTGTCACACCAAGCCCTTGTGTAAAGTCTCTCTCCAGCTCTTTTGCAGTCCCTTCAGGCACTGGAAGGGGCTCTAAGGTTCCCTGGAGCCTTCTCTTCTCCAGAAGAACCCCAACACTCTCAGCCTGTCTATCTGTATGTCCCTACAAAAGAAGGTACTTAACAGGGTCGCATCAGCACAGTCATACCTCAAAATTATAGGTCCTGTTTTAAGTCAGGTTGAAAAAGAAATCAATAGCAATAAAATCCTCTAATGCTCTGTAAATCCCAAGAGAATTAAATTAATTTAGAGGATTGGAGCTGTTCTTTCTAGCAGGCACCATACTATTAGTATTTATTCCCTGTTAGATGAAAACGTGCTTTCAGGGCAGAAAAAATTGTGTTACTTGTGTAGTGTAAGAGCAGTTAACATATGCCGTGGATGTATTGCTGCTTTTTCCTCTAGACATTCAGCAATCAAAAACTGTATAGTATGTGCCTGGATAGCTTCTTGGATCAGCAGCAGCTGCAGGAACAGATTCTCCCTCCTAAGTCCCAGTGGTTTTTACTGTCTGCTTCATTTCACCATCCTGACTTAAGAATCTAAGTCCCTGTAAACCTTACTGAGCCCCAAAAAACAGTGCACAAGGAAAGCGGCATAAATTTGCAGGCTGCTGCCAGTGATCGAAAAGCTTTCCTTCTTTCTCTTATGCTCTGTTCCCAAACTTTGTTTGTTAGGCTGATGGAAGATAAAAAACAAATTCAATGAAATGTAGTCCCTCCTGTGCTTACCTCTGACACCTGGTCCCCTGAGTGTGAATATACATTCATGGTTCGGTACAAAACAGAAAGCCTTTTTTAGTAAAAATTTTAATATCTGCACTTGATGCTCATTAGGCCACACTCAACACCATCCTGAAACAGGGTAAATAGGTTCTCTTTTTAGGGAAACCAAATCGAATGTTGTGCAACAGGGGCCACAGTAGTGTGTGGCAGAGGAAAACAGACCTCTGTTAGGATAATGAAAATATGGAGAAAGCTTCCAGAGAAAAAGGATCTTCTATTCTACAAACGGAAGACAAGAAATATAAAACTGTGTGGTTTTTATATGGGACAAATACAACAAGGCTCAAGAGACGCCCAACAGCATCTGTGAGGGTATCAATCTTGTAACATTTGCGGTTTAAAATTTTGTTATTTTTCTAAGGTGCCTTCCTAATTTAGGAAGTGCTCACTTCTGATGAGCTTCTACTCTTTTCATCTTGATTTTCAGATTTTTTCCACTCTTTCCATCTTGATCTCCACCTGTTTCCACCTGTTTTTAAAAAAAAAATTTTTTTAAAAAGTATTAATTACTATGTCTCCTAACATACACAAACAACCAAAGGAGGCATCTTCAATAACTGAGTTGCAGAAGGGCAGATAATTTTGACAAAGGTAAAGCTAATAATAACAAAAATTCACTGCAGGGGGTTTCAGGTGATGGTTAAAATATTTCTTTTTAATTGTTAACAGTGAGTGCTATGGAGGCATTGGCGAATATGATGAGCACAACATTGCTGCATCATCTGTGGTGTTTTTGAGATGGTGGGAAGGGAAATAGAGACAGCTTTGTCCTCTTCTGATCATGAAGCAGAAAAGAGATGTTCTGCTGTTTGCAGAAAGAGAAGATATATGAGAGACCATAGAATCACAGATTAGTTTGGGTTGGGCTGGACCTTTAGAGTCATCCAGTCTCACCTCCTGCCATGAGCAGAGACAACTACTAGGTTGCTCAGAGCTCCACCAAACTAACTTTGAATGTCTCCAGGAATGGGACAGCCACAGCTCCTCATGGGCAACCTGTGTCAGGGTTTCACCACCCTCACTGTGAACAAATTCTTGTGTGACGAGTGGACATGTATGTTTTCAAGCTGATGAATAAACATTTGCTCTTCTACACTATCAAAATGCTGACTCCCACCCAAATTTCAGCTACAAATTGTGCAACACTCTGCTCTTTTCAGCCCACCCTCCACAGAAAAGCAGGAAACAGTGGCTCAGATTGCCAGGGCTCTGAGTCAGATATGACTCTTGCTCTTACAAATGTTGTGTGAGAACTTTGACTGTGGGGTAAATTGTAAGCAAAAAGGAGCAAAAAGGAGAATCCCACCTCCTCCAGTGCATGGTGAGCATGTGGACTGGTTTTGCTGGTGGCACCAAGCTCCAGTAACTGAAGTCAGGAATTTGTGGTTCAGCAGCTCCTGCCTGATGGGATTTGAGCAGGATCCAGGGTTTATTTGCTCAGTGCTGCCAGGGACAAGCAAATGGCCTTGTGAATATCCAGAAATGAGAATTTTAACTGCTGTTTACAGCTGCTGTGTGTTCCTGGGAGACCTTAATGTCAAACCCCTATGGAAGCATGTAAGTTCCTGGCATCTCCTTACCCATTTAGGTCTAAACCAGCAGCACTTTAATGGCTTGCTGCTGGCTTTTTGAGGTGCCATTAGGTGCACTGGAAATCCAGAGAGCCAAACTGACTCAAATCAAAAAGCCACACTGAGATTGTATTGCTGGGAATGTCTCACAAAATGCACAATTAAATGAGAGAGAGCCTCAAGGGCCAAGCACATTCAAAAGAGCAACAAGCTCAGAAAAAAAAGGAAGCCTTCATGTTCTACAGTAAACAGGAGCTGTGACAAATAAAGTGGTGGGTGTTGATGTCCTCTGTTGGGATGCAGAGAAACAGAGCAGCTGTCCGAGAGCGGAAGGATTGAAATGAAGCTACTGCCCAGAAACAAAGATTTTGTAGATCTGCTGGGCAGCAAAGGACCCACATGCCTATTTTCTTCCCCTTTTATTAATATAATTGCAGTTAGTGTGGCTCACAGTGCCAAATACATACTGAGTTACCTTGGGACTGGAAACGGAGGACTGCCAGAAAAGAGTTAAATGCTTACAGAGCACTTCAACCGAGTGCCTAAAACATGTTCTTTATTCTAGGGTTTTAGTAGGACTGACTTCTAAAAACCCAAACAATCAATTTGTTGAGTACTTTTTTATTTTTGAAAATCCATGAAAGCACAGTAGGTAAACACTACAGAATCTAACCCACATGCACCCGAAGAATTACTTCATACATCTTTTGTGGCAGTGTTAGCTCTTATTAGAAGATATGTCCCACAATGTCAAAAGAGCCTGCACCTACAACTATTAATCAGTTTTTCAGTCAGAGTTTCCACATCTCAATATTGTCATTAAGTGAATTAATGAAGATCAGAGATAATGGAATATTTATGCAAATTATCTTAAGAAAATATCTTCAACCTTTCCAGAGCTTATAAGTCTTTATTATCATAATACTCTTGACGTGTATCTCATCTGAAGACTACATTAGTTATTTTAGTTATGTTAATTCTAAATTAATCATGTCTGGGTTTGGTGTTTTTTGGTTGTTGTTAATTGGGGGGGCGGGTATTACGGTTTCAAAAACACATAAAAGTAGTCCTATTTCTTAAAAGTGCTGAAGTCTACCTAAACTCTTAGGCTAACAAGCACAGATGGCTACGGTATTAAAAGCCTTGTCACAAGGTATAAATTTTTAATAGCCTTTGCCAACTTTACCTTGTTTATTTGTGCATTTTCTTCTTGTCCCTGATCTATAAATTTTAAAAAAACAAGCCAAACCAACAAAATGAAACCTGCATTATTAACATTTCCCTAGCCCCCAATATAAAAAACTTAATTCTTGCCCTTTTTTTGTTGTCTTTGTGAACTTGTGATGTTTTTATGGGGCTGGGCTAGAAAAAAACAGCATGTTTTAACTTTTTTCTCTCTTAATTATTATTCAAGTCAGTGAGGTGCAATGAAAACAACTCTTATGGAAAAGTCATTTACTACCACTGGGACTCACTGTATTCTTCTAACTCCATGCCTGGGAGCAAAAATAGACCTTGAGCCCTAACGTTCAAGAGATTCAGCAAACTTTTTGCATTTGCTCGCAGATGGAGCCTTGAGTTCACAGTGCACTGCTGCTGCAGAGCAGATGTTGTGATCCCTGTGCTGGCAGCTATGTGAGGCATCACCTCTGCCAGAACTAAATGCTGTTTTCCACATGCCTTTATTGATGCATGAAACAACCTTTTGCAAGGCAGTGTGGAAATGTGCAATTAAAAGCTCTGTTTACTTTCACCTTCTCTGCCTTATTTAAAAATTCCATTCAGTCACCAGTGTGTATTCAGCAGTCAGTCCCAATTAAAAGTATTTCATTGCAGATTAGCTGAAATACAGAGGCGGTTTCATGCCTGAGGATTTGCCCTCCACTCACACAAGGTGTGGACTTTCTGTTCCTCTCCATAAAAATACACACAGAGACTACGTCATGGGAAACCTAACGGCTGAGAATGGTGAGGAAAACCAAATGCAGATGGCCATTCAGGATTTCTTGTTTGCAGATTATAAAATACACATATTTTTAAGCACAAGAAAGACACATTAATCAAATGAGATTCCATAAAGCAAA
Organism: Acanthiza pusilla; assembly: GCA_036630365.1. Taxonomy (NCBI): domain Eukaryota; kingdom Metazoa; phylum Chordata; class Aves; order Passeriformes; family Acanthizidae; genus Acanthiza; species Acanthiza pusilla. The sequence goes on along the minus strand of JAXCHO010000032.1, from coordinate 3,173,442 downwards.
TAACCACCCACATCTATAACTACTCAGATATATCTAGCTGATAACGTTGCTAACCAGAAATCAGGAAAAGCTATAAAATAATCCTTAGCCTCTTCAGCTGATGGGTAAAAGGAAAAGCAGATGAAGGACCACTTCAGCGCCTGCAGAGCAGGGCTTTAAAAATGTAGCTGCGTCAATATGAAGAAAACCTAGAGGAGAGTGTATAAAAGTTTAAATATGAGTGAATTGTTAATTTTTGCTTTTCTGATTCTAATTTTGTGTTTGGGAGTTTCATATTTTTAATTTATTTCATTTTCCAAATATCTGAATAAGACAAAAGAGAATATAAAACATCTAAGAAAAGACCAGTGGATAGAGCTGAAAAGATGGTTTATTGTCTTTGTAGCTGCTGATTAAAGGCATAAAGAACTTCTTGCATCTTTACTTTTTCCTTTGAGTTTGCATTTGCCACTGTGCAGCTGCATTGTCAGTCGGGTTAATTTTCAGCCAGAAAGGGAGTTCAATGAGTTAATTTTTAGCTAAAGCAAGGAACTGGTATGTTTTATCACATGTGCATTCACAAAGAATCCTTGAATGGTTTCGGTTGGAAGGGATCTTGAAGATCATCTCTTTCCATGGGCAGGGACACCTTCCACTAGACCAGGTTGCTCCAAAACCTGTCCAGTCTGGTCTTGAACAAAATCCATTGGAGGAGCCCCACATGAACACTCAGAGTCTCCTCAAGATACCACAAATGAATGTTTGTGCACCAAAAGTGCAATTTAAGGGTAACAGCTCTTTGGTTAAACATAATTACACCAGGATGTTTGAGATGCTCCAGGTATCCTGACTGGCATTGAGACAGGATTCAAATCTCTTCCAAGTAAATTGTCACATCTGCCCCCCTCCTCACAAGTATTCAAATGAGTTCTTACATTTCAGATGAAATAACTGTCTTCCTACATTTTATTTCCATACTGTTATGTTCTCACCAACAGCATTAGAGAACATCAAGAGTTTTGCAAATAGGCTGCAAATTAATGGAGCAAATTACAAAGATAACTGAAAACTAACACAGTATTTTAAAATTACAGTTGCTTAAAAATAATAACAATTTATACACTAAAATACACTGCAACAATGATATGGAGAGGGGGGAGAAAAGGCTGAAGAATCCAAAGTCTTTTTCTGTTACATTACAAGTTTCAACAGGAAACAATTTGTTTGCCATCTGTGTTCACTATCTGTCTGCCTTTACTTTTAACTCACAGTTCCTCACAGCAAATGTGGAATAATATGGGATATCACTCAGGAAAAGCTCCAAGCAATGAATGCTGTGGGTGAGAAATGGATAAGGGTGACTGTTGTGATCCATCACCTTCCTCACAGTAACAGTGTTGCTGTCGAAAAGTCTTAAAAGTGATAGAGCTTAAATATTCTGATAGTTTTGGGAAAGGTATTTCACTATATGATACTGAGATATAACCTTTTCAGCTGATATCTGTTGAATGACATTAAAATACCATTAATTTTGCCTGCATGCAGAATGCTTTAAAAACTAGCAACACAGACATTGCAATTAATTTAATGGTCATATTTCATGCAGTTATTTAAGCACATTTTTGTCTCAAACCTGTGACAGTTATGTGACACTGATTCTTATTCTTTGTTTTGCAGGATCCATTTTGAAGGGAAAAAAAAAAAGCCCAACAAAGATTATTTATAAAGGTGGTCTTTATGACACAGGCTTAGCATTCCTCAGAAAAACTAACTTGGCATGTGACTGAATGATCACCAAAATGCATCAAAGGTCTGTGAACATGGGACTAAATCCTGCAAATATAATTTATATGATCCTGCATGTCCTTTTCCACAAAGCTTAAGAGAAATCTTTCATGTTTGTGTTGGAGAGTCAGACCTGAGAAACACATGAATGCATTTATGTCCTTACACAGGGGACTTTCAGGCTCTGGTTTTTATGTTTGGCTAGAACATTTGTGTGAAAAACATCACTGTGTTTTTGCTAATGCATGCCACTTTAAATATAGTTCCAGTCCAGCGGCACAAGAGGTCCCAGGAGTTACTGAAGACTTTCTGTGAAAATACACATTAATGCACAGTTCTCCTCTTAAAATTTTACGGTTGTGACAGAGTGGTAGAGATGCTGGTAGCAGGAAAAAAGGCATAGTGATTCATTCAACATCTATTCTTTATGTTACATGTCTCATGCTTTTTTTCTCATTTGCTGATATCTATGAACGGTGTTAAGGAGCATTGGGTGCTTTTGTAATGTTCGGTTTTAGCAGCCACTGGGGACTTTTCTAATGAATATTAGATTGAGTTTTTTGAGTTATTTGGCATAATTTCTGAAATTCCTCTTTCAGATGCTGAACGATTTAATGTGTCCACTGATGCAGTTTTCACATAGCTGTGGCAGACAACACTGTTGTGGAACACTGCCACAGCAGACCAGTGCCAGCCCTGGGAATGGGATCCTGGGCTACAGATTAAAACTCAAAAATTCAGATCAGTAGGGTACAGGAAGCTCTTCAGGGAGACAAACCCAGGTTTCTGCTCTAAGGAGAGCTGGGTGATTCTCCAGATTCTCTTGACTGCATTATCTGTGTGCTAGACTGAGTCTCAACAAACAGGATGTACTACAGAGCATCTCACCTCCAGATGTCTGTGCACAACGTTGTGGGACTCTTGGAGACTCTTTGTAGAGCTTCTTATCTCAAGAAGATTTTTTTGTACACTAAAACACCTTAAATCTCACAGAAAATCTTAAGTATTGTGTTCTTGCAAGGAGGAAACATCCAGCTCTTACTGAGGGTCCTGTTTTCCCCCACCCAGTGGGCAACACCTTTCAAAAACTTTCCTATGTGCCTAACTTCATATACTTGGTAAGATTCTATGCCAGTCTGTCTGTTTCAGAAATTCTGAGCTTTTCAGCAGAAGAAATTATTTCAACAATTTACCACATTTGTAAGATCCAGGCACTGCTTTCGTTAGAGAATCTTAGTTCGATATTGTTATCTGGCTCATTGAAGTGAGAATATATCCATTACAATCACATTTCATTTTAAAGAGTAATGTGGATAGTAGAGAAACCATTCAGTTATTATCAGCAATTCCAATGTCTTTAATTTTCTTTGCTCAGTTTGCCATGGTCAGTGTCTGGAAAACAAGCAATCATCTTCAGTTGTTAGTAGGGATTTTTTTATGGTTGTTTTGGTTTTGTTTTGTTTGGTTGCTTGGTTGTTTTGGGGTTTTTTTGTTCTTTTGGTTTTTTTTGTTTGGTTTGGGTTTTGTGTATGTGATGAGTTTTGTTTTTATATTGTTGCTATTATTGTTGTTGTTGTTGTTTTGGTTTGGGGTTTGGGTTTGGATTTGTTTTGGGGGTTTTTTGCCATATGGGTAAGAAGGTATTTTCTGGTTGAGGGAAGGAAAAAACGGAATGAAATTTAATTCTGATGAAAACAGGAAAATGACACTATGTCCGTCCTTGAAATTTGACATTTCTTATGTCAGGGTAAACACCACCTCAAATCTGTGAATGAAAGCACAGAAGGAATAATGCATATCAACATGATCCTCACTTAATCCTAGCATGTTTTTCCTTTTAATGAGAGATGTTTTGTATCAGTTTATAGCACCAGGCACCAGGAGATTTTATTATTAAAAAACCCAACAAACCCTGTTGCAAAACGCAGCCTGCAAGGTCAGGTATGGATCCCTAATCATGAATTATCTCTGCAGGCAGCTCCTGCCCACACAGGACCTTCTTCTGCCATCTGCATCTGTCCAATTTAATGAGTCATTACAATCATGAACAGGAGTTGGAATATCAAGAGCTTAAGTGGTGAGTGGTGGCCATGATCTACCATTTCCTTCTTCTATAAAACTTCCTTAGTGGAGAGAAAGGTTGGATGCTCGGAAGAAATTCTTTACTCAGACAGTGGTTTCCCAAAAGTTCCCAAACTGGCATAGGTTTCCCAAAGAAGCTGTGACTGCCCCTGGATTCCCTGGAAGTGTCCAAGGCCAGGTTGGACAGGGCTTGGAGCACCCTGGGATAGTGGAAGGTGTCCCTGCCCATGGCAGGGGGTGGAATAAGATGAGCTTTAAGGTCTTGTCTAACTCAAGCCACTCTATGATCCTGTGATGGAAATGCAGAAGAAATTACTGTGGGGGAGTAAAAGCCAGCACTAGGAAGGAACATATGTCACAGGGATGTAGAGCTTCCAGTGGCATCAGAAAGAGGTGAGTCACCTCCTGCATACTCAGGTTGCTAACTGTGGCTGCAGCCTCTCTGAAAATAGTCCTCTCACCAAAATCTCACCAAAGGAGCAGTGTAATTTAGATGTAACGGAGTTATCTTGTGTTGCTTCCTACTGGCAGGTGCATGTAATGTGGCAAAAGTTAATAATTTACACAAGACTTTTTGTACAGCGGGCAGTAAAACTGTGAATAAAAAAGGCTGTACATAGAAACAAAGACATCATGCCAGATTAAGGTAATAGGGAAAATGGGATTTCTAAAGTAAATAAAGCACATGTGAACAAGAGAGAGGGAAGCAAGAATGTAATTTGTATTTACAGCTGACCTAAATTTACATTTAGAGGAGCAGAAAAGAATGAAGCCTTTATCAGACCTCTTTGGGAAAGCTTAGATGAGAACAGGTAGAATTCTGTATTAATTCTGTTTGCTACAGCCTTGACTGTTGAGAAAGGTGTCTGGGTCCTATTAACAAATCGAGATGAGAGTTTCAAGACATACCATGAACACTAGCTTTCATTTGTAACAGGAAAACATTGAAAACTCCTAAATGAAAAACAAAACTTATGGAAGGATTCTTTCCCAAGTTTGGTTCATGCAGATCTCAGTAAGAAAATTAATCAAACGCAGGGGAAAAAAAATACCAAATAACTGATCCAAATCCTAAAGGAAGCTGTCCTGTCCTAGGAAAGGAAGAGTCAGTAACCACTTTATGCAGAACTAGTGGAGAAATATAAACCATACATGTAAAATATGTGGGTTAACAGGAAACCCACTGAAGTCACATTTTAGACTACAAATAACACCACAGCCAGTAAGAAAAATAGAGAGTGACCAAGAAAAATGTGGGTTTGTGGGAAACATCATAGCTCAGGCAGTGCTGCATCACTCAGTCATGCAGTGCAGACATTCAGCATAAAATATGGCTATAGATTTAAATAGTCTGAGCTGTGTAGGCAAATTAGGATTATTGATACTAAAGCTATGACAATAACCTCTGTTGGGGAGGTGGGAAGGCAGAGGGGAAAGCAGGACTGCCAAGCATTGTAAGAGCTCAGAAGGTAATATGTCACAGTGTGTCAAGGGCAAGATGAAATTTGGAGAACTCCCATGTGTGGACCCAGGACCATATTACACCAATTCCCATTAATCCTTATGGGCCCTTGGAAGAAGAAGGTAATAAATCCTGCAAGGAAGAAGTATTCCTACATTCATTGCAAGTTTCTCTGAGGAGTTCAGTGGTAAAAAGTTTCTTTGAGGAGATCAGATGGCAAAAGGGCTAGCTCAGGAACATAATTCAGGAACTTGCACGGAATTTTAGGGATACTGCAAAGGAACAACAGACCAAACTGATAACAGATATCTTTTGTTTGATTTCTGCTCACGATGGGGCACCAGAGGAGCAGTACTTTCATATACACATGAACAAAAATGACTGTCCCTGCCTTATGCCACCCATGTCCATGTAAATTAAATCTACAATGTATGAATTTTAAATGTTTTATTTGATTTAAGAAGAAGAAGGAGAACAAGAGAAAGGGGAACTAGGAATTTGATGACAATGGTCAGGATGAGGGTACACTGTATTTAATGTCCTTTGATTTCCCAAATAGTCCTAAGGTCCATTATGGACTTGCCAGCATCACAATGTGAAAGGAGTCTCACATTGCATATGAATGCTCACCTGTTCTGAAACCTGTGAATTCCAGAGATATTTGGTACACACTACTGCAGCATATGAATGGAAAACTGACAACTTTCCAAGGTGCAAAGTAAACAAACATCGAAGTACTTCTTGTCTTGCAGGTCAGCTGCAGGCCTCTGAAGTGTAAGCAGCAGACGAAGGCATATATTTCCAAGAGTCCTGAGAAACATGGCAGAGAAGTATGCCGAATTAAGGTAGCATACTCTCTGGAACCCTGAGACTCAGAGTGGGTGTGTAATCTGACCATCATTTTCAGAAAGGTTGCTAAGGAAAACACTGAATATGCTAAATGCATCTGAATAGTCACTAATGTGTGCTGCTGAAGCTCTAACGCTTCAGTACAGTAAAAAACTGTCCAGATGAGACCTTACCATTGATGGGTAGACTGGCTGAGGCTTATTTTCGAACATACACCACATACAGCTGGCTCTTTGGAGCCAGGGAGGGATTCCTTTCCTGCTGCAGTGTTTCTGTGGCTGTGTAAGGAGCAGGAAAACAAGCAGAGCACAGTACAGATTTCATGTCACTGTCAGTGAGGTCATTCAGGGTGCCATCCAGCAGGTGACACATCTCTCACGTGTGGCACAGCCCAGGATTTGCAATGCTGGTGAGCAGGGCCTTAGGTGCCCTCTCCACTCAGGGGTCCCTCTACCCTCAGTTCTGCAACCTGTAGTTTTTGCTTCACTGTGTGTTCACCTTTTCTTTCTACCTCTTCATGCTTTGCATTGTAGCATTAAAGCCTCCTGACTTTGTAATTTATAAAATTAAAATCTCCTAGAGAGAGTGATCAATACCACATATATTCCTATTAAATATTATTGAATAACATGCAGGTACAAAGTTCAACCAAAAAAAAAAAAAAAATCATGGAATTAATGTATGGTTTGGGTTGGAAGGGACCTTAAAGATCACCCAGTACCAATCTCCCTGCCCTGGGAGGACATCTTCCACTAGACCAGGCTGCTCAATTATTATTCAACACCTGGACTTGATCAACTGTGGTCCAATTAGTGTTAACAGCACCACAAGCAGGAACAGCGAACAAGCAGGTTCTGAAGCAAACTAGACAGGTACTGTGAGAAACATATTTGGGCTGACCAACTACCATACTGCAGAGGATGATACTCATACAAGGACCCTCTCACTGATCTCGCCAATTAAAGAAAAGATTTTCCCGTTTTCTCTCACTTGCTTGGTCTTTCCTTAATTTTTTGTTCCATTCATTCCCAAGATAATTTTGAAATCCAGGCCTTCTCTCATCTGTGAGCCCCACAAACCTCTCTAACTTTCTTTGTGCGACATGGCACATATATTAGAGTACACCTGTCAAAACATGGAAAAAATTTGATTTATAGCAGGGCGAAGCATAGGCAATAAAGCTTCACCACTGTGGCAACAATGCAGTAATTACAAATGCAACTTTGAATGGAATGGAAAGGCCATTTTATTTTGAAATTGCACACAGTTTCCTCTAAATTCTATGTAGCCACATATTCCCAAGAACCTAGATGACTCTGGTGATCAGATGTGAATTCTTGCAATGGCATGGAAAACAAAGGACATAGCATATTTTTTCACATCTCCTAGGTTCTTCCTCAGTTGGCATCCACCTGCCCATTTTGGCTGTGAATTTTATGTCCTTTAGAAGCTGACAGAGAGTGTGGTGTTTTGTCTCTCCACCCTGTCACACTTCTGCTGGCCATTAGGCTTGTCCCACGGTGTTTGTTCTCTTTTTCTGCATGCCTTATCCATCTGGTCTTTATCTTCTCACCGTCTCTTCTTAAAGGCTTGAGTTTTATTTTTGACTGTCTCATGTTTCTATCTGGGTGCAGGTAGTCACTTGCTATTAGGCTGTACCTTTTTTCTCTACATGCTTGCCAGAGAATGAGCAGTGTAAAAAGGGATTTGAGAACTTCAGCCTTTGCAAAATCCTCTCAGCAAATGATGCAGAAGAAAATGCAAGAAAAAAAGCAATGGCATGAGCTTATCAGGTTTGGGTGAGCAGGTGTGGCTCAGATAATAAAAAAACTCACATAAAGAAATAGGAAAATTCTCATCAGACGGGGTATGGGTCTTACAAGGCAACTGTGAGCCACACAGTTTAGTAGAATAGCTGGAGAGAAATGACACCCTCAGACACAGAGAGACTGCATTAGATGTAAAGACGTGGTCAGTTCTTCTGTCACCAGCTGATTTGTCAAAGAAAACTCAGAAGAAGGCAGGTCACAAGCAATAAAAAGATTAAGAAGACGTTGGCCAACATACCTCTTAGGAAAATGCATAATTTAAAAACATTTGCTTCATCTCAAAATAGTTTTTTCTAATTTCGGAGTTTTCATGGCATATTATTTTATATTTTCTCCCTATACATCAACATTCCTTTTATTTTTTTCCTTCTCCTGTGGACGATAAAAAACATTCTCATTTTTGACTTATTTTTCTTCTCTGATGTTCCCTTGAATTTATCAGAACTGTCCGCACCTGGTCTCAAAACATTTTCTTCTCCAAAGATTAATAGAATCTCATTGATTTCAATAAAGAATGAATAAAAATTTAAACTAATATTTTATACAAAATTCTGACCATATAAAGTATTTAAATTACTAAGTGCATTAAAGCTGAATATTGTTTTAAGGTCAAAAGGCAGACACAGTTTTTCCATATTAACTATCTCCATTAATCTGCACAGTGCTTGCCTTTGATGTATTAATATTAATGGGCTGTTAGTCTCACCCAGGTTAAAACAGGGAGTGTAGAATATATACCTTCTTAATTGCCATTAGTCCTGATGAGGCTGATCTCCAAATACGAAGAAGAGCATATATCCTCCAGTCTGTTATAATAAGTCATATGAATGATCATTTGCAGGAATTAATGAACTGCATAGATCTTTTGTTTAAAGCACAGTCGTGTTAAAACTGTACACAACGGTTACCAAAAAGATTAGATTTACAGGTTTAGAATTTTAGTGGCCAATACTTTACTGGAATAAGATGGAATGTCTTGCAAAAGCTGGGTCAGGGATATAACCCTTAAGTTATTTACTTTTTTTTTTTTTTTTTTTTTTTTTTTTTTTTTAAATAATCACACCAATTCTGGTTACTCTTTGTGCATTTTAGAACAGTAAGATTTATTATCTGGATTTATTTTCTGTGTTGATATATTACAATTTCTGGGTACTTGGCCTACTTTGCAGAGTTCAAGTCTCTTCTAACAGAGATGAAGAGAATTACCTCTGACATTAAGATTATGAAAACACTACATTCAGGCTTTGGGAAAAATGAAAAGGATAAAAGCAAAACCCCTAGGTTTTAAAATATCCTGCTAAAGGCCTAAAGTAATAGAATATCTTAGTTTTCACTTATTTCTCACAAAGACAAAAATGTAAGTATTATATTTTTCTAGTAATGGAAAAGTGAAATGAAGAAAGGTTTTACTGTCATCTGTTGTCCTTGGGTTTAGCCAGTGACCTTGTTCCAATTGCATGTGAATACAAGAAAATTTGCTAGGCTTTCTCTTGTGCTACTACTAAATGATGAGCGGTAATTATGAGAAGCATCTGGGAATTACCAGTATTAAAAAAATAGATTAGCACGCATGATCAGAATCTTAATACATTCATTTCCTATCTATTTTTCTTTATATGCCTTGGAATATTAAGAAGGAAATTAGTAAGTGAATGGGGAGGTATTTTATATTGGTTTTGTTGGTTGTGGGTTTTATTAACAACACCCTTCTCTTTATTCTATATTGGTTTTATATAGGAAAGGGAAACTAAATCGACCAAATAATATAGCAGGGATATCAAAATGACTAAACATTAGATGGAGGCATATTTTTGCACCATAAATGGGAATGGAAAAAAAAAAGGAATAGTGTAAAGAAGTAACAACTGAGGCACAAGATAAAACAATACAAGAATTGTTCTTTGGTTTTGGATCCAGAGTTCATTGCCAGGGTAAATAACAATCAGATATGGGTAAAATCAGAAAGAGACAGAAGGAAAAAATAAAGAGGTAAGTGGATGCACCGGACGATATTTAAGGAGGCAGTGAAGGACAGATCTGGAAATATTAATGGTTGTACAAAGGACATTAACTCTATTGTAGAGAAAAAGGAGGGAGAGATTCAGCAGGTCAGCTGGAAAGGGTCCATAGGTCCATACAGAGAATGGGAAACACCTTCGCAAAGATCACAGGGATAATCATAATTTGTTCATCTACCTGAACAGGGAGAAAGGTATTCCAATATGTAATAATGGGATATCTCCCTCTAATCTGCTGTCTTGCAAGTTTTTGATCAAGAGAAACATAATCTGAGTGTCTCTCCAACAAAGTGGAAGGAAGGTTATTAAGATAAGTTTTTTCCTCCAAGAAGGTGGTGGGACACTGCCCAGGATCTCCAGGGAATGGGCACAGCCCCAAGGCTGCCAGAGCTCCAGGAGAGTTTGGACAATGCTCCCAGAGATGCACAGGATGGGATTGTTGGGGTGTCTGTGCAGGGTCAGGGGTTGGCCTGGATGATCCATCTGGATTCCTTCCCAGGATATTCTCATGCTATTCTGTGATTCTATGATTATATATTTGTTCATCAAAAGGATTGCAAAGGATCGGAACAGGCCGCCCCGGTAAATAGTAGGATCACCATTCCTGGAAGTGTTCAAAGGGTGTGTGGATGTTGAACTGGGGCATGTGATTTAGTGGTGAGCACATCAGTGCTGGGGTATTGGTTGTACTCAGTGATCTTAGAGGGTTTTTACCATCTTAACTATCCTATGATTTAGTGATTATAACCACAAGCCACGCATTAAAATTGCAGGACTGATGAGCTGGCTAAGCATCATTTATTGGTGATGCTCTTTTCTCAAAGAGAACACAAAAGAATCAAAATAGTGGAGAGGAAGGGGCAATAGTCATGTTCATTGCATTTTATTTTAATTAAAAAAAGAGAGTTCATACCTGTAATCAAATCTAAAATCTAGATTTTCTAAGAAGCAGATATTAGAATATCTGTTACGCTGCTTTTCACCAGCCATTAAGTCTCTGACTGAGACAGAGAAAACATTTCTTCATAAAAATACAAATATAAAAAATCTTTAGAAAGGCAGAAATACCTACCTTGTTTCCAACAAAGAAGGGGTTTTTCTTTTTTAACTTTTTAAAAATAGCACATTATTACAAGAAAACTTATGAAGTCACTGCTTTGTATGGTCACAAGAAAACTTCATGTCACAAGCTTAAAACTAGTATTGATTTTATATTTTATTCCAGAACAAAAAAAAACCTTTGGATAAAACTTAATCAGAAGTCTTTATAAAATGTGTCCCAAGGTAGCTTGGCTGTTTTTCCCCCCACATTTTACTCTTTATGACTGAATAAGCAACGATGTATTTTAAAGAGTTGAGGGAAGGTAGAATTGGATGAGCAATGTGATTATGAAGGAAATATATGCTACACAAATTTCTGAGTTCTCCTTGAATTGCTTCACCACATAATTCAGGGTTTTCTTCCTCTATTTTGTGCATGTCTTTGGTTCATAATATACACAGTTTTGTTAACTCTTATGCACTTCAAATTCTGCTGCTTGATGACAGTGAGAAAACCTATTAACAGACTTCTTGCCAACAGAAGTGAGCTGTGTTCATAGGGATAATCAAGGAACATATTCCCTGTGAGAAAAGCTTCTCATTTAACTTTCAAATAGGTGGCATGTAATTTGACAGGTTCATTTGGCACAAATTTGGAGAGGATTTCTCACGTTGTCCAAGATTTACATGATGTTCCGAGAATTTATTTTCAGAAGAGCTTTTTCTAATGTTACATCTTCAAACCTTTGTAACATTTTGTTGAATTATTTCTTTACCATAAAGAGTAGATCAATGATGTAAATTGCCTTAAATTTGAATACACTTTAGGACCATGTTGGAGCACTTAAGGCACTTCAGCTATTCTAACAAAGCAGTAGATCAATACAGCTGATTAGGAAGATCACAGTAATGGAAAATCTGAACTGTAAAAAGACCCCAAAAAAAAATCTTCCCTTTGTTGAGGCAGCTTCTGTGTGTCAGGCACAATCTACCAATTGAATTAACAGAAAAATGAATAGCCCCCAAACTTCTAAAGGAAATTTCCTGAATTAAAAGAATAATGACTACCTCCAAAACTTCTACATGAAATCCAAGCAAATTAACTTCATATAAGTACAAATGTCTTTCTAAAATCCCCTATCAGGTATGTGAAGGAGAAAAAAATATTAAGATCCACCTGTTTTCCTGTCTGCTAAACATGAAGTCTGCCTCCACATTAACAAAAAATTGTAGAATCTCCTTCCTGAAGAAAGTCAATAACTTTTCAGCTAATTATATTTAAACCCAGTATTATGTAACCAATAGATTAAGATCTCTGCTGCTGTGACAATCAGTTGGATTACAGCAATTGATACCAAGGAATGCACTAAAGATCAAGGATGCAAAGACTGAAAACAGCAATAGATGCTTCAGTAATTCCATGATCACGTTTTTCTGGATTCTGGCAACATTTAATACACAGAAACTTAATAAATCCCAAATGTAGCTATAATTTTCCAGCTACTTCTTCTACTGCTCTTCATTTTTCATAAACACTATTGACCAGCGGCTCAATTACAACTCAAGAGATTACTTGTGTGTTACTTTCAGAAGTTTTGCAGAGTTAAACATTTATTTAATTTCAGATATCAGACCTATAATTAAAAATGAGAAAACAAAATATGTTTTCATACCTATAACCGATATAATGACAAATTTATTTTCCTCTCTGAATTTGGATCATAGCCAGGGTTTTGTCTGGCTGTTTCTGCTTTAGCAAAATTATTTCCAGTGATTTTATTAAATATACCTTAATAATAAAAGGTTATTTTTGATGTTGCTTTCTTGGTGTTGTTGAGACTCATTTTTCTAATGCTGAAACATCTAGTTTTGGACTGCCTAAATTCTGCACTCTCATTGCATACTAAAGGTCATGCAATTGTTTGTGATTGCAGAAGAAGAGAGGACGTATTTCTGTAAAACGCCACATAACACATACTTTTTTGTGATTGTATTGTTTCCAGCGATGCTGAAATCTCAAGGGTCAGAAATGGTTAACAACTCCCCCAGAGAGCTACAAAGAAGGAGAATGTGAAACAGGGTCTTGCCTTTCAGTGGAACTCATAGCTTCAAAGGAAGGCTCCTGAACAAAGGACCACCTGGGTTTTATTGAACAGTCTGGGGTCTTCTGCTGAGTGCCAGCTCCTGCTGTGCCTCTTGTCACCTGGCTGGCACCACAGGTCCCCAAGGCCCGTGTGATGCAAGGGATCAGAGCCAATTCGAGTCTGGCAGTGGGAGATCACCACCTCTGACCTGAGAAACCCCTGACTCAAAAGAAGAGGAAGATTGAGCATACAGGCTAATCAGCATGAGAAAAGAGAGAGTCATTAACCAATAGAGAGTAGAATACTAATTAGTAGGAGAACTAGGTAACTTCTAGCCCATGAACTGTGATTTCTTTGTTTGTCAAAATGCATATGGAGTGTAAAGTCGTGATAATCAGTGTGCTTGGTTTGTGGAAAACCTCCACATTGTACCCTGAGCAGAATAAAAAATGTCTCCTTTCTATACTAGGCTCTGTGTCTGTGCTTAGAGAGTCACTAAACTGGCAACACCAGGAGACAGATTAAGTAATTGTATATATCCACACCACACTGAAGTGAGCTGTGAGAGTTACCTGTTCAAGGGGGGGGTTATGATTTCAGATTCCAACAGCCATTTAAAAATTTTGGCTGCTTGACAATTCTGACATGTATAATCTTATTTTTGAAATCTCTGCAGTCACTTTCTGAGATGCTTCAGCTGCTGATGTTGCAGGTGAATCCAGCCCACAGGGCATGACACCTGGACACATCATCAGATTGCTGGTCCCCTTTTTATAATGTTCCAGAAAGAATTAAAACTGCGTAATCAAGAATCTCCACAAGGACTGTACCAGAAGGCTGCTGTAAATTTAGAAGTAGTGCAGATTGAAAGAAGGGTGTCACAGAGTGACAGTGTTGCTTCTGGAGACCAAATACTGCACACATTTCAGGGCATTTTTACTGCGGAATAAATATTGTCCAAAGTAAGGGCCTGGATGTATATATGCAGCTGAAAAGAGTCAGGTTAATACATTTTTTTCACTGATTAAATTACTTCCCATCAAAACCCTAATTAAGCGACAACCCCACTATACTTTCCAAAAGTCTTCAACTTCCCAACTCTTCTTTCAAATCTGTGTATTGACCAACAAGTAGGGACACAGGCAGTTCTTTATTTTTCTACCAGCTCATTTTCCAGGCTTTTTCAGAATGAGATGTGTCTTCTCTTCCCACGTCTGATAAGCCACTCTGCTCTGTATAATCCATGTGGATGAAGTCCGTTAGCATGGGGATTCTCTGACTTTTTTCAATACAGGTAATTTTTTAAGTGAAGCCAATTCACTTAAAGGGATGAGCCCCAAACATATCTTAGCTACATGTCAGAAGAAGACCAGGAATGTATGGCCTTATTACCATGAGAAACAAAAAAAAAAAAATACATGTACATCACCATGGACTCTTGCCTGGAAAATCTGTATATAGCCTGAGGAATCTGTGATTATGTACCCATCTCACAGTCTAGACACACTTAAAAGTAAAACTCTACTGTTATTAGAATTTTAACAACTTTAAAGTTGTCAAAATCTTAACTTTAAGGCAATAGAAATTCAGAATATCATTGTGTAGCTTGAGACTGTGCCAGGTTTCAGTGCACATATCTCTGTTTCAGAGTGCAATAAAGTAACTTGAAAATGAGTTTATTATATTACAGGAGGGAGCCATCTTTCCGGTGTTTCCACCTGCAATAGGAATAATAGGCAATTAATATTTTAAAAAACCTTGTGGAGCATGTAAAGCAGCAATTACTGTATCTGTAATAACTGGTCTATGAATATGTATGATAGAATTTTCAACATAGCTGTATACATGAAAGACTCGATCAAGGTATATTAGGATAGGAGTGAGATGGGATACAGGACCTTTGAAAACTAAATTTCACGGCATTTTCACAGGAAATATTCATTCAACTGTATACATAAGGTATGATAATGGAATTTTCGTCTGAAAAAGAAAACACTTGGGAATCTACTATGAGACTCAATATTCAGTTAAGGTTTTTTAACACAAAATGATCAGAACCTATGGACATATCTGAAAAACACTGACATGATCATTTTATCCTTTTCTTTATTTCTTTTTTTTTTTAAATCATGTTCTACTAACAGATGATAATTACTTCTGTCCAGAAACTCTTATTTCCGGTGGTATTCACTAATTTCAGCAGCATTAAAGGCAAGAAATGTAATAAAACTCCTTTGTCAAAATCCACATAGGAAAGTAGCAAAGTCCTGCAAGATGGAGAACAGAGGATAGAAACTTCCCTCCCAAAATGTTATAGCTGAGCTCATGGGCAAGTTTTACCTGGTGGTGGAGAATCCATTCCCACAAAATCTTTAAACATAATTAAAATCTTATTTTGCAACAAGCACAAACAGTGCATCCCCCAGCACAAAACAATGAAAACAATGCTGGAGCTGCATCCTGCACCCACCTTTTCCAGCAGGAAATTACCAACCCTGCCAACAAGCATTCTTACACTGAACTGCTGTTTCTATCTCTTAACCCACTGAAAACATTCACTTGTTCTGCTTTTTCTCTGACATTTATGGTATTAATATATATCATAGATTTCCCCAAGTGTGAATACGAGCACCTATTTCGCTGTCTGCAGTATTGTGTGATATCCTACATATTTGTCTCTGTGTTGCAACAGAGAAGGGGAAAGGAATCATGGAAGCAGCGGCCCCCAGGATTAAAGGATGCTGAGATAATGTCACGGTTTAAGCTCAGCTGGCAACTGTGCATCACACAGCCACACACTCACTCCTCTTTCCCCCACACCCCAGGGAATGGGGAGGAGAATCAAAGGTAAAAGTTATAAGCTGAGATAAGAACAGTTTAATAATTGAAAACAATATAAAATGTAATAATAGTAGTAAGCAATAATAATGATAATGATTAAAAAGGGAAAAACCAAACACATGGCTCACAGTATAATTGCTAGCCACCTGCTGACCCACGCTGGACCCCATTCCCAAGATCAAACAGAGGATAGCATTCATTTCTTTGTGTTTCTATTCATGGAGGACTCATCAGCCCCTTTAGGGAGGTCAGAAAGTGGTCAGAATAGTGTTCCAAGCAGAATTAACCTACCATACAGGCAGTTTAGGATCCTACAACTTTTAACCCACCATGCTGCCATATGGCAGATATGTGAGGGTGGTGAGGCCCTGGCACGGGGTACCCAGAGTAGCTGTGACTGCCCCACCCCAGGAAATGTTCCAGGCCAAGTTGGATGGAGCTTGAAGCAGCCTGGGACAGCGGAAGGTGTCCCTGCCCATGGCAGGGGGGCTTTGGAACAGGATGACCTTTAAGATCCCTTCCAACCCAAACCATTCTATGACTCTGGTTCTGTGTTTGAACCCCACAGCATGACTGAATAAAAGAGGCTGCAGCACCATTTTAACTGCAAAGCCATTAAGCAGCAAACAATACTTCATTTAATTTACCATATCAAGGCGAAATATGACTTTATTTTAAGACAAGATTTTCTGAGGCTTTATCTGAAACCACCAAATAAAAGAAAACATTGGCATTGGGCTAAGGATTAGAATCATATGATTGCTAATGAAAAATACATACTGAGCTATCAAGCTTGTGCAAATTAAAGTTTTTCTCTCTTTCTTAACACAGGATATAATATCCTATTTCATTAAGTGATTCTATCAGAATATTAAAGTTTTCCATTAGCAGGATTAGATTAGGTCTTAATATTAAACTATGTACGTCAGTCCAATTAAACAAGATAGGTCCCCTTGCCCTGTTACCGCGTTGGTATTATTCCAGCTAAAACCCTTTTTCTTACATTCAACAGGGATTTGGGCAGGACACAGCTCTGAATATTAGGAGCTGTCCTGGGTAACTGTTCGTAATGAAGAGCAACAACCGGGAGGTAAATCCCTGCCACCAAATAGGCTTAAACAAAAATAACATTTTTATTTTTTATGGAGAAAATTACATGAAATGCCAAGCATGTGGATTTAATGAATATGACTTTATAAAACCATAAACAAGATTGGGTTTATACTTCTTTTTCCTTTTTTCTACAGCACAGCGGAAACAAATTAAATTTGCTCTGAGATGCACTACTCATAACTATCATCTGTGTTGTAAACATCTTATCCGTAATCAGAAATTCAATATTGCAGACCACAAAGCCCACTGAGGTGTTAAGCTGAAAGGCAGGAGGAAAGTAGGGTGAGCTTTTTCTGGGGAAAATATATGGGGTTTTTTTTCCCAGTTGAAAAGCCTTAAATGAGATTCAATTAGTGGATGACTGGAAAATGATGCCTAATGTTCAATTAGAAAATTGTCTTATTAGAGTCATGATGATTCTTCAGCCCAGTGGTGGATACTCCATTTTGCAGGTAACTCAGACACCGTATTTTTATTCTTTATATTATTTTATATTATTTAGGGATACGTTAGCATGAATGGCCAAGCAACAATCCTGTGCTCACACAGCCTTCAGTAGAGTACCTACTGATGCATTAGAAACTTACTTGGGCTATTCACTGAAACCTTTGAAGGGAGGCATTAAAAAGGGCTAGTAACAGAGCATATTAATGCTAGAGGCTGATTACTTAGAAAAACAAATGCAAGCTCCTGTCTGCCTATTATCCAGGTACATGGATAAAAGTAATGGCATGGAATGACCACTGTGTTCTGCAAGCCAAAGGGCTGGTTTTGTCTAAGTCAAGTTTCATGCACAGTTTTGGTCTGTAATTCACATTTCAGAAGGACTTCAGGCCATGAAAATTGGAAGAAAATTGATTTGGGTATGCTACAGGGCTGTGAACAGGTTAGGACTTGGTTTAACAAAGATTAAAGCACAAAATATGAACAGGAGCAAAACATTACCTGTTGCATGTAAGTACCATGAGACACCTTGGAAGGAAAAACTCAAAGTTAAAGCATCAGCCAGTGCAGAAAGTAACAATGAAAAGCTTATTCTCTAGTCGCAGTGTTGATGTCAACTGGGAATTGCATACTCCTATGCACAAAAAACACATGTAATGACAACAAAGGGAAAAGATATTTTGTTCATGAAGGTGTCAGTGAGTATAACAGACTTTTTGGTGTGCACAAAGATTGCGCAAATTGTCGTTCTGCTTTCAATAAAGACCTGGAGAACTTTGGGAGGGAAACAAACATTTTGAGGCAGCCACAGGATGTATATCACCTCCCTGCTCTCTTTTAACAATGACTAGATGTTGTCTTGTAACTGGAATGGCCAAGGGAGAGTGTTGGTCCTGTGTCACAGCAGTTGTGTCTCTGCGACTGGAGGAATACACTGATTCAGGGTGACCTGGTGAGGAACATTAGCCTGTTCCGTCTGGCACTTGTGAAGTCACATTAATTCTGGAGGTTCAAAGGGGTACAGGGTAATGAAACCCGGCCCAGGCTCTTTGTAATTTTCTTCTGCTCTAAGCAGTTTTATATCACACTCCTGGGTGCAACGTGTTACCAGAGAGATGTTGTTAATTTACAGGCAGAAGAGGTCCCACATGTTACAATTTTATTATGAATTTTGTTATATTAAAATCCTCTTGAAATCAAGAATACATTTTCTATTTGTTTCAGTGAAGACGGTATTTCACCCCAGTGCCATTTTTAAAGTCTGATCTTGTGAGTACTTGAAGAAACCTGTGTTTGAAAATAATAACTATAATATTCTGATTGCAGTGAGGATTTTGTATATCTCTGCAGCTAAAATATGAAAAATTCTTGTATATATTTTTTAATCTCATAATTTAAAAACTTTATAGCCAAGACTCATAGTTTTTCAATGTTTTGACTGCTGATATTAAACAATGTAACTACATAGTACTAGAATAGATCAGCTTCCTAAAACATATTAATGTAATAAGCAATCAGCTTAAAATTGTTTGAAATAAACATGTCTACTTACTTAAATAAAGTCAGTTCATTTTCCTTCCCTTTGGTATGACTTACACCCTTTCCCAAGCACTTTCATCTTTTAACATAATTAAAATCCACTAAACACACTTCAGTTCATCATCCCCAACATCACTAATGGATCCTTCCTGCTCTCAGTGATCTGATGATTACGGATAATATTTCTCTACAGAGAAGTCATTCGTATCAGAAGCACATCCCAGAGTAAATTTAATTTGTAACTTATGTGCTGTAAATATAAACACTGCAGTGAAAAGGTTTGTCTTGTTTATGCTTTTATGTAGGCATATTCATTAAACCTGTATTTTCTACGGTTTATGACATTCATTCAAAATTGAAATGTCACACAGTCAGTTTGGTCTATATGACTACAGAGACTTACTTGCTGATTTTCCTTTTCATTATTACCCATTACCCTGATGTCTCTACTCCATCATGCTTGCAAAAAGTATATAGCACTTACTACTTACAACTTCTTGCATTCTGTTTTTTTAATGGAAGGGGATATTTGGCTCCTACAGGAAAGATATTTTATGGTTCTTCTGGGAGGCAGCCAGGACCAACTGGGATACATGAACTGGGCTGTCAAATAAGATGCATCTTCTTTCTTTTGTTGTTCAGCTGCTGTTAAAGGTCTGTCTGACTAGCACGAGATATTTCTTTTGGCTACAGGAAAAAGTACAGATGGATTTGGGAATACGGCTTTGTGTAAGCTTGAGGCTGAGGTTAGCCCTTGAGCTCTAGTCCAGCAGTGACATGTGATGATGAGCAGTTCTCTGTCTGGAGAGGGTAGGGTGATTCCTACAGCACCAGGGAGCTTGCAGAGCTAAGGGCTTTGTCATGCTCTCCCTGGCAGAGACAATTCAGCAGCTCCACAGCCTCTGTTTTTTTGAAAGTGACTTGAGACGTTCACAGCATTCCCCTTAGAAAGTCTCAGATTAGTCAGAAAGGTTTTATTGTGTTTAATTTTTACTGAATTGCTTCAAGAAAGAATCCACATTTTTGTGCACTGGCCTTCGGCTGACCACACTGCACTAAGAATGTTTTGTTTGCACTCAGACACACAGATATCAAGAACAGTCAAGACCAGCTCACGGGTGAACATGATGCCTTGAGGAAAGATCCAGAAAGAAAAATCAAGAAAGAGGAAACAGCAAGAATAAAATCAAATAAATAGGCACCTGTCTGAGATGCAGAGATGCAAAATTCAGTTCAGGGATATGAACAGGAAAAACAGAGCCTGGAATACAAAGCCGGGGAAGTGTTGTCCAAACAGTACTGAACAGCCAGAGGAAATAAATTTTCTGCTTTGTCTTCCAAGAATCAATGCTGATACTTCTACTGATTTCATTATTATTAAGTATTGGTAGGGGATCCTTTTAAATTCAACATAATAGTGTTGAATGAAGGCATTTATACCTCCTGATGAACAGATAGTTCAACAGATGTGAGAATTGGGAATAGCTGATTTTCTTTCTCTCACTGAAACTTCAGCTTTTTGTTTCTATCAACTCACTGTTCTAGCAGCCTCATTTCACTTTAATGTGATTTTGCAAAATTTCCAGGTCTCTATGAATTTTGCGGTCTGATTTCCATTTATAGAGATTTAATCCAATGCCTTTGCTCTCAGCATTTTTGATAGTGCTCAGTAATTAAGAAGAGAAATAAAAGTGTAAATCAGAAGCAGCTATCAGCAGTGTTAATCATGTACATCCTGATTTCTTACTGCAGGAGAAGTGTTGCCACTGATGTTAGAAAACATGTGAAGGACAAGGATAAGGATGGGATGTCTGGATTCAGGGCATGACTGACAGCATCTCCTACAGAAACAAAGAAGATGCTAAAGTAACTCATGGCTGTTTAAGTCACCCTGGGCTGTGTTTCTCACACAGTGTCTAAGAAGTAATTCAGGCATCACATTTTGTAAAACATTTGCCTATTTTTCAATTCATATTCTACATTTATTATTTATAGCTTAATGCTTGAATTCATATTCAGACAGAGGCACTGCTTGTACATTCTGGATGAGTTATGACTCCTGTTGAAGTTCATGGAAAATCTCCCATGGATGTTGATGGGAAGCAAAGTTTCACCTTTCATATGAAGGGAAGATTTAACAAGCAATTTTTTCCATGTATTTTATAAAAATAAGTAATCATACAACATATGCATATGGTTTGCTCATACCTCCAGAGATACTGTTGGGATTTTTACTATTAAAGTTGATACATTGACATTTTTTCATAGATTTTAATTGTTTTAAATTTAATTCCTGTGTAATATAAAACTTGCTGTGTTTAATGAGAGAACTACTGCTACATCAAAATTAAGTAAATTCAACTTAGAAATACTTTCCTTCATCATATACTGCTAAAAGTGTGCAATGTGCTGAGTTATAGAAAGGTGGCTAAGACTAGTTTAAATTGCCTTAGAAAGGGATACAGATATTTGTTTTTCTGTATGTGTGGTGAGCCAGTTTTGAACACTTTGATACAAGGAATACATTGATAAACTGCAGTGAGTCTGGAAAGAGCCAACAAAATACTTGGGTCTAGAACATTTGTCCTGTGCAAAGCTGAGGGAACTGAACTTATCCAGCCATGAGCAGAAATGGCTTAGAGAGTCCCTGACAGCATCCTTTCCATACCTGCAAGGAGTTTCTGAGTAGGTGGAGAGTGTTCAGTGAGGTTAGTGGCAGGAGGACAAAAGAAAATTATCATAAATTGGAAAGGGGATGGTTACAATTTGATGTGAAGAAAGATTTCTCAGGGCAAGAATGGTCTGTCATTAGAACATCTTGCCTAAGAAAGCAGTGAAATCTTCACCCAGGAAGACACTGAACTGATGAAAGCTGACAGAAACTTTGTCTGAATTCAGGGCAATCCTACCCCGAGCAGAAGGCTGGAATAGTAACCTGTGCTAAGGTTCAAACATGAATAATTCTATTATATTAGCCTGAAAATAACAGACTGCTAGAAGCAATAAATTCTACTTCTGTTTATGACTCTTTCACAAGATTTGAAGCAACATTTCATTTCTAGAATCTCTGATTGAAAGGGGAAAAGAGTGATGATTTAAATTTATTCTAGGGTTTATCCATCACTGATGATGACTTGGTATGATGAAATTCTGGAGAGCTGCCATACTATACAACCATGACTTTGTCAAGATTCTAACATCCTTCCCACAGATATGAATGAAGATTACAAGTTTCCCGGATTTTTCGTCATGAAACTTACATTTTCTGTGGCATATGCTATTTTCAGTTAAAAGTTAAGCAGATGTGATATAGAATTTGTTAAGGAATTGTTGTAGGCATTATTCTGCATTTCTCTGATTGTTCTTATTTCATACAAGGCAGATTCCTTTTATTCTCTGAAATGTCATGGTTATTGAAAAGCAAGTTCACAATTTACAAAAATTCAATATAAATCATCTAATTTGTGCTTCATAACAATCTCCTTTTGCCAGGTCCGTAATCATTTAATTGAGAGAGAATTGGGATTTTCAGCCTGGAGAAGGCTCCAGGGAGAGCTCAGAACCCCTGCCAGTGCCCAGAGGGTTTCCAGGAGAGCTGCAGAGGGACTGGGGACAAGGCATGGAGGGACATGACGAGGGGGAATGGCTTCAAACTGACAGAGGGCAGGGTTAGATGGGATATTTGGAAGAAATTCTTAACTATGAAAGTGGGGAGGCCCTGGCACAGGTTGTCCAGAGAAGCTGTGGCTGTCTCATCCCAGGAACCAAGGCCAGGTTGGATGGGGCTTGGAGCACCCTGAGATAGTAGAAGGCGTCCCTGCCCATGGCAGGGGGTCAGAATTAGATGATTTCTAAAGTCTCTCCAATCCAAAACCTTGTTATGATTCAAAGATTCTTTGGTTCATTACTTTTTCCACCAGCTCCAGAAGAAATATTGTGACTTCAATATTAAGTATTGATTAATTTGGGTATTCTCATTCAGTCAATAATGTCAGAACTTTGCTATGCTACCAAGAGCATCTGTTACTATGTATAAAACCGAATTTTCTTGCTTCTTCATTCTCTCCCCCTTCACAGCAGCTAATAAAAAAGGGAAGGAAAAAAGTTAATTAAATTCAGATGGAGTGTGTCAGGCATTGTCAAGATTTCAATGGCTACTTTAATCAGAAGTAAAACCCATATTGGTTAAGATGCGTAGTAATTAAAAGTCTTAAAAAAAAAAAAAAAGAGTTTTGATAAGGAAAATTGTACAGAATTACTAAACCTTCATCAATTTGTCAAGTACAAAATGTCAAAGCTGATGAATATACCTAATTGACATTAGCACTAACTTAGAGTAGAACACCAGAGAAAATAAGGAGAAATTTAACTACCATCTTCTCTTCTTCCTTTGCTGCTTTGATAGATGGATAAAGCAGCTCTAGGTAAGGCCACTTATAACACCTCCTGTCAGGGAATTTTGAACTACACTGTACAGAATAGCAGTCAGTAAGACACAGAATTCTTGCCAGTTTATTTCTCTGTGGCACTAATGAGGACGTCTGTGTGCTCTCCAGCACTTCGCAGCACATCTAGATTTTTTTATGTCATTTTATTGCTATCATCCAGTTAACAGGCAAGAAAACTGAAGTACACCAGGGTGACATGACTTCTCCAAGGTCTTGCATGTCACTGGCCTAACCATGTTTGGAGTTTGGAGCTGCTGTGTCATAGCTCTATGCTCTGGTCTATCTGCAGGGCTGCTGCTAATGCTGTTTAATGTTTACTTTTCAGAGGGAAGATAAAGTGACTATGTGTGAATGTCCTTAAAACAGTGAATTTTAGAAGGAAAGCTCTAGATGAAGACAACATAAACAACAGACCAAAGTTCATAACCAGGAAGTTACCTGTACTAATTCCTTGAAGTTTCAAGCTGTATTTTGTGCTGCTCGTATACCATCAATCTCTTGAGCTGTCTTGACTTCTCAAAGGCTGGCTCATTTGGATCATAATTGCAGGTATAGAAAACAAAGTGTTCCCACTGGAACTGGAGGTTGGTTTTGTTACTGCAAGGTAAAGAAAGAAATCCACTTGCATCAAGCAATGATGCAGATTTACAAAAAGAAAGAAAAACAATGAGATGCAGCATTTAAGTTAGACTTACCAGCAGAGGCCCTGTTTTTAGGTATATATATTAGACAATGAGCCAACTTACACCATCAGCTTGGTGTTCCAGGGAGCACCAGAGACACATATAACAGCTTCTTTCTTTACCTTCCTCTTTGCTTCTTGAAATATCTGCCACTTTGTCCCCAGTGAATGGACCCTGGAGCAGAAGTTCATGCACTGAGAGTCGCAGTCCCTCATGTTCACTTGTAAAACATTTGTTGAGTTGCATACCCAATAATTGCCCTCTTTTCATAGTTCCTGCTAATGTTTAATGTCTAGTGTCTAATCAGTTAATGTCCTGTGATCATTTTATAAGTCATCTAGTTTAAAACATAATTTTATACAAGTATTTTATTACTTTTTTAACAGTTAGTGTTTGGAGAGATCCACCCAGAATGTGTCTGCACATGCCTGTGGAGCAGCACAGGAACAGAAAGGTTGAAGCAATGTAGAGGGAGTCTCTGCCTGAAGATGAGATGATAAATGTTCTTGTTCTTGCACTTGGATCATAGAATCCTAGCATCATTGAGGCTGGAAAAGGCCTCTAGGATGATCGAGTCCAAACATTAACTGAGCACTGCCCAAGCTCACCACTAAACCATGTCCCTAATTGCTACAGCTACACATCTTTTAAATCCCTCCAGGGATGGTGACTGTGCCACTTCCCTGGGAAACATGTTCCAGGGAGAGACAGCCAATTTTTAACCCCTAATATCCATTCTGAGCCTCCCCTGTAACAACTTGAGATGAATGCCAGACTGGGTATGGGGCATGGGTGAAATTCCCTGTAGACTCATATTCTGAGGCTTTCCACTGGTGCTGTAAGCAGCATATAGTTCCTAACTGCCTGCAGTGGACACAGGAGGAAGGATAGGCAAGAACCTGAACAGAAGAGGTGGGGAAATAAAAGCAAACAGAAGGAAATGGCTGCTGAATTTTAAAGATTATTTCAGCATTTACTTGTATAGTTCAACACCAGGAGGAAAAGCAAAAGTATTCAGCAAACTCAAGCAGAAAAGTAGAACGAATCTTGAGTCAGATTGATGATACCTCAGTGACTGTATTTCAAAGGGATTTAGATGGTTATACCCTACATTACAAGGAAAGTGTGATAACCATGCAAGTAAATGTTAATTTCCATGGAAATTACAACAATAAAGCACTTTGAGGTACTATCTTTCATGCAGCAAAGGTCCCAGGGTACTTTACTATTCAAAACAATTTAAAACAGCGACAGACAATGTTTTCTGTATTTGATTTAAAATCAGCAATGAAAACCAGCTTTTGCATTTCTAAAAATGATAAACATTCTGCATTCAGAGACAAAACTTTTTCTATACTGCCTCTGAGTCCACTAGTCACCTGAACTCTGTACTTTCAGTCTGCCTCTCTGCTTGCTGATGCTGCTGGATGGACCTTCCATCTGTTACTGAACATCAGCCCTCCCTAAGGCAACAGCTTTACAGAACCAAAAAAACTACAAAATGGTACTTAAAGTTTACCCTTCCTTTGTGTCCAGGTCTGTTGTTGGAGAAACTAATGTTTTCCAAAACAATACTTTAACTGCAAACAGCACCAGGATTCGGCCTTGGGGATGTCAGTCCTTATTCTGCTGTTTAAAGGTCTGTACTTGATAATCTTTCATAAGCTTGGCCTCAGTAGATCCAGACTCTAGCAAATGTGTTTTAATTTCTTATCCACTTAGAAAGCCTAGCTTCTTTCTGCCTTGTATTTGGGTATGGTCATATTGGTTTTTTTCTTTCATGCTGAAATTTTCATTATTCCAGAGAGGCAACCTTTAAGGGCTGAAAAACATCTAGATGCTCTCTTTCTTAGTTCCCTTTATTACATTGATGTCACGTTTTATTAGCTGCAGATCTTCAGGATTTTTCATTACATTGATATCACATTTTATTAGCTGCAGATCTTGTCTAAAACCTTTTGCACACTAAGTTTGTTCTAAATGTAAATCCTCCCTAAACACTCTGGAATTAATTCTTTGTAGGTTTTATCCAAATTTAGGATAGAAAAAAATAGGTAGCCTGATGGAATGTTCTCAAAAGAGCTTACTTTATATTAGTTGCCATTTATTTTCATATCAGTGTTTGAAGCCATTTTCTAGCTATTTTTCTGGGAGGAATCATTTGCCATGCAAAGGCATTCATTGAGTCTGAAAATTAATTGGAATTTTGAGAATTTTAGTACAGATCACATGGCTAATTCTTGCAAAGTTTGAAACTTTGAACTAGTAAAAAAGACGCTTTTATTCCTTTAGATGGGTTAAACAAGCATGATTCAATGTTGGCACAAGGACTGTGTGTGATCCGTGGCTCCTTTTCATTTGGGTATCTCCCACATCCTATTTTTCCTTCACAAAAGAATCCTTCATGGAACAGACCATCTTGAGTGTGATCCCACAGCACATGCAGGACAAAGAAAGGATCACACCCAGCCAGCATGGCTTTAGGAAAAGCAGGTGCTGCCTGACCAGCCTGCTGTCTGATGACCTGGTGACCTGCCCATGGAGGAGGGAAAGGCTGTGGATGTGTCTGCCTGGACTCCAGCAAAGCCTTTGACACTGTCTCCCACAGCATCTCCTGGAAAAGCTGCAGCCCAGGGCCTGGACAGGTTCCCTCTGCTCTGGGTAAGGAACTGGTGATGGCTGAGCCCAAAGAGGGCTGGGGATGGTGCCACATCCAGCTGAGAGCTGTCACTGCAGTGTCCCCAAGGCTCAGCATTGGGGTCTGTCCTGTTTAATATCTTTATTGGTGGTTTGGATGAGGGAATTGAGTTTACCCATTCATGGAGGACACCAAGCTGAGTGGGAGTGTGGCTCTGCTGGAGGGCAGGAAGGCTCTGCAGAGGGATCTGGACAGGCTGGATCCATGGGCTGAGGCCAATGGTGTGAGGGCAGCAGGGCCAAGTGCCAGTCCTGCCCTTGGGTCACACCAACCCCTGCAGCTCCAGGCTGGGCAGAGGGGATGGGAAGTGCCTGTGGGGAAAGGCCCTGGGGGTGCTGGAGACAGCCACTGGACATGAGCCCAGGGGTGCCCAGGTGGGCAAGAGGCCAATGGCCCCTGGGATGTCCCAGCCATGGTGTGACACAGCCCCAGGACAGTGCCTGTCCCCTGTGCTGGCTCTGCTGGGACACCTCCAGCCCTGGGGACAGCTCTGGGCCCCTCAGGACAAGAGAGACACTGAGAGGCTGGAGTGTGTCCAGGGAAGGGAACGGAGCTGGGAAGGGCTGAGCCCCAGGAGAGGCTGAGAGAGCTGGGAAAGGGCTCAGCCTGGAGAAAAGGAGGCTCAGGGGGACCTTGTGGCTCTGCACAACTCCTGACAGGAGGGGACAGCCGGGGGGGTTGGGCTGTGCTCCCAGGGAACAGCGACAGGACAAGCAGAAACAGCCTCAGGTTGTGCCAGGGGAGGTTCAGGTTGGACATCTGAAAGAATTTCATCTCAGAAATGGTTGCCAATCATTGGAAGAGGCTGTCCAGGGAGGTGGTGGAGTCACTATCCCTGGAAATGCTCAACAAATGACTGGACATGGCACTCAGTGCTCTGGTCTCGTGGTGGACAAGACAAGGTTGGACTCAATGATCTTAGAGGTCTTTTCTAACCTAAATGATTCTGTGGTTCCTACACTTTCAACATTCCCTGTGAAATGCTGTTGTTTTCATATGAAAGAGATGTAGGGAGTCCCAGCTCTTCCTCCAGTGCTTGTGCAACCCAGCACACCTCAGCTAACTGGTGCTGCCAGCCTTGTCCTCAGCCCTTGGGGTGTCAAAAGGAGCCCCAGTCCAGAGATTTGTTCTCTGTGTTAACTTAAACTCCCTCACCCTTGCAGGCAAATACTTATTGGGAACTTCCACCCGAAAATTTTAGTTTATTTTGAAGGAGAGGGGGTAAGGAGATACTTTTAACATAACTGAAATTTCTACAAAATTTGCATATTTTTCCCTTAATGAATGCCACTTTTTGTAGAAATGCTCTAATTTGCAGTCATGAGAATAAAATAAAAAGCATGTCAGTTTAGTTCAGACTGTGCTGTTGAAGATGTGGGTTGCACAAACTTTTTTTTTTTTTTTTTTTTTTTTTTTTTTTTTTGGCCATTTAAGAAATTTGCTTCCCTTGACCCCAGGTGATGGTTCAAGTCCCCATGACCCAGGTTGCTTCCCTTTCACTTGTGCCAGTACCATCTGGATTTGTTGCTGAAGAAAATTTTTCGCTAATTACATCCTGGGCTGCCAAAGTGTCATCTGCAAGCCCCATTTCCACCTTTCAGCCTGTGAGATGTACAGGAGCAGATGGTGAGGGCTTAGAGAAAGAACATGAAATGGGCTTACTGATTTTGGCCAAAGATTCATATATTCATATAACTGCAGAATCATTACATTTGGAAAAGTCCTTTAACATTGTTGAGTCCAGCCATTAACCCAGCACTGCCAGGTTCACCATTAAACCATGGCCCTAAGCACCACACCTACACATTTCTGAGCACTTTGAGGGATGGTGATACTACCACTGCCCCAGGAAACATCTTCCAATGCTTGACAGCCCTTTCAGTGAAGAAATATTCTCTATGTGTTAAATATAAACCTCCCCTGGCATGACTTGAGACCATGTCCTCTTGTCCTCTTAAGCTTCCACCTCTGCTTCTGGAAGAGGTAAAGAGCAATGTATTAGTGGAGAATCATGTCCAATACAAATATACAGGGATAATTTTGCTGAGTACTCGTCCGTGTGTGGATTAGGAACTTCCAGAGATGTTGATAGTGCCAGTGTCACTGGCAGCTTTCATGGATTGTCTTGTCCATTCACCTGTCCATCCTGCTTTCGAACCAAGGCAGACTCCAGCACCTGCAGTACCTCGCAGGAATTGTTTGAATAATCACCTCCTTTATTTTTCGTCTTGGACTGCCTGCCTGTGGAGTTCCTCAGTGTTTTAACTGGAAAAGCAATCCAAAATTAATTATATTGTCCCTTCCACAAGCCACTCATTTTTTATCCTCTTGCATGCCATGTCAGGTACTGCTCCTCACAAATTTGTTCCCTCTATTGTTTCAGTTGTCTACTGAGAATCTCACATGCTCAGGGTACAGTGTATGCTGAGGCATACACTGACTTAAGGATTTTCCAAATAGTGTTTGCTGCTCTTTTTCTCCTTCTTTTTTTCTTCTTAACGTGATTTTTTGGCCACTGCTGAATATTAGATTGATACTTGCATGGGCTGTCTATTATAAACCCCAATTTAATCTCTGAGCTGTAGCAATTAGCAGAGAGTACCTTTCTTCTAACATAAATTTTAGACTATTGGGGTTTAGTTTCCCCATGTGAATCACTTTACATTTGTTTGAAACAAACATTTTCTTCTCCTGTTCTACCACTGATTCTTACTAACTCTTCTAATTACTGTCTGCCTTCATCTTTCCTACAGGTAAATATAACAATACCATTACCAAAATGTCATCTTCTGATCTTTCAACTGTCTTTTAATTAGTGTAAGAACTCTACTGACTAATTTATTTGCCTGGTTTCCTTTAACACTTTTATTGTGAGGAGTTTTGAGAGAAACTTCTTGAAAAGACAACTGGACTATATTAACCAGGCCAATTCCCCTTCTCTGTGAGGTATTAAATATTCTTTCATGAGGTAGGATCGTGCTCAAGCCATAAAAATAATGAAATACTTCATAATTTTTACAACTGTTCCACTATTTAGGCATTTTTAAAAAATTTTTTGTGCATCAGTTTTTTATTTCTCTGAGATGGGGAAAACTTGCTGTTCTTCAAATAAAAGATGAGAGACTTCAGGGAAGCAGTTACAGAAGAAACAAAGTACTTTAATAAACTGATAACTTAGACCAAGCTTTATAAAACTTGCAATCTAGTGATTTTTTTTTAATAGTAATTTGAATATTTCATGGAATATGTAAGTAGTACGATTCTATAAATTTAACAAAAAAGAAAAGTATTAATACTGAAACGGATTTAAAGACATAAAAAAATTCTAGTAGAATGCTATCATGTTTTATCCTACAACAATTTTTGCCCCAATTTTTTGATTTGTAGTTTTGAGGAATGAAATGTGCAAAGAATGGAGAACATCAGAGGGATGTGAGTAAATCAACAGAGGAACAGTCTTCAAGGCAAAGACCCTTTATTATCTGATCACCAATACAACTCTGTTTAATAAAAAAGGTGTCATGGGAAAATATTTAATTTTTTATCTTTTCTAATTTCCATGCCCTGCATCTAAGCCACTCTGTTTTGATCTCTGGCCATTAGTAGATGTGGAAGTCAAAAGTGTTCCTAGTATAACTTCTACTCTACAGCTGCTGGACTAAGAGGCTCTCTAACACTTTTCCAGAATTTCGTGCTAATTCCTTTGGAGAGCAGATCCAGGGGGCTGTAGCAACTTACCTCTGATCTGGAGCCAGACTGAGAGAGCTGGGGGTGTTCAGGCTGGAAAAAAAGAGGCTCTGGGGAGACCTTAAAGCCCTGCCAGTGCCTAAAGGAGCTCCAAGAGAGCTGGAGAGAGCCTATAGTGCAGGACAAGGGGGAATGACTCTAAACTGACAAAGAGCAGGGCTAGATTGCCTATTAGGAAGAAATTCTTCCTTGTGAGGGTGGTGAGGTCCTGGCACAGATTTCCCAGAGAAACTGTGGCTGCCTCATCCCGGGAAATGTTCCAGGCCAGGTTTGACAGGGCTCTGAGCAGCCTTGTCCAGTGGAAGGTGTCTGCGTCCATGGCAGGTGGAGTTGGACTGGAGGATTTTTAACATCCCTTCCAACCAAAACCATTCTGAAATTCAAAGGTTTTTTTTTTTTCTGTGTAAAATGCAGTTGGACAAAAACCCTGTGCATGACTTGGGCTTGTAGGTGCTGCCATAAGCCGGCACAAAGTCAGGACATCAAATTTTCTGGATACAGATGCAAAAATCCCTGTTGTATTTTTCTCACTTCCATTGAGCCAACATTTCAGGTGTCTGTGTGCAGACTACAGGGCTGCTGGTGTGGAGCACACTGAGTAAGGTTGTGGCTGAGTGGACAAAAAGATGGTTTAATATGAACTTGCCTTGTGTGTAATGACAGACATCTCAACAAGACCAATCTCCTCCATTATTAAGAAGCTTCAAAGAGGACGTCTCAATCAGGGTTAGTCTCCCAAGACCCATTTTTAGTCTATGTAGAGAAATAGAAAATCCTCAGAGTGACTCATTTGGCCTATTTTTATCTTTTACTTTCGAATGGAATGAATCGCATCTAGACTCCACTGAGTACACTGAGAAGGGGCGCATTTACCAGAACTGGGAGTGTGCAGTGACTAAGTCAGATGTCGATGTCTCTGTTTAGTCTGGTGACTAACTAGAAAAGTATGAATTATGCCTTCGCTGAGAACCCAAGCACAATTAGATTGCAATACAGGCAGACAGAAAGAGACATGCTGTGGGTCCTCAGCTCCTCTTCCAGATGAGTTAGCACCATGTCTCATAGTCTGTTTGCTTCTGGACACATTTTCCTTCTGGGCACATTTCCCAAGGCTCCCCCGAGCACAAGATGTTCACATCCTGTAAAGGAGGAGAAAGGGTTTAAAAAGTTGGTGGAAGTGAAAAGGCCACTCCTGTTACACAGCTGCTGTCTGGCACCTCTTCTCTGTCTGTTTTGGTCACTCTGTAGTAATTGCTATATGCTGATGGCCTTCATCATAGGTAAGATTTAAGGGTATGAATGGGCATACTTCCTATATTATAAGTTCTGTGTGTTTCTTTCAACATTATAAAAATATTTAATTCAAGAAGATTTTAATGGTAAATTTCTTTTGGCCTGTGAAAAAAGTAAATTAACGTTATAAAAAATTCATAGGATAGGAAAAACATAGTATACATTAAAAGAAAAAGAGAAGTCTTTTTGTATTTTTAAGTCTGGAGATTGATCCTGAAATTGTTGTTTGTCTTACCAACTTGCCAGGGAAACTTTTCTTGTCACGCAGCTGAAGGATATGTTGTTTTACTACACAGCCCAGCAGTGATCTTATCACTTCAGATAGATGTGTTCTTGCTGTGCTAAGTGGTCCTTCAATATTTCTGGCACCCCTGGTTTAGCTCAAATCCCAGGGCAACAGACCACAGGGCAGGAAATAGACCACTGAATAATTTTCAACACTCTGTATAAAAGGCCTGTGGAAAATCAAACTTGCTGCTGAAGATATTGCAAGCTTTTTATCTGCCTTCATATCCCAATTCTTATGCGCTTTTTTGCCTTCTTTCCTTCAGCATAGAGAGTCTGTTCTAGATCCTCAAACTAGACACAAAATTATATTTGTTCATATTTCTAAGAGGCATTGAGATCATTTTGTTGACATTAGAAACTTAATTCTCATGCTGCCATTTCAAGCTATTAAGGGTGAAAGATCAGTCATTTTACAGAGTTGAAAAATTAATTCATTCCCAGCTGGAAAGAGCAGGTTGATAAGCAGGGTTGGGTTTGGATCATAATAGGAGGCGAAAAATAATGACCATCTTTGCTTTCCAAATCAAGATCGGAGTCAAGTAATACAGCAACTTTACCATGAGATGACAGGAAAGTCCAAGGGATGGGAGAAAGGAAAAGAGGAACAAATGTAAAGAATTTAACATGAAAAATATCTGTAATAGATCTGGGCACAACATCACTTGAATCAACTCAGAGATGTTTAAAAAAGCAGATTGAAGAAGAAATGCAACAAAGTACAACATTGGATAAAAATTATCAGGTCTGTCTGGAAGATATTGGCTGTTTTTCAAAAGAAGCACTGTGTTGACATCCCAGTTTTGTGTTTTTATTCCCAAAAATTGTTGCTGAAATGGTCTGTATATAATGATACATCATTCCAGCTCTTTGCATTTGCCTACCAGCTTAATTTCAGAGTGCCTGAATTACCATTTCAAGTACTGTCTATAAAACTCCTGAGGAATTTACAGTTAAAAGTGAGCAAAAGATCATCTGCCAAGTATAATAGAACTGAAGTGATGTGTAACAAATTCACTTGCATGGGAATTGCATTTCAGAAAGGCCTTCAGATCTGGTTTTGGCTATACAGAATAATTCCACAAAGGAAAAGAACAATTTAAAAGTAATCAAAATATTGTGCTTGGTTTTGACTATAATAATGTAAAGTTTCATCATGACATTGAGGTGAAATTCCTGGAGACTCTGTCCCCTCCTGCCAAAAAATGATCTGGCCTCAGGTAGTCCATGTCACTTCTCAGCTGCTCTACAGGAACATGATATTCCTGGGCATGATGCCTTCACTATTTAGGAAAAGCCAATTAGCACCAAAAACCAGAGCAAAATGAGTGTCTCCATTGCATATGATGCTTTTCCCTCAGGGAAGAGAATGAAAGAGAAACAATATGTGACAGTGCAGTTGTGTTGCTTAATGCACGCCTGGAAGGAACCCAGCTATTGTTGTGAACAGGCTTGTTTAAAGCCTCTGAGGAACAGAATAGTGTGCTTCACTCCAAAGGAAAAAAAAAAAAAAAAAGAGAGAGAGAGAAAGGGATGTGTGAAATCAGGCTTTGTGTTTGGTTTTCATTTTGTTGTTCTTGTGTGGTGGTGGGTGTCGGGTTTGTTGTGTGTATTTTTTGGTGTGAAATCAGAGTATTTTCATTAAATACTTTGCATGAAGGAAATTCTTAAATACTGATTCACATGAACAAGCAGATATAATGAGAATTATTTTTTTCTGTGTGTGAATTAAATGGTCTCATGCAGCACAAAATTAGCACCAGTTTCCTTCTTGACAGAAGTTGGTTCTAATTAGGTTTTTCTGTGATAATTAGCAGCCTACAGTGGTTGTAGCTGCAGGGTTGTGAGGGAAGCAAAACTGATTCTAAACAAAAAACATAACTTTGTATCATAACCTAAATCTCCAAAATGGGGCCTACCTTCCTGTGAAAGTGTTCCATCCCTGGAAGTGTCTAAGGCCAAGTTGGAGAGGGCTTGGAGCATCCTGGTCTAGTGGAAGGTGCTCCTGCCCATGGCAGGAGGTGGAGTGAGATGATGTTTAGGTCCCTTCCAACTCAAACAATTCTGTGATTCTGTAATTCTATGATTCTATGATGATTCTATATTAGAAGAAGAAGTGTTAATTGTTCATTTTATTCACTGATCCTCACATTGCACCTCTCTTTAGTGATGACTATTCACATTTTCAAGTAAATAATTTTTGTCCTGTTTTGCATGTGTAATACTGGGAGACTGTTTTTATAGCATATTATCTGTGAACATATAGTCCTAAAATTTGAGCTGAGGAATGCTTTTACTTTATTTTTGCATTATTTGCCATCTGCAATATTTTATCTATGTCTTGAATCCTAACATTCCTCTTGCACTGACATGATTTAGTGATGGAGTTGACGTTGTTATATTACTTGTTCAACTCAGTCATGTTAAAGGGCTTTTCATAGCCAAAGGATTCTATGACTTCTATGATTCTATGCTTTGTACACAAAGTGAACGTACATTGTGTTTTCAAGTGCCAGATTTGCAAATCAGGAGGTGAAAGGATCTGCATCTTGATGTAAACCACTTTCCTTTTGCAAATTCTTAACAATGATTGCAACTGTCACTATTCCATATTAAAACTCCCATTCCCTTCACTTGGGGGGACCAGCAGCTTTAATGAACTTCCTTTAATCCTCAAGGAGCCTGCACAGGTAAAATCCTACTGTGCTTGTCTCAGCCATGTCTTATTGGGCTGGTCTTACAAGGTCTCCGTAAAACAGGTGTTCTCTTTCTAAGGACCATCACCACTACTTAGAAGGTACTGGCTTACAGTGACTGATATTGATGGAAACAGCCATTTTATGATTCTATGAAAAGAGCAAAAGACTTTCATTTGCAGGTGAAAAAAAGGTGTAATTGAAAATCTAGGCTTTTGGAATGGTTTGGGCTATAACAGACCTTCAAGATCATCCAGTTCCAGTCCTCCTGCCAAGAGCAGGCACACATTCCACTGGACCAGTTTGCTTCAAGCCTCATCTAATCTTGTCTTAAACACTTCCAGGGATGGGACATCCGCAGTTTCTTGGGGCAACCTGTCTCAGTGGCTCACCACTCTCACAGTAAAGAATTTCTTTCCTAACATCTAATCTAGCCCTGTCCTCTGGCAGTGGGAAGCCATTCCCCTTTGTCTGTCACTCCAGGCCCTTGTCCCAAGTCCCTCTCCAGGTCTCAGAGCCCCTTTAGGCGCTGGCAGGGACTCTAATGTTTCCTCAGAGCACTCTCTTCTCCAGTCTGAGCAGCCACAACTCCCTCAGCCTATCTCCAGCCCTCTGGGCATCTTTGGCTTGATGATGAAGGGCATCAGGTTGATGTCCATCCTGTGCTGGGAACCTCAGAGCTTCATGCTGCTGTCCGGCTGGGGTCTTCTAGTGGAAGGGGAGAATCACTTTCCTTGACCTGCTGGTCAGACTTCTTTATATTTATGCATATATTTTACATATTATTTCATATCCCTGTACACACCACTCTTCTGAGCAGTGTGACAGTGCATCTGTGCTGTTTTGAGGAAATACTGATCTCTGCAGATCACATCCAGCGGCAAAGACAAGCCCGGAGGATTCTGTCACCATCCCCTGCCCGCCGCTCCCTTCAGCCACGCGGGAGAAAGGAACAGGATCGTTCTGGCGTTCATTAAGGTTTGTGAGGTTTATTGCCGGGTGTAAAAGCGGGTCTGTGTCGATGCACAGCCCCCGGGGAAGGAGCGCCGGGCCCGGCGCGGAGGATGCAGCAGATGCTCGGTGCCATCTAGTGGGATGAAGCACGGAGAGCACCGGCAAGGCTGAACAAAAAAGGTGCCTAATCTCGCAGGTTATTTCATGGACCTTTGCTCACGACAATTTATATTTCTCTGCAGGGCAGAAAGCCACGCTCCCGGGTGCATAAATACATACTCATAACACGCACGTCAGCACAGCAAAGTTTAGTGCCGTGGCAGGGCTGGTTTTCTCACGGAGAGCATCCCCTGCCTCTTATCTTGCAGCTCCAGCTCTGAAGTAAAGGGTTCTGCAGAGGTGAGCAGCAAGGATTTCTACCTGCTAGGCCTTTTCTGCTTCCTGGGAACTAAGATTAAAAGGGAAAGAATGAAAGAGAATTAAATTGTTTGCGTGGCTGTGAGGAAAGGCTGAGAGGATTGGGATTGTTCAGAGGGGAGAAGAGAAAGTTCCAGAGTGACCTACTTGTGGCCTTCCAGTTCTTGAAAGGGCTACAAGAAATCCAGAGAGAGACTTTTGAAAGGGCTTGAAATTATAAATGAAGGGGGGATGTCTTTAAACTGACAGAGAGAGGTTTATATTAGATATTGGGAAGAAATTCTTCCCTGTGAGGAAGGCCCTGGCACAGGTTTCCTGGAGAAGCTGTAGCTGCTGCATCCCTGGGACTGTCCAAGGCCAGGTTGGACAGGGCTTGGAGTAGTCTGGGATAGCAGAAGGTGTCCCTGCCCATGGGCGGGAGATGGAACAAGATGAGATTTAAAATCCCTTGACCCCAAACCATTCTGTGATTCTATAAATCATAGCCTGAGATTTCTGGGAAAACATAACATTACTTGGTGTCTGGCTAATAACTAATAAATAAAGGCCTCTTCTCGCTCTGAGTCTATGAGACCCTGCAGTGTAGCCAAATATAAAACACAGGAGAACTGGAGTCCCTAATCTTTGTCCTGTTAGAATAGATGCCAGAATAAAGCTAGAGGAAAACAGGAACACTGTCTAACTGGAATGGTTGCTAAAGGTCTGTGGAAGAGTCTACACATCTACTCAGTATTTTCCTGGCCAAAACAACTCTCTAAAGTCAGGGATGTCCTTTTCTGAATCATTCTTGGAATTATTATAAAAAGTCACTGGTCAGTTTAACTAAAGAGGCAGAGTTGACACAGCTTTTTTCTAAAACTGAAGGGATTATTTACCATGTTTATCTTAACCTCACCTGTAAGAAACAGAATAAATGGCATTTCCAAAAATGCCACCTGGGGTGGGGCAATATGGCAAAATACATCCCAAACATTAATTTTGCACCATATTTTATGAATTTTATGTTCTGTTTTCCAGCTGTCTTATTATGGTATTTTTCAAAAAGTTTCACCAAACTTAGATCAGTCATGCTTTTACAGAATTACAGCTTCATTTTGCATTTCCTTAAAAAATAAAAACAGCTCTAGGAAAAAGCTTCAACAGAACCACCTTACCAAATATTTCTCTTTATTCCTCCGTCAATAATAGGAATACTATAAATTTTCTGGTTTCAGAAAAGACTATCTGCATTCCTAAGCCAAATTAGTTTCTGGTCCCAGCAATATAACTGACCTAAAAGGAATAGTCCTAATTCTTGCCATGAGAACTCTCTTGCTCACTGCCTGCCTGCCTCTGTTGGGATTCCATTTCTGAGCCAATTCAGATCAGTCTTGCCGAAAACTATTTCCAAATACATCTCAGATTGGGTCAGATTGTAAGATTGACCAAGATGCTCGAAATGCCACAGAGAAGTGCTGGGTTTTTTTGGTTTTGTTGTTTGTTGGGTTTTTTCCCCATTAACATTTAAAGAAATCAGAACTACCTTAACAGGCATAAGACTTCTGTGGCTTTATAAATATCTGCAAGTTACCTATGAGGTGTTCCTTTTGTACCCTAGAAATCTAAAGGACTTGTTCGTTCCTCAAAAAGCCTTTCTCTCAAAAAAGCCACCTGTAGCCAAGGAACTGCAATTCAGCCAAAGGCAATTAAAAAAATTCAGTCAGCTGCCAAAGCAAATGGAAGCATGTTTGGGCTCAGAGTCCAGCAAGATATTTAGAGGTAGAAATCTCTCCTATTAAAAAAAAATGAATAAAATTTGTTCCAGTCGTTTGTGGTCAAATAGCTGAAATGCCAAAAAATTGGTGTCATGTCTCAAACTGTGGCACAGGGCCATCATTGACAGTTCCTGATGATTGACACAACCCTCTCTTTTTTCAGCAGCCTCTGCTCCGAGAATTTCATTGCTGTGCATCTCACTGTTGTGTTCAGGGAATTAATTAAAGAGCCTGGGTCAATTTTAGCAAGAGCGATGAGGAAAGAGTGCACAAATCTTCTCCAGAATAGCAGAGGGACCCCCCAGGGTAGGAAGAGAGAGATCCCTGTGCCAGAATTTCTGTCTGTCATCTTCATGTATTTTCTTTGAGGGCAGTTTGGTCAATAAGTGAATGAATACCACTGGGACTCCTTTTGCAGGTAAATCATGAAATCCAGGTTTATACTTCCTCTTACACAGCCTCTGACCATAAATTTGTGCTTCTTGAAAAGAAGCTGTTGGAGAGCTTCACCAGCCTGGAGGTTAGTGGGTAAGATGTATTCTTAGGAAATAAAATCTTCTTTATCTGAGTGCATATTTCAATCCTTGTTTCCAACCAAATTTATTTAAAACGTACAAAAACTGCCAAAAAACCCCCAAAACAAACAAACAAAAACAAAAACCCAAACAAACAAACAAAAACCAACAAACAAACAACAAAAACCCCAAACAAACAACAAGCCCAGAATACCCAAAACCTAAACCCCACTGCCTATTGCTATATTTCACTCATTATATTAGGAGTACTCTGACCATGACCATAAACTGGGGCACACAATGGTGTTAACCCTGTGAATTTTTACTGTTTATTTACGGAGCAACATCAGTAAATAGATATTTTATACAGGCAGATTTTCATGAAAACACTGGGATAACTTATGCTGCAAACAGATCTTAAGGACTTTCAGAAAGTTATTTTAGTTATGCAAGTTTTTTTAAATTGTTATTCTGAATTTCATAAGGAGTGTCTGTTCAGTCTTGCATTTCAGCAGGTTTCTTTTAGTCTGGTTTTCAAAATAGCTTTCAACAGTTTGGATGCTGAATGCTCCTGAATATCGCTCCACAGACATCAGGATAAATTCCTGTATACCTGCTGTATCCTTTGAAGTTCAGTTGCAATTGGAGGGATGGAATGAATGCCTGGTCCAGGTGGGGTGCACAATTTTCTGTGGAATAATGCCGCGTGCGGGAATTACCGCTATTCATCATGGTGCTGGATGCTTTGTAATAAAGGCATTACAGTGCCTCTCTTCACAAATCTGCAGCTATGTGGGATCCCATTAACATCCTCAGGATGAAAGATCTGACTAGTCTGTGCAAAGAGCTCAAGTGCAAAGAGAAGGATTTACCCCTGCTCGCACTGAGGATGGCGGCAAGGGCCACCGCTAAGGCAGGTGCTTTTATCTCTGAACTTATAAATAAGGCAAGGTACAGATGAAAGACCAGGACAGCCAATGTGGCAAAAGACGCTGAAAAAGATGCTGTGAATAAAAGGAGAAGGGAAAAAAACCATCCTCCCGTGCGTGTGTCAGCTCTGTCTGCAGGTGGCTGCATCTCATCCAAATCTGCAGGTGTTTCGCTCAGAACTCCGGCACCCACAGTCTTTCCTAAGGGCCTCTGCTTTAATCAGAGCAGGAGGAAAAATCCAAGATGAGTATTGCTGCTTATTGAACTCTGCAAGAAGAAGAAAAAAAAAAAAATAAAGCCAATTCATTTAAAAGAGAAGTATAAAATGGAGCACACATTAAATGCACCATCTGTCCACAAATTAGGAAGAAAAAAGTTTTATTGCTGAAAGCAGGCACTTTTTGGTTTTATCCAAAACATTATTACTAAAAAATAAA
Organism: Acanthiza pusilla; assembly: GCA_036630365.1. NCBI lineage: Eukaryota > Metazoa > Chordata > Aves > Passeriformes > Acanthizidae > Acanthiza > Acanthiza pusilla. The sequence continues at coordinate 3,133,519 of JAXCHO010000032.1, read as the reverse complement.
AACATAGAAATGCATATATCAGTTGATCAAAATGTTTGGGAAATAAACATCTGTTCTGCTGAACTCTTTGAGGCAAAAATATTTTTTATTTTTTTGTTTTGAAAAGAATCTTAATTTTGCTTTGACATGAATATTCAAGTGAAATATTCTAATTATCTGTTGAAATTATGCTTTCTCAGAAATTGCATTTCTATTTTTAATTCATTTCCATAAAGTTTGAAAATGAGACAAGAAAAGCTGTCCCTAGATGAAATATCTTATTAGAATAAAACATTGAAAAAATAATTTAAAAGTTTGTGACAAAAAAAGGAGGAATTTTTCAAAATTCCACTCTTACCTTAGTAATATCTCTATTTATGTATTTCCCACGCTTTGTTTTAACACACCTCCTTCCTCTTTCACAAAAACAAAACAAAACAAACACAATGACTTTTCAAAATTGACTATGAGATGTACAATAAACCCCAAAAATTGAGAGACTACATGTATGAAGCACCTGATTTCTCATGCAACTCTCCTAATGATTCCCACCATAAAGAGAATAATTTTCCTACCCATGTAGTTATAGAATCATAGAACCATTAGGTTGGAAAAGACCTCTGATCTCTGAGTGCAGAACATTGCACTGTCCTGATTAGCACTGCTGTGTATTTCACTCAAACATCCTTATTCACACAGGGGGAGAGCCACTGAGCCTCTAAATCACAGCAAATCTTTGCATTTTAAATAAGTACTGTGGGCTGAGTAAAGTGAAAATAAACTATAAACCTCTGCTACGTCCTGCTCAAAAAAATTCAAGCTGAAAGGCTCCTAACAAAGTCCTGCTTGGGAAAAGTCAGATGAGAGTTTGATTGTAGTGGTGGTCTTTGTATGTACAAGATGTACACTACAGTGAAAAACCTGAGAGGTCCTAGCAGCTAAATCAGAAAATGAACGGGATACATTTCTAATGTTTTCTCCACTGTTATGTGTACATCTCAAAGGTATATAGAATAATCCTTCCTGGACAGTCACAGAGAAGGCTTAGGACACAGAACAAACACACAAAAAGTACCTTTGAAAAACAGAAAAAGAAGAAGTTCCCCATATAAAAATATAATTTTATTCTTCGTCACTGGTTAGTAATGTTTACAATATAAGAGGAGATTGAAACATCAGAGATCCTGAGAGAACCTATAGGTTCCAATTAACTAAAGCTTCCTATAGCTTCACAATATAATAAACAAGAGAAGTACTGCTCAACCTAACCATGAAATTATCCAAATATAAACTTTCAGATTGTGTGCAGTTTCAACTCCCATTTTAATAAAAATAAAGAGGAAAAATATCAATGAGAGTTTGGCAAACATCTGTCTCTGTCCTCCCACCCACACAACTTCCCAGGCACAGAAGATCTTTTAATCCTTCAAGTTCAAAAAATCAAAACATTCAGGCTTTTGCTAGGAACATTCAATCCTGCTCTTATCAGGGCTTCTGATACAGGGAGTTTTCATAGCAATAAATGCTTCCCATATGCCTCAAAACTCTCCCTAATAGCACAAAGTGCAGACAGCTGCTGCTGCCTTCAATTACACTACTGCCTTTGGGGTCTGAAGTGAAGGGAGGTCTTCTCTGAGTTCTACAAAGTCCACAGCTTGCCCCTGGAGGAACACTTCTTTAGACATTTGTCTTCTGTGGGTGAAGAATACATCCCTTAAATATGAAGAATATGAAGAATACATCCTTTAAAATTTCAGAAAATAGCCAGTGCTAGGTGTGTGGTTGTCCCTTTTCATGGTGGTCTAAGCTATGGGTTGAATGGAGAAAGGATCTGTGGACAGTGGAGAGTGGCACCAACATGAGCAAAAATAAATCTTGAATAATCTGTCTAATTTGGCAGCTTCAGAAGAGCTTTCCACTCAGGTTGCACAGCATCCTCACCACCAGGAAAAACTGAATTCTGACTTTCCAGGGCTTTGTACATCATGTCTACTGGAACTTGTAGGCGAAATTCTCCCAGGAAGTCTCAAGAGAGACCACTGTGCTGTGTGGAAACTCTCTGTGGTGCATTCATGGAATCACAGAATGGTTTAAGGTTGAAAGGACTTCAAGGCTCATCTTATTTCACCTTCACCTTATTCCACCTTTTGCTAGCCCCATCCAACCTGGCCTTGAGCCAGGGGCAGGAAGTCTACAATATTGTCTATAACTAGTTAAGAATAGGTAGGTTTGGTGGACTTTTTTTCTCCTTTTTTTCTCCTTTTCAGACCTTATTAATATATTCCTTTATTCAAATATTTTTTGATCTGCTTGAACTTTCTTCCAGGAGCAAGGACTAACAGAGATCCAAAATCTTCTCTTCACCCTGCCCTTTCTACTTCTGAAGGGAATCAGCTTTAGAGAGCCCTTCTGCATTTGAGGACTGACACAAATTGGGTTTCACCCCAGAAAAATGTGGCATAAAGTGTTGGGAATGAAGAGGTTACTTCCATTTGAAATGAAAACATCTGGTAATTCTCCCATTTAATGTTTGCATGCCTGTTTCTGCGTTTGTAGTAGAAGTGTGGTCTTTACTCTGTATCACATTTATAATAATTTCTAACAGATCACCAGTAAAATTCCTTAGGAACTGAGATAAAGTAAGTCAGCAATTAAAAACACAAAGAAAGAGATGTAATTAAATGAGACATGGAAGGGTATTTTCACTATTTTGAACCCTTTATATGTCTGTGTTTCAACCAGTTAATTGAAATAATAGTGGCATTCAAATATGAACAGTAAGATTTTACATGGAACACCATTTCAATTTTTGTTCTTTTTTTGGAATTTCAGGCTTTTTTCTTCTTGCAGTGAGAAAAAAGAAAGGAAAATTCAGACGACATGAAAGAGAGAAGTAAAGAAAAATAACTTCTTTAACAGGAAATTACATGATAAGAATTAAACAATTACATTTAAAAAGTGTAGAAGTGCTATATAAAACAATACTTATGAAGTTAACAGGTATATTTTTTAATTTCTTCATTTTGCTGCTTTGTGGTGTGCGTAGGTACATTTCATCAGTGCTCATGGGCAACCCTGCTTGTGCAGGGAGATTGGACCCAATGTGCCCCCTCTGAATTCTGTTGCTGAAGAGGAAACTGGAATATATTTGTCTGTGATAAAATCTGTGCTGCATCAGCAACATCCAAGAATAAATAAGATGAGACTATCTCCACGTCTTGGCTCTGTTTTCACTGAGTAATTGTCACAGAAGAGTAACAACGAGGTTGGAATTATCGGGGAATTTCATAGTAAAGGGAAATGTGAGAAACTTAGAAACGTGGCATATTTCTGCAAGGATTCAGGGAATACTGGAGTAGGTTATCCTAGGCCTTAGTTAATAAACAGTTGCAGATGAAAGAACAAAATCAGAATACAGATCATAAATTTAAAAAAAAAAAAAAAAAAGTTGCTTTTCCATTCTCAGAGGAAGTGGTAAGGACTGCTGCAGTCCACAAAACAGAGGCTTGCCCTTGAAACTAAAAACTGCATCCATCACCATGAGGGCACTGTCCTAATCTTCACCCTACTAAAATGTTGAAATAATATTGGGTTAAGAAGGCCATCAAAATGGTAATAATTCTTATCCCAGCAGAAGATACATACACACAAAAAAGACTAACTGCAAGCTGGTGGTGTGTTGAGAGGGAAAAAAATAGAAAAAAGAGACAAACAGTTCTTTAGTAGGAATCGTGGCTTTGATTTAGAGACTGGACAAAGGACTAAGATAAGTTTTAAGGGGTTTTTTTTGTTGGTTTTGTTTTGGTTTTCTTTTAGCATGAACCAGAATCATGTGTTCACTCTCTGCATTTCTGGTGCACCAGTAGCACCAACCTCTCTTTGTAATTCATGGCCTCTCATTTTAACTCATGATGTGTCTCCAATAACAAGACGCACAGAGGTCAGTCTGAACTCTCTATCCCTCTTATCTTTTGATTGCCTACAGTCCCCTGCCTTCTTTAAACCATTGCTCAGATATGATAAATAACAGCTCTCCATACCTATAAACTTTTGACTCTAAGAAGACTCCATCTGGGTCTGTTTAGCAGCATTGCTTCTCTGGTTGTAAGGTCTGCTAATAATTTGGACTGGGAATGTAAGCAGATAGACAAGAGAGGTTATATTTTGTCTGTAAAGCTTACATACATAGGGTAAAACATATTGAGAACATAGAACTTTGGGGAATAAAATGAGCCTAAGATAAAAAACAAATGTTTCATAGCTGTTGTCTCCTGTGTGCTAGCTATCAGCCCTATTCACTAGCCGTGGATTAAAAAGATGGATTAAGGTTTGGACCACTTTGCCACTGAGCATTTACAGACCACTTAATCTGAAGAGTCTTGGAGTTCCAGTTGAAGAGACTGCAAACTTTGGAAATAAGAGTGTTATCACTGTTCACACAGCCTCAGTCTTCTCCTACTGTGTTTTATCCTGGGATTGAACCCTGGCCTCCTGAAATGTTCTCAAAGGTCAGTATATAGCAATAATTTTGTAGTGAGTCCTCCGAGGTTATGAGCGCTGCCCATGCCAGTTAATTTCAGCTGTATTCATTCACACAGTGTCAATATAAGTCCCAAAACATCCATCAGTGGAAAAGTCAGTTTTGTCAAGATCAAAAATTATCTCTGCAACAAAATTCCTCAGAGCATTCTTATGAAGGAGAAAGATTGAGATTTAAGTCACTGTTTCCAGTCAGAGGGAACCAAACCTGTTGAAGTAGACATGAAATATTTCTGTTCTCTTTGGTGAAGAGAAAAGAAAATTCTCTAAAATTGAATCTCATTATTTCACAGACAGAAATTTCCTTTTTTTCTGGCAGACCTGCTAATAGTTTGCTTTCACGCTGGACAGCTGGCAGTCATCAGTGGCAATTAAATCACAATTAGAGCAGACGCAATTTCCGAATTCTACAAAAATCTTTATATTTTTGTTAAAATGTTTCTTAATCTCAGGAAAACAGTAAATAGAAGGAACAGCTTTCAGCTTTTTAAATGTTATCCCTTCAGAAGAGCAAAATAGTTAGCATCACCAGAAAACAGCCCATCATGTCTAAACAATAATCACATAAAAATTCAGCAAAGAAAATAATTTGAAATGTGATCCAGTGATCACTGGCCTCCTCTTTCCAAGACAATTTGGAAATATACCAAATCTTTTCTATTTGTTTTCTAAACCACAGTCTATTTGCAAGTCTGATGACACAAAATGTTGTGTGTTATATTTCAGAATGGTCATATTTTATTTTTCTTAAATTGGACAGCAAATACTTCTTCTTTTTTTTTTCCATAGGGAGTATAGTGTCTTAAGACTTGATGTAACTTGAATAAAAATTCACAGCCCCAGTGTCAGTGGGAAAAAAAAACACTACAAAAACTACACAAATTATCAGGCAAGTAAGTTATTTGCAATGAAGATGAGGGCAAAAAAGCTTTATCAATACTGAGAGGACAATGGCTTAGCCCTGAAATACTGCAGAGAAGTAAACAGTATTTTGAGAGTTGTTCACTTTTATCTTCAAGACTGAAGACCTTGCTAACCTGACACATACCTGTGCCTCTAACCACTGTGATAGGTGAAGAGAGATTTTGATGTTTCCCAAGGCCCTAGCTGCTTTGTGTGCCCTTGGGGCTGCCCATGGTTACTGAGGATGAAGATGGCTTAGGAGAAGACTGAAGAAGGTAAGTGTGTGAAATGTATTTTCTTTAGTCTGAAATGAAAGGGAAGAGTCCTGTCCTAGGTGTAAAAACACTCAGAATGAGAAAAATAGAATTTTAAATAATGTTTTTTCATGAAGGCCATGGTAGGATAGGAGATCAACTATAGTAAGATGAGGAAGTTGAAATTTCCATACAGACTTAAGGGAAAGTTTATGTAGAATAAGATGAATTTTTCTTGTTTTTCCAGGGGGAAAAGATGTCCTAGAGACAAAACAGACAAGGAAATCAACACAGTAAGCCAAAGAATGGCAAAACTCAGAGAGAATTTAACTGCCAGCATCAAAAGCAACACTGAAACAGATAAAGGGGGAACGAAGAGTCTGAGGAATGACCAGAGCTCCTGGAAAGTGTGTAAGTATTGTCTGTGAAAGTATAAATACTATTGCAGTGAAAAGTCTGAAGTTTTGTCCAAACCTCAAACACTACTGCTTCTCTTCAGTAACAGCTCTGTGTGAGAAATATCTTCCTAAAAAAGACAGCATTAAAATTACAAGATAAACTCATACTGAACTAAATTCAGGATTTTCTGATGCCATCCACTGGATTATGAATTGTTATTTTGCTCTCTTTACCGGACCATGCTAATCAGTGCAATCTGTTAAATGTGACGTAAAAATAATCTTTTAATTTACTAGCACCAAAATCATTAAAATATGCTGAATACTTTGATATAGCAGTGACCATAAACCTATACTTGACTTATATTTGCTTTAAGAAATGAAAGCTTCTTGCCTAAAACTCTGAGACAGCAGACAGGAATGTTATAAAACAGCTGCACAACAGCTTACAGCAGGATTGCTCTACAGCTGTGGTGGTTTCAAGAAATAAGGGGTGCAAGGCTTTTGGAAGGGGATCTGTCTTTTTATTAGAGCAGTGTACTTGGAGGGGGAAAAAGGCAATTTTAATTGTGCAAGTCCTTCTTTACACATGGGGAACCTGCATGATAGTTTGCTTGTTTCATTTTAATAGTTAAATAAAGAATTTTAAAAGGTTTAAGGGTTTACCATAAAGAAATTTGAAAGGTTATGAGAAAAATCCAACATATGCCAGGTGTTCAGGGTTTCTACTCTTCAGTCCATTTTTTCAGGAAACCCAAACCAAATATTTGTATTACGAGATTTTGATTTTCCCAAGAGCAGTCTTCACTTTTGCCAACAGATGGGAGTAGAGTCAAGGAAATAGTGAGCTCCTGGTTAGCTTATTGTTCAGAGCACTAAGACATATTTCATAGAACTGCAAAAAAAAGGATAAAATACTACATTCAGAATTTGAGGGAGACATTTCCTTACCAAATTCTTAGAAGATAGGTCTCAGTCAGAGAAAACATGCAAAACAATACTTGATACCTTCAACACAGTCAGTTTTTTGACCTAAACTTCCTGAACTGTGTCTCATGCTGACACCCATTCTCCAATCATCCTATCGAGCAGTGTTAAGGAGCAAGGAAGCTCAGAACTCTCCATCTTCCAGTGATGATTCATGAGCACGGAGTAGCCATCAAGGTCATCCAATCTGACTTCCTCCAACAATGACCAGAGAGGAGGTGACCTTGTGTTAAAAGCTTTTAATTACAGCAAACCAAACCATTTATATTCTCTTCAGGTGAATACATTTTCTGGTGCATCTCTTTGAATGATGATTACCATCTAGTCCAAATGAAAGTTTGGGGAAACATATACAAATAACTTCTATTACAAGAAGATTTGTAAGCTCTGCTGCATCTTTAAAGAAAAATGGATTTTTTGGTTAAGCACAGAGCAGAACATCACAGCCTTCAATACTCACACAGTATTTAAATGTCCTATGTTTTAACTCTTGGGTCAATGTCTAGTCCCTTTTCCAGCACATGCAGTAAGAGTTGGAACACTCATATGGTACCTACATTTCTCCAGTCCCTCCAGAGACAGGGTAGTCGGATGCATATCTAATTTATGCATCCCAAGTATTTGACAGGATGGGATTGGGTCACAAGGATGCAGTCTTGACTAGTGAAATGATAAAAATTTTGTAAGAATGTATCTGAGGACTAATTTAAATTATTTTCTTTTCAGAAAATGGAAAGCTTTAAAATCATTTATATAGTTCATTTGTCTTAAAACTACTATGTCTAAACATGAGCAAAAAGTAGAAATTTCAGGCCAGTGTGATCTGACACATGCTTAACTATTAAATGCGTTCGTCAGATTGCATACTTAAAAAAATCCATATCAAAGTTATTGACAAATCTAGCACATTCCCTCAAAATATTTTGATTTAATTGAATCAACAATTTCTGGTGGAAGTATTTAAGCGTGTCCCTGTCAGAAATCATTCTCATGCCTGCTGCATTTACATGAAAGGACTTACGTCAGCACTGGATTGCAGGAATGCAGCAGAAACTTTTACCACCGCTGATCGTTTTCCAGTGACAGATAGTGAAATAAGTCATGTCCCTGCCACGTCACGAAGCTGTGTAGTGGGTTGGTCACCTCTTTAAAAAAGAGGCCAGGGAATCAGAAGGACTCCCTTCAATACTTCAGGAAAGCACTTGGGAGGATAATGGCCACAAGCAGTGACCAGAATTTCCACTTTGCCTCCTTGTATGAGGTGATCTTGACTGAACAAAGTGTAAAATGCAGAAACATGGATGAGCATGTCTAAAGTTAAGGTCACCATCATGGACCATTGCTCTTTTTTCACTTTTTTTGTCATTGAGCAAGAGTGCCAGTGATTTGCCCTTACTTCTCAAAATGGATACACTGACTCTTAACTTTTGGTCCCAGAATAAAATTCTGGAACTATTAATATGAAAATCAATTTTTATTAGCAACTAGTGAAATTATATTCCTATTTTATTAGCATGTAATTTTATGAATATGTCAAAAAAAACCCCTTCTTCCAGTTAATGATTTCTTTTCTGTGTGCCCTTAATATAAAGCTTCCAAATCTCATTAGCAGAACCAGCCATTGAAATGCACAATGTTAATAAAGCACAATGGAAAACTGCTGATACAGTAAGTTTGGAGTACAAATGTAGTAACTTTTATAATCACAGTGGAAAATTGAGTAGTGATGGTGTACACTATTACCTTGACTAATATGAAAAATACCTTGGCAGATGAAAGAGTATAGGAATATATGTTTTGTTCTGTGAGTTGAGGCAATTCAACACTTTGGCGGATCTCATAAAGACTGAGATTGTTTAGACTTTTTGCAGAAATCCACTACTCAGGTGTGGCATTTGCATTCACAGAAATGATCCTGTCAATCCTTTAAGCATATTTTGTTGTTTTTTTTCAAGTATGTTACATAGGATTTTAGATATAAAATACATTGTTCCATAGCTTGATTGTAATCCAAGATTTATCTGGTAATCAGAGGGATTTAACCTCTTTTCAAAAGCTGAAGTCCATGAGCAAAGCCAGTTAATCTGTTTACACAAATATATATTAGCCATATGCACAGCTCTTTGGATTGCTTCCCATATTATTCCCTGGGTACCAGGAAGGCAAACAGTTTTGGTAAGATTATGGAGAGAGGACAAAAATAGAAACTGGGGTGGGAATTAGCTCGTGCAGTTGGACAAATAAAAGTAGGTTAAAACAAACAAATAAAAGTAGACCTAAACACCTGGGTGTCTTCAGGTCACTTCGCTACCAAAAAATCAGCCAATGCTGACAACTCATTTAGTTCTTAGGGTCTCAATGTCCATTTGTCTGCACTAATGTGGGCTGGGTGATTCTCAGATCCTGGATTCTACCATCAGTGGCCAGAATCTCAGCCCAGATTTCTCCCAGCTTATCAGCTTTCTCCCAGCTGGAAAGGAGCAGGCAGAGCCCATCACAAAGACAACCGGAATAAGGATGCTTGAGCACCACACTCTTCCAGGTCTGAAAATAGGTTTTGTTCAAGACAGCTCTGGTTTGCTACGTGCTTATATCTTTTTCGTAGACATGCCCATTTGTATGAATTCTCAGTATAAGAGAAGTTTTTACAGCACTTTGTGTGAGCTGCAAAACAACAGAGCTGTTCCACATTTAAGTGACAACTCGTTGTAACATGTATGATGTTCCCGGCCATTTGGAAATTGTAATTTTCATTGCTGTACCACAGTTTTTGCTAAGCCTTCTGTAAACTCCAGCGCAGAGTTGATAAACCCACTGACTGATGAGCTCTTTGAGATATTGCTGAGCCAAGGCTAACAAATAGAGCCCAGCGAGAACCTTACTTGTCATCACTTTTTATTTTGGGGAGGCAATGTTGTGTGTGGCAGTAGTTCAGTTGTAATTAAACAGGAACCGATATATTATTTCCTTCAGTGAAGTACAGAACCACTTCTGACTAGTACATCTAATTAGACAGTAAGGAAAATATCATGAAAAAATAATGACCACTTTGCTAGTCCCTAGTTTCCTGGGCTGGGGAGAGGGAGCAGGAGATAGCAAACGCCACTAAGGTATTTCGCTCATTTTATGTGGGCGTTTTGAAACCAGGGCTAGAGAAATTCCATTTGTATGTAATGGCCCACATTTTCAAAGTTATGGCTTGGCACTTACATGGATTTCACTTGAGGTAGAGGATTCTGGATTTCAAACTTGAGAAATCTAACTGATACTGTTTGCTTTTAAACCTGACAAAGTGACTGATGCTCTTTCCTGAAAGGAAGCTTCTCTGGTATCCAAACAAAACCTGTGAAAACTGTTTTTATACTGCAATTACCTCCATAATCATGCTGTGTAGCAGAATCTTGACTCAGAATATGAGCATACCCCACCAGCTCTCCTGTCCTGCACCATACCTTGAACAGGTTTGTTGTTTGTTGTTTTTTTTTTTTTTCTAATAAATGCATTAAGAATTTGTTTCCAGGTGAAAAGATGACAACATTGTCCTCCTGACTCTGCCAGAGCAGGATTATGCCTGGTGAAGTCATACAAAGGAAGGAAGTAATATTTTAAGCTGAAACCACAAAATTTTCTGGGGTTACCTGACAGGACCCTGTGTTTCATAGAATCACAGAAGAGTTTGGGTTGGAAAGGACCTTAAAGACTATCTTGTTCCACTAACTTCCAACACTTCCAGGGATGGGGCAGCCACAGCTTCTCTGGGAAACATATCTTTGTCTCCATCTTTGTATATTCTCAAAACCCACCTGGACATAACCCTGTGCTACCTGTTCTAGGTGAACCTGCATTAGCAGAGGGGTTGGACTAAAAGATCACCACCCTTCCAAACCCACACATTCCATGATTCTGCGGTTCTATGACATCTTCTTCAGGAGGAGCCTGTGGATCTCCATCAGGTTTGGGAACCATCTCTGGAATGAGAAGCCTGATTGTGGAAGCTAGACATGCCAAGGTTACTAAATCCACAGACAAAATTGGTATCAATTAAGAAATCAGCATATGGGCTACGTGTTCTGAAATCTTGGTCTACACAGCTGCTGAAACCCCTCTTGCTGGCCTGAGATATCCCAGGTCTGTTTGTAAAATACATTTACCCATAGAGTGAAAAGAAGCCCCAGTGGAACAGAGCATGGCAGCTATATTAGCATTGCAGCTGTACTGATACAGAGTGAAAGGGGCAGAAAGAGAATAACAGAGTAATTTTCTCTCCTGAAATATCCCAGGGCAATTTAGCTTTGCAAGTACACTTCCTTACCCTACCCACTCCTGCAAAAACCACCTAGGGAATAAATTCTTTCCTGTGAAAAAGGACAGATCTTCCATGGTGACAAGTAGTTGGAACCCTAGTTTTGTGCTCCAGCTGCAAAAACATTTCTAACTATTATTAAATGCTTTACTTTTTTTTCCTCCTGACTGTTTGCTTGAGTTTTCCTTCCTCTGTGCCCCTGCATTCCCTTGAGGTTCCCACATGCTATGAATCACTGTCCCTCATCAAATGAAGGCTTTATTATCTTACTTTTTAGTCTGTTATTTTGACAACTTTTAATTCTTTTTTCTTTTCTTTTTTTTCAGTGTCTTGTGTTGTTTGTTTCTAAAAATGAATCTATAGTAACTGGGCTCCTTCCAACAGAAATCAACTACTGGTGCCACAAGCACTAAGAAGAGTTATTAAAGCTTTTCAGATGTTGAGATTTTTTCATTTCATGCTTTCTGTTTTTAAATATAGGATGAAGAGGTTATTTATTATTTACGGTATGATTTGTTTTATTATCCTTCATTACTCCCAACGATGGTAGATGAAGGCTGCAATGCTGGGAAGTCCCAGCGTCTTCCTGGAGCACCTCTCCTTTTACCATGCATTATAAATCAGATAATGAATTACTAAAGAACCAATTTGTATTTTTCTGAACAAGTTAGACACTGGCGACTCTGCTGATGCTCCTAATGTTCTCTTTAAAGACCAAAATGCTGATATGGTCAGGAAAGCTTTCAAAAAACTCTGCAGCATGCAAACTATGCAAAGAGTGACCTCCAGGTCTGAGATATGCGCAGCGTGGCTCCTGCAGAGTCAGACAGAAAATGAAACCTTTTTGGCTCATCTGCCTTCAAAACCCACAAGATTCCCATTTTAATAGTTATATTTTATTTATAGAGCAGCTGCCTACAGGGCTAACCTTGGGTATACCAGACACTTGGTGTAAGAATGTCTTCATCTTTTTTTCTTTCACTTCAGCAGGCTTTTAATCTTCCTTTGCGTGCCCCTTCAACTTTTTTCCCTTGGTTCCCACCTTTCCATCATATGTTTTTCAGCCAAGCATCCCCACAGACCTTATCCTAGTTTTAGGAAGGAAGACCTTTTTTAAACAAAAATTATGATTTTAATGTGACAGTGGTTATTATAAATGCTGAAATGATGATGATGTCTTTCCTTTCTCAAAGCATTGGCTTTTAAGGGACAAACTCAGGGCTCCAGTTCCCAGTCTTTAAAGTGTTCTTTGGCATGCACTGTGTTTTTGGGGAAATGTAAGCTATGGTATATAGACACCACTGGGCTCATCACACTTCACTTCCAGTACCTCACTGAATCGTGTGGATGCCCTAGGCTTCTTCTATTATCAGCAGTGAAAAATATGGGTATCTGCTTAGGATATTTTATTCAGTCCTAAATTTGGATTCAATTCCTGCAAATATGTCTTCAGTTCAATAATAATAGACACTGTCCAGAATGGTTGAACTTCCCCCTGAGATTTCTTCAGCAGGTAGGATGAACCTTCCTCTAAGGGATCATCTCTCAGCCAGCTGGAGACAACTTCAATTCCCATTGCACTGTCCAGGAAAAAAATACACTACGACTTTTCCTTTGCATCTGGTAGCTAGCAGCAACAGAAAGCAGAGAGGAAAAAAAAAAAGTTCTGAATCCGCCACTATATTTAGCTATTTTTATTCCACAGAATTATTATTCATAAGACTTTCTTAAATGGGAAATTAATAAGAAAATAATACATTAGACTCCTTCTGTCACAGAGACGTGGGAAGGGCTTGGTGGAACACCTCCAGCATTTGCCTGAAAACCTCACTATTTAGTGCACTTCATTTTAATACCAATTCTCTCCAGAAATTCTTGCTGCAATTAATTCAAGCCATCTAAATTTAAAGTATACTAATTAGGCAGCCATCAAAAGGGAAAGTCTACCCTTCCAGGAAATTGGAGCCTTAAATATAGCTCTCATCATTTAACTATTTGGATTTTAAAGGGAAGAAAGGTATTTTGAGGCAGAGCTTCCTGGGCTGTACAGATATATGAGCTCAGGCGCTCACTTTCAACAGGAGAAAGCTCTGTATTAGTTTGGGTGTATAATATAATTTCTATCATATTTTTGCCTTTTGCAGTTAAAAATTGTATGTAGTATTGTAAAAGGTTCAGAAGCAACAGAACAATCTGCCTTTCCTTGCACAGAACTCATGAATTGAAAAGCGTTGTGTTAGACTGCATATCTCAAATTTAAAAAAAAATAAGGGCTAAAGGATACCTGCAGCTTCTGACAAGGGCTCACAGGAGTTATGATGTGCTCCCAAACTGTCTAATAGACATTTGCAGCACTGCATGTGGCCCATGAACTCCAAGAAATGAATTTCAGAAGACTATGTAAGATCTCCTGTTTCATGGCCTTTGACAAAAAAAGAAGCTAATGAAATTTAATATAATTACAAGTTTCTTAAAAAAAAAATCTTAGTTGCTTTTCTGATTATTTATTTTTATCCACTCATGGCCCAAAATAAAACTTGTGAGGACTCAGACTAAAACTAATGGGGTTGCAGGCTCTCCCTTGCACTGTAACACCACCTGATGAGGACAGATGCAAGTTGGGGAACTTGCTCTATGAACTCTTTCTAAAGTGAATTTTTCAAATTGCTTGTCCAAGGGGTAAGTGGAAAGCTATCTCCTTTCTCTTCCTTTTTGAGCAGTTCATAGAAATGGACATATGAGGCACAATTTATATGAAAAATTCTCATTTTTCCCTTGTCCTGTCTCCAGCTCCCAAATACAGTCATTCCTTTAGAAACATGTGAAGAGCTCCACGATAGCTTAATATCAGTTTCTGGGTAAGTCAAACTGGGTTCATTTAAAAACTTGAATTGGAGGATGATGTATTCCCATTTCCCCCTCTCCCAATACCACAGTTATGTCACAATGGGTTGAGTGAATACGGTCAGCAGGACACAAGGAAAACAACATTCAAAGACTCTTTCATTCAAATGAAGTTTGGAATTGAATTAGCTGACAGATCCGACAACATACAGTTATACAGTTGACCTGCACCCTAACGAGGCAATATCAAGTTGGCTGAATATGTAATTTATGACCCAATCTCCTCAAGTATTTCTTTCTTCCCAACATTCCCACAAAAATATGCACCAATCCATACCATTGTTACTGAACGTAATATGCACTGAGTTTGAGGAAGCAGGTGTGAGATCTAATTACTCTTCTCATCTGATGTAGGATACCATTGGAGGTGTCTGATTAATGTCAACCTAAAAGAGATACAAGCAACTACCACTTTTAATGGCTTATTTTCTTTTACTCATCCTTTCAAGCTTTGTAACTCTTGAAAATTGCAAGTCTTTATTCTTATTATTATTATTAACAATAACTATTTAGTACTTTTCTATTTAGGGAAATACGTAGGTGTTTTTCCAACTTTTCTTAAAAATGTTCAGTGACAGATCTGAACAGTGGTTACATCAGATCTTTAGGTGAATATACACAGCATTAACATTATATTTTTTATCACTCTAATTGAATGACAAAACCACGTGTAGGTGCCTGCTGAACACACAGTCTGTGCATGCACACTGCAGGTAAGCACCTTATAGGTTTTTAATTTCAGTGGGCAAGTGTGCTGATTTCAGCTGGGGTAGAGTTGATTTTCTTTCCAATGGCTGGTGCAAGGCTATGTTTTGGGTGTGTGCTGAACACAGAGCTGATAAAACAGAGATGTTTTTGTTATTGCTGAGCAGGGCTCACACAGACCCAAGGCCTTTGCTGCTTTTTGCACTGCATGGCTGGGGAGGGACTGGGGTGCTTGGGAGGAGACTCAGCCAGGACAGGTGACCCCAAGTGACCAAAGTGATATTCCAGACCGTGTGACATCATGCTCAGTGGGTAAAGTTAGGGGGTGGAGGAGGAAGGGAAGGATGTTAGGAGTGAGGGTGTTTGTCTGCCCAAGCCTCTGTTAGATGGGATGGGTTCCAGCTCTCTGGAGGTGACTGAAAGGCCCATGGCAAGCAGTGAATCCATTCCCTTTTTTGCTTTGCAGGTATGCATGGTTTTTGCTGTCCCTATTAAACTGCTTTTATCCCAAACCATGAGCCTTCCAGCTTTTACCCTTCCAATTCTCTCCCTGATCCCACTGGTGGGAGTGAGCAGAAGTCTGCGTGAGGCTGGGGGCTGGATGGGATTAAACCACAACAGGCAAAAAACCTGGTCATTTTAAGTCTTCTTCACACCACAAAACTCGTCAAAAACACACGTAGGGCTGGCACCTCTGGTCTTCTGTTTTGAAGTGCTACATGCATAAAGTGGTGTTGATATTTATGTCTGTGAAGTATTTTGAACCTCAGCAAAACAGAGGAGTCGCACTATTGCAAACAACTCATGTGTCTTTGAAATATTTCTTGAGCATAACCATTATGGAAAAATCAGCCAGAGCCCATTAAATACCAGTGACAGCGTAAAGTTTTTGATCTGCTTCTATGCCTTCCTGGGATAAATCCTGATATGCACAATGAGCAAATGCCTGGGAGTCCTTTGAAATATTTTTAAATTCAAGTATTATAATTTCACCTTGTTATAACAAGTTATAATATAATGTGCTATCAAGTTGTCACTGTTAAAAAGTATTTATGGATCTCCTGCTGAGTTGCCCTAAAATTTGTATACAGTAAGAACTTTTGTCAACCAGATGTTTAAAGCAAAATGGCCACCATACACCTCACTTTCAACTCAAAGGTCTTCTTTTAATCTTTTGTCTTTTCTAGAAAGAAATCTAATAATATTAAAACTATCACAAACACTGAAAGAGAAAAGCAAACTTCTTTTTCTTTTTTAAAAAAACAATTCTTTTGTACACTAATGACATATATAAAGAGATAGTTTGATAGGAAACTTTTCCGTAAGTAGTTTTGTAGTCAGTATTTTTAACATCTGCTTTTTCTGTCTAATCATTATTCTGTTGAAACCAGTTATTTCTTTGCTATAGAATTTACCTTTATGCCACATCTATGACTTAAAAGAGATATTCAGTGAAGCAGAGTTATATCAAACTTTCGATTGCAACAGATTGAGAGATAATATCTAAAGAAGATGAAATGATTGTAGTAGAATATATTCAGTGACAAAGTCACGAGCCAACGGTTTAAAATCATTGACAAAATTTATATCGAAACAAGTTCTTATCCATGCACATAATCCAGTAGATGATGATGGTAAATATGAGTTAATATCTCATACGAGGAAAATCTAAGTGTATCCCATCACAGCTGCCAGAGCAGAAATTTGGAATCAAATCATGCCATTGAATTTTTATTTCTATTTCTTTTTTCAGCGTTATTTTGGCATTTCCTGCATTTAGTCTCTGTTGCATCACCTGTTGTTCTTTTAAGTGATACAACTGCTTTACTCCTCAGTGAAGGAACCCATATGCTCTATAATCTGCTTCTCCCTGCTAGGGTTCTATCTCAGTTCTTATCTTACAGATTCAAGAGTCTTATACCCAGGTCTCTTTTAGGCAGATTGATGTCAGTGCAAATCTTGGGAGCGTATGAGCTAGATCAGGGAGTTATAGGTTTCATTCTCGCCATGCCCATCTTGACTGGCAAGTTTAAAATGCTAAAAAAAACACCAAAGGAAACAAAAATCAACAAAAGAAGACTTGTTTTCAAATGTTTATGTAACTTAAAAGCAAGAAACAAATAACAACAATATTGCCATCTGCTTCATACATTTTAAAGAAATTACTTTTAGCAAAGGGAAAAATTATCGAGGAAAAGATCGAAGAACATACGCTTTGAGGATTAAAGTTCATTCTCTGATGCCTATAGACTAAATTTAGTGAGAAATGATTGATCCTTAGTTTAATATTCTAAATGGTTCAAGCACAGTATTAATCTTACCACAGATACCCCACTAGTGTCAATATAAAATAGATACAAGAATGTTTAGATAAGACTTTGAAACTGGAATGTATAAACTGTTTGATGAACTTGCTTACTTCCTTGTTACTTCCCATCCAAATGTTTAAATCATGTAAACTTTTCTTAAGAAATTAAATGCAAACACTTATTTGCTATCAAAATAGATAATAAAATTTCTTTTTATTTAAAAATATCAAGAAATAATGCTACCCTGAAGATTTCTGTTTAAAAAAAATTAAAATTGAATATTGGTGCATTCAAGAAAAAAAAAAAAAAAGTTGTATAATCTGATTCTGGTAGCCAAACTATTATTGCTTAATGAAATGATTACAGATTGTATTTATGGCAAGTATTTACAGAATATTTTAAAAACAACCCAGAAAATTAATATTTTGGAGGATTAATGCTATCCGTTTGAATAACAAAATAAAAGCCAGCTGAGCGAAAAAAGGACAGAAGGAAATTCAAAGGATACAATTTTAAGCTGTTATATATTTTTCTTTCAATTTTTGTGAATGTTTAAATAAAGAAATAAATTATTATTAATTTCAACATATAAATTATCTTCAAGTGTTTCTCCAACCATATTGCTTCTCTTAGCCAACATATCAGTTGAAAAGACTATTGACAAACATGTTTTGTTTTCAAGTAATTGATGAGCTACTGGAAGATTAATCCTTCAAAAATAATACTTTCTTGAAAAAAAGTCTTCACAGTAGTCCACTGATAAAAGGGAGGACAACAATTAAGGAAATATTAGAATTTTAATTATTTGCATGTTTTAAGCCAGAAGAAGTACATCTGTGTTTCCCTTATGGAATATTATAGCTCAGCCTTTGTCTTCGGATTTATAAAGTCAACAGTGCTGTTGCACTCACAGCTCAAATAATCGCTCTGGGCACAGAAGACCGAGTCATCATCTCCCCTTTCCTTTACCAAATATGCACATAGCCTCTTAACTGGAATATTTTGTTACCTGTAAGCCATCAAAAATTCCTTGAGGGCACTTTTTCTGTCAATTAAACTCAGTTACTAAAATAAAATTCCATTATTTTTTCTGCCAGAAGATAAACCCAGCCACAAAAGCTTTCTAATTTATAGCAAAACTGTGTTTTAGCCTGCTTCTGATGGAAGATTTGCAGCAACCTCTGTTGCTGAAGTCCCGGTGGGGTACATGTGGCCAGGACAGTGTTAGAGAGAAATGTGGAAGAAGCGTGATGTGCCTTCTAATTCTCCTGTCTCTGAAAATGAATACAAAAGCGTTATTGAAGCATTTCATCTACCACGTGCATATATTTGTGAAGGACAAAAGTACTAATGGAGAAAAAAGGACGTGGACGTTTCAGGAGCAAACGACACAGAATAAGAAGGAATTGCAGAAATACACAAGGAGTATCCAGAATGTCTGCTAAGATTTTCTTTTAGCAAAACCCGGATTGTTTTCAATAGCATTTAAAAGAAAACAAACCAACCAAACAGAAAAAAAAAATATTTCACAATTTCTGCTTACATTTGGTGCTTTGATGATAACTAAGACTTGCCTAATAATTGCTATTACTTACACAAGACATGGAACTGGGTAATAGTGATCATGAGAAACTACAGCTTCCTAAACCTCCTTTCAATGGAAAGTGGTCTTGAGAACAGCAGCAGGTGTTTTGACCTCATAATCTGTGCAATTTTGCCCTGAAAAGAATAAAATGTGAGACTACACCAAGGACAGCAGTAGGAAGCAGGTTCTTCCAGTATAGCTTGATGTTCTTGATAGTGAGGTTCTCCAAGACTACAGAAATTAAAGATATATATATATAAAATATATATATATATACATGTATGTATGTATGTATGTATGTATGTATGTATATATATGCACACATTTAGGAAAAATATAAGTCAATTAATAACCATTTATGTTTGTATCATCTGCATAGCTATTCATATGATACATTGGATAGGCCAGATTTTATTTTCAGTCTTATTTTAATCTGTCCCTAAATAAAAATTGTGTTCAGAAATGTCCTTTTTCATTTGACCTTTAATGACTGACCCAAGGGTGGACATAGAAATTTCTCTTACTGTAAATGGAGAGAGAGCATCTTGTGAAGCTTTTGTCTCTTTTGGTCATTATTGCTCTAAAGCTGTTACCATTCCCAAAGCTGAGGTGTGGTAACCTAATTTATGAATATTCTTGGTCTGCTTCAGTGCAATGTCAGATGGAACAGTTTAAATTCGTTGCCTTTCTGATTTAAAGATCTATTAAGCTGACTGACCACACCAAAATTGACTAGAAGCAATCATTTGATGTGTTACTGTGACTCAGCTGGGAAGATAGTAATGAGCTAATGGTGGTCAACAGCAGCCTTAAATCTCAACAGCTGTTTTTGCAGGGATCATGTATTTATGTCTCAATTTCCTGGTGTTGAATGCATTCTTAATGTGTCTCAAGATAGGTTTATCTCCCTCCTTAGTATATGCTATTAAAAATATCACATCAATTAATATTTATGCATGTCTTTATACATAATGTTTTATAAAGACTCATAATCTGGCCAGAATGACAGCCTCCCATTTACAGATTACTGGGATATATTCCCTTTCTTCACAGTTTATAGGAAATAAACAACTTAAAATATTAGTAACTATTCAGTAATTCTTCTATCAAAGGGCAGGACACTTCATTTTAAATTCCCCACTATGAGCCAAATTCGACTTTATCACTGTAAAACTTGCAATATATCCATTATCTTCAGATTAAAGCTAAAAGCTTTTGATATGACAAGCAGGCAATTCATCCTGTTTATCATCTGACAGCTAATTCTCCTCCTCGTGCTGCAATAGTGGAGTACAAGTGTTCATTTTGTCACACTAGCTTTACCCTGCCTGAATTTCTTCCCTTAATGCATGTTTGTATTAATCTCCAGATTGTCTTCAAAGTGAGAAGGTGGATGTCCCTGACAAAATTTTAGCACTTCTAAATAATTGATATAATCTCACTGGAGCTCAGAGAGAATTCTTAACCAATCCATCAATCTATTTTAAAGAGTGAGCACAGACTTGGGGAAGTGGGGGAAACAGAGATGAAAGGTAATTACTTTTAGCAATAAAATGTCTAGCTAGATTTTCTGTCCTTTAAATTCACAAATTTTCGTTTGCCTCTAACTGCCTTTGTAGATGAACAGAGCAGTTTTCTGGGTGTTACATTTACTGTTTATTTCTATCTCATCCCCTCCAAATCTGCCCAGACAACATGCAGAAATGGCAAATGGTAGATGTAACTTGGCCTTTGCAACTCTAAATTCATTAGCTAAATGGTAATTTTGCTTGTGGATTACAGCACTTCTCACTTAAAATGCGTCCATGGATCTTCAACTAAAACTTGGGCTAAATAGTGGAAAAGCTGGAATTTATTTATCCATTAGTTTATTTTGGGGGGGGTTTTCATGGAAAAATGTAAAAGGAGTCCTTAAAGACATAGATATATTTTTCTTACTGAAATGAGTTTCAGGTGCTAAGGGAGTCTTATCACTTTTATTTTTTATTTAATTACCTGTGGCTCAGATATAGAATAATATTTTATCCGCCGGTTTGTTTACCGGCTGAAGCCAAGTTAAATTCACAGATTTTGATACAACACTAATTGCAGAACTATTGTCATAGTCAGTAGGGAAAGTTTACGGTGTGGGGGACGAAAATGTTTGTTCTTGAAGGTGGCTCAAACCTGGTTGACACTGCTGCACCCAGGGTCATGTTTGAGTTCACTCCTGGGCTTTCTCTGAAATGCTAAAAATTCAACATTTACAGAGTAGTGAAAGAGTCCCAGCTTGTATCTGAATTTAAAAAAAACACAGAAAACCAAAACAAAGTAAAAAACAAAAGCAAAAAAACCCCAACTCAAACCAAAATTTTAAAAAAAAAACCAAAAGGCCCAAAAAACCCCCACCAATAAAAACCAAAAAAACCCCAAAGCAAACAAAACTCACAAAAAACAAACAAACAAAAAAACCCACACCAAAAAACCCCAACAGAACAAAAACAAAACAGAACTAAAAACAAACAAAAAGCCCCAACCCACCAACCAACCAACCAACCAAAAAAGATGTAGAAAAAAACCCCAATGTCAGGATGTAGGACTAAGATCCTGGGGATGCCTTCCACACCGTTGTTATGGATCACTTCGTCTCATATTGATCCAGATGGAGGCATCATAAATTTGAAAAGAAAGAAAAGTAGGATGCTTTCCCAAACATATACCATTTGCAGAAAATGGTATGAGAAAATGACCAAGAATGTGGTATGCCCCAAAAACACGAGTAATAGTCTCCCCAGCTTTTCTGTGAAAAGTAAGGGACACAAAACTTTCAAGTCTGGGTGCAGCTCCTCCCAACAGAGCAGGGCCCAGAGACCAGACTTTCCAATACCACAACTTTTTTTTTTTAATATGTAAAATATTCTTATAATACGAAACCCAGATGACTTATGAAAGAAAGTCTAATTAAGAGAAGAACTAATTAAGGACATGCTAGGAAAGAACATTGGTGAGGCACTAGAACAGGTTGTCTGGAGAAGCTTGTGTCTTCCCAATCCCTGGAAGGGTTCAAGACTGGATGGAGCTTGGAGAAACCTGTGGAAGTAGAAACAATGACAGGAGGCTGGAGTGAGATGGTCTCCAAGGTCCCTTCCAATGCAAACTGTTCTATAATTCTCTGAACTGGACCTCCTGAATCTACTTTATTAATATTTTATGAGATATGCTGGATAAGGATCAGCTCTTAAATCAGAGGCTGTGAGACAACAATCACCACGGGAGGATGAAAAAGGAGTGTAGTGTCATGTTCTCAACTTCTAAGTGTCCTTACATGGATGATAATTCTGAAGCTGAGTTACAACAGGAATCCTTCAAAATAAACAAGCAACACTATTGTTTTCTAGTAATAAGAAATGTGAGAAAACATGTGCTATTGAGCTATTAAGTCCATACCTTTCTTCTCATCAGGAGTTTCTGCAAGCAAGAGCAAAACCTAAGCAAGTCCCAGGATCAATTCTAGCCTGCTCTGATGCATGAGGAGGCATTGGAGGGGTTGTGGTCAACACCTCTGATACACTTATGCAGCCCGAGGCTTTGCAGGGTGAGAGTAAATGGCCCCAGGTTGCACCAGGAAAGGTTTAGATCAGATGTTAGGAAAATATTCTTCCCCAAAAGGGTTTTCAAACCCTGGGACAGGCTGCCCAGAGCAACGGTGGAGTCACCATCTCTGGCACTTGTGTGGCACTTTAGGATATGGTTTGGTGGTCAGCACTCAGTGGTGCTGAGTTAATGGATGGACTCGACGAACTTAGAGGTGTTTCTCCAACTTTCACAATTGTTACTCTGATTCTGCTGGAGTAAGCTGCGCTTGCTTCAGGCATTCCTGGGGTGTCTGCAACAGAGCTCTAGCAATTGAAAGATTTGTGTACTTCACATAAAATCCTTTGAGTCATTTCCATCTTAAAGGACATCTTCTCCTTATTTTCCTCTCCTCCAAATCCTGTTGATGAGAAAAGATAGTCAGCCCCTATTTGAAGGTTTTATTTTTAATGCCCTGTTTTTTCATCTGAGTGTAACAATGGAGGATGATTGAAGAGCTGAGACCCAAAGACTCTTCAATTTTACAAATTGGTTTAATTTGATGAAGAAGGAATGCTACATTTTGTTAAATTATATTATGATAAAGAGAAGCTGGTAGCTTCTCAGCATGAATCTGAAAGCAAATTATTTCCGCAAAAAAAGGACGATGTATTTAACCAGACAAGTAATTATGTTGTGGTGCTACTATCTCCCCTGCTTCAGATTAGAAAAAGAATTCAATTATCACTCCATTAGATCAAAAAATAATTTTAGTGATACATTCAAATTGAATTCATTTATTCCTAAGCATGCTCTGGATTAACCTTCATGCATTTGGCTGATTAGAAACTTCAGTCAATACTGTTACTCAAAAAATCTACATTAACTTGCTACAATTTTTATTTTATGTTAACATATTCTGTTATTGATTTTTCTGATGCATTATACCATAAATCATATTTAATTTTCTAGGTCAGATAAGTGGGTTTCTCACACAGTTTAATAAAATTTGGTTTTTTCTGTTATCTTGCCTCCTTAGCCCACTTTTCAGATGGGCTGAGATGTTGTAAAGGTGTAAGTTCAGAGGTAACATCTTCCCAAATCAAAAAGGAAATCTTATCCTTGTTTTATAAAGCTATGATTTTCCTGGCTTTTGAGTTTTTTGTTTTGGATAATGTTTTAAGTGGCTTCCTGTCTGTTTCCTTCTCTGTCACAACCTAATACACCAGACTAAGGTCCCATGTAAAGATAAAGCTGTAGCAAAGGAGAAATAAGAGTAAGGTGATGTTACAAGTTTGTTTCCATGTACATTATTTGTAGGTGTAAGAGGTTGGCTGGGAGAGGTTTCCACACTGCCCAGGGAGATACTTGAATGGTTTCTTAGCAGATCAGTCCTGACAATTTTTCCGTAAAATCATTGTGTCTAGCATTTTAACGCATGCAATATCCCTGATGCTGCAAAAGCTTTAAGTAAAACATTGCATCAACAGGCCAAGGGGCTTGTCCAGACCTTTCAGAATCCTTAAAGCTAAGCTTTATGACATTTTTTTTTTTTTTTTTAAAGAATTAAATATCATAGATGATATAGGCCTCCCAACTAGGATGAAGAGACAGAAGGAATATTTTGTAAGCATCTGAGAGAGAAGTCCCATGGTCACTGGCCCTTGATTCTCAGGGGTACATCCACTTAGGAGATGTCTGCTGGAAATACAACACAGCAGAGAGAAAAGGTCCTAGGAGGTTCCTGGGGCATGTGGCACAGGTCTTTTTGGTGAGTGAGACAGGGGAGGATCCTACTGGAGCTGCTGCTGGTGAGCAGAGAAGGGCTGGTGGGAAATGTGATGGCTGTAGGCTGTCCTGGGTTCACTGAACACGATATGGAAGAGTTTTTCATTCTCAGAGATGTGAGGAGAGAGGTCAGCAGAGCTGCCACCTTGGACTTCTGGAGGGCACAGTTTGGGTGGTTTAGGAGACTAGATGACAGATTCCCCTGCAGAGCACTCCTGGTGGCAAATGAAGTCCAGGAAGGCTGGATATACCTCAGGAAGGAAAACTCAGAGATACACGTCCCCATGTGCTGAGAGGTTAGCAAGTGGGGAAGGAGATTCGTCTGTCTCAACAGAGACTGTTGGCTGGAACTCGTGGGAAAAAAGGAGAGTGTATCTCCTCTGGAAGCCCAGGTGGAAATTAAGAAAAAATCTTTGCCCAAAAGGGTTTTCAAGATTGGAACATTCTGCCCAGGGCGGTGGTGGAGTTACCATCCTTGAAGTGTATAACATTTGTAGATGCAGCACCTAAAGACATTGCATAGGGTTAGGCTTCGCAGCGCTGAGCTAACAGCTGGACTCGATAATCTTAAAGTCCTTTTCCAAGCTAAATGATTTCATGATTCTATGATAATATTCTCACCTCAGTAGATGAGTTTAATGTGTTTTATCATCCTTATATGAGAGAACATAAAATCTTGTGCATTTTTAATTACAGAATAGATGTGGGTACTAAACATTTCAGAGAGGAGTAAAAATTTTATTTTCTATAGTTTTTAAGGGTTACATATGGTCGCATGTCCCAAAATTACTAAAATATTTTTGAGTTACTTTACTACTACGCAGTGAAACTTTTCCTGTGGTGTTTTAAATTACCTCACCCATTTTCTGTAGCTAAAAAATCAAGATAACTTGGAAGTTATGACTCTTTTCTGTTTTGTTCCTTGCAATTTGTTACCTTTCATTTCCATTCATTTCATTCTTTACCACAGAATGTAAGAATGTGATAGAGTTTTAGGAAAATAATCAACATCTTTGATAGCTGAATTTTGATTCTGACTAACATTGAAAACTCTTAGTTAATTTATGCTAATTTATTTCCACATCTAATTAAAGTCCTCATCTATTATATTCATAATTTCTCTCTGATTTGGACTAATGGCCTGGTAGAAAGAAATTGTATGATGTACTATTCAGCATTTATTTTCCCTATTTAAAGTCCCTAGGAAAAAAACCCACACTTAACGATGATTTCGATCTGATATAGAAAATAGTCTTTTTTTTACAGCAGTGCCTTACAGCATAAGAAAAACCCTCAGCCCTTGCCTTTTATACTGAATACACTGTAACACTATTTTGTGTGTACTTTACGAAAAATCTCCTCTTGTTTTCTAGCTCCATTTCATGGCCTGAAAGCTATCTTTACTAAAAGATAAGTAGCAAGTTCAATCAGTTCACTGAAGCAGTGGGTGTCTCTGAGGTGTCATGCGCAAACCCTCTATCAGCTTTATCCCTTCTGTTCTTGTTACAGCCCAAATGCAACATCCCACTCAGGCAAACCATACCAACATGTCAAAAATGCTGATTTTATCAATGTAGTCTCTTCAATAAACTTTCTATCTCAACCTTCTTAAAAAAAAAAAAAAAAAAATCCCTAGTTTCTCTAGTTTGAGGGTTACACTCATTTATTCCTATTCTATAATTCTTCTTAATTTCATTTCACTGTATTAGTACATTTATTCTTATTCTATAACTCTCCTGAATTTCATTTCACTGTATTAGTACCTTGTTTTCCTGCCATTGCTTTGACAATTTTCTTTTCTCTTCATATGGGGAGATGAATTTGCCTGCGTGGAGACAAGCTATGTTTGCCCCAGTAGTTGCTGAGTTCAAAATTTTTGCCATAACTTTCCCATAATAGCATAGTTCAACAGCAAAATCTTACATCTTACCCAGACATTGCACACAACACTAAATGGTCCTCAGAAGAAGGCTAGCAGGACTTTTTTAATCTCTCCCAAAGTCCATTAAGCATACTGTAATGTGTGGACATCCACAATAGGATCATATTAATCACAGTGTCTATCATCACCCATGGATTTATCAATTTCCATTTCTTAAAAAAGAAAAAAACATTATTCAGTTTCATCTGGCACACGTTGACCAGAGAAGCTGTGGCTGCCCCATCGCTGGGAGTGCTCAAGGACAGCTTGGATGGGCTTGGAAGAGCCTGGTCTGGTGAAAGGTGTCCCCGCCCACAGCAGGGAGGTGAAATGATCTGAGCTTGAAGATCCCTTCCAAACCAAACAATTTGGGACTCTGATTCTATAACACTTAAAACTTGCAAGGCACTAAAACTTGTTTCCTAGCCATGTAATTTCTCCCCTGGATCAACACTAGATTTTTGCTTTGCATCTCCTGAATTTCTGGCTTGCCACTTTGAAGAAAATATTCTACGTGTGCAGACATCACAGCAATTTTTTCTTTAGTGTTTGTATTGGCTTCCAGCTGCTAAGTCTAACATGAAACGGTAGGAAACAGCCTCTTAAATTTCCTCTTTGTAATTCCTGTTCACCTATGTCATGTGCTGGCTTAACAGAGGATTTATTCGAAACCAACTTTTGGTGCTCAGTTTTACCTTATCTACCTCCAGCGTTTGAGCACTTTTATTTTTGTACTAACATGCTGTCCCATGTCAAAATTTCCCAATAATGGCTGATGTATGGATGAGTGTCTCACAGCTTTATTTCATCTGCTTCTATCAGGCTGTGGGCACAGGTGATCCCTACATCTGTGGGAACAAAAGCCCAGAAAACAAACCCAAAACACATAGGTACATCGTATGAGTTAGAAAAGCCTTCCCAAGCCGCTAGGGATTTGTAGACTCATAGAAGAGTTTGGGTTTGAAGGGACCTTAAAGATGGTCTCCTTCCATCCCACGATGGGTAGGGACACCTTCCGCTATCCCAGGTTGCTCCAGGACCCATCCAACCTGGCCTGGAACACTTCCAGGTATGAAGCAGCCACAGCTTCTCTGGGCACCCTGTGCCAGGGCCTCCCCACCCTCACAGAGAATTTCTTCCTAATATGTAATTTAATCTACCCTCCTTCAGGTTAAGGCCATTCCCTCTTGTCCTATCACTCCATGCTCTTGTGAAAAGTTCCTTTCCATCCTCCCTGTCGACTCCTGTAATGGAAGGTGCTATAAAATCCCCCTGGGCCATCAGACAAGAAAAGAGCAGCAACAGAAAGATGTGCAGTGGAGGAGGACGTACAAGGGGAAGGGAAAGAAGGGAGTGTGACGCTGTCTTGGGGACAAGGGACGAGTTTCTGCCCCTGCTGCCAGTGTGGTACAGCTCCTCCACGAGCTCGAGCTTGCTGGTAGTCGTTTGGAAAGGGCTGCCATTTGGAAGCTACGAGCAGCGTATGTTTCTTGATACGAGCCTGTGGAGAAACATACCGAAAGCTGATCAGTTTTAATGTACACACAGAACAGAGGGAGAGGCAGCACCAGAGCCACGCGCGTGGGGAGCGGCGCTCTGCTGAATCTCATTACAGACCCAACAAAGAGCTCTGGCTTGGTTTGCTTCTCACAGTTTGGGGTGTTTGACTTTGTGTCCTCAGCAAGTAAGGAGGCAGTGGAACCCCACACTGTCCAAGCAGACCGGTGAGCTCCTTCTGTTTGAGTTTTGCTCCACAGACAGCTGAAACCTCTTTTGAACTTCTCAAAATATTTTAGAAATTTATATGCAAGAGCAGCTATTAAATAATAGACAGACAGTCCTTCCTAGTTTTGTGAGTTATTTCATCTCTTAAGCATTTTCCCTTACATAACTCAGGTTTTGAGGTTTTTTTCCCAATAGTTTATTTCATAGCTTCCCATTTTATGAAATGGTGCTCTTTCATTTTCTGGGTTCTGGTTTATCCTTTTTAAGACAAGGAGCAGGCCTTGGGTATTTTGTTTGTTTCTTTGTTTTGGGTTGTTTTTGATTTTTTAAAAATTTCATTTGTTTGTTTTTATTTGGGTTTTGGTTGCTTTTTCTGTCTTTTGGTTTTGGGATTTTTTTTAGTTCCCAATGCCATTATTTTAGTATTCTTGTAGAATGTGTTGACTACACAACATTGGCATCAATATACTGCAGGATATGGAGAAAACTACACAGACATTGCCACTATCCTTAGTAATTAAGCGTCTTAATGTTTGCATTTCAGTGTTCTTATTGGGGTGTTTTGGTTTCTTTTCTTTTCCAAAGAGGGAACATTTTCAGTTCTCTTTCTTTAAACAGGTACCAGAATCCAAAACGCAGCAATTTATTTGAAAGAAGGAAGAAAATCGTAACCGCTGAGTTCAGCTCACACACAAAAAAGCGGAGAATTTTGCATTCATTGAGCTAACCACTCTTCACTGCACTGTTTCATTTTAATCTAATGCCATTCCACCTCCTCTTTCTTTTGTCCTGGCAGAGTCAATTATAACCACAGATTGCTACATGAAATTGCAGCACTAGGGAAACTGTTAGCACCTAGCTGCTCTGGCACAAGATCACACTAAACAGCTTATTAAGATTCAGCCATCAGCTCTGATGAGTTACATGCAGCAAAGGGCTGGGATTTACTTCCAACTCATTTAATTACAGAAATCAATGAATTCGCAGAGCAAAGCCATGAACAGGAAGATCAACTCGACTTGGCCACCATTTCATTTGAGATCTCAAGACGTTGCAAGTGAGACAGTACCAAGAATCTGTTCGATTTTGGAGGTTTGAACAAATGAAACAATGGTAATACAATCACACATATCTTTACCATGATATCAAAGTATTTTCAGTATTTCGCAAATAAGAGAAATGAAATTTAACAATTATTTTTAATCTTACAAATAAGGGACAATGTTATCAATAAGGGAACAAAGGTACTTATCTTATAAAACAGGGGATTGTCTCATAAATAAGAGCACTAGTATGCTCTGGCAGAAAAGTATTAAAGAGTTCTGCACAACTGAAAATCCAATTGGTTGTGCTGAAGAGGGTTTTTTTCATTTGAATAGCTGCCTAAACACTGTCTTACCTCTAACTCCTCTAAAGCAGATAAAGAGAATGGTCAATCAAAGCATCTCATATGACATGGTAACACCAAGAATCTGATCCAACCAGTTTTGCTGATGGCTACAGCAGCAGCTAAGTTATTTAAATCTTATTAAATGTACAGAGCTGAGGTAACCACAAGATATTTCCCTCACAGCATACAAAGTTGAAACAGTGTGAAAGGCTGAATAAATATTATAAAACATAGAGCAGTTTTTGTGGGATCTTGCAGTGCATCACTCTATTTCCTGACTATCCCCTGTGAAAGCATGGCTTTTGTCCCATGGTTTCACAATTTACTCATTAAACTTTAATATGTCATATGCCTTGCTTTCCTGGTATGCCATTACAATGTGATGTTAACTACAAAACCAAATACTAAACAGAGCTTTGGAGAGAATAAGCCCTCAGGAAACAAAAAAACCAAAACAAAATCAAAAACAAAAACAAAAACAAAACAAAAACAAAAACAAACAAACAACAAAAAAAAACCCAACAAAACCCCAACAAAATATAACAAAACAAAACGAAAAACCAAAACAAAAAAAGAAAAAAAAAAAAAAAAAGAAAAAACATGAACAGGTATAACAGAACATGAAGGGGGAATAAGGACAAATCATAGAATAAAAGTAACCACAATTAAAAAATGCAAACAGAAGTCCAAGATATGCTAATCAAAAAATGTCCTATTATGCAAATGTAACAGTAATTGCTGAGCATATGTATTTGAATCTCAAAAGGAGAGAAAAAAATATGTAACAGCTACTGATGCCATATTGTACATTTGAGTAATTTAAGATACTGATTTATCTTTTGGAGGTTCCTTCTCCTTCTTTCTCCCACAAAGGGCATCATTCCTGCATACAAATGAAAAGCTCCAAAGCACTTTGTCCAAGGTTAATAGTTTTGTGTTAAAATTTTTTGTACAGGTTTAGCAAGTCAAATAGTTGCTGAGCTCTGTGGCGTGGAATTAAAGCATCAGGGCAGAAGTGGAAAGAAAATGATCTGAGTGAAATGAAGAAATTGAAAAGACAGTGATTAAAAGAAGGATTATGATAGAAAGCTAATTTAATTAACTGGATAAGGAACTACAATAAGACAAAGACTCAGGTTTTTAAAAAGGTATACATTCCTTAAGGTAACAGTGTTTTAATCAATTCAGCATTATAATGAGGAGGGGAAAAAGTTCAAAATCAGTTTTTGGGGTTTTTTTTCAGTGCCAGGTTTGTTTTGGGTTCTGGTTTGCCTTTTTTGCATTTTGGTGGGGGGTTTTTTGAGCGAGGTTTGGGTTTTTTTGCTTTTTATGAATAGGAAGTCCTTGAAGATGGATTAATTCCATGAAGGCAATACCTACAGCCCATGGAATTGCCTGTGTAGAGTTTGAACAGAATTTAATCTAAGAAAATGTATTTCTTTCTTCTTCTAGTGCAATGTTACCGTGTGGGTGAGTCAGCAAGGTCTCTGGAGGCAATGGGGAAGAAAATGTCATTTTCCTTATAATGTGAAACTGGGTTTAACTCACTCTGAAGAATTCTTGGCTTAAAAAAGGGTTAACTGCTAAGATCAGGTTTCATACACCAAATTCCAGCACAACCCAAATACTGAAGGAGGAATGGTATGTTTTCCTTCTGCCTGCAGCACAGCACAAAACATATGGGACCATCAAAAGTTTAGTTTTGGGGCAAAATGGCATGTAAGTTGCAGAGGATGAATCACACTACAAAAATACAGATCCTGAAAGTCATAATGAGAAATAAAAAATAGTGATGATTTCTAACGGAAAATCAATTTCTGATTCAAAAGTTCTTTACACAAAGAAGAGAGAAAGAAATTCTTCCTTTACCACCAAGGATTATGATGGAGGTACCTGAAAGATTAATACTGCTCTGCAGCACCTCCAGAATAAGACAGACATATAGATGCCTGCTTGTGAAGGAGATGAGAGAAACCATAGATAAATGAAGACATCCTTACAGGCTTGGTAGGTATGACATGGGGACAAAAAATCCCCTACACTTTTGGGGTGGTGGATGGAAACAGTGTGGAATAGCCCGAAATGCCCACCTGGAACTATAGACATTTGTGTATGTATACGTATTTGAGCAGTGAATCAGACCCTGAAGTGACCCCTGCCTCACACATTGGCACCTCTATCCAGGCTATTTAATCTCAAGCAGAATTCCACTCCTCAAGCATTTAATATGAATGCATATTGAGAGACCACATACGAAATGGGGTTTATTTTTACGAAAATTTACACAGTGGCTGAAGTCTTAAATGCAACCCTGAAAGCTGGCCCTGGTCTGGTAACAAGAGTGAACAAAACACTGGCTACCACAGTTTTCAAGGAGTAAAGTAAATCCAAGCTTCCCCCCATGTGTTCTGCAATTAATTTTTGGTAATTGATTAAAGGAAAAAAATAAAGCCAGACAATAGTGTTTAGCAAGTGTATTCTGTGTAAGAGGACCCCAGTATAATCACATTGACAACACCAAATAAGAAATCACATAGAAAACCTCTCTTGAAATTATTTCAAGAATTTCATTTAAGGGATGATGGGAAAAAGATTTTCTGGAATCTGGCAGAAAAAAAAAATACCCAAAGACTGGATTCAACAGGTATATCTATCAAGTTATTCTCTCACCTAATCCTTTAAAGTGGTTAGTCTCAGGTTACCTGGTTATCTCTCATCCAGCTGTCATGTCCACAATCAAGGGTGAGGAGACCTCTCATGCAGGATTTCAAAGTCTTCAGCTGTTTTTTTTTGAAGTAGAATACTGCTAAACTATTTCTCATCAGTCCACACTCTGCTTACCTATCCCAGTATCCAGATGGATCCCCATTACTTTTATTTAGTGGAGGCAATATTACAGAAGTCCACTTTTGCAGGCATAGTTTTGTTTCTGATGCAGCTATACTTTTCTGATGCAGCTATTGCTTTTCCTTGTCTGGAAACAGCACCTCCACAGCTAATTAATTCATATGTTCTCAACTCAGTTACCAATTCATTGTATGATCTTTTTGATCAATGAGAAAGCAATTGCATATGGACACTTACAAATTTTGTGGCCAGGGTTTTCTTTGACTTTGAGATGAGATAACCTGACCTGGATGAGATAACCACCATACAAAAGATGGAAAGAGATTGAATGAGATGAGGTAACGCAGAGTGGTGGTAGAGTGGATAGGCCTCTGTGCATTCCAAAAATGTCGCTATGGGTTAAGAGATCACCCTGGCCTGTCCAGATTCAGTACTGCGCAGGCAGACCCTTCTCTCACCTGTGCTGGTGGAGCACACAAACACACACTCACCCAAGAGCTTTGGATAGCTTGTGAGTTACCAGAGACAAAGAACTCAGGAGCCAAGTCATGTGGAATTCCACAGATGGTTTATTCCCAAGAGAGTCCAACAGCAAAAGAGGATGAATGACCCTGAGTGACCATGCATATAGCGATCCAGGGCCAGTAGGGTTGGGGAGAAGGCGGGGAGATAAAACAACAACCAATGGGGAGAAGGGAGGCGTGGAGTGAGAGACCAGGTCAAGGCCAATCAACACAGGAGGATTAGCATATTTAGGAAGAGACCACCCAACCAACACTCAGAGAGTATTTCACACCTCAGAGCTGTCCCACCACGGTGCCTCTGCTGTCTTGGGAACTCTCGGCTTCTCCGAGATGGTTTCGACCACCGCAACAGTGAGGAACCTTTGGCAATGTGCTGTAAACCTCTGAGAAACCATTATTTGCAAATATGTAATGACAATCTCCACTGAGGCTTCCAAAATACAAAATTCAACCCTTCAGCATGGCTCCTCTTACTTACTGCTGTTCAGTAGTGCTAAAACGCCTTTCTCTAAACTCTCTTACACCTTCAAGGATGGCGTTGCCTGGTTCTTTCATTCCCTTCCAACTTACACCTTAAAATGTGATGGAATTTTTCCCAGAGGACCACAACAGGTAGGAAATTATGAGTAATATTTGTGCTCTACACAGTGCAACTAGAAGATTTTGTGGATCTGTTCTTTTTTCTAGGATGTAGCTCTACAGGATTGTGGCAAACTGAAAGAGGGTATTTTGGTCCCTCATTTAAACTTCCTGAGTAGGAGCATTTAAAATTCATGAACTTTGACTTCTCAGAAAAGGATATCAGTCCAAAACCACTTTGATCAGCACATTATGTTCTGTTGGTGAGATAATAAACATTAGAGCAACTGCTGACCATCTAGCACAGAAAGCAAAGCCATTTCACCTTTCTACTAATTAAAACCTAGCCGAATGCAATTTGAATAGTTTCGAAAAACAAGACTGAGGAGGGAAAATTGGGCTCTAAAAGAGGCATTGCAGAGCAGACAGGACAGCTAGTAGAACACTATAAGAAAAGGCCTTTTGCTCATGGAAACCCTTTGAAACATTTTTAGGAGCGAAATGTCATAATAATTTTTAAAAAATGAGAAAGAAGCCCCACAGAACTTGCAGGGAAATGATCATACAACATCAAAAAATAAATGTTCCACATGTGGGCTTTTTAAAAATGTGATAAAAATTGTAATGTGGAAGAAAAATAGAAAAAGCTGTGATATTTCTTGGTAGAAAAATGTGTGTGGGAATTGGAATCTAATTCCCCCCGGTGACAATGATCAGACAAATACATTCTCAGTGCTCAGGTGCCTCCATACATCAGATTTAGCCCTTGTTCACCGTGTTAGCTTCCCACAGCAGCACAGATAGCAGGGCTAGAGGGCAACTCTGAGCCAGATGATCTTTGACTGCCACAACTCTACCTAAACCTCTTTTGTTTTTTTGGGTTTTTTAACAGATATATATCCAAGAGATTTTTAAAACCCTCCAGCAATGGGGCATCTACAACCCCTCTGTGTTTCCTTAAAAATCCTTATGCTAGGAATTTTTCCCTAATTGCCAAACTAAATCTCCTTTACTGCAATTTAAGGCCGTCGCTGCTTGCCCTAGCCCCAGTGGACATGAGAAACACTTTATTAATTTCCTTTTTGTAGCCATTTTTTACACGTTTGAAGGTACTTATGTCTCTCCTCACTCGTCCCTCCTCTAGACTAAACAAATTCCATCACGCTGAATATTCAAGGCCTCAGTGGCTATTTACAAAGTGCTCATATATCAGGGCACAGCAGACCTGAATGGCTGTCTAAACTCCTTGGTAAGTGATGGCTCTGCTCCTCTGTCCCAGGGGAACTGTTTAGGTTGAGGAAAAAAGAAATGTGAATGAACTTGAGGTACTTTATGAGCAAGTTCAGATGCATGCTGTGTGTTCATCCCCGAGATGTAAATGGATATTGTGGAACTAGCCGACCTCCCCCAGAGGATAAGAAGAACAAAGTAGAGCCAAAGTGAGGTGGTAGCTTTCCAGGAAGGGGTGGGAAGGTTGTCTGGACTCAAAAAGGAGTCTTGTTGCTCCTACTGAGCCTGATTTAGAAGTAAAGAGCTGAACAGCACCTTTGTGTGTCCTGAAACCTCTTCCTTCCATCTAGAGAACATGAAGGTTCGTCTATGAAAGCTCTGTTGAGACTATAAAAGTCTATTATCTGAAGGTCTTAATGTGTCACTGAAATTGATGGACTAGCAGAAAACTAAGACCAGGGGTCTAGGTTTAGGAGTTTAGGGCAGAAACGGATGCACAGGAAGTTCCACCTGAACATGAGGAAGAATTTCTTTACTGTTTGTGTGACTGAGGACTGAACAGATTGTCCAGAGAGGCTGTGGAGTCACCCTCGCTGGGGATATTCCAGAGCTCCCTGGACACAATCCTGTGCCCTGAGCTCTGGGATGAGGCTGAACGTGACCCACTGTGGTCCCTTCCAACCTCACCTGTTCTGTGGTTCTCTGATTCTCTGAGCTGCTGATTTGTGCCAACACCAGATCAAACACCAGTTCCACGAACTGGAGAAGGATTTGCTATTCACCTCTCTTCTCTTCATGCCCAGTGTCAAGTCCTTGGTTTTATTCTTTCTTTTATAATGTGTTTGTTAACGCAGACACGTAGCACTGGACATAGATGAAGAAAAGAAAATCCACACACAATCTCTCCCTCCTGTGAAGAGTGAACCACGCTTGACAGATGCTAATTATATCACTCAGCATTATATGACAAGGTGCTCAGATGCTGAAGAGATGGGAATGGATATATAAATACAGTAGGTCTTAGATCCCATTATGCAAGAACTCTCTATTTGAATAAAACCTAGACTGACTGTCAATGGTGCTGTGGTAACTGAGTGGTGGGAAACAGGGGAAAGATACGGTGCTTCCTTCCCACGTCTAATCGTTGCAAGAATTCTTCCAGATAGAAAATTCTGATAGATTTGCAGAGAATTTGTCGTAATTCTGCATTGCCTTTCTCCAGTTTCTAAACTCAGCACCTGAATATTTTCCAGAAATATGAAGCAGTGTGACTAAGCATCTGTCAGGTGTTTGCTCCCTCATCTTCCCAAGGGCAGAAGTAGGAGTGTGTGTGTAAGCGGAAGCAGATGGCAGAGTAAGCATATTCTGTACACATGGATATGGTGAATGCACTAATATTGTTTTAATACCAAATCCTCAATAGCTTTGCTTTAAATAGCAGTGCATCAAGCTAGGAGGATGAAAGTCATGGAAGTGTTTTGAGGGAGAAAGCTGTGTAGGAGAGGACATGAGGGAGAGAGGGAGATGTGCAGAAGAGGATTATTTAGCAGTGCTGCAACCCAAAGGCACCACTGGATTAATTCTCTAATCTGCAAACAGAGAATCGATTAGGTACTATTAGCAGGCAAAAAAATAAAACTGCAGTGTAGTTCAGCTGCTTTTGTAGGACTAACAGGCAAAAGCTGCCAGCTGAGATGTGAAAGAAATGTGCCCAGAGTGATGGTGAGAGGAGCAGAAGGGAGCCCAGAGTGGGGGAATGACAGCTCAGACCTGAGAGAGAAAGAGTGGGAACAGAGAGGAAGGCACTGCTGACTGGCCTTGAGATACGGACACTTTATACTTCTTCTTTTTATCATACTTTAGGGCACTTCTTCGGGAGCAAAAGTCCATCAGATTGGCTGCCCTTAACACTGAAAAGCAGAAATTTCTGAAGAGGAGGGGCAGCTTTGGAGGCCAGCGGGATAAGCATGAGTGACTCTGAGGGCACAAGGTGGGTGAGTGGCAGGAACCTCATTGCCCTGATGGTTGGCAGACAGAGAACAGAGCCCTGGGTTGTGACAGCTCCAGCTGAGGCTTTTCACAGGGACAGAAAGCAGGCAGCATCCCTGAATCTGCCTTATCATGGTGAGGGTAACTTTAAATGGCTACTGTAATTTGTGAATGCAGTAAGTAGGTCATTGTATCTTATCCAATTTCCTCCCTCGTTTTGTTTTCTTCTCTCCCTTCAGGAAAGCACACTTCCTTACACACTTGATTGCTTGTTTGCAAATGGGAAACGCTTTTTACAGAGCACCCAGATGGTATAACATGCTCAGCATTATTGTCCAAACATGAGCAGTTTGCATGGAGGCTCAAGGCAGTGTTTATTAATGAATCTCAAAAACAATGAAACCTCACCAGTCAAAGACAGGAAAAAGTTATAAATACGTCACACATTTCTTTTACTTTGTGAGTTCTTCTGTCATTATACAAGACCCAACTTCCCTTTTGATGTTGCAAATATCATGTGCTGGTTGATGGGCTATGGGAGAGAGATCAAAACCCAGGACAGGGTATCAAGTTATTATAAAAAGTTGGTCTTCCACTCCTTTTTGTGGTTTTTTTAGGGGGAGATAGTGATTTTTTTTTTTTTTTAAATTTTTTTTTTTAATCACAAAATGTAGTCCAGGTCTGGATTATTTTTATACTAGAGCTAAATATCACTAAGAGCTAAATATTACCATTCTGTTTGCTAGCCCTTTTGCAAAGTCTAAGGGTAGGTAACACAGCAGCATGGGAGGTGGCAGGGGAGAAGAGTAAGAAATAGCGGACCAGTATTAACTACCACAGAAAGTGGGGAAAAAAACCATTTTTAGAAGATTCAATTAGGATAAAAGAAAGCTCATTCACATGGGGAATATAAATACTCAGCAAACATACAAACAAGGAGAGTGCAGAAATGACAAAGGGTCTAGAACTGAGAAAGGAAGGAAAAGAACAGAAACTCAATTCACATTTGTTGTGCAGATAAAAATAAAACTTCTGTTGCTTTCATCTATAATTTTTTTTCTGGGGTATTGTGGGGTACTGTATTTTAAAAAATAATTTCCCCACTTTGCAAATAAACGAAAGCTCATAAGCCTATGCAATAAGTCAAATACATAACACTAGGAGTTTATCTTTTTTCTGCATATTATTTTCCATAGCCAAATTATCTATGTCTGTTATATCAAAGGGGTCATCATGTTAAAGGGATGAGTCATATTCATATTTTTATCATATTCATATTTTTAGGCTGCTCCATGAGAAATTGCACAGTAACAACACCCAAAAAAGTTCAGCTCTGTCTCCTCCTATAATAAAGAATAAAGGTTCAAGAGTTCATGCAAGACAGATCATATCCTCAACTTTTTTAAACTAGGGTTTAAATCTCTTTCCCTAAATGCAAAACCACAACAAGAACCAGCACTAGTGAAACATGTCAAGCTGCAGACAAATTAAACTCGCGTGTCTTCACTTGAAAATGTCAGTGCAGGCGAAACAATGGCAAGTTGAAGAAAAATTTCAGTTTCACTGCACCCTCTCAAAGGCAACTTTGCCGTGGGAGCCCAGTTGGGATTCTTCTTAGGAAAGACAGAAATGAATCTGAATGATCTTAAAGTGACATCACATAAGCCATGGTTCAGTGAGGTACTGAAGCATGTGTCCAATTTCTGTGGGACTGTCCAAATGCCTAAAGAGGATCTGCATTTCAAATCACAGCATCTGCTCCTCACCCCAGAGGTAAGCCTGTATCCAAGTGTCTTGAAGAACCAGAGCCAAGCCTTACGCTCAACCCTGAAGTCCCTCTGGCTCA
Organism: Acanthiza pusilla; assembly: GCA_036630365.1. Classification (NCBI taxonomy): domain Eukaryota; kingdom Metazoa; phylum Chordata; class Aves; order Passeriformes; family Acanthizidae; genus Acanthiza; species Acanthiza pusilla. The sequence continues at coordinate 3,095,262 of JAXCHO010000032.1, read as the reverse complement.
TTTTAAAAATGGCCTTAGAATATTCACTATTTGAGAAGAAGCCCCATTTTTTAAAATTGATGTTTATTCTCTTTTTACCTCCCATGGTTACATGCCCTTTTTGGGGCTCCATGGCTGTGTCCCCTAAATTCCCTTCCTGCAGGTTTTCTCCACAAGGTGGCAAAATGTAATAAAGCACACGCCTAAGTTTCTGCCCTGCAGTTCACCTTAAATTAAAAAAAAAAAAAAAAAAAATCCAAACTAGATTTGATTCCCCTATCAATGGAGGCTTAAAACAGGAGAATCAGGGACTGCTCTGAATACTTTTTATGTGCTTGCTGTTGCCAGGGAAACCATTCCCCTGGCATTCCAATGCTGAGCATATCTTGCACTTCTAGCATTCCAGTTCTCAGAAAATTAAGACTGTATCATGCTATCATGGTGTGGAGAAACTATTAGGAAATCAGGACAAATGCTGCTTAAATTAATAGTCCTGACTTCTAAAAATGAAACATTTATTGAGATCAGATTTAAAATGTTCTGTATATTTTGTTTCTTTCTTTTTTTTTTTTTTTTTTTAAGGACTCGGCCTCATACTGAAATAGATTAAGGTGCAAGGACAGACCCTGGTTCATGCTGAATATGCAGAAGAGACTGCTGGTATTTAGCAGTTATTTTCTCCACTGTAACACAAAATTAGCTGTGGAGTGTGTGGCAGACAAAGAAGACTGTGAATAGCTGTGATTTCTTGTGTCAGGTCATAATAAATGTGATGATCGCATACAGTTTTTATGTATGGGTAAACACATTAGGACAAATTTATTTCTGATAAATCTATTGATTTTGCTAAATCATCCAGGGACAAATTTGCCATGGTGTTTCATGCCCAGACCTTTGATCGTCTAGAAGTTATTTATGAAGAAAAGAGCTAATAAAGTTTTCTAGGGAGACCCATACATATGATAAGATTTCAAATTAAAATCTCATATTCTGTGTCCACACAAGGCTGGAACTCACTTAAGTATTGTCCAAAGCATCTGTGGTTACATCAGTGTAAGGAAGCATTCTCTTAATTTGAAGAAAAATAAAATTTGGAACCCATCACTGAATGTTTCAGGTACAAATATCTTTGTCCAATAGTCCTTTCTTTCCTTAAGCATCATCTACTCAATGGTCAATAGGGAACACATTTTCCCTGTGTCCAGACCCTCACTTCCATGGATAAATTCAATAGGGACATCAAAAGGCACCAGCAAGAATATAAACAATGTGGCAGTGGCAGTGAATGAATATGAATCTGCCTTCTACAGGTTTAAATCATATTCTGGGAACTTCTTGGGTTTGCCAAGTACCACCAATAAGAAGAATGCTGCTCTTACTTCTGTGTCTGCTGGTCACCGCCTGCTGCCAAGGGATAAGGTCTCTGCTGGAACATAATTGTCACTGTCTGGGCTGGATCTTGGAGTTTCATGGCACCTTCATGGGAGCCTTGTAATCTGTTTACACAGAGCACAAATATCTCTTTAAAATAGGATAAGAATTAGTAAAATGAAGGGGGAGCAGGCGAAAGTGTAAGGCAATTGGGACACCTCCTTTCTTTGAGGAGAAAATTATTAATTTTTGTGTATTTCAACTGAGACCACAACATGTGTTCAGACAGCTTTGTGATAACAAGAAATTATTTTAGGAAAAAAACCTTTTTCTGGGTCTACAGACTCATTGTTCAGTTCCAAATTTAAACATGGCTAGCATTTGCTGTGGTCAGTTGTCATTGAGGAAAAAAAAACCTCTTGTCACATCCATGAAAAATTCAACTTCTTTTTTTTTTTTAACGTCTGTTTCAGAATGGATGTTGTTCATAGAATTATTGTAGATGTTACTTTGGCTACTATCCAAAACACAGGATGATGCCCCTATTTGTTTGATTCTCTCAATCTATTTTTGGAACTAAACTTGGTCAGGGCTAGTGATAACCAGATAGGTTTATAAAGGGATACTTATTTAGTTATCATTCTCTAATAGCAATTGGATGCCAAAAATAAATGGAATAATCTGCAGCTTTTCCTTTTCTTATTACTGTTTTCCAGTCATATCTCAGAGTATTTGAGAAGCTGATCTCAGGCTCCCTGAGCATTGCTTGTAGATAATGTACACAAATAAAGACTGACCCTGTGTTAGAGCTTTTAGAAGAATAGATAAAGCATGTGAGAAAGTGAGACTTATTGTAGAGCTGGGGAATTTAAACACAGAGAAATCCCACGAAGACAGACATACAGGCTTCATTTGAGGCAAATGAATAATAGAATCACTAACTTTGTCCAAATAATAGCAGGGGGCATGGGGAGGTATCTCCAACTGAGTGTGGTTCTGAGGAGAACAGTTTTTTATTGAGGTGAGCATAATTAGGAGTGAATAAATGAATAATTGAACTGAATGTCTAGAAAGAACCCTTAACAATGCTTGCTCTGTGGGCACACAGAATATTTTCCTCAGGGGATTGACAGAAGATCTGGTCCTTGAAACATTCCAAACTAGACTGGATCAAGAATTGAAAAGTTTACAGTCTGTCCCAGAAAGAAGTGCTCTGTAAGTGCCTTTAATGTAGGTTTTACCTTCCTCCCATTCTGTAATACTGTGATTTATGACAAGCAAGCATTCAGATCTCTATTAGAATTAGAATTATTACTTAAGGGTCTGGTTACTCATCAATATATGGGGATTTATAGACCTGATTTCAAATAAAGTTAATGTGTTTTGCCTCTGTAAATCCTTTCTGGGTGATGTGAGGCTAGACCACCTAGAATAAATTTTTTTTAAAAAGTGAGATTATTTACCTAAGAGATCCAAAGAACTCCTCTGGCACACATAGCAATTTAAAAGCTGCATCTGATTTACCTGATAAAGGATAACAGCTCCTCTGGTGCTGTTAAGGCCTGCAGGAGAAATAATTATACAGGTACTCATATTTACTTAAGGAAAAGTGCATACTATTTAACTAATCCTTTGTTGTGCAGCTACAAGAACTGCTGATGAGTGCCCAAGGCTGAGTTTAGTTCTGTGATATGTATGGGCAGAGCCCATTAAACAAAGAGAAGTGATGCATGTGCATCCAAATTCAGAAGCATTTAAACATACCTGGAAAATTTTCAAGTTTTTGAGTGATATAAAAACCCAGATCTTTATGGCCTGAGGAGAATATTTCTAGTTGAATGGAGTTTTCAGAATTGCAGCTTGAGGTTTAATTTGCTACAGAAATCCTAAGATGTATTTTAAATTTCATGTTCTCCATGATTTTGGACTCTCACTGTTGTGAGCCACTCGGAGTGTGTCCTTCTGGTTCACATATTTCTTAATTTAAACTTGCTAAAGATCAGGGCCGTAACTCAGGACCCTGAGTTTGTGCCTGAACCATGCAATAGTTATATAAAACAACATTCTTATAAATTCTTATTCTCACTGAAGGCAGGGAACACGTGGCTGATGGAAACAGCCCTTGCCGGAGGCTCACCTCCCCCAGGGCCAGGAATGACTGCTGCACCCCACAGCCTAACTCACCAAACCCATTACAGCCAAAGAGCAAGAGTTACAGACTGTAAATCACATTCTTTCTTTTTAACTCTAGGAGTTTGTGCTTTCTCAACATCCCTTTTGATAAGTGACTTTTTTAGGGATCATGTAGAGAGGCACAGCTGATAAGTATAGAGAATTAATTTAAAATAAAGAATGTAAAGTTGACAAGAAAGATGTTTGAACACTCTTATTTAAAAAAAAAAAAAAAAGCTCCTACTCCAAAAAGTTAGGCTGTTTGAACTGCTGTCACTTTACTTCTTCATGTAGAGTTCTGATCATGTGGTGAGCAGACAAATTCTCAGGATATTCTTGTTTGAAGTAGCAATAGAGATATTCCTTCCCTAAGACTGATAGTACATTATTCCTCATATCAGTTTCACATGTCACATTGATTGTTAGGGTAAAACTAAAAGAACCAAAGGCAACTGTGTTACTAAGATATTATTTAGAGGCTCCGGAGCAGGCAATTTGGATAATCTAGAACAAATTTTCCTTTTTTTTTTTTTCCCTTTGTATTATTTTTAGGCATATTTCACCTCCTCTCACTCCACATCTGTCTTACTCTTTTACATTAAGGATGGGGCTCCATCATTTGTACCAATGTCCATGACTTTATACGTTATTGTGACAGAAATAAAATGTAGTATGAGTGCCAGAGAGCTTACACAGCCTTGTTTCCAACAGGGGAAATAGACAGGAGGAAGTTCTGTGGGTGTCTTCGTGTCTCAAATGCCTGTTGAGGTCATCAGGACCAGGATCTGGCAGGTGAGTCTCTTTTCTCTTTGGCAGTTTAGTAAAAAAATCCAAGATTCACACTTGGTGGCAGTGTTTGGCAGAAAATCTGGAGAGAACCCAGAAGCAGCATCCAGGATCCAAATGCGGGTCTGGGCTCATGTTTATTAGGATGAAAGATTCAGTTTGAATTTGTGGATGATATCTGTGTGTGCTAATCAAAGCTCTGTCAAAGTCTGCAGAAGTAATTTAAGCGACCATTAAAATAAAAAGAGAGAGGAGCTTTCCAGCCAGCCCCCAGCGCCGTAATAGATTCTTGCTCCGTGCAACTTTCCCACCTGGATTGTCAGAGTGCGTGAACAAGCAGACATGGGGGGGTTTTCTGAGCCTCCACCGCCGCTGGTGGAGCTGCTGCTGCTGCCAAGCAGGACCTACGATTCCTCTCTCTTGCTGCTATCTGTGTTTGCCATGTTTATCTAACACAGAGCAGAGGCACCGGTGCATTGCGGAGAGCAAGGCTCTTGTAAAGGAGATTGTAGATAACCAGATGTCATTGGCTGTCAAGCAGCTGTGCCTACTTGTGTGCATTTGTGTGTGTGTGCAGTGCGAAGAATGGCTGGAAGATGTACGGAGCAGGTTTTTATTTTCTTTTCTTCGGGTTGTGATTCTCTTATCACGCGTGTTTTACCTCAGCCGGGCTTGATGTGTAGGCTTCACATAATTACACAAGATAAGAAGATTTGGCTATCCTCCATGTTAGAAACAAACTTGGGGCTCTGAAGGCTGATCTTGGAGAAAATACCTTTGCAATGTCAAGATCTGCCTCTCAGTGGTGCACACAGTTTGAACCCAATGCTTTGGCATTTCTTTATTTCCACTGCCAGTGCTGGAGACTGTTGGTATCTATTACCATCTTATCTGCTTAGGAACCATCTGCTTATCAGGGCAGAGCTGTGAACTCTGGCACTGGGGTGACCTTTGCCCACTTTCAGCAGTCTTGGCCTGTTTGATGCAATAAATTATTTATTACTTTACTCCGAGGAAGAAGCCTGTAATGATCACAAGGCTACTTTTATCCCCATTTCAGCTCTCTATTTATAAGCTTTCAGGCTTTCAGCCTGCCAGTAACACTGCTTATAAACTCATATGTATGGGAAATATTTCAAATTGAGATGAAGTAATTTCACTATACCCTAAAATATCGTAAAACTAGCACAGAGGTTTCTAGTCCCAGAAGATAGATAGATGTGATATGTTCTTGGAAAGTTATCACTCTAGTTTTCTCACCTCATAAGTGTTTCTGAGGCAAAACTGAAATACTGGAACTGTTCATGTTGATAAACTGGAAAAATGTAAGTTGAATCAATCAATATATTTTGTCTCAGTTATTTAAGATGGATTGATTGAGGTCTTGGCCTTTCTAATTTTCAATTATTTAAAGTAATGGAATAAAATTTTGAAATTGAAAAGTCATTCTGCCACATCAAGAACACTGTATAGACATTTAGTACACTATATAACATGTAAATTCTATAAGTCTCCAAAGGTAGATGTATGAAACCCCAAAAACCCACTTTTTACTCTGTGTTTATTTCCTGTGATACACAAAAAATTAATTTAAAAAAAAAAAAAAAAAGAGAGAGAGAGAGAGAGAGAGAGAAAGCTATTACTTCAGTCCTACAGCAGAAGTATTTAGATTTCCAAGCTGGAAAACTGACCGCTGACACAGCAGGGATCCAGAATAGGAAAATTATTTCTGGACATGTTGATTAAGCTCCCGTGCATCATGAATGAAGAAAACCTGCCTATAAATTCAAAGAAATTCCCAGATGATGGTGTCACATCCATGCCATATCCTGGGAATATCCAAGGGCTTTTCATTTCTTTACCCAGAGTAAGAGAGAGATGGGAGCTGGAAATGGATGATCAACGTCCCCTTCCAACTCAAACCATTCTATGATCAACCCATGGTGGTACTGAAGGCACAGGAGAATTCAGCTGGCAAATCCAGCAGGTCTAAAACGAGAAGATACAAACAAAAATGTTTGGAGAAACACCAGCACAATATCATCTATGACCTGAGAAAATAATTTTTGTGAGTTTAGTGGCTAGCTGGGAAATTCAAAGGACAGATAGCTCTGCATTGCTGAAAGTACATCCTTAAAGAGACATCTGAGCATTCTTGTGGTTTAAGAATTCACTATGTGTCAAGCAATCTGGAGTAAATGTCTGATTGCTTAATCTTAGTTTATGCAAAATATGAAGTAATTTTGCATAGCTTAATGCATCACCAAAGATGATTAAGACAAATGGCACTGCCTTGTACTTGCCAAGCGCATGCAGAGACAGCTACTGAAAAACATTTGCTGTGGGTACCCAATTAAGTAATGATTAGATAGCTCAGCCCCAGGAACCTTTGAGAATCTCTAAGAAATGTAGCTGTGAAGATGTTTGGGAATTTAGAGATGAAGATAAGGTCTTTCAAAGCAGGGCAGAAACTCTAAGGGCAGAATCACCATCCAAATTTCCATGTCTGAGTGACAGCTAGGTAGCTGGTGAGACAATTCATGGACACAAACCAACATTCCTGAGGACCAGGCAGTGTCACCACATCGGGTTTCTTCTGGGAAGACTATTTGGGGCTACCTAGGGCACAACAAACCAATGGTAACTGTCTTTGTTCTTGTTGAACCTGACAGACAGTCTAATTGAGAGAAAAACAGCATGGGACTTGGATAACTATACCTTAATAAACTCAAACTGCATACATTTCCATAAAATAAAATGTTAGTCCTAAGTCTTAAACTCTCTGAAAATCCAGAAAGAAGAAAAAAAAAAAAGCATCTCAAGATAATTCAGGGAGAATACATTGTGTGGATTCTCAAAAAGTTTTATTAAGAGGCTTTTTGAGAACTGTTCAGAAAAATAACTCTGCTAAGTGACAGCGCAGGATTGTAGATTAAAATTCAGTAAATATTAATTAGAATAAATGCGATTATACATACATCTGAGAACAGAGAGGGAAATGAGGGAGACAAAGTCAATTAAATGTAAATTTAAATTTAATTGAAATTCTAGATAGTAGAGATATTTTTGTGAGCTACTGAGGAATCCCTGAGTACTTTCAATTCCTGATTGACATCTCTTGCACAACTAATGCAAACTAATGGATGTTTTTGTGTGAAAAAGGGGTTTAGTATGCTCTGTACCTTTTGCTGTAGCAGTGTCCTTTTCTGAAGCCACAATTCTCCCACAGAACAACAACAGCATATATGTAGGGTATTAAAGATAAGGTTTCTACAGAAGAAAAAGTACATATAAATATTTTCATGGATATTTTCACACATTATGACTGGAATCCCGTCAAATATTTACTTGAATTGATTTGAAATACAATCATTCCAGTTAAAAAAGTGATATATTCAAGCTTGAAAAAACTCTATTTATTATTTTCATTCTTTTCAATGACAAAAAAAAAAAAAAGTAATTTCTTTTTATAAAAAAGATTGCAAGTGGGTGGACAATGTACTAGCTGGAGGGGGAAAATAAACTTTTCCCATAAAAAAAATCCAAGAATTCTATATAAAAACTTGCCTTAAAAAAGACTTAACTATCAAAATAAGCCAAGACTGGTATTTTTAAAATTACATTGAAACACTAGAGGATGAAAGATACTCAGTGCTATATGCAGCAGTCATGTTTTTTCCACACCTATATAAAAAAATTCACTTGGTTGGTACTTGTGTTTCAAAATATTTGTTATTTAGCAAAAGCTTAATATTGGTATCATAGTTTTCTCACATATTGTAATACTATTAAGTACTGTGGAGGACAGTGGAACTTTTCAGTGAATTTCAACATATTGTGGAGGTAGAGCTGCCTTATGACAGATGGAATTCAACTGGGATACAAGCAAGGTTATCCTTGTAGACAGAAGTACTCTAAACTTCTCATATGTTTCTCAAGCTGCAGGATTCTCTGAGGATCTAAAACATTTGGAAACTCATGGAATGTTTGACTAAGATATCTGTTCATTATTTGGCAGCCACGGGAAAAGCAAATATGATTTTCAGTTGCATAACAGGAAAAAAAAAAAAAAAGGATAGAAAAAGTTTATATAAGATATAATGCTTGGAATAATAATCTTCATCTGGAACAGGTGTGATTACAGGTTGCTTAATTCCCACAGCAGTTTCTGAGTCTACCCGTATATCTGTGGTGAGAAAGACCATCCATCAGTGAAGAGTAAGGTTTTTTTTTTCAAGTTAACAAGGGAATTCTGTAATGAAAAACCTCAGGAGTATTTCACAGAACAATCCAAAATTAACTTCAGACTGCATAACAACACAACATTTTTATCCATTTTACTCTTTTAAAGCTACTTTTTAAGTGAAGTAAAATGCTAAGACATGAAATTCACAGAATCATAGTATGGTTTAGGTTGGAAGGGACCTCAAAGATCACCTCATTCCACCTCTTCCCATGGGAAGGGACACTTTCCACTGTCCCAGGTTGCTCCAAGCCCTGTCCAGCCTGGCCTGGACATTCCCAGGGATGAGGCAGCCACAGCTTCTCTGGACACCTGTGCCAGGGCCTTACCATCCTACAGGAAATAATTTCTTCCTAATATTTATTCTAAACCTTTTTCAACTAAGGCCATTCCCTCTTGTCCTACCACTAGAAGCTCTCTTGCAAAGTCCCTCCAGTAGGACTGAATAAAGTGAAACAACACCAGAAACGCTCACTTACCTGGTGGGTTTCCGTGCTTCAGGAACTCTTCATATCAAACATGATATTAAGTTTTTAAGAGCAAGATAAAGCAGTCATTCAGAATGAGTAGTGCTTGTAAGTGCAGACAAAATGGCAATGCAAACCGCCTGCCTTCAAAATATATCTGATATATTTGCAGCAAAATAAAAGAGATCCCCATCCCTAGGCTGCCCTTCCAGTCAGTGGAGTCATGGAGGTCATGGCTGACAGGACCCAAACTCAAACACACCAATGATATCCCTGGGGAGCCTGTTCCCCACTCCCATTCACTGCAAAGAGAGCCTGAGAAACTGAGCCTTGTGTTTTAAGGACTGAGCAGCAGCCAAAAGTGAGGCAGTGTGAGTACACTTGGGCTGCAGCAGTCATTCTCACTGTAAAACTCTTCACAGCAGGTGTGGTTGAATGAATTCTTCAGGTAAAACAATGTAAGTATCCTCCAGTAAGTGTGAAGGGAATTGTAGTCACAGTGGTTTGGATTTTAGGTTTTTTCTCTGTACTCTCAACGCCATTCTGATACTATCAGAGAGAGCAAATAATGATGTTTGCATGCTGTTTGAATTGGATAAATGTTTCTTTTTATTTTAGTAAGGAGATTTATAGTAATAACTCATAATAAAAATGAGAATTTCATCTTCCTTTAACCACACAAACCAATTAGATTACTGTAATATTAAGGAATATAAATGTAAAACAAGCTTACTGGAGTATGAATGCGAATGACAAGCTTGCTGTTTATGACGAGCTTGCTTAGAAGAAAGGGACACTGCCATAACCTGTTGGGTTTTCTGTTTTGTCCTTTGCTCTCATCACTCATCCATCTCAACAAAACACAAGTAAAAGTGTTCTTTCACTGTTCAATTAGAAAATTCCTTAAGAATGGAATTGAGGAGTATCATGTATTCAATTAAATGAGAAAACAATTTAAATTAAAATGTTGTACTGAGATCTATTTTGTCTATCATTGAAGTAAAGGATAACTTCCATTCAGTTCAATAGAAAGAGAGCTGGGGAGAACTTCCACACACTGCCATGATAGATCACTGAGACTGATCTTTCTAATTAAGCCTGGCTGCAAGGTCACAAGGACATTTTTTTCTACTTTTTCACACTCTTTTCTTAGTATGATTCTGGCATGAAAAATAATTTCCTTAACTTCCATTTGGGATGGAATAGCCTCTGCTTCAAGTTAGCAGTAGATTAACACTGTGAGAAGCAATAATATTTTTGCAAGTGATAGGATGAATACAGTCTGATTTCTCAGTCTTTCATCTCTTCCCTCTTTAGCACTGGTGTCCAAGAAAGTGTCAGACTTTCAAAGCATCTTTCTTGTACATAGCATCACATAACTAAAAAAAAAAATGCAATACCACACAAAATTTACTAATATGTTAGTCTGTAGTGTGGGTACTTATTTGTAAACCAACTTTAAGCAGCCTTTGTATTTATTGAACTGATAGACAATACAGACAGTGAAATGAAAATACAATTTATCATATCATAGAGGAAGAACATACAGTATTATCAATGTTTTATTGCCTATATTTTAATTCCCTCCCTGGTGTGCAATGGAGTATGAGTATCATATCCAGACTTTAACTCCTTCCTGGCACTTCAAGTCAGAGGATTCTTTCTGGAGGTACCTATATTACCAAATCTTTTCTTCTGGGAGTAGTTTCTGCGATGGTCTATATGTGTGGAACTGAGAAAATGACATATGACTTCAGCACCAGCTGCTATGGCTAAAATAGATGTCACTTTTTAGCCCAGAGGTGAAAATATTTGGTAAGAACAAAACACAAACTAAGGGGTAACTAAAGGATATAGGAAAATATCTACTGTGGCTTACTTCACATTCCAGTTCTACCACAGAATTCAGGAAATGGTTGAATCATAGTAGGACGGGGGGAAAGGTTTTGAATTGAAAGAGGGAGGCTTTGGATCAAATATTAGGAAGAAATTCTTCCCTGTGAGGATGGTGAGGCCCTGATACAGGTTTTCCAGAGAAGCTGTGGCTGCCTCATCCCTGGAAGTGTCCAAGGCCAGGTTGGATGGGGCTTGGAGGAACCTGGGACAGTGGAAGGTGTCCCTGCCCATGGCAGGGGGGTGGAACTAGATGATCTTTGAGGTCCCTTCCAACTTAAACCACCCTGTGATTCTATTATTTGATGAATATGCAAAGTATAAACTATACATTTTTTCTCCCTCACTTGCCATATATGTTTTGATTAGAATTTCTCACAAGCAGAAGCCTTTTCTTCTTGGGTTGCTAAACATATGGCTACAAAAGTCAGCTGGAAATTCCAGACTGCAGTGCTGCATGTGAATATCAAGCTTCAGACTTTTCTCAGGTGGTGGAATTGCCAGCTACATCTTCAACCTTCCTTCCTTTCATGACACTCATGCTGTCTGTGAGACAGAGCCTACCCTGTTGTGCAGCTTCTCTCTGGCTTGGGTTTCATTTCTGAGTTAAGTCCTTTGAAGATAGAGCTGCTTTTTAGTCCGTCGGGAAACAGAATCTAAACTTCATAGCAGTCTTTTGACTCGATGTGCTGGTGAAATATGTTAAGTTAGGTCGTGGTGCTAGAAGAACTGCAAGTTGCAAGGAGGGCTCTGCTGTGAAAATACTCTTAGCTGGGCTGCCAAATTCCACCCTTTAATTGCACTGTCAGTCTCGTAAAACATAATTAAACAAGGAGAAGTTTAGGTCCACTGAGCATTTATTCTACTCCAATATTTCATGTTGATTTGTAGATCCTATGGACACATTTGTAAACTACTGCACATCTCTGCATGCTGGATTGCTTCCATTTGCACTTTTAAAAGCTGCTGTATGAACAGACAACAGCTTTTCAAGCTGAAAATGAGTGTGAACTATTCTATAAGTTCACACAGGGGGTAATTTTTTTCTTTCTATTCATCAAGTTTGCTAGTGTCAGTGCCTCACCTTGTTCATCATTCATGTGTAAAATTATATTAAAATAGCATGAAGAGTTGAAACGTAAAGTTGTGCAGCCCAGGAAATTCATGCAAGAGTTGTGATTTCTTCTTTGGCTCAATCTCGTCAGCTGGTGTTGCTTTGGTGTGCCAAGTTTTGCCAAAAGGCTTCAAATAGGACATATCTCTACCTACAGTGTCTTTTGTTATATTAAAAAACCCCCAAAGAATGAATCATTAAGGGAAGAGATTAAGGGTAGAGATGAAAGATACTGGCCATGTAATATCATCAGCCTTCTTACATGGCAAAGGGTTGGATAAACAAGGTCAAATCACAAGGGAAGTGTGGAGTACATTGACCACAGAGACACAGAATCAGAGAATGGTTTGATTTGCAAGGGACTTAAGAGACCATCTCATTCCAATCCCCTGCCATGGGCAGGGACATCTTTTACTGGACCAGGTTGGTTCAAAACCCATCCAACCTGGCCTTGAATATTTCCAGGGATGAGGCAGCCACAGCCTCTGTGGTTGGTGATAGTGACAAAGCCCAAGGGTACCATTGCTCAACTGCTTCATGCTACACCAACATCCCTGGTGAACTCACCCCCTCATAAAGAGAAATTAGCTGTAACTCTGAGTGTTGCTGATGATTCTGTCTTCCCAGACACACTGTGGCCCTTCACTTTATGGTCCTATATTTTCCATACAGTGGACTAAGTATGCCTAAGACTAAAACACTGTTAGATTTGCCTTAATGCAGATAATGGTATAATTATTATTCTGACAATCTCACAGAATCATTAAGGTCAGAAATTACCTCTAAGATCATCTAGTCCAAACATTAATCCAGCACTGTCAAGACCATGAAGAATAAAGTCTTTTGATGTTTTGAGCGAAGGGAAAAACATATTTCTTCCCCCCTTAACTTCAGTGTTCCCAGAAAAATTTGTCTTTCCTGGTGTTACATTTTGAAAGTATTACAGAGCAGCACTGGCAGTGATCTCTTTTTGTCCAGTACCATGCAAGTGGCTACCTTGCACTCAGCACAACCTGATTACTCACACAGAGCCTGCAGATTTGCTCCATCCTGGAGGGCAGTGAAGGCTATGAAGAAAGGGAGCAAAGAGGAACATTGTGTTGGACATCCATGAATTGCTGAGCAAGAACTTCCAGAGAGCTCCACTTGCAGGTGGTGCAAGGTGATGGAGGAGCAGGAGAGGCCTTAGCAGAGGTGTAACAGTGTCACATAATCATAACAGAACCACACAAATCAGGGCATAACACTGGTTTTGTGGGCAATATTTTAAGACAATATCACAGTGTCACAATAATTTTGAATTACAATCTTGCTGCACTAGACACACATCTCACCTGGGTTGCCCCTTTCTGTTCCAGCCCATCTCTTTTTAGGAAGCAACACTCCACCTGTTTATATGTTGTTATAACCCTGGACCCATTGTGGTTTACACTGAATTTAATCTAGGAGAAATGAAGGAATTCAAGTTTTACAGCATTTCTAAAAACACAGCAATAATACGTATATATACATACTACTGAAGCCTTCACAGAGGACATAGCAGTAGTCCCTTGAAACAGGCAGGCATATTTCCCTCAGGGATAGCTCCTAAACTCTTCAAGATGAAAATAATAATAGTAAAATTATATAGTACAGACTGGACATTGTTAACGTTGGCATACACAGTGAATAAAATTATTATAAAACTCAGGAGGCAAGCCTAAATATTAGAAAAAAATGCCTGCTAGAGGAAAAGTCTGCTGTAAAAAAAGCATGAACTGGTGCTGTTGGAAGTTTAGATTATTCCTGAAGCCATTCCAGTCATTTCTGTGCACGTGGGAGATCAGAGGTTAAATCAACAGAGATGCAAGAATTTACAGTAGAGTTTCCTACCGAGGAAATGCATCTCCTTATGCAAGGGGCTGAATTTGGCCCTTGATTTTGAGGAATTGGCTTGAAGCTAAATAAGTTTCAGAATTAGTCACACATTTTCAGATCCCCGTGGCTCCTACATAAGAACAAGTTCAGTTGCCCCTGGAGGTGAGAATGTAGGAAGTAAATTAAAGCAATCTTTTGCCATTAAGCTAGTGTGTACATTGAGATTAATTTTTGGTGCCAGCAGGGCTTTGCTGTGAGGATGCTCTCAGCAGGGCTGCAGTCCTAACCTATGGCTGTTGCTATAGGGAAAAAAAAAACTGTCAGAAAAGAGGTGCAATGGCACCAAAAGGGGAAACACTCCTTGATACAGCTTAAATTAATGCTAATTAAAATAAGAAATAGGTAGCAGGAGGGAGATGGCAGTGTTAATCAGCATAATATAAGGCAGGGGGCTGGAAACGCTCCACTAGGATCCGCGCCTGTACAGCTCGGTTTGTTTACAACAAACAAAATCTTCTCAGCTACTGTTACCGTAGCCATGGCAACAGTATTGAGGTTATATCTATCAACAAAGAGAGCAAAACAAAGATAAGGCTGGTGTTTAATAAAGATGAGCCATGATAATTATACACCAGGCAAAAGACGGCTGCAAAACGAATAGCCTGTGCCCCCAATTTACGTGACATTACCTCTGCAAAAACAGAAATTAGATAAACTTGTGACACCAGTGTCACCGTTTCCCTCATAAGTGGTCGAAAGGCATTAAGCATACTCCCACTGCCTTTAAATATTACACAGGGATGCAAACTCCTTGCCATCTTATTTATTCCATGTGCAAGTCATGGTGGTTTGGGTGTGACAGTGACATCTGAGGTTGTGCCAGAGAGCGTAAGAGAGAAAAGGATTGCTGAGGCTCACAGGCACAATTTGTCCAACTAGAAAAAATAATATATTATAAAGAAATACCATTTATACCACTTGGGATATACTCCAAATGCTTCTGAATTTTATCAGCCTATCTATTCACAGTGTTCCCTTTACTTCCTTGCACATTTTGCTATTAGCACGAAGTGTCCATGTGGTCCTTTGTGAAGAGGTCATGTGTGATTCAGTTTCCTGGGAATGAAGTCAGCTTGTCTTCAGGATAAGAGGCTGAGCAGCAGGAATCTTCAGATGCCCTCCCTACAACTCTCCATTCCACAGCTAGGGACATGCAGGAGAAGCTGTGCTCCAGAAATGGAAATGAGAGCAGGAGATGAAAGGATGGGTGACTTCGGAAATCTTTTCTCCAGCTAGTCACATCTGATCCCTATCTAATCTGAGAGGACTCCTTGGGAATGACTCAAGCTAAATTTTAGGAGGGCATTTTGTTGCAGGACTTCAGTTAACCCCTACAACAGGTGACAAAACCCCCCACAATTCAAATAACTGGAGAAAAAGGAATGGGAAAAGTTCTTTCAGAGGTGTTTGATGGAATTATTCTAGTTACCCATGCCAAAAATCCAGTCCATCATCCAGCCACCTGGCATCCAGGAAACTCTTAAGAAGGGCAAGAGTCCCTGCTGGTCCCAGGTCATATCTAACTGTCCCAGGCAGATTTTCAGGATGCCATAGGATATATAAAATGTAACACAGATATGGCTACCTATATTTAGAAAGATTAATTCCTCTCTCAACCACTATCAACCTGCTTTAGATTTTACAGCATGTGATTTTTTAAAGATAGATTATTTAAGATCACTTCTCTTTAATCATCTAAAAGCTAGGAACTCAGCCTAAGAAATTAGTTGACTAGACTCCCTCATTGGTAGCTACAGAGAGACCAGCCCTGCCATAAAACGACTCATCACATCTAAAGATAGATGTCTTAGATGAGTCACCCTCTGAAGGTTTTCTGCTGAACAGAAAGACTAAATGACTAACTTAGAGCAAGCATATATCTCTTAGGTGGCTCATTTAAAGTGTGATAAATTTTAAGTGCATTCATAAGTTCTTGTAATGATTCCTTAATTTTATATAGTAATGGTTTTATTATTTTTAAATAGTTGAAGACAGCATCTGGTGTTGTTTTCTTTACATGTTTTTACCAATCAGCAAAAATTAAGGTGATGTTATTAAAAAAAAAAGAAGGCAAGGGATCTTTCTCTGATCTTGAAGTCAAATGATAAAGTTTAGCTGAAGTCTTTTATAGAACATTATTCTTCGCATCTGGTCTGTGTCCTGGATAGGACTAACCATCACGGGTTTTACACATAATTCTATTTTGTACTATTTTTCTCAGAATATTTGACACTGTGAATTTCAATTGCAGATGAAAAGAGAGTCTTACATAGCATGAACCTTAGAGGTTTGGTTGCTTGCCTTTTGGTGTGTCATGAAGACATGAATGCTTCTCTCAGAAATTAATTTTAGAACTGTTGGAGTGTATGGAGATAAATGAAAAGCATGTCTGTGTCTTATCCATATAACCCATTAGAACTGATCCTTAAATATTAATTTCCATAAACTGTGTCTCAAATATTAGGTGGCATGGCCAAAAAATAGCTCTCTGAGTGTGCAAGCAGTATAAATAAATGATGCAGAATTCCAGAATACACATTGTCAAAGCAACTATTGACTTCAATGACATAGCAATTTTTCCTCCAGTTTTTCTCTCAGTGTCAGAGAATCTGGATGAAGTAAAGTGTGTTAAAACTAATTAAACTCTGAGTATGCATCTATAAGGTAAGTGCCTAATGGTGAAAAATAAGTGTGGCAATGTAGTTTTGTAGTGCAACTACCTGACAGGAAATAGATGTAGGAATGAAGCTCAGCAAAAAGCAGCTAATAAAACAATGGGAAAAAAAATCCACTGAGCACTGAAAAAGTGTTTTTACATGATATAATGACATGTAGTGTCTCAGGGTGTTCTAGACAAAACACCTTTACCTTTCAAATCTGGCTTAACAGAAACTCGAATTTGCCATCTGAAATTAGGAGCCGTGAAATGCTTTCATTGGCTTTAGGTGTAATCATCCAACTCTTTGGGAACTGCATGCAAACCACAGTTGCAAACTGTGTCCAGTAAATCCTCCTCCAGGAAGGTGAAGACTGTGGAATGATTCCTCTGCTCCTGTCTTCCTGGATATGTGAAATGCTGTAAATCTCCAACATACGATCCCACTAGAAGAGAATTAAAATGTGACAGAAAATGCCAACATAAAAAGCATTTTTTCCAGTGCTTTTTACAGCTCTTGTTCGCCTGAATTTCTTTACACTTATTCTTTCAGGAAAAATTTAAATCAATACAGGACAATTTATGGCATATTTTATTGCTGATTGATCACTGTTCAGGCTGTAAGACAGACATGAATTTCCTATTTCCTCTCTCTGCTCCCTAGTAACTTGTGTCTAATGATTCCCATGGGCAATCCAAGCTGGAACTGTTTGTGTTTGATTATCTTTTCTTTAATGAATTTAGAACTCCTGAGCATCTCAAAATATTTTGTAAAATATTTTGGGTTCTTGTTTAATTGTCAAGCAAGGAAAAAGTTGATGATTTTTCACAATGGACTTATCCCCTCTCCACCAATTTCTCTAAAAGAGAGACAATTTACAAACTTTAGGCAAGAAAAGGCACCCTCTATACATGTATTCCTGGAGAAAATTTTAGTTCAGGTTGTGTCTTCATAAAAGAAGTTTTTCCCCTAAGTATATACAAAAACCGGTGGAACTAATTTTCAGAAGTGAGTGTGAATTGAAATAGGAAACAAGCAAAAGGAAAAAGAAGTTCTGCTAAGACTAAGAAGACAGATGTAGTTTGGATACTGGCCTTGAATCTGGAACAGCTAATTTAATTACTGACAGTGTTACATACTCCCTGGCTTGCAAAAATCAATTT